>OX454332.1:66178672-67378672 GCA_949716465.1 Chalcosyrphus nemorum | reverse complement strand
ATTGTCAGACGGACAAATTTATTAAAGTTTGGTGTTTGTTTGGGTGGTAATGAGTGTTAAGTGCTTAGCGGGCCATATTTTGCCAGTACAGGTGGTCCAGAATAAATTACTTTGCCTACAATACTGTCTTTAATGGGAGTTGGGTCGAGGGGAAGTGTATAATGCATTTTGGGCGTAGTGAAAGCAAGGAAATGCATTTACTGACTTCGTCTTTTGTTCTTATAGAGACAGTAAATATTGTATTGCATACCATTCAAAAATATATATTTAGCCAAGTGACCTTTATTTGAATCAGGAATAGTTATTTTTGTCTGCGATCGATTACATCGACAAAAGATCATCTTGAACTTGACTTGGCATATTCCACTGAGAAAAATATAGAAAAAATAGGAATGTGAGTTTCGAAATTGTTAAACCGCTACAGCATTTCGGTCAGTTCATTCCTGGGAACACATTTCTCCCGGTCTAAAGACACAGCAACTGCACACGACAGACCCGATTCCTACAATTACTAAATACGACAAAGTAGACAACTTGGTCCATGAATTCGTTTAAACCATAAAAATCTGCAGGGCCTGGCAGAATTAAACCCGCTATGTTGTAACAGACTTTATGTCCAAATTCCAATACATATTTCATAATTTCCCCTTCCGATTCCACTACCAAGGAACCTTTAGTGTCTCCGACTGCACGTGATGAATTCTCTTTCCATTCATAACCTAACCAAACATAACCTAGTTAGGGTAGGCAACTAGCAACTAGACTTGTTTAAAGGACCTGAAAAATATTTTCGTCCTCAAATCACCCGGATACTTGTTGGCCTCCAAGCCTTTCTCAACAAGTGGTTGCGGTAGCTCGACCAAAGCTGCTGTTGTTTGTTGTTAGATGCAGCTGTGGCCATATATTAGCTGTTCTATGATTCTATGGCCCTACCGCCTGCCTTCTTTTCCTCTGCAGGTAACGCATTAATGTAGCTGCGCTTATTATGTCACAAGCTATGGTGAACCTTTGACATCTTCATGCTATATAGAGGCTCTAGTTCGATGGTCCCTGTAGCTACAATTCTAGCTTTGAGTTGATTCTTCCACAGATATTCGCGGAAATCCACGCACTATGGCTTATTTTCGCTCAACTGAACATTTTCTCAGTACATGACGGGCAGTAAGCTTCTGATTGTTTCAACACCATGTGAAGCATTGTCCATAAGTTCTTAATGTACTGTGGGATCAGTTAAACGTTCTGCGTTTAACCTAGACATTCTTGTGTCGTTAGATGTTTTAGTCGCTATCGAAAGACAGTAATCCAGTATTACTTTAACAGGAATTGGCAGACTTTCTGTTCAAACATAAATACTTGGAATATTTCCCCGTAATCATTGCCTAAAGGATGTTTTTTAGTAGCATATTGCTTTGTTTTCTTGCTTTTGTGACTACTTGGTCTTTGTACCGGAGTCTCGTCGTCTCCAACCTTGGGGCTGTAAGCATTTCATATATCCGAGCCCATGTAGTCGCCGTATCTTAACTTTTTGAACTACATCCACATCCTGGTCCAACTCATAGAGTTCCCGGATGTATTTTCTCCTCTATTCGCCATAAGGGAGTTAATATCGCACGAAGAACTTTTTGCTCGAAAGTGTCCAAAATTTTCTCAGTTTTTTTTACGCCCTACCTAAATACCTCTACGACAGCTTACCGAGATCTTCCGATGATGGTAATATCGTCTGCGTATCCCAGAAGTTGAACAGTTTTGTGAAACCATCCGCTGTGCATAAAAATAGCGCGACTGGCTCTGGTCCGGAATCTGACCCTGTTGGCGTGTGACTGCTAAAAAATAAGACTTTTGGGTGTATACACTATTTCAACACAATAGTCATGAATGCTTCCGGAAGGTCTACTGAAGCTTATGCTTAGATTTGATATGCTTTGGAAATCGGTATGCACCAGGATCTTGCCTACTATCTAGCCTACTCCCAAATAGTCCAACTAATAGCGCATGAACTCCTTCGCAAGCTGATAGATTCTGATACTCTGAAGTCCTTCACTCTGTATGTCAATGAGCATCAAAAAACTTATCTTTATCTGGGTACTATAGCGCCAATATTGTCAACGTTGTGTCCTTCCTTCCCATTGTGACGATTTCCGTAGCAGCATTTTGTTTTTACTAACCCAGATAGCTGATCGCTCTAAACAATGCCGCAATTTAAGTCTGCATGTGTAAGGATGCACCCAGGGACCTCAAGGAGTAGCTAAAGTGATTAGCAACTTGATTGCTGCGGTACGATGTTTTTGTGATATGTTCGAAGGTTGTTCTTTATGTGTAATGTAAAAATGTAAAAAAATATTGTTTTTACTTCCACAATTTTTACAACACTGTTACTTTCGTGCTCGGAAATGTACGTCCTTACATTCTGCTTGCTTGTCTAATTTTTTTATCCCATACCCATTCTCCTGTCAATGAACATGTTAATTTCCAGTAATTACTGTTCTCTCGAAGCAGCAGCAATCGAATAGGTACTCAACTGGTTTACTCAAAGATTAAATTCCAAAACAAACAATTCCAAGGAAATCACATTTTAACATAAAGTTAATTTTCATTTCCCCTCAGCGTTGCACCTGCCCACTCCACGCGCAATGAGGTGAAAGAAAAGCCTTGTAGATGTTCCAGTGACTTGTTGATAGAAATCTAATTAATTTCACTTCTTCACCATCAAATCAATTTTCCTCCTCTGATCGTCTAACCCATCATTGGTGGCAACATCTGTTACAACTCCCACTTAAATAATCTCGGGATAACTTCATTGGAAATCTGGGTCGCCACCCCGCGGACTATGTTTATAAAAAAAAAAAGAAAACCGAAGCAAGATAATTCAACTTTCTTTGTTGGCTCGATGAACTACCACCACATGGTGTACCTATGTACATATGTATGTATATATGCCGCCTGTCTGTCTGCCACAATCAGATTGCTCCCAGGGTTAATCGAAAATCGAATGCCTCATGTTGTTGGCTTGGATTGGAGTACACCACATGCGAGATTTTTTCCTCCCAGCACCGTCGATCTACCGTGCTGTGCGCTCCTCCAAAAATAAATAAAGAAATATTTTTAGAGTAACTTTCAGGTGTAATAATTGGAGTCGCCTCCAACTTCTAATCGATTTTGTGTGAATGTTGTTTGTTTGCCTAAAATAAACATTCCCATAGGTAACGAAACGACAAAAACTGCACAGGGTGGCGCGGCATAGAGAATATAAAACTAATGGAACAATATTGTAGTCTTGGATATTTAATAGCGCAGATTGTTCTTATGTCTGAATACAAAAGTAAAAATTGAAATAGAGCTTCACTTAAAGTTTCAACCAAAATTCTATTAAATGTAGACCCACTGCACAGTTGTATGCATCGATATATGTAGGTAAGGAGAACGTCCAACCGTATAGCTATTGCTAGAGGCAATCCCTCTTTGAACAATCGCTATTGTGTGCTGTGTAAATCATTGGACCAGAAGGTCACATTAATATGTCTTCACCTCTGTCTCTGTTAACTAAAGGGTGTTCCACTTAGAACAGAAATTGTTCAGCCCAGTTGTTATATAATCAAAATCCTTTGACTTATAGAATCTCAATTTTATTGGGTATTTTTTACTGGAATATGTCATGATGCACATTCCAATAGCCCCAGAAAGAAATGTTGGCAAAAGTTAACAAAGGAAAATGGGGCAGCCTATGATAGACAGCGTATGCTATGCGCAGCCGTGGAGCACGAAAACTTGCAAGCAAGTTAAATAAAAAGCGTTTACTAGTCATTGTCAAATTGTAACTTAAAAATTGGTGAAACATTTAAACAATTTTCGAACCCTAAAAGCAATTCAAATCAGCAAATTTTTGCATTGGAACACACTGATCTAAACCGCTTGATCACAGCCTTTGAGGTTAGACAAGTCGTCAAAGTTTGTAAACTAAAAAAAAGCGCCAGGACAAGATTGTATACCTTACGAGTTTACTAAATATACATCTGAGTTGCAAAGCTGCTGTAATGTGATTCAATATGTTGGACCCTTTGACTTTAAGCGTATTTCGAGCTCTACTCAGAGGTACCTTTCCCTGTCTGTGAATGACTAAGCCCCCTATCAAACGTATGGCAATGCGCTAACGGTTCCTAAGAGTAGTCATCACTTCCCCAATATTACTTGGCTTGTCTGTCGGATGGACTGTTCTCGAGCCGAGCTTTCCGGTACTAATTACCGTCGCGAAACTACAAGTGGTATTCCCATTGTCGGTAATTCCAATCACATCAGACTGGAAATACTCGCTTCTCACTTCCTTAAGATCATTCATCTTAGCCTCACCAACCACCTGAGATCCCTTCATGGTTAGCTGCGAGATTACCCCTGCCTGAGCTGAAGAGGAGAGGGCCTCAGTCGATGAACGTGGCACCACCGAAAGGGTTGCAAACTCAAGGTTTGCCAATGAGTTCGCCTCAGATCCAGACTGGCAAGTACTTGTCGAAGATATGAAGTGTCCGACCGCCACCCCAATGCACAGGCCACATCTTCGGAATGCCAGCTAGTGGCTTGCAAGCCTCAGATGGCCGCTTCTGTAGGCAAGCCCTTGCATTATGAGTCGGATTTCTTTCCTGTTAACTAAGTTCCTCCCATTTCCTAGTCCCTAATCTCCCTATGGTCAACTTGCAGTTGTTTGTGCGTTTGGAGCTGGTTGACGCGAAGAAAAGGGTTGAGCTGCTGCTGATTCACGTCAATTACTCCAACGCTTTCCTCATCGGAAGTGAGAAGAAGCGCTTCTTCTTCTTTTTTTGAATTACCTAGAGTCCGGTCGGTTTTTATAGAGCTATGGGTACTCGTTCGGCTTACACTCTGCGCTTTAGGTTTGAGAACATTATTGTTAGCAGGCATATGGGTCCCACGAGTAAGGGAGAAGAATATGTCCTCTCATCCACTATATTCAGGTAAGGGGAATTTGATTTCTCGCATCCGCGACAACTTGGTCTTAGTAGGTTCGGCCTTCTTCGTCTTCTCGAACCTGGGCGATGTGATTTCAAGATTTTCTTAGCCGAAGATATTGCCGACCTAATCTAGTCTGTGTATTTTGGCTTTTTAGGACTACATCCACATCCTGGTACAGCTCACAGAGTTTGTCTTCTTCTCCATTCGCCCTCCTTGCATTATAGCTGACGAAGTATTTTTCGCTCGAAAGTGGACAATATTTACTCAGATTTCTTACTTATCAGCACTCAACTAGGTGCTACAGGGCAGGGCATTACTGGTGAAATGAGTGTTCTAAAGAGAATTGGTTTGAGCCGTCGAGTCGAGCAAGGGTTTTGAACCCAGTTGTTTTGCCACGCCGAAGTAGAGACTGTTTGCTAGTGTTAATCCTCGTCGGATCTCCACAAATGTATCTTTTTTTTGTTCGGAGGTAACTACCTATTTATAGCTCAAGACAGCAATCTAAAATCAAAAATGTTACCTGACGCATTCAACATACTTTTGTTAAAAAACAGCTTCGTACCTAAAAGTCTTTTCCCTAATTCTAAGCCAAAGTGAGTGTTGCCGTCGTCCTATTTTTGTTCCTATCAATTTGTCAAATAATAACATCTTTCTCTGCAGAGGCACACAATCAAATCTCTTAAATTCAATTCTGTCTGCACTCCACAAAAATAACGTTATTTTCTCTTAAGAAATTCACTCAGTTCATTTTGCCATTTGGTCTGCTGCCACTATGAGTACTATGACACTGTTGGACGATTGGATGTGCGCACAAATTCAAGCGCTCCCCCATCAGCTATTTTACCTTTTGGTTCTCTTCGAGGTCATTATCGCTCTCACTTTTCCCGAGATTCTGTAACTTTTTTCCATGTGTGCGTGCTACGAGCTCCACACCAAATTCATCCAGCACACAAGAAGCCAACGGTACTGGAGCACAGGCAACAGTAATCAAGCATGAACCAACGAAAGCGAAAAATCATCCCCGTTGTCGACACACAACCAAACAACAACCTATGGGAAACGGAAATCGAACTCAAAACAGTCACAGTGGAACTCTTGCCGAAGTAACGTCGCGTGGTCCTGTTATATCTCAATTGGAGCAACCAAGAGCAAGCAGGAAAAAAGGCTAAAAACTCGGTTTTGCCATTGCCACCCTCTCGGCATTGCTCTCACACTCACTATACAGAGCAAGCAAGCAACCCCTCAGGTTCATTCTTATTAGAGAGACACCTTGTTGGCGATATTTTTGTTTTGTCTCGGATGAATTATTCATTTAGGGATATACACATACGTTTGGATTCGGATACGGATACGGGATTCGTCGTTGTTGTGCCGTGAGATCGTCGGACAAGCATACGTCGCGCGGTTTTACACATTCCGTTACACACACATATACGTATTAGCACACACACATATATAGAGTTTTTATTCGCTTCAATTGGATTCCTTCTTATTCGTGAAGACCGAAACGCATTATCTTGTTACCTGTAATCAAATGTGAAAAGAACGAAAGAAGAAAACAAAATCATCCTTTCCAAGGACTTTCGCTTCTTGTGCTGTGCTGTGCGTCGCTAAAAAGATTAAAAAGTGTTGCTGCTGTTGTTAATGTTTAGCAATTTGTTGTGAATTTGTACGAGAGTTTTATCTGGCTCTAGTAGAATTTGTAGTAATTACATTACATTTTGTTGGTAATAAAAAATAAATTGTTATATAGTGAATACGAAAATAAGAAAAGCGGAGTACAATCATTTATAGTTATGCAATGCAAAGGGTATCTCGAACTTCAATTGGATTAAACTGTTGGATACACCTGCCTGCCTGCCGCCCACCTGCAACTTGTCCTGGAGTTTATCGAATCTAGTAAGTGTTTTGAAATCGATTTCTATTCTTATGATTATTGCCATCATATGTATGGGAGGTCGCTTGCATGTATCATCAATGACCTTGAACCCGTTCAAACACTTAAAAAGCATTCGTTCGGGTTAGTTCAAGTGCAGTGGCTGCCTTCTTGGGTTGTGTTTGTGGGGTGGTACCTCCCTACCTACATGGCTATCTATTTTTTTTTTTGGAAATTTTCCTCCTTTTATACCGTGTGAATATGTAGTGTGTAGAGTAACCTAAATCTACGATGTGACATTAAATGTGTATGTACGACGACGGTGAGGAGGGCGGGGGGCCGTAAACGACGATAAAACGGGGAGGCAAAGTCACATTATTTCTTGTATCAGAAGAAGGCTCCCATCCGTTTTGTGTGCCAAAGCCAACATACTGTTGCCACTTGTTACGCACATGCAGAGACGACAACGACAACGACGACGACAGAGGGAGTTCGTCCTTTTTTAGTCGAGAGAAAAAGGATCTCTGTCGAAACCGTTGGGGGGCGACGAAGGTGATAAGTAAAATATGGGACTGGCTTTCAAATTTGAGTTTAATGGATGTAGGGATTTTGTTATTAGGGAAATGCTTGGGTGGTTAGGGTGTTTTTGCTTCTTTTTTTTTTTCTGCTCCTTGCACGGGCGAGGAAGGTTCGCAATAATAATTATAATTCAAAGTGTTGCTGGTGTTGTGTGTGCTCGGCTCTGTGTGAATGCGTAGTGGGAGTTGCTAAGCTTCTCAAATAGAGGGACCATTAATAAATTGAAAAATTAGTGGAGGATATTTTCTATTACCGGTAGACGAGGGTAAGGTGTTTATTATATGAAAAAGGCAAAGTCATGGCCTATTTTCTGAGGATGTAAACAATTGGATTTTCGAAGGACGAGGCAAATCGATATCAAACAAATGTGGTAGTGGCTAACCAAACTACATACGTACATATGTAACAGAGAGGTAGAAGAACATTTGAAGGAATATGCGTTGTTGCCTGTGGCTTACTTCTACACTAAACTTAAAAAAAAAAAAAGAAAACCTCTTGAGAATTCCATAAATGTCGTCACATTTGCTCATTCAAAATGGCCGCTGAAAATTTATGATTTATTGCGATTCACAACATTTTATTTAACCAGGTTGAACTGTAAGGGAGGTGCTTATGTATGTAGGTACTGCGTTCTATGAAAAGCTCTTCCTGAGAAGCAGACTTCGATAATACCTACCTACCTACGTCTTGTACTGTCGAGACACATGCATGTATGCATGTCAAAGAACTGCATAAATCCATTAATTGGCATTTGAATCATTCGCTAAAAAACGAGCCTTTCACATTCTCAGGCAAATAGCAAACAAGCAAGTATAAATCATGTACAAAATGAAAACAAATCATCATGGTGTTAGTATTCATGAATGCTTGCCTGCGCAGTAGGCTCACATTTAAAGTATTCATTCAATAAGAGTATTCGCAAAAGCAGTGGAATGATGATTCACGAGCCTTCGAATAATTTCATAAAAAGTAGGTGGAAAGAGCAGAACAATGAAAGTACAAACAACAAGGCGACAAAAAAGAAGCAAAAGAAAATACATATGTACATAAATATAGAGAAAGATTCCGCAAATGTGAATGGCAATTTGCTAAAGATTCGTTTTATAAAAGGCAATAAAATGTAAGCTCAGCGAATACTTTTTGTGAATGAATACGAATGTGTGTGAATATTTAAAAAGCAGTGAATATTTCGAGTGTCTCACTCTTCATAGATAGCTCAATGCTTGATAGCCATTAGCTCGAGAGTCTAATGCCCGATGTGATTCTGCTTATTCATTCTATCATTCGTGAATAAGACCTAGAAAAATGTAAACTTCTTCACCTGTTTTACTGGGACTCGATCAATATGTACATAAATTTTAAGAACGACTTCACTTTACGTTCTAAAATGTTTCTTTCTTTTCATACTCTCGAAGGGCCTGCGCCCCAGCTTACTGCCAGTGAAGCAAGACTGCGACTAGCTCTTTTCTATAATGTTCATAAATTCGACTCTCGTCCCAATGGACTTAAGTCCAAATGAACTAAATGACAAGTGTGGGACTTAATTCATATGCACCAAACCAGTAGAGATTTTTCGGGTCATAACATCGTCGGTATGTGTACATTGAGAAACTTCGGTGTCTCTGCGGGACCTTGCCTTAAGAAAACTTATGTGAACCGGCAGTCAACGAACTGAGATGATCTAACAGAGATGCTTGTTTCTTGGTTTAGAAATTTGTTATCTAAGAACACTTTTTGTTAAATTTAGTCCTGAACCGATAAAAACCTAAAAAACGTCTCAAAGTTTTCGAAGTACATATAAATACTGCGCGTTGCGCAACACGATAACATTTGCGTCAACATAACCAAGTGCTGCAAACATCGAGAAGCCGTTTGCCTTTTTAACAAAATTGAACGCTTGAACGACATGACAATCGATAAAAATAAGCGATTTTTCACATAAACATCAATAAGTAAAACTTTTGTATTGAAAGTGCTGAAGATTTTCAAGACAAAAAAGGAGGACCGCACCTACAACGCATCCATTTTAGGTGCAGCTTCTGTTGAGCTGGCGAAATCGTTGAACCGTACTTCTATGATCATGATTCGAAATTTATAAGATTACCTCAAGCGCACAGCTCTCTTCTACCCTAGTTGATGGCGTAAGTAGTTCGTGGCACAAGTAGAAGTTTTATGACACTGTCTGGCGTGGCTATACATAGCTCACTGAATTAAGTCCCAAGCTTCTTGGGTGTTGAGCAACAATCTAATGATGTCCGCTGGGGTTAAGTTCACACCCAGTCTGTTCGCCTAAAGGTTACGGTCTTCACGATACCGTGGACAGTGAAACTCCGCATTTTCCAATGCTTCTGCGCACATTGGACAATACGGATTGTATTCATGCTCAAATCTATGGAGGTACATATGCTCTGAAACAGCCATGACTAGTAAGCATCTTCGTCAGGTAGACGTTCAGATCTCCATTTTTCCTGTTGATCCAAAGATACCTTTGTCAGAATAGTTTTATTTATTTTGGTTTTTCGTCATTTTTTAGTGTTTAAATGTATTTTTATGTACTTTTTCGGTACCTTTTCAGTTTTTTTCCTGTATTTACCAGTACTTTTCAGTGCTTTCAGGTACTTTTCAGTACTTCCTGGTACTTTTCAGTACTTCCTGGTACTTTTCAGTACTTCCTGGTACTTTCTAGTACCTTTTCAATACTATCTAGTACTTTCTAGTACCTTTCAGTACTTTCTAGTACTTTTTTTTAGTTTTTGAAAATCCAAAAGTACTAAAAAAGGTACTAGAAAGTACTAGAAAGTACTTTTTCACTACTTTTCGGCATTTTCTGGTACTTTCTAGTACTTTCTACTACCTTTTTTAGTACTTTTGGATTTTTAAAATTTAAAAAAGTACTAGAAAGTACTAAAAAGTATTAAAAGGTACTATATAGTATTGAATAAGTACCTACCTTTTCAGTACTCTTTAGTTTTTGTAGTACTTTTCAGTACTTTTGAAAGTTTTTTTTCATACTTTTGCAGTACTGCTCAGTATTTTCTTCCATACTGTTCAGTACTGCTTAGTACTTTTCATTTTCAATACTGTGCAGTAGTTTTGAGTACTTTTCAGTACCTTTATGTCAGCCATCCCTCGTACTTACCGCAAAGTTTGCAGACTATTCGCGTGAATACCAAAATAAATGCTCCCCCTTGATTCAAAATGAGTACTTTTTCCAAACACAGAATTAGCCACTCATTTCTGATGAGGAAACTAGGTTACCCAAGCTGAAGTGAATATATTTTCGAATATGAATCCCTAGTGTCCAAAGTTCTAAAAATCCATATCCTCAAAGTCACTGTTTGGATCGACTAATATTAAGGTGAAGTATTTTCGGTTTTGGTGATTTCTACTGAACCGAAAAATTGCCTATCCGACGATAGCCCATATAACCAAGCTATAAGCATTAAGTCCTGTACGAGAACGCCCCGTTTAAGGCGGGGCATGATACAATTCATGCCGCGTCTAAACTCGTTTCGGATATCCAATGGAACAAAAGTAAGAAACAATACACGGGTGCCTGCCCGGTTCACTTGGAGAAGGCCTTCGGATCCGTATAGTTGGGTAAGGGTTCTTTTACAAGTTGAGCATGTTGGGCATAAGCAAACCATTACTGTATACGTGGCTTAATATGCTCATTGGTAGAAAGTTCGTTGTGAAAAATGGCAGCGTAACTTCCACTGGAACGTTCGAAATTAAAAATGGTAAATTCCCCTATCCTTTTCAAAATTTACACGGCTGATCTGATAGGATCTCTTCCAAACATGCGGACGACTTGATAGCGTACAGATCCGGACGTAAGATTTACGTCATTGCAACACTCTTACACGAAGTCTGAAACCATTCTTTTAAGAACGCCGTTGTTTTGGGCCTCTAGGGATACCAGAAAGAATTGGCGAAAGTTCTCTATTGTTGGAGAGCACCGACGTCCACTTGCATGTCAAAATGTAGTCAGATACCTGGGGATTTGGCTGGACCAATGTCTATATTTTAATAAACATGTAGACATTGCTCTAACCAGAGCCCGAGGCGCTTTCGCTCTTACAAAGAGACTGTTTTGTAGCAGCCAACTCGATGCAAGGGTGAAGGTATCCTGCTATATGACCCTTATTCGGCCCATGATCACATATTGATGTCCTGTGTGGTTCAACATAGGGGCAAGCAGGATGGAAAGGATTTGGGTGTTTGAGAGGGCCTGCCGTCGGGCTTGCCTTCACTTAAACAGAACATCAGAGTCTCAGTACATAAAATTCTATTGCAACGAGATCCTTTACAACAAAGCGAGTCTGATTTCCTAATCAAGATGACTCGAAGGCACATTGCAAGAGCAATGACCTCAATGAATAACCTGATCTCAGGGGCTTTCTACCCCAATAACATGTACCCGTCTTAACGGCTTTGTTCCCCCAGAGGCATTCCTCTATTATGATCAGGTCTTAAAGGGTAAGTCGGTAGGAGTTATAAAAACACAAGTTATAAATATAACTACCAATTTGTAATGTAAAATGTAATTGTCCTGTCGTCTTCTTTAGACGAAGATGACAGGACAATTACATAATAGGTGACAAATAGACTTAATTTCTTCGTCCTTGCAACTTCTAGTCGTTATGCAGCACACTGAGTCGCTCTACGTGAACGCCAATGGAACAGTGGCCCGTAATAACTTGCATTTCAACGCCTAAGTTTTACCAGAGATGATGATCTCGTCTTACTTAAGTCCGGTCATAATTCCCTTTGCAGGTCCCCAGAGGAATCCAGCGTCTTTTTAGTAGACTGATCCGCGGTAAGTGCAGTGTAGACTCTTTCCTAACGAGCTCATCAGCCTGAAACTCAGCTAAGGGTACACGCCTTTGCCTTAGATATCAACTTAATATTTAGAAATTTACTTACTCTAGAATTAATAAAAATTTTGTTCTCTCCTTTAAATGGCTTGGTTTTGAATGAGCTTTACAAACGACTCATTGGAAAGAAAATGGTTTGTTTCTTTTCAAGACATACTATCTACGAGTTTAATAAAGCAAGTTACCAGAATAGTCTGCACTGCGATGAAAACCTCCTTAAAATCCATAATCCAATAAAGACCTCAAACTAACGTTTTTATCCTTTAGCTGTCCAATGACCTCGAATAAGACAGACAAGGTAAACTTGTCCTTTTTTTTTATGAATTCAACTGTTTTTACATCGAAATCATTGAAATGTTTTTTGTTTGGCATTTGGCCACGTATCTCCGAGACAGGAGACACATAAATCTGTTTCACATCACTAACTACTTTTTTGCCAATAGATGTATGAATGGCACCTACCTTCGTCTAGACTTGAAATAGAAAATCCTTCCTTTTTTTAACAGATAATGAATAACGATATCTACTCGTAACAATGTGTACACAGTTAGAAAGGAATTACTGTCTGCATTATTCTCGAATGTTTTTTGTACAAACACATATGCACCTATGGGTATAGCTTTTTATTTATTGGCTTCTGTAATTTAGTAAAAATTGTCATCACCCTCTTCGTACAAATCCTTACCTTCGCCTTACCTCTTCTATTGAATTTAAATTTGAAATACAATTGAGTCTCAACCTCTTGAAGAATATTCCTCAAAATGTGATTATAATTCCCAATCGTATGTTCATAGAAAGGTATGTAAGAGGAATATCTGCGGACTGTATATCTATTGTTTACTCAAGATTGCTCAGGTATTTATTGATCCAATAGTTGTGAAAATATGCAGCTATGCATGCGGAAGGGGCACCTAAGCAAATACAGAAATCGCAAAACCGATTTCCTAAACACACATTTGTATCTACAAATGCCTACAGAGACAGTCCTGGAATTTTAAACATATGCAACTAATTGAAATTCCTTCCATTTCTGAATAGCACATTGCACAACCGGCAAACTCATGTCATCCTTACAAACAGCTAACACCCTTTCCTTCTTCGCTGTGTCCTGCCAATGAACTTCCCTTTGATTGAGGCAATTATTGAATATTAGGGGGGTAATTAGGAACACACACGTTTCAATGGGAATTCCCCTTTCTCTCTTTCTCGGACTGTCTGGTTGCAACACCATCATGCCATCCCCATCCCATCATCATCATCATCATCATCTGTCTGAATCGAATCAATTTTCCGCATCATGATCATTGTCTTGTATCCTGATAATGACCCCATGGGACTGCAATCGAAAAGGTAGTTTGGTTTACAAAAGATATTATAAAGATGGGTGCAGCCGATACCACCGCAGCTAACATGTAATTTCATGTCTTAATCATAAATTATTGGCAGGTAGGTGAAAGTAAATGGTCTTTAATGCATTGGAGGTCTAGAGGGCTATAAATAAATCGCCACCTACCGTGAAGATAATTTAAAGGAACAAAATGCGTTGTATTCCTATAATGTATTCTAACTTACGGGACAAATTTTATTAAAACAAAAAGAAAACAGAAGGAAAAGGGTTTTTTTCTTTTCGACATAATTAACCCTAATGCTCGTCGCGGCGTAAATTTGTGTGGGAACGGAACAAATGTCGTGCCCTTTCCAAATTTTTTTTAACATAATTTAAATTTCTTCCAACCTTTCTGACGGTTGGTTCTGGTTCTTTGGCTGTTGCATGTGAATCAGTTGGAAATGGGTGTTTTTGATCTTTTAAAAGCTGAGATTACTTGCTGAAAATTACACTTGAGTACTTAGTATAATATTTGATTACTTTGTGTTTGACCATCATTTGCAACAAGTCCGTTAAAATGAGAGTTATAATTAGGAATTGGTAGCTCACAAAGTTTAAGGGTCCTTTAGGTTTTTCACAGTTTCTTAAATCATTGATATAGATCCAGTTTCCTGTGGGTACTGCCCACAAAGCCCCCATAACATCTAACATAGCTGAGTCGATTAAACCATATCCGTCCGTCCGTATATCACCAATTTGTTGGCCTTAAATTTTGAGCTAGGTCAATGAAATTTTGTATACGAGTGCCTTGCAAAAGTAAGCAATACAAGTCCACCCGCTGACACGCCCACCTTTCGAGAAAATCGAGTTTCTTTTATTTTTTTTATATGAAACTCGAAAAAACTTATTCAAGCAAACACTCTTTAAATATCTCATACATTGTATATGGCCACGCCCACTTTTTAGGACCGGTTTTCTAGAAACAAGGTTTTTTTTCGATTTTAATCAAATAATATCAATTCTTAGGAGCAGACATGTTCAAATATTTTTTAAGATCCGTCTACTACCACGCCCACCTTTTGAAAAATGTTTTGGAATAGGAAATGTTATAAAAAAATTGAAATACAAATTTAGGCAAGTTTTTGGTTGAAAGGGCTACCTACGTCTGTGTATAGGAAAGTGATAGGATACCACACGATCCGCTCCACGCGGACTCTACCATTTCTGAATGTTTTTTGTTTGTTCAATTTTAGAAGTCCTTGCACTCAATTTTCCAATACTACATCCTGACCACTTAGCTACTTTTTAAAGAACATACAACATTTTTTTTAAAAACAATATTAGCTCCTTTCAAGGTTCCTTGTCTCTTTACTTTTACAATCATTTTAACAACAGTATTTAAGTTGAGTTCTTTCTCACGAAATTACTCCGTGTAGAAAGAAAGAAAGAAAGAAAGAAAGCTGTGTCAAAGGATAAGTGAATAATTGTACAAAAAAAAAAAAAACTTAATACAGGTCTTGCTGCTTGCGTTTCTTAAATTACCGTTGTGCATAATGACTTTTCTTAGAGAATAAGTTGGAACGTGCATTTAAATACTTCACCTTTGACTGTAAATGTCACAATTAGGTATTTTTCTTTGCAAGTTCTTGCAGCTCTGACTCAAATTCGATTTGTTATAGTACCTATGTTGCTTGGGGTTCAACAGAAATAGATAGTGTTTCATTTGTGTCCCCTGTAATTGGGCATTAAATTTTGAGTTGATACAACTTCTTTGCAAGGACTTAAGGTAATTATTGAGAAAACAGACGTCCTAATAGGTTAAATTTTACGCCTTCAAAGTTTTTTACTTAGGTTAGGTTAGATGTGTGGCCTGGCGGGAAGAAGTTTCTCCTCGTCACACTCAGGTCAGTGTTGACCCATTGTGGTACCCATATGATAACCCTGTATTCGTTAAAATAACATACAAACATTTTAATTTACCAGTCCAGTACATACAACCAGGGGGTATGATGAATTTCCATATGGAGTACATTGAAGTGCTGGTCATTGATAAAGTGTCTCCCCAGGAACTTATATATTGCGTTCTGGAGCCTTGGGCAGTGGCATAGTAAGCAGATTGTGTGCTCAATAGTTTTTCATCATCACAGCCTCTGCAGAGCTCCTCTCCTTAGTTCCCTATGTTACCTCAGAGTGTTGTGCCCTGTGACGATACCCACAAGAGTGGAAATAGATTTCGTTGGTTTTCCTGAAAAGTTTCTCAGTTCTTGATTTGCCAAGCGTGGGCCATAGTTTCCTTTTAGTGACGCAAGTCTCTATGGATTTCCACCTTTAATCTGCCTCTCTCGTGGCTTTTTTTCCCTGCTTCAAGCTTGAAGGGTCAAGGCGGAATGTACACGGATGGGTGAGTATTGGTTCTATGGTCTATTTTGAGCCACTTCTTTCCAGTTCGTTAGCCCTCTCATGTTCTGGTATTCCTTCGTGACCTGGAACCCAGCTAAGTACAATCTTACGCTGCGTACCAAGAAGCTTGAGTTCTTCGCGGCTGGACTTCACAAGCTTCGAGTTTATTTCAACGGCAGTAATTGCATTTAAAGCAGCCTGACTGTCAATAAAGAAGGTAATATCCTCAGAAGGTTTGATTTTACCTTAGACTTATGGCACAGTCGTGAGTCTACCTTTTACCTTTAGCAAAAAGCTGCACAGGAATACTAGCAAGCAGCCTTATGAGCTCTTGGCAGCTAAGACCACCTGGTTGTTTAAAACACTTATTTTGACTGGTTGCTACCACGCAACCGTGGCGAACTGTGTTTTGAAGTGGCAAACATAAGGATTACTGATCCGCTTGAAACTAATTATTTAGTACTCGTGGGTTCTAAAAAATCGAACTTCAATGTCTAATCGACAGATTTGTAAACGTCTGTGATGATACCAGGATAAGGGATTAATGTGAACAAGCCGCATTCAAAACTCTGCATGTCATTGAAATCCCATTGAAACAGGCACAGAAGTTTAAGTACTTCGAAGTGTTATTCCAAAATGATGAAGGGATTTTTTCCCGAGTTATCCTGCAGTATTGATCTGATTAGATGAATCCTATGTACATATTAGGGTTAGAGCTTAATTTTCCGTCTTTTGATCTGTATTTATTCTTATTCGAAGTCTTTCTTATAGTTATCGAAAGAATAAGAGCGTAAGCAACTCAAATGAGATTTATTTGTTGTTTGTTGTGGCCTGAGTAACTCGTAGAGATCTAATGGAGAATGCCAGAGTACTGAAATATTGAAGAGCTACATACTTTTTCAACAGACCAATCGGTACTTCGAAGATGTCTACGAAGTGTCCCCTTCCTAGGCGGAAACACAGGGTTGAATGAAATTCGAGATGGACCGGGACAATATAGATGCAATTAAGTTTCTTCTCCTTCAGAGTCATAAGTCCAAACAGACAGTATGGTTAGCTAGAACACGTCGAATGATTCCAGAGTTTTCCCGTCATTACAGCCACGCTAAGAGTAGCTCATTATTGCAATCAGCCTACTTCTTCACTGTCCAATAAACAGTACAAACAAAAAGAAAAGACATCGTTTGAAGCCTCTTTTTTTTCCCAAAGTACTTGGTTTCTAATCTGTGTATATCTCACTCAAAACACCAAATAGTTATTGAATCTTTATTGACTAAACCATCCTTCAACTGCCTTTATTTCATGTTTTCATTCGAACTGAACGTAAAGTCTCTTTTTTTCTTTTACTGTACCAAGAAAAGAGGAAATTTAAAAACACAATTTATCTGCAAATCCATATGTTGACCACTTAAAAACCTGACAAAAAATACTTAAAAGCCTCTTAAATCGACTGTCATTGTGGCTTTTAAAAAAATAAAGTGGTTTAAGTAGTTGTTTCCAATTATCTACTCTTCAACCCTGTAACTTAAGGCCCATAAAATAGAAATCTTATTTCTATTCAAAGTAGCGTAAACGTCTTACCATCTTAAATGGGTTGCTACATAATTAGACATAATGATAGTTATTGACACTTCTTTTATAAGATGAAGGAGAAAAAAAGAAATAATTAAAATTATGAATAATTAATTAATTAATTAACAATGTCTAAACACAAAGAAACGAGCAGCATCTACATCGGATCAAAATTAATTAAAATGCCATCGCTTGAGGTTTTCCTAATTAAAAAGCCGCACATAAGGTCCACGTCCAATGAAATGTATGAAATATGTGATGCTAATGATTTGCAAATTTATTCTCCCATAATCAACAAAACAATGAAAAAATGTCCGTTTCTTTTTTTTTGTCTCGATTGAATCGAATTATTATTGGATAGAGTTAATTAAGACAGAGAATTGGTTGTAAAAATTGAATTTTATTGTGAATGAGCGGGTTTAACGGAACTTGTTCGACGGAATACACTATACTGATGGCATTCATATATATATTCACTGTGATTTTCTGTGATCCCGACAAAAGGAACTTTGACATTAGGTAGAAAATATTGGCGAATATCCATAAATAATGGATTTAGATTGTTCGATACGGAGTAGGACAGAAGCTTTGTATACAATCTTATCCGCCTCATTGTTGATATGGTTATATGGTGTATTATTATCTGTGACAAAGTGGTCTTATGACTTATTCAGTTTCGAATTCAATAGCGAATGGAACAAATATCAGGATTAGAAGGTTAGTTCCAGTGTACTGATTATATCATTATTTGGAAGTGGTATTTGGCAATCAGCTACAGTTCAAAGTTACAGACATTATCGCAAAAAATTAATGTTCATACAGAGTTTATTTACAAAATTTCTTTCATACGTTTTATTCAAATTTAAAACTGAAAAAGTCTCTCTCCTACATATCATGTTTTCTGTCAGTTTCATTAGAATAATATCACTTCTTACAAACGAATAAAAGCGTATGTTGAAACATTTTCAAAATCTGCCCAATGACACGCCCACTTTTGAATAAATTCCAGTTTTGCGCACTCTTCAAGAAAGCTATAGAAAGGATAGGGAGTTATACGATTCAGGACCTTCTGCAGATTGCTTGTATCAGAGCTTTACACTCAATATAGTATATGTACACCACAATAGTGAGCAATGCAATACAGTGAAGTGAAAGGCTAATATTTTAAAGAGGCTCTACCTCATTAAGTGGGATAGTTTGAGAAATAATTATGTACTTACATATTTACAAATTATAGGAAAAAGAACATCGATAAAGATCATTTTTTAAACACATAAAACTTCTAAAATGTAGGCGTGGTCATATAAAGTGTATGGGTGACATAAAGAGGAACAAAATGTCAATATATTTGCTTAAGTTAATTTTTTTCAGAATTTCCTTAAAATAACATAAAAAGTTAGTTTTATTTAAATTTTTTTCAGCCAAATTTAGGGTCCAAAAACTGATGAACACGGCTTAATCCACACAGCTGAAAAATTTTCGATCTCGAGATTTTGATAAATTCTGATATTACATTTATAGAGAAGTCGAAAAAATGAGTCCGAAAATTCTGTCTCTCTGCCAGCGAGGCTAGAGCATAAACAGATGGACGGATTTTGATCAAACTTCGTATATAGTGTCTGTGGGGTAATCTTAAGAGGAGAAATTAAAATTTTTGTCTAAGCCCTAATGTTCACGGTACTTTACTTAAGGCCAAATTGATAAATTACACCGGTTAACAAAAAAAATATTTTTGATATTTTCCTCTTAAATTTTACATTTTTTGGTTTTAGGATGGTCTAAAGTCGACTGCAATATACGTTTTTTTAACAGCTCTAATTTTTGAATATTATTAAAATTACCGGATTTAGACCTCAAATGCAGATTTTTTCACATTCCCGAAAATCAAATAAAAGGACATTGCATAGTATTTAAATCCCAAAAAATCTCAGAAAAAATGGGATTTTTGGAGAAAAATATAATTTTGTATAAATAAAAAAATAAAGCTGATACTTTTCTTAATTAGTGCCTTACATATATCATATATTACATATTAAATTTCAGGAAAAAAATTCAGTGCTTACCAGTTTTATTGATTTACTGACTCCTGTTAAGACACATGCTACAAAATAGCTTATAACATTTTAGCCAAAAGTTGTTATAACGACACTTAAAGCCAATTTGCTTCAAAGACTGTTTGTTAAAAATTTTATACAAATTTTCAATGTATATAAAAATGATGCTATACGATGGCGTTCCATTTTTTTTTGGCTAAAAGTGATAATAACGGTACTTTTCTTATGGTTAAGAGGTCTTAGCCAATTTTCTCGAAAACGGCTCTAACGCTTTTGCTTAAATTTTATATGTATGCTAGTCTTGTGCAGTCTAATAAAATAGCGTACCTTGTTTTTGGCCAAAATTACTTAGAACGGTACTTTACTTATAGACAACTTAACAAAAAATCGGTTTACACGAAAACGATTTTGATTAAATTTCATATTTGAGTTAGTCCATAAAATTTTATATAGTACTTTCGATATATTTTTAGGACTATGTATACCCATCGTTATAATGTCACTACCTTGACCTTCATACTTTAAAATCGATCCAAAATTTGTATTAGACTAATATTTTCTTGAAATTTTATGAAGTAACATTATAAATGATTAAAACTTTAAAACTTTTATAATAAATTGTTAAATTTCAGTAATAAATATGTAAAATGATAAGTTTATAAATATTCCCTAATGGATTTGTTTCCCATCCTTATAATATAGTAAGGAAGAAGCAACAAAGGAATTCATAACTTGCTACAAACGTCTAATTGGCCGGTGGTTAGTATTAAAAATAGCTTACACCAACAGCAATGCAGAAATCCTTTCCATTCCAGACAAAAGCACAGGTATCCATTTTATAGCCCAGCCAACAACAAGCGAGCCCTCGCTTGCGTTATTGTTTATGAAATGAGAAATCCTAATATCAGGTTTTTCTTCTCAACCAATTAGCATTAGTATAACTATTTAAACTCCTTTATTAGCCCGACTGCAGGGCACTAAAATTGAGCGTGTGTTCCTTTATTGAATCATATAACGAATGCCATTACATCGACTCGATGGTTCTTTCAATTTCTCACGCATTCCGTGAAAGTTTTTATTTTCTTTACCACAAATGGCGGCGGCGGCGGCATTTCCTTCAATTTTGTTTATAATATACCCTATGGCGCCTTGTTGCTTCTTTGTAATTAAATAAAATTATGATTTCGTGATATCAAACCCAGGTGATTCACAAACTAACACAGACAAGCCTTCCTGTTTCATATAATTATTGCTATACGAATGTTAATAGAGCTATTAAATTCAGTTAATACCTATCTTTGTGGCCCTCTAATGCAGGTTTTCGTTTTTTTTAAATTATGCAAAACAACTAAAAAACCAATTTGTTTGTTGCTCGCTTGAGTAGTTTGTGTCCTATTAAACAAATTTGATTGCATTTAGAAAAAAAAAAAAAAATCAAATCTAATGGAAGTGACCGACTTAAAAAGAAAGACAACTTGTAAATAACAATAAAATTGAAAATAAAACTATAAATTAACGATGTTGTCAAACATATAAAACCACATCTGTTTATTTGTTAAAATTTTAAATGGTCTGTGTTTTTTTCTTTAGGCATTGAAGTGTCAACCACTTAACGCCATAGGTGGGAGTGAAAGTATTTAATGATGTTCTCAGGTTCATAAGAAAAAACAACGTGTATATATTTACTTGGGTTTTTATGGCCCTAGGTTGTGTAAAAAAATATAGGTTAGGCGCCATGGGGACACATTCGTCACTGTGACTAATGTTTGTCTCACATTATGTTTCAACTACATGCGATTTGCGAGGTGCCTGTCTCCTAAAAGCCATTAAATTACCACACACGGACTTTATTCGCACTTTATTATTACGTTTGTCAATCTGATTTAATTACCAACATTTTTCTTTTCGTCATTAAAAAAAAAAACAGATTCACTCGATAAAATTGTCCCGCTTGCATTCTTTTGGATTCATTTTTGTACATGTTTTATACAAGTAGAATACTATACATATGTTTTAGTAGATTACATATTTGTATAAAGAAAATATTTAGAATCTAGTTAAGGCTTCGGCAATTTTCGATTTTAAGTAATAATACTCTTTGTTTAAAGACTGCTGTCGATATTTCACTGGAGACATACTTACTTACTAACTTTAGTGGCGCGGCGCTACAGTCTGGGCCATAACCAATAAACCTCTCCAGCAAACCCGGTTACGAGCCAGCTCCCTCCAATCGCGCATGCCAAGTTGGTTGAGCTCTTCTTCACTTGTTTGTGCCACCTACTGCGAGGTCATCCTCTGTTGTGCCGTCCGTCCTGGAGCTCCATCCGCTCTACATGACTCAGTCATCTTAGTCGCTGTATGCTTAGTCCTTCTATGACTTCTGACAAAATCGTCCTTGTACAGGCCGTATAGTTCGGCGTTATATCTTCTTCGCTACTACCCGTCCATACAGATGGGACCAAATATCACTCGAAAAATAACCAAGAGCATCCTCAACCGACTTTGTCAAAATCCATGCCTCTTCGCCATACACCAAAGCTGAGATAGGTGTTTGTTACTCAATTGCCTTCTTATATCATAGAAACACCGATTGGCAAAAGTGATTCTTCGTTTTTATGGTAAACTCCACCCTAGAGCCAAAATCCTTTACTACCTTTAAAGGTAGATGTTGAATGTCCTTTTTGTAGACAGCATATATTTCGCCTTGCTTTCATAGACCACTAGGCCCATCATTGCTTCCTCGATCACAATAGTCGTAAATGCTCCACTGACAGCCCTCTTTTATGGTTGATCTCAGCCTAATAAGGCTCTTTATAACCTATGTCCCTCCAGATTAGCCCATCTGCGGCAAGCCAAGCTGTGCATACTTAGTAATACTTCTCCTGGTCAATACACAGAGGTGACATTCCCTGATGACGTTCGCAGATAGGAGTTCTATAGCTTTCTTGGCCAGTCTATCGGCGCATTCATTACCCTCAGAATCACAGTGTCCAGGTACCCAGCATAATCTTATGTGATTTTGTATAATGAGCATTACGCGGCAATCCTCGATTTGATAACAAAAGACTCTCTCTCTCTCTAGACTCTGTCAACCTGACTATCAGTGAAAATGGCAATTTCCATGTTGGATACAGACCCCATCTCAAATGTGTAGTTCAGCATTGAGCACGGCTAGAATTTCGGCCTGGAAAACACTGCATGGGTCCGAAAGTCTAAGAAATATTCTTTTGAGTAAATACTTGACCCAGTTCCCTCATTGTTTTTAGACCCAAAAACTGAAACTCGTTGAAACTTTTTAGAAATTCTGTGGCTCTGCAAGAATTTCATGGTGCCAACATCAAGTTAAGACTGCATCTCTCAAATTTAGGCGAATAAATCCTATTCATTATAAACAATCTAATTCCAAGACTCACCATTCGCTTAACACATAGTTTGGAAAATTTCTAAAACTTTATTTAACCGTAGTAATATTGTAAAGCATCATGGGGCAAAGTTTTTTGGCTTACTTAATAAAGTACGACAATCATTACTTGAACTCCTCACTTTATATAATTGGGACGACCATTTCCAATATTACTACTCAATGAAGGCCAAATCACTTGCACTTAAAAAGTAAGCACAAGACTTTTTACAAATAACACCCAACGAAATCGATGGAGAGGCCAACATTTAAAAATAGAACTACGCCACCAGAGCAAAGGAGAAAGTTTTTGGTAAATCTTCCTCTAATAGCGATAGTATTGCTACTATCCGAACTTGAAAACATTTCAAAGTTTAATATTGTAAAATACCAATGCAACTAGTTAAAAGTTTTAAAACGAATTGAAAGAAGAAGAAGATTTGAGGACATTCACTAAAAGCCTGTGAAATTTCAATCAATAAGTCAAGTTTCGTCTTTGACAGAAGGCGTTTTCGCTTAAATTTGTAAACTTTTTTTGAAAAAAATTAGTACTGTTGGAGGGAGTTGTCTTTTATCTAAGGGTTTTGATTATGCTCGCTGACTGATATTTTATGTTATTCATGGAAATATCCAATGCATCAGATTTGGTCGAAGCCAACGAAAACCGTCATAAGCTCTATGCTTTTTGGTAACGTAATTCAGATTAAAATAAAAATAAATAAGAAAACGATAATTACCTATGCGTCGCTGGTATGGTTGCAGAAGACCAAGCAAATCGTAACCCGGTCTGCCACTTATAGGATACAACGATTAGTGCAGGATGTGTAGGAACTATGGTTGCAATACACATAGTTCTTTTAGACTTTCCACATATCCGCATAACCATTATAGAGACTGCAGCTGCTACCTTCCTGGAAACATGACGATCCTAGAAGGAATTCTTCTGCTATCTTACCTAGCAATATGTTTCTCATGCTTAAAAAATTTGACCTCTTTTGAGATTGTAATTCGGGAACAAACCTCTTAGGACAATCATCAAATCCCTCAAACATATACTTCAATAGATTGGTGCTTCGACACGAAAGATTGTAGATGTCGAAAGAAACAGGAGCTGGAATATGTGCTCGAAACTACAAACTCTCTATTTCCAGGCAAAGGTCCTCGAAATCGAGATCTGTGAAAGAATGTATTAGAAGGGACCTCCATAGACCTCCACTATCAAATACCTAAGCAGCTCTCAAAACCTTCATGTCCGTCGATTATGAGCCAAAACTGGTGTGGAATTGTCTCCAAATTCCCCTGCAACAAGCTACACATAATAAAATCACATTAATGTGGGTCCCCAAACATATTGGTATCCCTGCCAAAGAAGCTGCGGACGATCTTGCCAGATTGGAATCTAGAATTTGCTCATTGGTTCGGAACTATTCTGTGGTTTACAAACTAACCAGGTTAAGATAGAGGGTAATAGATGGAAACATCTCACTGGAACTCACAAACTGGCTTAAAATCAGTTTGCCAAGACTACACTTGGTTGGTTGGTTGGTTGAAACCGGCCCTCGTTGGGGATGCATTTAGACCAAGAATAGGTCCATTGTGCTGCCGATGTGTAAGGGGAGTGGGTCACCCCCTTACCCTGCGAACCATTTACTTCTTAGCAGGGGCACCTGCATAGAAGGTGCCTGATAGTCTCCTCGTCTTCTTCATCTCTACGGCTTCTTCAGAAGTAATTGTAGGGGATGCCCAGTCTTTGGAAATTTACGATTTTGGAAAGAGTTCCTCTCTTGTGTTTCAGACGTCCAATAGACCTGGTTTTATTCAGCGTGGTCCAGAGCAGCCTTGCATTGTTTCAGTGTCCGAGCTGTTGCCACCAATAGTTAGCTTTCCTCACCACATCGGAATGGATAAGGTATATAGCAAAGGGCGTTGGCGCCTCGATGGGTGACGTTTGTGCTATTTAGACCTGAGGAGCTTTATCTGGCCAATTCGTCAGCTTCACGATTCCCAGGTATGTTACAATGGCCCGGCACCCAGCAGAAGGTGAGGTTGTACTGTCCAACAACCACACGCTCAATAGATTTAAAAATCTGTCAACTTTCTCCATTTGCTGGTTCGGTAATGTTAAGCTGGACACTGGTATTTGAATTTTACACAGTTTTTCCTTTGGCTGTGTTCATTTTGAGGCCCACTTTGTTTGTCTCAACTTTTAGAGTGTGAGCCATAAGATGGAAGTCCATTATTCGGTGTGAATGGAGACAAACATCGTCAGGGTAGTCTATGTTTTTAAGGTAAGATCTCATAGTCCAGCTTACTCCATAGTTTGCTTCCGTAAATACTGCACGGAAAATATCACTGATAACGACCAAGAACAGCAGTGGTTACAGTATACATCCTTTATGTACTCCACTTTGGAGTTCCAATAATTATTCTGACAGCTTACATTTGTGCAAGACGTAAAACGTACTACCCTCAAAGCTATGAGCTTCTCTGCGATGCTTCTCCTGCGCAAGGCCAACCAAACAGCATCTCTATTCAAGCTGTCGAAAGCCTTCTCGAAGTCGGTAAACAGCTGATGTAGCGGAGATCTGTACTCAAAACATTACTCTATTATGATCCGTAAGGTGGTCAGTGCAGGAGGAACGGGCATGAAAGCCTGGTTGTTCGACGTCTTCCCTGTTAAAATACACAACTTCGTATGGCGTCCAAAGGATATGCTCAAGATACGTTTTGAACATCAGGGAAAGAATGCATAAGAAATTCGGGCCCTTTTTGGTCCCCACTATGTTGTTCTCTTACAAAAGAAATCTTTTGATCCTTGCAGTCTGAGCTATTTTTTGAACCTCACGAGGTCTGATCCCATTCTATAACTTAGTGAGTCTGGGAATTTTGCCTGAACTATTAAGCAATTACTGCGTCTACTTCTGGCGCTTCTCGAGAGCTAAGCCGATGAATCAATTGACCCAACAAATCTTTTCAATTCTAATTTTGAACCTTATTCGTTCGTGTTTGTTAAGGTCACCTTCATAATTGCTCTTTCGGTTGGCCTTCCATTGCCTTAAAAATTGCACACGTATTTCTATATCCTTGAAACTATTTTCAGCCCATTCTTATGCAAGTCCTTAAACAAAAAAGCCTTAAAAACCATTCCGCGATATGGAAGTTTATGTTTTATTTATATTTAAATTATTCCCCCAACATACTAGCCTACCCCGAGTGAGACAGCTAGGAAATTATGACATCCTTCAAGCAGAAGTGGTAATAATTGAAAGCATTACCAACTCCTGTTCGTCGTCCCCCTGCGCCATGGCCATAGTTTTATCTCATCTGGCAAGTGCACAATTATATGAATAGCTCTTTAAACATTTATTACATCCCACAAACAGTCCTGCAACCAAACCGAAGAAGGGATGACGAGTGGGCATATATAGTGGCACTGCTACATTTTTATTCATATACCGTATACAATTTGTGCCGCTGCTCCTTTTCTTGCTATGTATAACCTGCTTTCGACGACGCATTCAACTGCAGCTGATTATGCTTAAGAGGGATACAAGAGAAAGAAAAAAAAAAAAATCCTGCAACCCGGCCCGGCCGCCCCACTTAGTAAAAATTACACTTTTGTCTTTTGGAGTATTCTCTCCAAAAAAAATATTCTCGGGTTTCGTTACCCGGGGAGCTTGTGTGTGTGCACTTTGAGCTAAGAGAGAAATGTAAAACTTCAACCGGAGTTCGAGTTGGTAATGAACGTGTTAAATTCGTAATTTCTCTGAACAGAAATATAAAAGAAAAGGACCGGCCCAGCCCAACCAGGTAAAGACAGCAAACAGCATTGTACTGCCATTATTTCTCGAAGGAAATTGGAGCAGCGTTCATGAACGCTTGCAAACTTCCACACCACGGCAAGTCTTTGACTTGAGTTTCACAGTAGACTCGTAAAGAAATGAAATATTTATTTTAAATGTACCTTTACCCCCAAACCAACGCCCACACACTTGCCTGCCTACTTGCCGCCACCACCCACAGGTCGTGCATGTATCATTAAAACCCCACTTTTCTCAAAACAAAAAAAAAACCTTCATCCGGCATCCTTAGGTATCCGTGTGCATGCAATATTCGTGTATCCTTTTCGTATATCTGAATATATGGATCGATATTGTACGCCGCTGTAACAGCGTCTGTTTCTGAATGTGTGCTGTTGGTTGGTTTTTGTGTGGAATTGGATCTTCACTCATATGAGGGTGAAAGAAGTGGGTCTCCTCTCCAATACCACCTCTGTGTGAGAGAGCACACACAATGTGTCCGGAGGCACTGCAAGCGTTATGCAGAGTCAGGCCAATATTAGGAAAACACACTTTGTGTTCATATTACGAAACTCTCTTGTCAGAGGAGTTTCCTTTTTCTTTCAGTGCCGTTTGCCTTCACGTTCTCTGTGCTTTTTGTTTCAAGCTGTGAGTTGGAGTGTGTTGTACGAAGGATAAGAATGCAGGCACAATATCCTGGAATATTTTTGGAATTTTCAGAATGTTGCTTCATACAGTGCGGTGCAAGAGGTCTTATTCTAAAAAAAAAAAAAAAGCAAAAAACTTTTATGGGATTTGTGATTAATATGATAAAGGAGCAGAGGCGAGCAGCATGTCCCTGACTGTGGAATGGTAGGTAGTTCTTAAAAACTTTCTCCGGCTATGTGGGCTGCTTGCCAAGAAATTATATTGAGTTTTTCAATTATTTGATCTTGGGATCAAAACGTTTTACAATGTTCTTAAAAACTTATTCAAATATGTCATAGAGATGGGGATCAGTTTCAGTTGAGGGTGTTATTAGAATGTTAGCTCTTTTTTTTCTGCTTCATAAGTGATGTGAGCCAGTGGTCTGAAGTGTGATTCTTGGCCAGTATTTGAATGGGGATTAGTATGAATTTGTCTCGAAAATAAAGCTTAGAAGAAGGCTTTAATTTCTTACATTTGGTGGAGTAGTTTTCTTTGTGTTTCATATATGTGGGAGTAAACTGTGGAAATCGATGAGGAAATCAATAGTAGCTCCCCCCCTTTCGTTGGACTAGTGTTGTTTTTTTGGACTATTTTCTAATACATTCTGAATCGTAATTATAAAACTAACATATCATCATATTGTGCAGTGTCAGTGAACCCTTCGTCGATTTGAGACATCGCAGCGCTTTCTGGGTTTCTGGTTCTTGTATCCTCTGTCAATGCTCTAAGCACAGCACAGAACAAAACAAGTTTGTGAAAATTCCAACCATCTGTTCATGGGTCAGAATGTGTCCCATGAACCGTCTTCTTTTTAGCAGGCAATAGTGGTTCTACCCAAAAAAAAATCGTGTCCTGGAATGTTCAGTACAGAGTAGCTGAAAAAGGTATAGATACTAAGAACAGTCTTGTCTACTTAGCCAAATATTACTGTGCAGCTACAGGGTGGCGCAAAAGTTATCATCCGATGTTCTTTCCTTGGCTGAATGAATGGTCGACCGCTGCCAAAATTGATGACCATTTGGGTCCGATTTATGACATTTTTCAATACTCTTGCCAGAACTTCTTCAGGTGTATTACATCTTAGTTTGCACTCTTGTTTGTAGTTACAATCATTCATTCTCTAGAAAGGTCAATAAAAAAAGGTGGTATCGAAATGTTGCATTCACCATCACGTAGCTGATCTCTTGAGAGCATTCCGAATAAGCTTCCAGTCTTCGACAATATCCTCATCGGGCAGCTTATATACCATGACAGTGACCGCCTACTTACGACCTGAACTGCGGACTTTGCTCGTTCATTTGTCTGTGACCCATTCAGCCCAAGATATATCTACATTGTGATGGTTCTCCTCCAGTCGCCGGATTTTTTCCATCAGCTCTTCAAACACTTGATCCATTGCCAGTTGCTCTTCGCTCACGAAGTTCTGTCGTCCTGCTTGTTCCTCAGAAAGGAACTTGTGCTCAATACATTCGCTTCGATTTCGTTCACATCCATTTCTGATGATTCAATTTCGTCCACCTCCTCGGCACTAGTCTCATGGCCTTTGCTAGAGTTGGAGTACTCCAATTCTGGCTTCCGGTGATGGGTCGTCTCAGTTTTGACGAATATTCTCTTTGAGGGCTTTAAGAGTCAGAAATTCATTGACATAACCTCGTGACTTCAAAGTGAGAGTAGCAATATTATTATTAGATGTGTTCCCTTGCCCATTTAACCCAAATAAGGTCTAAAAACTATTCTATGGTACTTACTTATTTTCAGAACATACAAACCAACCTGATGATCTTGTGAAGTTCAGCAACTTGTCGATGTTTGCTTAAAAAGTTAGAGAGATCTCCTTGATCTCGAGAAGTTTTTGAGTCCTGTCGTATAAGTCTCTGTGGCCTTGCTTTATCGAAGGATGACCATAGTTGTTTTGAAATATTCCAAGTTTTTTTTTAATTCCATCTTACGTTCGCTTCTCTCGTGGCTAGTTTCCCTGGTTGTAGCCTAAATCTCGCAGGGCGGTATATTTACAGAGAGATCAGTTTGTTCTAGTGGACGCCCTCGTATCCAGGAATCCAGAAGAGTGGAACCTTGTACTGTGTTCCAAGAACCTTAAGCGAACCTTCTTGCTCTTACGGCAGACTCACTGCCTCTTGCAAGACCTCCACTACGAAAATACTGCTGTGGTCTGGGAGTCGTGGAGATCTGGATATCCCTCGTAGTTGAGAGAAAATTCCGGACCCTACGCTGGCGGCCATTTTTGATTCATCAGTATATATTGCTATGGACTGGGCATTCGGTGTTTGGCTGCTTTTTCATTCTTCTCTGCTAGGGTAAGCTGAGGTAAATGGCATTTTAGAGTCTTCGCCAAGTTGACGCGTTGGAGAGGGAAGAGCTGGCGAGGGAGCAAGTGTCAATGCAATTTTTATTCGTTATACTGGACGTCCAGTTCTACATACTATGTATATTATGGACCAAAAGTTAACTGAAAATTGTGTTAACAGCCTTGACTGTATTCCTAATCCAATTCTTACATAACCTTCACCAACTGACTTATGTTTTGCTTATCTTTTCCCTAAAGGAACTAATATTCCTTCCACCACTACTCAAGAGTCACCCAAACTAAGATAAAATATTAATGTACACGAGGATTAAAAAAAAATAAAAAGATTCAAGTGATTCACATCAGCACTACAGAAAAGAAAAAAAAAAAAAAAGCATTTCCAAAATCACTTTAACCTAATAAATTACCAGACATAAAGCCCGCTCATAAAACCGCCCATTTTCACACACGCAAGCACCCAGCCAAATAGGCAGTCCTCAGAGCTGCTGGTTAAACCAATTTAAAGTGTATTGTCCAGCATTCTCCCAAACAATCTAACGCGCTATTAAATTTAATTTTACTAGCGTATACCGCTTTTTATGTGTGTGCACTACGCCTAAATCACATTGGAACCATCGGATAATTCTATGGACAACAACCGACTACGATGACGACGACGCGGACGGAGAGACAAACATTGGGTTCCTCTCCGTAAAGATCGTTGCCATACTGCGGCAATCAACTTAATAGTTTAAGGGTTAACGAGTTTGATTTAAAAAAGAATTTAATTCAATTTTTTTAAATTGAAACTACGTGTCGCAAGGAAATTGCAGTTTCATTAAATATGTTTTTTTTATTTCTCTTTATAAGTGCATCTCGATAAAATCGGGATAAAAAAGGGAAACATAAATCCTGCTGTTATATAGGGCATCACGTTTTGTAGTAAATTGAATTAATACTCGTTTTGTGGAATTAACCCAAATTTCGAAATTGAAATTGTTTTACTTGTGGGAGAACATCAAATGTCGATTTAAAGTCGATTCTTCCACCACTGGAATGTCGTTCAATTAAATTAAATAAAATATAGATATGGCGGCGCATAATTATGATTTACTTGCAGTTATAACTATTATTATATGAAAATAGTAACAAGATTCTAATCAATATTGAATTATACGACAGGATGTGATGTTAGAAGCCCTAGTCGACAATGATCTATAACAACTATTGTGCTGACTAGAAGGAACTTTAAATTTAAGGATTCTTTTGAACTTAATGACATCCGCGTTAAGAATTACTTTCCATCAATGCTTTTGGGTCCACGTTACGGTGACCGTTTTCGGTACGCGAAACTGTTAAACAGGTTGATGCAGTCTCATACAAGCTTCGACGGAATCAAAGGATAATCATGCTGCTAGGCTGCCGGAATAGATATACATATGTACATATGTATGTACATGCAAGTTCTGTTCGTGTTTCTTCCTAGAGGTTCTTAAACACAACGTTCTTTGGCATGCACTTCTGCTTGGATGATGAGAGGTTACAAATTTGAAGTCATCTTTAAAAAAAAATTGTATTTTGGGTGATGTGGTGAGATCTTTGTTTCTACCATAGATGAACTAATTTTAGACAGTGAACTCACATTTCCCCTGCCCCCTCATTTTCTAAAAAAGACGGAGTCTAAATTGTCTAATCTGTCAATACATGTGAATTTGCGTGTAACCAAGACTTAGCTAAAAATGTTGACGTAAATTCACCAAAGAAATAGAGACCTGAGATCTCTTGAGCCTCTTGTGTCGAGAATCTTGAAACGGTGTTGGGCGAAATATTTTTAAGAATGCATACGTGGCTTAGAAAGTCTCCGTGATAAACTTCTAAGAGCTGTGGTAACCTACATATATGTATGTAGGAGTTCTCATCATAGCTTTTGTTCTTTCCTAGTGCTGTTGGGATTCAAGCTTTCATTGCCCCGGCAATGACTACACGGAGTTTTCGAGGCAAGCTTTCTTTAGCTATGACTTGTTGCGTCTTAGACCATACAAGAGATGAATTCGTTATCTTTAGTTTGACGATTGTCTGGCATGTCCAGTGGGTCGTCTTGGACTTAAACCCAATATTTTTCCATACAGACGTTGGGCAGCTTCTGGTGGAATACCTACTCTTAAGCCAAAAGTATGAGAAAAGTTAAATACCTATCTTCCATCTCGTCATTTTTAGAGATGAGAATAAAAAATCAATATTTTAGAGCGCGGTGAACGGACAAATGAGCAATGAAAGCTACCAATTGAAAGAACGAATACAATAATTTTGACATTAATATGATTTTAAATAGCTTCTTTTTTTCAATTCAATGACTTCAACTTAAAAATAGATAAGTCACCATTCATTTTGAAATCAATCAATCATTTTCTGTAATCATTACTTTGAAGTCACAAAGAATGCAATCATTTTGATTGCTCTGCATTCAGTTGAAGTCATTGAAGTCTTTGAAGTCAGTGAAGTCATCTGATTCAGAGGAAAGTCTAAAAGTCTTATATCTGAAAACAGAAAAAATAAATGATAGGTCGGATTAAGAAACAAGAAACAAGACAGACAGTTTTCACAAATTAGCGCAGAGAAATTTCTTGCACTAAAATTCGAAGCATGGGGAAAATTCTTACTCTCTCTTGAGTGCTCTCTTCTGTGGAAAACTACGATAATTCTACGTACGCGAACAGCTTTTCGTAAAAATTCGCTGTTTTGAGAGGGTATGAACGGACCTTCTATGTGAATAGTGTTCCAAAAGTTTCAAAATCTGTCTGTAGATAATGTATATGATTTTTGTATTGATCCTACACAAGGCTTAAACTTAAAATAAATTGTATATTATTCAGAGATTTCAAACCAATTTATTTTTGTTAAAATTGGTATAAATGAATTGAGTGCAAGAATTTCAAATAAATTGTCGCCGCTTCTACTACTGCAGAGATTTTGATAAAATTGAAAATTCCAACCGATTCTAAACACGATTTAGATGTCAGAAAATACACTGGGATGTCCTAATGTCCCCCTCAATAACCCTTTAAACAAGAGGAATCCTTTAACGTATGTAAAAATGTTTAACTCCTAAATTCACCTACAAATTTTGAAGGCTAAATAGCCTGACACCTTATAATTATACCTATGTATATGTATGTAGATAATTTAAAATTTTATTATTGACCTGGTTGATCAACCAATCGATACTCTAATTTCTCTGCTGTTTCAATAAACTTTTCCGAATTAGGATAGTCACCCTCAGTTAACTCCTTACCCACCATTCTCGCATAACATAATTAAAATAAAACGCTTACTCAGTATTTTCTGAAAACTGTTCATTCGATATGTCTTTTCAAAAGAAAAGAAAATAAAAACCAACAAAAATTAAAGGATGTTCGAACCACGACAAGAATCACTGAGTGATTTAGACGTTCATATTTATTTTTTCGGGGAGAAGTCAGAAGAGAGTGTGCAAATGTGCACGTGGCATGAGAATGAATTTCCTGTTACCACCATAAGCACTTAGCAAGGAAATTGCCATGTTTTGTTTGGCAGGATCTTTATTTTCTCCCTAGGCTATGATGACACCATTGTGAAAGTGATACTCGTATCCCCACCGCTTCTTCGTCTCGTTAAACACCTGCAAACTTTTCCCCTCTCCCCAAAAAGAAGAAAAAAACACTACACGTCCATTGATGACATGATTTCGCCCGAGGACACCTCCGGTTGTATCCTTATATAATATTCAAATTGCATACTGTTTATCTATCAATTCAAGCCAACACCTTTAAATAAGGCTCATGTCAAGGGTGAACTGAATTCTTAAAAAAAAACAGCACAACCCAACCAAGCTCGAAGTAAAATCAATACCTCTGCCACATGGGAAGGAGTAGAAAATATTTTATAGACGCAGAACAGGTCGCGCGTTTATCTTAAAGCGAAATTCAATTTCCTACGAAAGGATGTGAATGGAATCGAAGGAGTTCCTTTATTATTATTATTTCTTCTTTTTTTTTTTTTTTTTCATTCATCAACTATATGCAGGAGGCTGTTCAAATCAAAGTAATCAGCATAAAAGATACGCAGTTTTATTTGAAATGTCATAAATTTCTGTTTTTTTTCATTCACAAGATGAGGGACATCACCAGGACGAAGAGGAAAAAAAAAATGATTTCTCCAAGCTTCATTCCATAATATTCAGTTTCAGTAAGAAGATGGACAATAGATTTTCTGTGGATCCATTAGGGACCAGAAAGAGGAGCAAAACTAAGAAAAGCTTTCAAACATTCAACAATGAATGTCGTTTAACTGAAGTAAAAATAAGTATTCATAAATCGGTTGCTAAGAAGATAAGGCGTACAACAAAAAAGAAAAATCCTTGAAATCGATAAACTCAATTTCAATTGGATACCCATACATAGATTGCCATTGCATTATTCACATAGAAAAGGTGTATCCATTAGAACGTGACAAATTCCCTAAGTAATTGGTTTTATGTCAACAAAAAGAGAAAGAAAAGTTGAAAAACTAACAAAATAAAATTTACTACGAGTTTAATGACAATCGCTCGCCCTATTATTATAAACAATAGCAGAGTTTAAGTTTAAAATTAACATTTAACTGACGTTGGCGCCACAAATCGCATTGCAAAATAACATTTTGCTCCTTAGGCAGGAATGGAATCATGAAACATAAGCTTCTACTGCCTATCGTCACGAACACGAACCAAGCCGAATGAACATCCTTTTTAAGTATGCTCGCGTGACTTGTGCAAATGTCAACAAAATAGCCTAGCAACTCATTATATGAACAGAAAAAAAAAAGGCGAGAAAAACGAACGAAAAAAAGGAGTCGGAAAGTGCAAAGCAACACTTAGTTCTGTTGATTTGTGTGGTGTTGCGCTATTTTTAGTTTAATTTCACATTTTTTGCAGGGAATAGCTGTCTTTATATTATATGTAGTCGAAATTCACCAGCTGCAACATTCGCTTAATAACACATAACACACGGTGTGGCAATAACAGCACGTTTTGTTTTAAGTATTAGGTTTGACTTGCCAAAAAGCCTCATGAATATCTTGGTAGTAAGCACTAAGCAATTTATTTTACTAATTAGAAAAAATTATTGAACTTCTTCATAGAAAATATCAAGAAAATAATATTCTATTCCCATACTGTCAAAAACTACGAAATATCTACGAAATCTTACGAAAATTGCGAATTCCTGTTCCCGTACGTCAAAGTAGTTTTTCATAAAGAGAGAGTTCACGAGAGAGTAAAAAATTTCCCCATACTAGTCCAAGAAATTTCCTTGGGCAAAAATAAGAGTTCTGTCAAATTGTTGTGTTGTTGTTGGCTGGCAAAATAATTTGAAGTAAATCAATACAAACAAGAGTGACGTCTAAAAAGCGAGCAGCTTTTTTGTTCAACCAGTTCCCATACTTTAAGAGAGATTTGTCTTTCTACGAGAGAATTTAATTTGACAAGCTGCGAATTTTAGTGCAAAAAGTACCGGAAAAGGCCTGATTTTCTAACACTTTTGAAGAAAAACATTTGACGAATTGCAACAGAGATCTGCAGCAAGTAGCTCGTTTTTTGAGCAATTCGAAATATTCCCTGCATTTCTCGTACTTATTCACGCATATTCGCATTCATTCACAAGAAGTATTCGCTGGGCTCACATTTTATTGCCTCTCATAAAATAAATCTGAAGCGAGATCCCATTCCCATTCATTCCAAGAAATGATTAGGTATCTTCCCTTACACTTCGCTTCCTGGTACTGAATTTGGAAAAAGGGAAAGAATGTTTCGAGTGGTTCGTGCGATTTTCTGTAAACATATGTATGTTGTGCTCCTTGCTTTTGCTTCTTTCCTGTCACAAAAAAATGTTTGTATAATAGGGACTTGAAATGTTTAGGGTTTTTTAAATACTTTTTTAAACCATTCGAAGGCTCGCGAATCACTCTGCTTTTGTAAATAATCTATTTGAATGAATACTTTGAATGTGAGCCTACTACGCACTCAAGAATTCATGAGTGGCAGCACCACGATTATTCGTTTTTCATTTCGCAAATTGAACATCGTTATTGTTTTCATACTCGCTTTTTTTCTGCATGCGTGAGACTGTGAAACGGTCGCTTTTTAGCGAATGATTCACAACGGCAAATTAATGGATTCATGCAGTTCTCTGATTTGCGAGTTATTTCCAGAACCGATTTTAGCCAAAATGCATTCTTCATCTGCTTACAATTGAAGCTGTTGGTGGAAGACTCACTTTTCATCGAAAATGAATTGATACAGACAGCTCAAGACCTAGTCCTGACAATTGTGAGTTCTGGATCAGATAATAAGCAGCTCTGATACTCTATCTTTTTTAAACTAATACGATACTCACTTCCCTCTAAAACAGGGGTGTCAAACTCAAACTCCTTTAGTGCCACCTTTTTGTTTGAAGTATGACAACAGGCCATATTAAAAATAGTGATTTCTGAACTTTGAAAGGTGATTGCGACCATATTGTTGAGGCTACATCTGTCAAGTTGGCTGTTCTTTATTTCATCTGTTTTGCCAAATCGACATGAAGAGTTATAGCGTTAAACAACAGCAAATGATTAAATTGTTTTAAGTGAGACTTCTGTTCGAGCGACATTTCGCACTCATTTATGAATGGGTTCCTCAACTTAGCGAAAGTGTCGCATTGGGGACGATAATAATCCACAAGAGAACCACTGAATTGGAATACATTCAGAGAAAGGCACTATTTGGTCTAGATTTTTGACTGGCGGCATTATCTCATCGATCTATAGTTTTTTGAGAACCGTCATAGGCGATTATAACCAATGTCTTTTGGCCCAATTGGAGCATATGGAAAACGACGACACGCGGATGTCCCGGCGGCCATATCTTTGACATGCCTGCTCTTAAACATCTACCCATACACCAAGTGCTCGTTGCAGAGACGTTCGATCTACATCATCAGCAAAGTATAACTGATTCACTTTCGGTTTCGTCAGGCAAATAATCAATGACTGCTTTAAATGGCAAAGGACTGAGGACACTTCCCTGGTGTTCACCGATTCCCGATTATTACCTCGTTTCTGGTTTGACGTTTTGAAATTCTAAACCTTTCTTCAAACAATGTGAATCTTAATGGTATAAAACGGTGCTTTACCCCAATCAAATTGTTAAGTACAATATTAACAGAACATTCAAGTTTCAAGTTAAATGGTAGGTACTTAGTGCGACCTACAAAAAAAATTGTTGTCACTAGTATTGCATCTGCCTCAATGTCGACTAAATCGCATTATTATATAACGTCTCATATTGTGCATCCTCAGCATCATCCTTAGCCACCAAGCCGGATGAAATTTTAGTTGAAGAAACAAATGCTCTCTATCGTCATATAACCATCTTGAAACTCCATTTTATGATAATTACACACTTAATGTTTCCTTCAACTAAATTTTTACGTCTCGCGTAACTCAAACAAGCTGCGAGCTGCTAGAAGGAATAAGGAGTAGAGTGGTATGGTACAAGACATATTGTTAATAGCCACCACACAAAAGGCACGAAACTCGGTGTGGTATTCTTAAATTGTGCTTAGCACCTTCACCCTTAAGTTTCTGCTTTTTCTCTTCTCTCTCGTTATATATTTCGTTCGTTGTGGCCCGTAAAAGTGCTGCAATGCACACAAGCTTTCTAGACAGTGTTGCCAATTTTGTGTACCAAATCTACTATATTTTAAAACATTAAGAAGTTCAGATACTTCCAACCAATTGGTTGAGTACTAAGTTTGTAGATGGCAAATACTTCAGTTTAGTTCTGTTCGCCTAGAAGTTTTTTCGCTTTTTATTTACCGTAGGAAAGTTGGCGCAAAATTAATCATCCGATGAATTTTGAATTACTATTTTACTAAATAAAAAAAAAAGATTTTTAGTGATGGAAATCTTTATATGCCACCCTTACAATTTTTTCTGTTATGTCAAATATGATTGACGTACATTTCGCAAAAATTATGACATCTTCCGATAGGGTAATAAATTTTGCGTCACCTTCTATTATATTATTAAAATTTATTTATTTTTTAATCCTTTTATCGATGAATAATGTTATAAATATTTTAATTTTAAAACTAATGTACTAAAATTTTGCTACATTTTCTTTGGAGTAATACCTTTTTTTGTCAGTATACTACATTTGCTGTGGTTAAAATGGCAACTTTGTTTCCAACCCTGGCAAAAGGATTTATTCGTAATAAAAAAAGTATATATCTATATGCATATTTTAGCTCTGCTAATTGTGGTTAAGACGACATTGGAAAAACATTTTAGCCAAAGCATCAGACTTGAACGAATGTTCATGTTTAAATTCTTCATCACTGCATCGCTGAGCACTTTCGTTGAGAAATATCTTTTCCATAAAAAAAAAAAAAAAAAAACTCCTTTCTATTAAGGAATACGTATCTTCATGGTCCTAGACTGGGGCACAGCCTCTCGTCCTGGTTTTATTAACTCCGTTTGGACTAATTACTTATGATTGGACTAAAATGGTTTTAACATAACGAAGATGATGAAGATGAATAAGAAACGAGAACGGAATAGGTAAAAAGAAAGACCGAAGAGAAGGAGGGGGTGGAAAAAAAATGTGTTGTTGGTTGGTTTCATGCACCTTTTCATGCTTCAATGAATAGGGCAATTCGGGAAAAGTCTCTTAATTGGATAGAACAAACTGGGCGAACAAGAAAGAGCACTAGAAGCACATAAATTCTATTGAAATCGTAATGAATCAAAAACGAACAAAATATATGTATAGAGATTTTTTTTTTGTTCCTTCTTCTTGGGTTATTTATTCTGCATATAGCATATACCTACTCGTTCAAAAGCAAAATGGAATTAACAAAATAAATCTGCTTAATGGATGGACTGTTGATAATTGAATAAAAGTGGTTGGAGCTAGAACAGAGAGCGACAGCAGCAGCCGTGATTTACATTGGTAGCCTCGATTTGAATAAATAATTTCATTCTGAAGGCTAACTTAAGTCCCTTAGAAGAACGGAATGGTTGGATAAATGCCTTTAATTCGAAGTAACTTCATTAATCAGTCTTATGGGAGCTGGGCTAGAAGTTTACTTACAGAAGAGATTCAATTTTCTGTACTTTGAGTGCCCGGAATAAATCCCAATCAAAGGTTATGGGGCATGCTTTTTAATTTATAAACTTCGTTCTTCGTTCGGCTTGTTAAAGGCATAGCTGTTAGAAGGGAAATACTCTTATGTGCACTACTGCAAGTAGAACGTGTGTCAAAAGATATAAAGCAACCTTATTGCGCATTGCTTTTTGGTTTCATTTTTCCCACCATCCATCTTAATAAAATTCAATTTAAGATACGATCTGTTTAGATTACGACTCAAGAGTTTGGGTGTTGTAATTAATTATCCTGTCCTTCAATAAGTGGTATCTGCAGTTTGATCTGCTTTTTCCTGTATTTGTTGTTGTCATTCTGATTTTTACCTGCACCCATATGCATGTATGTACATATATATTTTTTTTTTTGCCAGATTGACTCCTTTTTGTCGGGGATGGTCATTTATACTATACAGTTCTGCTTTCTGTATTATTACGAACTGCGGTCAAATTGGATTTGAAAATTGCTCCTTTTTTTTCTTATTTGCACTAAAAAAGACAAACCGTCGCTGTCCGCCTAAAGGACATTTCAATGTATTTTTTTTAAACTAACAAAAGTGGACGTGTCACTGGACAAATTTGAAAAATATTTATACTTATATTGCTTGCTTTTTCAAGGAACTCGTGTACAAAATTTCATCGACCTAACTAAAAATTTGAGGCCCAAAACCCGGCAAAACACCGACTTTATGTTAAGTTAGATGACAGATATAAGGAAGTAATAAAAGAAAGGGGCCCCGACTCTTGCAGACTCTCTGCCTGGGACATGACTGCCTTCTATCCTCTGATGTGAAGACCAATTTTCTAACAGCCGCCATTCGATGTTCTTCGCGGAGTCGAACCTGAGGGCTGTGATTCGAAATTCCTCTTGGTTGTCTATTCGCTCGATGCGAATGACCTAATATCCGATGGAGTATTTTTCGCTCGAATGTGCTCAGCTTTCTTACTTATCGTCCACTAAACGGCCGCATACAGCAAGACTGGTAAGAGTTAGGAGTTTTAAGCCCAGTTGTCTTGCCAAGCCAAATTGCAACGGTTTGCAAGGGTTACCTATTCTTTGTCGGATTTTTACAAAAGTTTCTTTTGTAGGTCTTATATTTGTATCGAGGTAGGTGAACTCCTTAAGGGGTTACGCCACCCTGAAATTTTCAAAAAATCGATTTTTTTAGTTTAGCTTAGTTTAAACGCCTATATTCTTACGCGTATTTTAAGACGTCCCCGAAGACAATATCTTGATAATTATGAAAGTTATGTTCATTAGAAGTCGGCGCGGCAGGAGGGCACCGAGAGGACTTCTTTTTCTTCTTTTGCGTTTATCTCGAAACCACCTTTTTCTAGACGGTGGGCGTGATAAAGCAAAAACTATTCAACCGATTGACTTGAAAATTGAAACACATCTTCTTACATAGATTTTCCACAGAGTGACGTAGGATTTTTTCGATTGAATAATTAGAAAATTTTTTATGCAATTTTTAATACGAAATTTTTTGCCCAAAAAATGAAGTCAGTTTTGTTTTTAAGTGCTCTCATTTGCGTAAATTTTTTTTTTTTTTTAAACGGCTACGTCACTCTGTTCAAAATTTATCACTTTTAAAAGAAAGTATTTGTTTACTTGTTTCAGATAAAAATTGACACGTGATTCATGCCCACCATCAACGAGCGCTCCGGAAAAACCGATGATCGCCGAAGCTCATATCTCCGCCATTTTTAATTGAAAACAAAAATTTGTTTAGTATTTATTAAGTTCATTAGTTGCATTAAATAGAAATAAAAGTGGAAAAATCCTATCTCAAATAGTTTAGTCACAATAAATTCCTAAAAAACCGTCCCATTTTCACGCGGTCAGGGTGGAGTAACCCCTTAAGTACCTCGAAATTATAGTTATCAATAGTGACGTGCCGCCCAATGTTTTGAACAGAATTTTTTTTGTTTGTTGACGACATATACTTCGTCTTCTCTTCAGTCACTTCAAGACCAACTTGTTTCGGCTGCTCTCCAATTGCCGCAGACGTCCCTACGACGACTTGCCGGATCTTTTGATGATTTCAATATTGTCTGCAGCAGTTGAATGACTTTGCGATTTATAGTGCCTTCTGTGTTGACATCTCCAACATTGCCGAAGTCACATAACAACGCACCTCCTTGCCTGAATCTGGTGCACGATTGAAAGAGCTCAGAAGAGCTGTTCCCAAGTTGCACAGAGCATCACATTTGAAGAAGTTCTGACGGTATCCTGCGAATAATCTGGATAAGTTTTGCCGGTATCCCGAATTGGACCATCGCTTGGAAGAGCTTGAGCCTAATAGACGCCTTTAAAGTGGATGAAAATGTGTTGACTTTCCACTTGAAATTCATTGGTCATTGGTCTTTCAAGGTTTGTCTCAGTGTAAAAATGTGGTCTATTGTCGATCTGTCGGGCCAGAAGTCACATTGGTACGTTCCGATTAGTAAAAGGGGTTTAGACGTTCAAACAATAAGTTAGATAGGATCTTATATGTATGTGACATTTAACAAAGATATGTATGCCTCGGTAGCTCTCACAATATGGGGCATATAGAGCTGATACTCCAGTCTTCGAAGAAGATTGATGACTTGGTGCAAGAACTCTACCAAGGCATCATCTCCATATTTAAAGAGTACAACTGTGTTGTGTTTTATTTTCACATGTCAAAAAGTGGCGCTTCATGAAGCTGTGAAGTTGATTCCATTACAACATCGCACTTGTGGCTACACTTCACATTGTGTTCGCAATATTCGGTGTGTGTTGTGTATTTGACTTTGACAGCGCTTCGTGCTTCACGCTACGCTTCAACAATGTGTTCAGGCAGTATCAGTATACAGGTGCAAGCATATGCGACATAGTCGTGTACTCTATTGTTGCAATTGCAATTGCTAGTAACTCTTATGAATGAAAAGGGTAATATTTTTTTTTTTTTTTAAACAGTCCATTCGTTTTCAGAATATTGGTTGGCGACTAGATTATAGGCCTAATGACAGATGCACGGATGCGTAATGCATCCTTTTGGTTCTGAAAACAATCTTAGTTGGACTCTGGGAACACTAAAATATTGCACAATCTTCTCACTCGCAAGAAAACTCAATAGTTTCTGTAATTTTACAAAATACTTGCACAAAAGGCGTAATTAATTTGTAGGTGTGTACGTGAAGTATATACTTACTCCTTCAATTCTTACAAATAAGTTAGTAGTAGGCCATGAGCGGCCCATAGAGGTCTGAGGCCTAGCTTTTCACATCGCTGTACATTTCTGCACATATAGAAGGATGTGGGTTCCTAGGTCTCGTATTCAAAGGGCAAAGGATTTTTGATAAACCTTGCAGCATTTTTTGAAAAGTCTCAAAAATCTATCGAAATCTTTTCTTCCATCTAGAACTTGATTAAATTTATCTAAAGCTCATCAAACGCATTATAATCATTCTGTAAGTATGTACACTGTTTCATACATTTAGATCCAAGTCGCTCTACGTATCCTTATTTTGTTGAATAAAATCATCTGTCATCATGTTACTTGTGTAATAAAGTCCCAGCATTAGTCCCTCTTAAGGTCATCTAATCTCGCTCCTTTGCTGCATTCTGTAATTATATGTATGCTTTTAAGTACACCTATTTGTATTTGCAATCCTAACGAGCTAGTAGTTAGCTACTACTCGTATATTAAAAAAAAAAATACAATCACAGAGGAGAGAGAATTTAGCTCTCGTCGTCATTATCATCATCAAACGAAATACGATGCGCGTGCCTTTCCCTGTACAGAATCAGGTACGCGGACAACTCCATAAAAAAAAAAAGAGCCATCAAAGAAAAATGGAGCAGCTACTCTCATCAAAAGATAATTCAGTGGGGCAGATTCACCAATATGTAGATAGATACTTACTGCAGTATACTATTGCATCCGCCGTCGCTGACGATGACGATGACGACAACGACGACGACGAACGACAACCGGCAGTGCGCTGTACCTTCTATCGTCAGAAGCAACTCGATCCTTTGATGTTGTTGCACTCGGTACTTTGTCTTACTTCATCTCTGGAGAAGGAGAAGCATCGCTCGTCATCATTCATTTACAGTTTAAATTAATAATATCTCCCTCCTTTATGCACTAGCGCAAACTGTATCTATGTGCATGTACGAGTCAAGCCGTGTGTATCTAATCGCACAGCGTGGATGTGCTGCATCTTTGATGAACGCCCATCGATGTGGCACGAGGTGATATAGTGTTCAATGAAAGGGTACCAACAAAGTCTCTCCCTCTCTCTAGATTAATTTGAGTGGGTTTTTATACTACCATCGCATCGACCGGTAGCCGGTCCGCCTACGGCTATGGTCTCTCTCCTCACCGCCTTGGGGGAGATTAAAATTACGTTATGCTGAAGCGTTTGTGACTGTGTATTTAGATTGATTTTTTTTTTCCTTCACTCCTTGCAATATTTTCTCATTTCCTTCCCCGTTGCCCCCTTTCTATTCATTACTAGTTTGCTAAGTAACTTATTTTTCTTCTTTTTCCTTTCTTTTTAGGTCACTTTGAGGCTGAAGACTGTCGGAAATAAAATTCTCGCTCTATTACCATGTGCTCTGCGCGGCATGTTAATGTGTCCAGTGCTCTTAGCAGTTAACCCATTGAATTAAAAGAAAAATAGTACAATCTATATAGCGGGGGCTTTGTTGGCCTAGTTCGGCAGTCAACGCGTATCCTGTGATCAATAGAAGAAAAAAAAACGCAGGAACCCAACGCAGAACACCCTTTTCCAATCCAAAGTGATAACAAGGAGGCAATGGTTGTGCTGATGGGGAGAGTCCTATAGAGTCCTGAGATTCGATTTTTTCCATCTCTGTCTCTCTGCCATCCGCTGACGTGAAAATGCTACCAACAACTCAACTGGCTGCAGCAATCGCACCAACGACGACAGACATAACAAATCAGCTTAGAAAATATTTTTACAATCGATTTGTCGGCGGCGTTGACGGTGGCAGCGTCACCCACCAGACCAGACCTAGAACAAGGACGACGACGACGACGAATAGTAGAAATCATTTTGTCCAGGTGCTGCTGCTAACATGCGCCACCGTTGCTGTGCTTCACATAGGACCGGCTGGAGCCTTGGATATTGGTAAGGATGAGTGCTAGTTACCTTGTTTGAATGTTTGCTTGTTTTTTTTTTTTTTTTTCAAATTTATGTTGTGTTGCTTTTTATTGCGTGACTACATGAAACAAAAAAGGGGGGGGCGGCCTGATGGTTGGTTGCTTGGTCGTTGGCAAGTCACGCTAACACGGCCTTGTACTGGTTTTACGTGGATTGCGTTTGCGATTAATTTGATTTTGAAGTTGATTGCATTTAATATAGCTCGGGAAATCTTTTTCCTTTTTTTTTCTTTGTTTTCTTTCAAAGTCTCGAGGATTAATCAAATTAAAGAGAAGTAGGGAAGAAAAAGGGGAAAAAACCCACCTTAAGGAGTTGCCACGCGCAGGTGGGCGGTTGTTTTCTTCTTTTTTTCAAGGACATTAAATGCAGTTGGTTGGTCTGGTGAAATCTTTTCAGGTGTTCACACGCTATGACCCTTTGGGCGAGTGAGTTATATTCACGCAATTTAGCTATTAAAGGATTTCTTGTAATCCATAAATGAAAAGCTTAGCAAAACTGTTGAAAAAAATTATACTTTCTTGTAGAATTTTTATAGTCATTGCTTGGGACGCGTGATATACATATAATACTGGATGCGACCATTACATTCTTTATATCCTTTCTGAAAAATCTGGGATGGCCATTATAGTAAAACCTTTTCGGGGATTATTCAGAATCCTTATAAATTCACGCAAGGCCACTTCAAAGTTCACGTAAGTAATAAACCACCCTGTTGGGAACTGCCCAGTTGCACTTTAAAAATTATTACAGATACCATTATAACAAGCTTAAACATGACCCCAAGCATAGTACCAACCCATTCTTAGCCAAGGAATACATATGTGCTCCCTGCTCCTTGTGGTTTGGAAATCTATAAATAAACTACTTTTTACCAGTAAGTCCAAGGGTCTTAAGAGGTCCATGTCTCATTACTTCCTCACATACACATAAAAAGTTTATAATGTCCCCAATGCTTATCTCCGTTAACTCTATTAGGGTATCAAAAAGGCTTTACCTAGAGTATGCTGTCTGGCACTGCCTAGATGTGGACATTTTCTAGAAAGAGAGAAAATTGATAATTGTGTATAATTATTTCTGTCTCGTTAGCAATATTGCAGCTGTGGCAGTGAGCATTAAACCGAGTGCTTATTCTGGCCGCATGGATCCCTATGGACCAGTGAACAGTACTGATTGACAGAATACTTGCATTATTTGCACGGTTTCGATTCAGCAGTTCTTGTGTTCTTTTCAAGTGGTTTTTTGGCCACATCTGTCTAGATCAGACACAACTACGCAACCACCGCCACCTCATATCAGCTCTCAATAGATAGGGCCTCCACAACAGAACCATCAACGGCCCTCCTCACAAGCTCATCCGCTTCTCTCGATATTGCTGTAACCTGGAACCCAAAATAGACTGATTCTGATCCTATGAGCAAGTTCCTCCTTTCAATCAGCTTCAAGGATGAAATGGCTGTCAATGAGATTGGTTAGAAATAGTGCTTAGGGGTGGATTAGGGGAAATTAGCTTGAGTAGGCAGTAAGCCCCACTTAACATACAGCAAGTAGGTACTTCAGTCTGGAATACCCTGCACGAATCTGGTAGGATGTAGAGATTTTGAGGAATTCGTATATCCCCGCTCCCACAGTCCAGTTTTGAACCATTTGTGAAAATTGTTATTTCGAACGCGTTTGTCACCTTACTTCTCCCTGCATGGGAATCCAGTCATGACACCATTTCAGAAATTCAATTTGGGAGTTATGTAGTCGGTTGAAATCGTTGCTAAATCCCTTGGTAATCGATCCAAGATACTGTTGTAACCATAAGGCCTGGTTACCCTGCATCCTGTATCTCTTATTCTGACCACATTACAAGTGGAGTAATATGTTTAAGGCCGGACGGACATATTCTCATGGCCCTCGTTGCGCCTAGTCCCGCTGTTCTCTGGACTTTTTTGATAAGTTTAAAACTATAGTCTTTTCCAAGCGCAGGCCACTAGGCCAACGATCTGTATAGAAATATATTGGCACTGTACATCGATATGACCATCTTCGGTCGAAATCTACGCTTCTTAGCCACGACGGCTTTCTTAACTCGCAGCTCAATAATAAGCTTCCAGCTTAGTTTTGCATCAAGTACTACACCTAAAATAAGGAGAGTAGTTGATTGTTAAGCCGTGGAGGTTTGAAAGTCGGTATTTTAGTTTGAGTCGTAAAGAGCATCAGTTTCGTTTAAGGTTTTCTTTTCTTATCCCCGATATGTACCAGAATTACCACGCCGCGACAACCTTGATTCCATCTCTATCAAGTCTACACAATATCTTGTTTATTACCACAAGCCAAAAAAGACGAGATATGACCCCACCCGAAAGGGTTCCCCTCACGACAGTTATGATAGAACTGCTGTTACCGAGGGTCGATTGAATGATTCTGGTTTTGAACATGGTTACCGTTGAATTACTAATAAACTTCTCCACAGTCAGTTGGAGAAGAACCTCCTGAATTGAGTCGGTTTTTTACTAAGAAGCACTTGAGTAATTTCCTGTATCATTCAGACTTTCAAAAGCATACAGTTTCTTTCAAGTTGAAATACTGGCAATAGTAAAAGGATATTATGATCTTTGTCGATAACCAAGTGGCTCCAAAAAATCAAAAAAACCCAATACAGTTAGCAAATGGGAGGAATGCACTATTCACAATTCAACGCAGATGAAAGAGAGAGAGACGGACCACCTCTGAGGAATCTGCTGCTAAGGAAGTGACCGATCAAATTTCCTGAATGGTGGCTTACTTTTTACGCAATATTCATCCATCCAACTGGAGAACGCTCAATTCCTCAATGGTACCCAGCTTAGACCTTGGAATTTACATAGTCCCAAAGGAAACGGTATAGAGGTGTGATATCGCCCGATCAAGACTACCAATTCACCGGTCCGAAGTTTACTAAATTATTCACACTATAAAGCACACATGGTCTTACGGGCTATGTGGCAAGTAGCGCCCCGTATTGTGCACGAAACACATTCCTCGTAGAACGCTGATTCTTGTAGTACAACTGAATAATGACATGTCAATCATTACAACTCACGCATTCATGGTTATAAGTTTCTAACACGATTTCAGGATTTTTAAAACATTCTTTCGGTCATTTACTGCTCCAACTCACCAATAATGCGCTTAATACTGGCTTCTTCATATTTGACAAAGTGAGGACCCATTATATCTTGAGGAGATGACCATTTTACATAATTGAGTCTCTCAGGATTCACCTCAAGAAACACATACCCATTGCGCTGAAATGCAGCCTCGTCAGTCGTCGTTAAACTCTATTTTTGGATGAAAATAAGGGGCGACTTCAAGCTTTGCAAGAGCTCAATTGGCGATGCAAGCCACGAGCTCGTGGTTGTAGTTCCAATACGAGTTGGATCTTATATTTTCGCGAAATTTTCCACAAAGTTGACGCGAAAAAGGTGAAACTGTTCTGCAAATACCATCAAAAGTATTTTCACGGCCCCACCTCTTTTGAGGTGCCCTTCGGATACGGCATAAAACTGTAGGTCCCTTCTGTACATGCAGAAATGTATACCACGCACAACATGTACACTTGTGAGAAGCCCTCTATGGGCTGCTCACGGCCTAATATTTACTTATTTTTATGAAATTTATCCACAACACGACTGTACGGACCTCATTTGTTTGAATATAGGACCCAAAAAATTACGTTATCTCGCCTGCTTTCTGATCCGAAACCAAAATATTTCAGAATGGATTACTGCTTGTGCAAAATGGTCCTGCTGATTACAAAAGATATTTGAGTTGCCACTCAAAATATTCCACAATGCAACTAATTGCCCTTAAGTCGCAAAGCAAAACTCAAAAATTCTCGGATTTCGCAAAAGCAAAAATGTATTTCTCACATAAAAACTGATAACTAGTCGTTAGAATTCCCTTCATTGCTCCTCTTGGCTTAGCTGTCATCAGATTTTCTAAGAACTGTCTTCAAATACTGAGTAATTAACCAAGAATTTGTATCTCTAACATTTCTACACAAACTACATCCACAAAAGCTCACCGGTACCACAAACAACTTTCTGAGAAAAATTTCATTTTTTTTTTGTTAATTTCAGCGACATGCAAAAATCCCCTTGGTATGGAATCTGGAGGCATCATCGATTTTCAAATCACAGCAAGTTCAGCACATGACATGGGAAACGTTGGCCCCCAACATGCAAGGTAAGTTATTTTCGTTTAAACCTTTGAATACCCTACAACACCCAACCCACCATGTTCCCAGGCAGAGAAGTAGTAACCATAAAGTCCCAAAACATTTTTCACTATAAACAACTATTCGAAAACCGCATGGAATTTTCATTGTCTCCGGGCACACGATATGACATCCGATGATTTTTTTATTATTAAAATGCAGGACATATTTTACTTTACACCACAGCAGCAAACACCCACCACATACACGGGGAATGTGTGTCCAAAAGGATCCAACTTTTCTGCCTCGGATTTGTAACCGAAAGGAATGATGATGGAATGGAATGTACTCGTAGAAGGACGACGATAAAATTTCTCACTTTTCAGAATGAAATCAATTTCGAATGCGCTCCTTCGGTGTGTAAGAGAATGAAAATTGTGTATCCTTCCTCCAACCCTAAATGACCAGCCAACGCCAACGGTATGGTTAATTGAATTTAGTAAATATTTCTTTTTCTTTTTTTGTGCTCTTCTGCTTGGATTCAGCGATTCAGCGCTGCATTCCTTTGTTCAAAAGAAGCAGAAAGAGATTTGTTTTTTTTTTTTTTTTTTACAAAAAAAAAATGACTGAGCCGCTTCAATGATGGAAGGCTCACAGGATCACATCAAAAATTACTTTTTAACAGATACAGATATGCTTCTGTTGTTTCCCCCCCACCGTCCAATGGGGGGCATTCATTATTCATGGATATGGTCTTTTCATGTCCTGGGTAATGCTACCCCTGCCTTCGGTTTTTGTTGTTGCCTCTGTGTCTCTGTATATCTGTTTGTGAATGTGTACGATACGCCTGAGGCATATTAATTATGCCATTTATTTCTCCGAAAAAACAACAGCAACTGACAAAACAACAAACGAAATCTCATCGAGCGAGAGCTCCTCCTTGCCATCATCCCCTCGACCAGATTAGATTTACTTCATGCAATCAAAAAAGCAGAAAAAAAAAAATTATAAACATTACAATTCACTTTATTTACTACACAATTTTGTGCCTCATCAAAATCAATATCCTTGGTCCTTAGTAGAGCGCATGACGACGGCGATGACTCCCTCCATATCACATGCTGCCCCCATTACTTTTGTGACCTGTACAGGTAGGTCGGTTGGAGCAGATGGTAGGAGGCAGCAAGGGGAGTCATGTTTCCTGCCACCACCAGTAGTGAAGTCAATCTCCTTCTTCAGCCTTTCCGCTGCTGCACAGCCCTGTTCGTCCTGTGCGCTGTGTGTCCAACTGCTAGGTTGCGATCTCCTGCCGGGCTCATTCGAAATTCTTTGAAAATTTTTACGACGAAAAAGCTTTTATCCTCGAACATTGCCTTTTTATGCCAAAGTTAATATTTATATGTGTGTAAGGATTACTGTTTGTTGGTGTGCGTTTGTGTGTGGCGGGTTAATTGTTATGTGTATACAAATAATTATGCCCATAAAAGTGTTGTGACCTTATTTGATGTACCTTGTGTGAATAAATGTATCCTTTTTTCCTTTCCTGCAGGACATGTAGTGTTGTGGGCTTGTATTTGGATAAGCACTTGCAGCGAATTCTTCGAATTGAAACTAATATGAGAAGCCGTACACAAGAATAGTAAATTTTCGGTTCGACAGGGGAGGCATAAAGTGAATGTTCTTTAGCTGATTCATACTGAAGAATGATAGTTATTTATGATACTGAAGGGTTCAGCTATGTACATATAATCTAATATGATGGCTCTTTGAAGGCACATGTAGCTATGGAAAACACCGTTGGCGGCTTAAATCCTTGGTGACATCCACAAAACTTGTCTGTGGTACCATATAATCAAATTATCCTGGTCTTTACGACTTTATTTTTTGTAGAGCTGAATGTGTTTTTATGTTGGTGAACAAATTAAACATATCCTGTTGTTGGTCTCTTGGCACATTTAAAGACTTTTGAGTACGATTGTAAATGTTATTAATATTTTTGTTTTTCATTTTTTTGGATCTCCTTCATTACAAGAAAGATGTTTGTAAATAACACTGTCCCCAAGTGTGTAAATATCTGCAGTATAAAACAAAATCTAGCCATTTGAACTTGTTTGCTTGACGAATGGAATCTCAGCATCGTTTGCCCAATCCACAAGAAATGAGACTCCCTCAACTCCTCAACATTGCGCACAAGATCTTTTCTACGATACTGTGTGAAAGCCTGAAACCTTTTATCAACAACAGCATGGATCAAATCTTCACACTTTGGCGGATCCTGGAGAAAACCCAAGGAGTCAACACCGATATTCATGATCACTTTAACGATTTCAAGACCGCCTATGACAGCATCTATAGAGACGAACTATGTTAATAAACTCACATTTAGTTTTGATATTCCTGCCGAACTTGCAGGATGACCATAGAGAAAGATCGCTGCTCCATCAAGGTTGGTAAAAACCTTTTTAGAGGTTTTAGACAAGGTTATACGCAGTCATGCGACTTCTTTAATAGAGGGGATTGTGCGGAATTCACAAGCCAGCACCAGTAGCACAATCTATTAAAAATCCGTACAACGCCGACGATATTCACATTATTGGAAGAACTCCGAGTCCTATCACCGGTGCGTTTGCAAGCATTGAATCAGAAGCGGCCAAACTTAGCGATAATCGAGGGCAAAGATGACTGACTACATGCTGTCAAGAAGAAGGGACACTTAACACCGACGAATTGGACAAAACGTCGAGGTAATAAAGGACTTTGTCTACCTTGGCTCTTCTATTAACTCTGACAATGATACCAGCGCAGAAATCAAGCGAAGAATAATACTTGCCAACCGCTGTTTTTTTGGGCAATTCAACAGTAAAGCCCTATCTCGAAGAACTAAGGAGACCCTGATCATTCCAGTCCTGCTTTACGGCATTGAAACATAGACTTTATTGAAAACGAATGAGAGACAAATTCTTCCTAAGATATTCGGTCCCGTTTCCATTGGATTTTGGAAGAGAAGATTCAACGACGAACTATGCGAGCTCTACAGCGAATCGACCGTCAAAAAACTTCGTATTGGAAGTTTGAGATGGCTACAACATGCAGAGCGAATTGACCCTGATGCCCGAAGGACCGACGCTTCAAATTCAAGAGGACCTCGAACAACTTGTAGTGCGCAACTGCCGGCCATAGTTCTCTTATGGTGCGACAAGTTTTAAAGTAGGTCCGCCTTGGGCTCGCCTCTCCTGTGGCTATCTTCCTTGTTTCAAGCGTGTGCGAGGCGTAATGCCTTCAGAGAGTCTTCTCGTTCTAATGAATACTTTCTACTTACAAAACACAAAGTTACGAGCCAATCTTACCCATGCACCTAATGTGGCCTTTCTAATGTTGGCGAGTAGCCTTGCAGTGTTACAGTGGTCGAGCTGTTGCCACCGATGGTTGGATTCCCCCATCGCATCGGCATGAATAAGGTATTAAACATAAGACGTTTGCGCGTCAATGTCGCTGTTTAGACCGCGTCGGGCAAATTCGTTAGCTTCACAATTCCCTGGTATGTTATAGTGACCCGGCACCCAGCAGGTGAGGTTGTACTGTCCAGCTATCTCGTTCGATCTCGTTGTGCTGCATTAACTACCAGCCGGTCGGCTGCTTGTGACTTCAACTTAAAAAGCGCTGCAGTAGTCAGGAAGGCTGAAGGAGAGGTGGACGTGCAGGTCTTAAGATTCCAGCACCGACTCGTTCCTCGTTTTTGGAGCCATTCGTAAAGATAGTTATCCATTCATGGTGAAGGACATCCTGTTATGTCTATTCAGTTCTATTGGGTATTAAGCATTTGTAGCCCATGTTGAAGTTGTGTTCAAGTGGCAAGTGGACGGTGACCTTTGGAAGATGGCGATGCATCGATAATATTCTGGCGTGTCCATCATGTTGTTCTTTCCATTGTTTGGAACTTCTCAGTCTTCTTATATGCGCCTGGAAAACACTGCTGTGCGCTGGGAGTCGGAGAAGATGCCTGCCCTATGTCGCGACGACGTGTCGGTGTCCATTTTCATCGAGAAATAACGTAATATAGAACGTTATGGGTAAATATAAAAAAAAATCTAAGGGATGGTCAAAAGGCCGGTTGCATTCGGCTTCCAGTTTACTGATTGTCTAACTCTCATAGCGCAAACGACTGCCAATAATTGAAAGCCGATAGCACTGGCAGTCCAAATACACGCTAGTCCTTGAACTTTTGTGATGATTTGGACATCATTCACATATGGTACACGTACGGCGCAACCTAATAACACCTGATTCCGAATTGCACCTAACTTTCCCATCCCTGCCTATGCTAATGTAAGGTAGGGTCCCTGGTTTGAGTAAAGGTACTTGTATGAGAGTACATATTATAATGTAATTAACCCTCGCTCTATTTATAAAGACCATAGAGAAGGTTTTATATGCCGAATGATATGCATTTCATACAACTACTATTCAAGGAGGCTGTATAAACTGATTACTCTCGAAACGACTTCGTTTTCAAGAACGTATAACCGTATTCTCAACGACCTAAACAAGATCCTATCACATTTTCTCCTGATATGAGTCACCATTGTCACTTTCCCGTAATGCTCTATTTAGTATTTTCTTTGCAAGGACTGTTAAGCCATGACATCTTTACTGGAGAAGTTTTCGTGTTTTCGTTTTTTTGTGGTCGTGCAACGCTGCACGTTGCCTTACATTATATCCCTCTTGAGTGTATTTATTTTTATTAAATTCGTTAAAACATCCGTATCAAGCTGTACGAAAATATGCAGTTGCGGTTGATGGTACAAAAATAAAAAAAAAGGATACCCATCCCAAACCGCACTCCATTTTCCCCATTTCCTGACAGTGTGTAGTGTTTTTTTTTTCAAAAGACGAGGACGTAGTAAAAAGAATAAAAAAAGAAAATAAGTAAAATCCCAACCGTTATAAATTTATTCCTCCAATAGAGAGAAAATATGACCCAGTTCTTCTTTATCACAATATCCTGGGGGTACCATTCAAAACGAAAAAGGATTAAACCGCATCCCATGCATAGTCGTACATGTGTGACATCGAATGCACCAGTAGCAGTAGCAGCAGCGTTACCTACTTGAAAAGTGCTCTTGCTTCATCGCTACTACGTATCTGTGTATCTATCTGTGATTTTATTTATGTCATGAGTTTTCGAAATTTGCATTTGCAATTTATGAGAAAACGAACGAAAAACTATTTTACGCGTCAATGTATCTCTTTGTTCTCGCCATTCGTTTCTGAGTTGCAAATGCAATGCAACTCTTAAAATTCTCTCCTTTTTTTTCGTTTTCCAATTGCAATTTGCATCCCTTAACGATATGCATTCAGCCTTTCATCCATATCCAACACACAATCCACCCATTTTCCAGAATGCAACAATTAACTATCTGAACAAACGTTTTCTAGGTTTTTCTTTGTTCCTTTGTAAATGTGTGGTGTGTCTATTTTTTTTGCAGACTGAAAGTCGATAACAATGGTGGAGCATGGTGTCCAAAGCATATGGTTTCGCGTGGCCTTAAGGAATATCTGCAAATCGATCTTCTTCAAGTTCACGTGATTACGTCAATTCGCACCCAGGGACGATTTGGTAAGGGTCAAGGCCAGGAATACACCGAGGCGTATGTACTAGAATATTGGCGTCCTGGATTCACGAAATGGACTCGTTGGAAGAATATCCAAGGAAAAGAAGTAAGCCAGAGCAGAACAAATAGAGATTATGTTGTATATGTGTTTCTTACTTCTTTTTTTTTTAGATTTTACCTGGAAACATCAACACGTACAGTGAAGTTGAAAACATTTTGCAACCAATCATTTTCGCATCGAAAATTCGCATCTATCCGTACAGTCAGTACGATAGAACAGTTTGTCTGCGAGCTGAAATCGTTGGCTGTCCTTGGGAAGGTAAGTTCTTTTAATAAGATTAAATTTTTTTTATAATTCAATTGAAATTCTATCGAGCTATCGTTACTTTCTAATCAAGGCTAGCACATTGACATTGTTTCCAAGGAAATGGGTTATTGAATTTTGTCTGGAATCTGGTCGTAATTGGATGCCGTCTACAACCACCAGACAAATCTGGGGTAACGAGCTTGTGCAGATCGATGAGCTGAATGAAGTTTCTGTTATTAGGTTATCGTGTGGGTTTTCACAGAGTACGTGATTGTGGTGAAATCTTTCTGCAAAATATTGGGAATGAGAGCATTCAATGATTTTACTACCTTAGAGGAGATTATGGGAAAATCAGGTCTTATTCTGATTTCGGTTAAATTTGATACTTTGATTGCTCGGGTCTGTAATAAAAATCCTTTTTAGTTCTTTATAACAGTGACTACTTTAGATTTAACGAAACATAAGCAGTTCTAGGACATTCCATGCAGTCTTCCTTTCACTTTAGATGACGATAACTTTGTTGGATACAAGGCATCTAACGTTAATGGTGTCATTTTAATACGTGTATTTGTAGTCTGTCAAGTTGTGTAACTTTCGCTGACCAACTAAGTGTGCCCATTTTCGCCATGTGTTTTTTTTTTTTTTTTTTGTGTATATGAACATATGTACGTGCTTTGTGCTTCTGAACACAGCCGCCTTAGAAACTCTCACTTTCAATATAAAGAGTTTTTCTTTCGCCAAGAGCGCTCTTGTAAGGCTCCACATCATCAAGGCAGCTTTTCTTGCGGTTACAACATCTGCATTGAACTTATTGGCGACTGTGCCACAGAAAACAAAATTGAACCGATACTATTAACTTGGCATTTTATAGATGTACATAGGATAAATAGGAGTATAGGGAATGCCGGTAACATATCGCAGATGTCTTTCAAAAGTGACGCAACTAAGAAACACTCTATTTGAGCTATCACCAACAAAAGATGTTTTAACTCCCACCTAACATAAATAATCAAAAGTGCAACATAGATTCTTTTTTAGTCCTGCATATGACGGTTAAATATTAACATATTTATCTGGACCATTGTTGACAAATTGCATGTGTTTGTCAGTGTTGTCATTCGCTGTCTACAAAAGTACTTATTGCAGATCCTGGATATTCCAACTGATAGAAGTTTAAACCACTAGATTTGACGTAAACTGTGGTGTATAGCCCTTAAGCCCGAATCAAGGAAGGTGGAGGTTTTCTATTTCGCTCACATTCATGCCTACTTTGCTCCTGTACGTGGCGCAGAACAGTCGAGAAGGAAGCACGCAACTGAGAAAGAGTTGGGGAGAGCTGACGCACATTTTCAGAAACCGCTCACGATGGCGCGTAGGCGCTGCAGAGGCACTAGGATTCACTTGTGTTCTGCGCCACGTACTCCTAAGACTGGCGCGTATCCTGCCATCCTGAATAAGCGGGTTCCATTGCATCGCGTGTTTAGCTGTGGACCTGTCACCTTTTCGGAAAGCACATCGCTAATCACCAGAAAAAGTATTGGTGAAAGTATGCAGCCTTGCAGAACCCCAATTTGGACTTCAAATTGCTCAGACAGCCTTTCTCTGTGTAAAACATGACATTTGGAACCATCTTATGTTCCCTTTATAGCTACTATTAACTAATAACATTCATTCCTAGGCCTTTATTATAGAGCCTTTGAATCATGTTGAATCAGTACAACATACATATGTATATCGAATTATCGCTAGTGCAGACCTATCTTGGGTGCCATGGTTCAGTAGATAGTGCTTTTGACTATTGTGCATTGGATTCCAATTTCGAATCCAGAAAAATGCCATCAACGTTTTTTCACGGTCCCACTTCCTGCGACCATCTGAGAAACATCTAAGAGTATAACGGTCATGAGAAAGCTTATTAAAATCGTTCTGCAGAAATGTATACCACCCACAACATGTATAGATTCTCACACAATCTAGGCCTTGCATCTCAATGCTGCTGCTTACGGCCTATTTTCACATTCCCATCTTAAGTATCATATTTTCTGTACGTCTAGAATTCTTCACATAGTTGTACCTGGTACATGTCTGAATGCTTCCGATATATTTGTTCTGGCATCTTGTTTACAGAATAGTTATCTCGATCGAACGATGCTTTAAAGTCCTTCAAACTGATGTACCGTTCTAGCTTTGTACTTCAATTAATCATAAGTTTTGTTCCCGCACTGACTAAAACTACTAAAATCTACGACATTTTACAAGAAATAATTAATTCCTGTTCCCGTACGTCAAAGTTTCATAGTAATTCACAGATAAGAGAGCTCACGAGAGAATAAAAGATTTCCCTATGCTGCGAATTTCAGTCCAAGAAATTTCTGTGGACAAAAATATGAGTTCTATCAAATGGTTGTGTTATTATAAGGTTCGTTCGCGTACTTTTTGCGTAAAAATTCGTAGATTATCAAATTTAAAAGAGAGAGGGTAAAATTCTCTCAGAGAGAACTAAAATTACGAAAAAGTAAACGCACAATGTTGAACAAGGAAAAGGCTGAAAATACACTGATATGACAGATTTGACAGTTTTCACAAACCAGTCCAGAAAAATTTCATGGGCTAAAATTCGTAGCATGGAGAAATTTCTTACTCTCTCGTGAGCGCTCTCTTCTGCGAAAAACTACAAGAATTCTCCGCGAAAGGACCTAATGACCGGAAAAATAATTTAAAGTAAATCTACAACAAGTAAATCTGTTTTTTTAACCCAATTTTGCAACTTTTTGGGTATTTGTTTTTTTCTGAGAGAATTTTACCCCCACTTTTAGAAATTTGACAAGCTGCGAATTTTAGTGCAGAAAGTGCAGGAATGGACCTATAGTTTTTTCCTTCTTATATTCGTAACACATACTATGAAGTACTGCGATTTTTTTTGAAGGGTATAAAGGGATTTGACGTCCGCTACTATGACTCCTGGTAAAGCTCTAGAAAGAAGAAAAGACCATCGGTGAAGTTCTCTGCACAGTAGGCGACCCTCGGTGAACACTTTTTCAACGATCCAAATCCTTCAACTCCCTTATACAGAAAAGTACCAATACGGGAAAAGGACGATCCAACGACGTACAATGGACATACTTGTAGTCTAACCAAGCAACAAACAAAATAATAAAGAAAGTGGACGTAAATAAAACAAGAACACAAAAAGGTTTACACTATCGCATGAGATGTTGGATACATGTAGTACATGCATACTCACTGTGGACTTTCTGCTTTTCTGATTTCAAAATTAATATTTTAAATATAATTCATGGTTTCCCCTTTCTTGAAGCTGTTTCCTCTATTCCACTAAAAAAATGTGTCAAATGGCTGCAATCTGCAAAGTAAAATACAATATTTGGTTCTCCTATTAAATGATGAATGACTGCCTTAAAAGTCCTTACAGTCCAACCAGTGCCCGTACAATACGTATCTAAATCCATGTTATCTTCTAGATGCGACACGTTTGCAATTGATACGTCGCATGTACATACAATTATTGTATTTATCCTAGAAAATGACAGTTGAATGCCACTATTGTTGTTTACGACCTCGTTTGAATTAAATCAAATAATCCATAGAAGAGGGAATGCTGCCCAACAACAAAGCGAAAGGGTTGTAAACATTGAAGCGTATTTGATGAATGGACGTTTTGAAAAAACACAACAAAAAAGAAAACTCTAAAGATATTAAATCGGATTAAAATTTAACGGCGCAGAATAGATCCCCTTTCGAGAGCCGGCTCTTGTGTCATGCATTCTCTGAAAACAATCACAAACATTAAACTGGAATGCGTAAGCTCTATGTCACTTCATATCACTACACACACATACAGGATATACTGTACAATGTTCCTGGAATCGCATTTGATTTCGAGTGGTGGTGGTGCTGCGCTGCTTCTAATACTTCTCATGGGGGTACTGAATTCCTGCATGAAATTGGGATCATGTCGTAATTCAAGGGAAGAATTTCAATTGTCTATTGTAATTGTGTACCTTTTTGGTTTGTCCGGCTTCTATTCTCGTCTCCCGCAGAATGAAATCTCAATTGGGAAGAGGGTAACTGACACTCAGAGAATTTGGTACATACATTTATACAGTGCATGTTGTGAATATTTGTAAGAGCATATGCATGTTCATCACTGTTTTAAGCTAATGTACAGCCAGCGTCTGTGAATTGGGTTCTTTTATCTGTACATCGGGTAGTTCACCAATCCTTTGCCAGTCTTACTGGTATTTCGACTAAATCCAAATGATTGAAACGTTGCCGTAAAAAAAATGGATTCATGAATATGATACATGTCCATAGGCCATCTCCGGGCAATGCCTACAAACTGCTTTGCAATTGAAAAAAAAATCAATTCAACGAGTTAGTCTAAATCCGTAAGGATGAGTGAAACAAGGCGGTGCACTATGATTATTCTACCCACATATACAAAACATACATACCTATAGCAAAGGCTGGTTAAATCTGTATACTCCTCTGCACTTGATCAGTATGCATGCAGAAAGTTAAATCCACCGTGGGTGGCTGTTCGATAACACTACCTAAACGTCATTAGTAGCACAGTTATCAAAGAATGAATCAACCAGTATACAGGGTGGGCCATCTAGTGATTTTTTTTCTAAATCATAGGTTATTTTGACACTGAGAGCTAATTCCCGCTCAAAATCTTGACAAGTGTCGCTTTACGCTTGAAAAACGTTAGGAAATATTGAAAACTTATTTCCAAAGTGAGTGCTGTGCACTTCAGTGCCCAAATAGCGCGTTCTTTGAAACGAAGTTTGGGCCGAAATGAAACATCCTGCTGTACGCAAGTTTGTGCAAAAAGATCTTGAGACTGTTATACTAGTGGACAACACTCAGACGAGAATGTGGCTGCTGTAGCCGAGAGTGTATGACTCGAAAATGAGGCTGGGAGCAACATTCCGGTCAACGATGGGCGTTACAGACCCATGTTAACCTACTTTTGTTTTACTGAAATTGAGAACATGAATTTGGACGAAGGACCAAACGATTCAAACATTTAAATATCATCCAAGTAATCTGTGAGCTAAAGCCCGAAACCATCAACAAGGTCTTGGAAAATTGGAGTGACAGAATTCGCTACTGCGAAGCCAGCTGAGACAGCCACTTGAACGACGTTGTGTTCCATAAATAATGGGAATGTTTGCTCTTACTAATAAAGTCAAAAGAGCCTTGCCGGAAAATTTAACTAATACTTCCTCCTAATAATACCTCAAAGGGGAGTATTCGCTGCCCTTTACGAAAAGGATTGAGTTCAATATTGCTCCTATCAGTATCAAAAGCACCGCATTATTCTATTTTGATTAGGTAAAATATCCTGGCATCATCATTACCAAACGACTCAACTAAAATTCCCATGTCCAGTCGCACATCGAGCACTACACTATAGCCTTGTTAGTCAGTGGCAGAGTTGTAAAAGACTGAAATCTCACCTGTTTTAAAAGTATTCGATAAAGATCCCAACCGATAGAATCCGTCAATACATTGTTCCGACGCTTTTAATTGACAGCTCGATAGAATACACACATTCTTATAAGAGGCGGCCAACAGACGGATGAACTTAGACTTCTACTTTTCCTGTCTTATTTTCTTATGCATGAAACTAAATATGTGAATGTGTGAACTTAAATGTATAAATGTGTTGACAGGTTGAGAGTACGCATTTTCATTGGTGGAAACAGAGAGAGAATTTAGAGAAACTGTCATCGCCCTTGACAATCAGCTGGTTGATGTGACGGATGTCGCTGTTCTATTCGGCAATACGTCAACTTAAATGTCAACGTACAACGGAACGACAAATTCTATGGGTTGGGCCCTTTTTTCTGTCAAAGTGGCAATATTTATTTTTAAAAACTGACAATTATACCCATTCGACTTGGTGGGAACAGCTCACTGTGGTTATGGTTATAGTTTGTCCAATCGTCTTGATTTCGGTTCGGTGGGTATTAGTACCTTTTAGACATTTACTTAAAAGTGTATTCACTTTTCTGTCCCTTACTGTAACGAAAAATCTTTTTTTTTTAAAAAAATACTCACTCCTTCACGTTTGTCATTTCAATTAACAACAAAAATCGCTAGCTGTATAAACTTATAAATTCAAAGAAATAAAAGGCTTCAAATGCTCGACTCTCGTATAATGAAACACCGAACCCCGTCGCGCGATGAGAGATGAGAGTGAGTCCTTTGACAAGTGAATCTCTGTCATCGGCTCTCCGCCGTTCCAGAGAGATACGCATTTTGTTTTATCTATGCGGGATGGCGGCACAGCACTGTATTGGAAAATTGTTTGAATTCCACGAAAATTCAGATGTTTCTGTCGCGTTGCTGCGTATACGAACATATTTCTTTTTTTTTTTTTTTTGTCAACAAAAAAATGTTTTTCAATTTTTATTTTGTATACCGCGAGCTGTTGACAAATTGAATCTTAAAGATGAAATAAGCAAACATCATCCCTCATACAGCTTTGATCACAGTAGGGGTATACAGCTCGCTGAAATATGAGCACATAAAAATAATAATTTCGAAAAGTAAACAAAAAATAAAAAAAAAAAAAAAACATCGACAAGGGAAGGGAATTCAATACTCTTTTTTTTTGGGGGGGGTAGATTTGAAAAATTTGTTTTCTTTGACATACTCAATCAATTCATTTAAAAAGAGGCTCCACCATATCGGTTCGTATCTCAGGGATGTTGCTCTAAATTTGGGTTTCTCTCTATTCACGTGTGTGTGTGAGGTTTTTTGAAATGTTAAAAACACTTGAATTGACTTTTCGTGTTTTTGGTTATATTTTGCAGAAGGCATCGTATCCTACAGCATACCGAAGGGCGTCCAACGTGGCATGGAAATCGATTTATCCGATAAAACGTACGATGGCCATGAAGAGGTTGACAGATACGTGGATGGTTTGGGTCAGTTGGTTGATGGCCAAAAGGGAAAGGATAACTTTCGGACGGATATTCATGGATTCGGAAAGGGTAAGTGTAAGAAAGGGTTCCGTATATTTGGGAAGAGATTTTTGTTTTTTTTGTTTTTTGTTGGGTTAAAAGATTTTTAGCCTTAAGTTAGATTTATGTTTTTCGAGAAAAACTTGAAATGGGATACCACACGAGAGTGTGGTAGGTAGGTATGGCTTTTGTGTTTTTAAACTTTTCGGATGAGATTATTAACCGAGTAAACAATAGCTGTTGGCTAATAGTTCTTGTACTTATTTGTTGGCTGGTTTGGTTGGATCCCAAAAGGAAGTTATTTCTCATTATATATTTCCCTCAAGTGCATTTAAGTGAAACTGATAGAAAGAGTTGAACTGGTTGGGTTATACGAATGTGTTCGGCCATTACCATGGAGTAACCGCACTTGTCATCTTCAAGCTTTGGAAGCAAAAAGGGACACCACAGATTGTTTTCATAAACTTTGGTGTAGAGTCGGTCGGTATGCATTGGAAAGAGGTCGTTACTGGTGAACAGCAGCAACAGAGTAGAACTTATGGTCTATTCCAATAATTGGTTATGACAAGCTATGAATTATTATTTTGAAAAGGATTTCTATATTTATTTTTAATTGCCTTTTGGGTGATAAGTAGTCCTCTTTTTGGAAACGAAACCACATGTAGGGCTTATACAAATTGGAAATTTTAAAGCTTTTAGAGAATTGTTCTTACTCACTTACATTAATAGTTATTCATTCGTAGATTGCAGTTTATGTGAATACCCTCGATGAGACCTTTGTGACATGCGAATGTTGAGATTCAAATCGATCTCTTAACAGATCACAGAATTCGCTGCTCGATTGACTCTTGTGTGACTATGGAATATATATAATTTTTATATTCATTTGTAACTTACTGTATTTTCTTTACTTAAAAAATTGAATGGTACAGTGGTACTTAATGAAAGACGCCTATATGCAAAGTTAGCTATAGAACTGTGGCCTCTTTAGAACGTGTACCCAATTCACTGACTTTCGTTGGACGATCGTGCCTATATGATCCTGATTCACAAGCACCTATTAACGAAAGTTTCTTATAATATTTTTTAATGGTTGCTATTTACGTGCTGCATCCATATCACAGTACGTGTATGACGTTGGAGCGGAATAGTCTTAGCTTGGTGCTTAAGCTGATTCCAATTCTTCCTCATATCTTGGACAACATTCCGATCGCAGATTTTGCTTTGGAAATGCATTATTTTATTTTAACATTATTTTAGTACACTGGTGGCATCTATAAACTCTCTGAATCTACACTAATGACACCATATTCTGTGGCTTAGGTTAAACCCCAACTAAAGCTGAGTTTATCGTTAAACCTCAACTGTGAAAACAAAATTTGTATTAATCCTGAGCTTATCCTTGGATATTCACATAAGGTCGCACTAAGAAACCGGGCATGAGATTTAAACTCCATTCTAGTTACAGCCAAGTTCGAGTTTAAACTTAACCCGCCACAATTTATAAGAAATTTCAGTCAAACCCACCTAAAGTTTTTCTTTTGTTTTTAGTGTTCCGGACCTTAAAAGGTAAGACGGAACACTTATGGGTTTGATACGGTGTCTGTCTGTCCGTCTGTCCGTCAGTCTATCACAGCCCTGTAACTTTTGAACCGATAGACGATAGAGAGCTGAAACTTTCGCTATGTATACATTATGTGGAAGCCTGCACAAGATGGCGGCAATGAATTTCATTTTGGGAGCCCTTTTTTGGGCACCTTGTATGAAGGGCAAAAAAAAATTATTTTGTTCCCCAGCATATGGCATATCAATTTAAAGAGAATTTTGCAAGGGCTCCACATATGTAGGAAATATTTTTTTCTGGCAAAATTTGTTGAACAAAAAAGCTCGCCAAACATTTGAAAAATGTTGCCCCCCCCCCTAGCGGCCAGACCATAAATGGTAAAAATATGAAAAAAATTGGAGATACGTAGAATTTAGTGTAGATTGTAAAAACAATACAAAAATTCCTGTATTTTATATATTTTCTGAGAAAAATTAAAAAAATGGGGCATCTAGTTACCCCACTGTATCTCCCCCAGTTTTCATGTTATCCCAATATTTTTTACAGCAGATCATTCTGATACTACGATTTACTCAAGTTATAAGTTTCATCTAAATCCGCTAAGTAGTTCCCGAGTTACAGATTTTAGAAGAGCGCATGGACTTCCCTATAAGCTCTTATCTTGCTGCTACTGCATTCGAATTCGATTTTTCAAAAACAAAGTCATTTGCACGAATGGATCGTATATGTTAGCTCTATGCTGCTTTTGAAAACTAAATAAAATAATTTTTTAAAACTCTAAATCCTGTATTCCTTCGCATGTCAAGTATTGCCAGTGTTTTGCTTTACTTAAACCATTTAACAAGCAAAGTACGGTTACATTCATTTTTATCCAAAAGCTTGGTACGCCATGTTTTATATTGAAAGTGTAAGTTAAAGCTGAGATTCCAGCTCAGTATTACTAGGACATACCTACGTACAAGACATTACATTATTCATATCAAAACCAGTATTAAGTGTACCTATGCAGGATATGAATAAATTGCCTTCTATTTAATGACAATATAAAATGTCCGGAACACTATTGCACGAGGCCCTCCTCGCACTTACCCAATTTTTTTTTTTTTTTTTCTTTAAGAGTTAAGTTAAGATGCTTCATTAACAGGAACTAAAAATCTTTTTTTTTAGGTTACGAATGGGTTGGTTGGAGAAACGATACTCCTGGACTTATGGGCAAGCCTGTAGAAATAGTTTTTGAATTTGATTCTGTTCGAAATTTTAGTGCAATTGTATTGCATACGAACAACATGTTCTCAAAGGATGTTCAGGTGAGTTCTGTATTATTGTTTGTAATTCATTATTATATTAGTCTATGTAAATGATATAGAGAACTTTAAAGATAAGATGACTGCTGTAATTTATTGCTATTGCCTAGTTTCTATTATAATTAATGGAGAACCTGCACGATACGTCAATATTACTGGGCACAAGTGTCAATGTAGATTTGAAATTTAAATTTGAAATTTTATTTCATTTTCAGGTATTTGTTCATGCAAAAGTGTTCTTCAGCATTGGAGGCCGTCATTTTACCGGCGAACCAGTACAATTTTCCTACATGCCAGACACTGTTCTGGATCATGCCAGAGATGTGACAATCAAATTACACCACCGAATCGGACGTTATGTACAAGTGCATTTATATTTTGCTCTTCGATGGATAATGTTAAGTGAAATATCATTCATATCGGGTGAGTCTTATTAATTATTATATATTTTATTAGAGAAAACAAATTGAATGTGTTCATGCAACAACTTCCTTATGAGATTAGCTATATAATTTGTCATTAGTAACGTAGTCTTTCTTCTCAACTAAAGAACAGGTTTCAATGTGGTAGATACGTCTTTTTTTAACCAGTATAATGCTGAATCTTCACAGAGATTCAACTATTTCATCCTCCAACCAATAATGATACCGTTTTTGGCAATAAATTAAATTCGCTAAGGTAATACCTCAAGGCACGGTAGCATACATATAAGACAGCTCTTAATCTTAAATACGGGTTAGTCGAATCTTCGATATGTCTACTACTTACTCACTGCTACTTACACTTGCTCATCAAGTCGTTACTAACGCGCTTGATATCTAGTAGTGTGCCTTTCTGTACGCATGCATACGCATACTTACTCTAGTGTAGAGAGCTAGACCGATCTAACACGAGCGTCAATTAGTCTCTTTAGAAAAGCTTTGGCCATAAAATCCATCATATCCTGCGTAGACACCTATGAACGTACGTCGCGGTGGCCATCATGCAAATCTATGGCATAATCTTGTTGCAAATGCATATCATTGATGTCAAGTCCATCCAAATCTAGCCAAGAATAGTCTTGCAACTCCATTGACCGTAACATTCAAGCTTTTGCAGAACTCAATACGAGAAGTTTCAAACAGCTTCGTTCAACCAAGATCTTTTCACAGAATTCACCACAATTCGGACTGAGAGATTCCAAATTCCTGTGAACGGCGTGGAAGCAACGAATTTACTTACTCCTGTATCCACTTTTGGATCGTAGGGCCTCTACAATGGCTACGCGCCATCGTGTGCGATTATTCTATTCCTGCCATCCTTGGGTAAGCGGGTTCCATTGCATCGCTTTGTTAGCTATGGACCTGTCACCCTTTCGAAGAATGTGACCAATCCCCTGCCACTATCGTCGTCGCATGACTGTGTCTATACTTAGGTTCATGGCCCGTTCTCCGATAAATCTCTTCGTCAGAGATACGGTTTTAGCAGAATGTTCTTAAGATTCCTTAAGATTGCTACCACTAACGCAGAGAAGCAATTTTTAATAATTTTCAAACTTTTGTCGTTCGTAAGCTTCACGATTATAAAAATGTCTACCTTAAGACAGAGCTTTTGGCATTGACAGATCATAAAATAAGTTCAATGATTGATTTCAAGGAATGCATGTGATTGTAAAAGAATACTTAAAATCACAATTATTGCGTTCAAATGGAATCAGTTGAATGGTGGCAAATAATCTTTTATATACTAAATAAATAACGATTGCATTCATTTGAAGCTCCTATATGAAGTCAATGAATGCAATCATAAAACTGAATTCATCGCATTCTTTTTAAATAGTGCAATCCGAAATGATTGCATTCCTTTACAGCTCTGATATTTTGTGTCAATTAATTAAACCAGACAACTTTTTGAACCTGTATTCCGAAATTGTATTCTCAATTGAAATCTTCAAGATTTATAAGCAGAAGGAGGGGTATTCGCACAGGATACTAATATTCTTAAGAACCATTCATTTGATCTTGAAAAACATTCTTTATAAAAAAAAGTAAATTACTTGGATAGCCCTTCGGGCGAAAATGTGCTGACTTTGTCTGAACAATGTCAAGAGGGTGACACTTTGAGCCGATAGCTAACACCGTAAAGTAAGAAAACAGATTGGAGACCAGCATTCAACTCGTGAATTAGGAAATCGCGGGTGGAACCAATTTGTAATTTTCCACTCCCAATTCAACCTTTGAGGGCAACTTATTCCCCGTGGCTAACCAACGACCTTCCTTTTTTTTTTTTATTAACTGCGAGCATTATTATTCTTCCATTTACTGTCTGTAAACATGCGACCACCCTTTGTCTTTTGCGGGTTAAAAATCACCAACTTGTTAACTGAACGAGGGGCCACCCTTTCTAAATGTCTTGCCACAAACCACACTGACTATCAGTTAAAGTATTGTACGTACCTATATATACCCACATGTCATAGATAAATTACTCGAGGGGTAGGTGATAATGGTTTGCGACATGATCCGATGACTTTCCGCACCACAGGCAACGTTTTTCCCAAGAAAAGGATTATTTTAAGTCCAAAAACATTCACGCATAATTGAAGACTGTGTATAGGTACCCGTTAGAGAGGGTTGCAAACACTTGACAAAGAATCCTCACGAGCCGGAAGCGTTTCGCCAAAACACCGAAAAAGTAAAATATGTTGCATCATTTCAATGCCGCAGTCGTTCGTTTTAACCCCGTCGTCGTGTCTATAGATACACAGATACGGATACGAGTACAATCGGGGAGACTATATAGAAAGAAAGTACTTTGTATTTTGTACCCATTGGTAGAATTGAATGGAGCGTAAAATGCTTAAGTGTCATAGTGCGGATTTTGTCGTCCCATCACCATCACCATCACCAAACTCAACATTATCAACATCACATCGCCGCCGTAGTCTTCGCTGTGTCGTAGTGGTCCTCATCATCATCATCATCATTTTCGATTTTGATGTTGTGAGTGCTTGAGCTCATGTGTTATACCAGCGAGTATAGAGAGATGTACACTCTGATGTGCGCTCACTGATGCGCGAATGCACTTTCGTTATATAAATCATGAGGTTTTCGGTATGCAGCTGTTTCTACCTATTTATCCTGTGACTGTCATGTCGGTCGGTTGGTTGGTTGGTTGTTTCGTTGTTTGGTCCTTCGGGTTCGACGTTGTGTAAAAGGGATTTATATTGCAGACGTGATTTTCCCACTGTCGTCTTACACGACTAGGTACTGTAAAAATTATTTTCCTGCAGGAGATGAATTCATGTGTGTGTCCTAAAGAAACCCTGTATACAGAGCGGAACAAGAAAAAAAAAAAATGCAGAAAACTTGAAAGGATTTCCCTTTACATTTCATTGTTGAAAGTTTGCGTGGTGTTGTTGGCAATGAAAAATTGAAAATCTGAATAGATATTCAGAAATTGTTGTTAACAGCTCAAGTACCTACCTATAATTCTTACGGTAGCTGGAGTAAAAAATAAATATCCATCTGCATGGCTTACAAATTTATTTCACCACTCAAGTAAAGTGTAGATGTTGTAAACAAAGTTATCTAAGAATGAAATGGGAAATTTGCCGGAATCAAACAAACCGCAAACCATTATAAGTAAAACCACCCAACTCCTTTTTATCCCTTCTGCACCGCACGTGCCATGATATCGGCATAAATGTATTCATTCACCCTTTGGGGTAGGTCAGAGGGCAGGGAATATAAACGGTTGAGAAACCTAAACCGACCAAGGATTTAACAACCAAAATTCGACTAAATCCTGTCAACTTTTTCGGAAAAGTGCGACTTTTTCACTGCCACTTCCGACGTATGGTTTCGCCTGTAGTTTCAGGGCTCGTTTTGCAATAAAGTGGTTCGATAGACATACGGTTTGGCCAAAAAATTCTTAAGATACTGCGAAGTCACCAATTAGCGGACGTTTGCAGCTTTCTCGTGATAGGGGCGGTCAATCTACAGGTGCCATAGTGATGATCAAATACCCTTTCAACAAACACTTGATGGCGAAGGTCTTTTGTACTTTTCCCTAATTGTTCGTTATGGAACTAAGTTGTGTTTCCTAAGCTAAAGTCTAGTTAATATATGAAATTATAGATAGTTGGAACTGAAGCAGAAGAGCCATCAGAGGGTGGTTTAAAGCCTTTAGTACAGTACTTAAATCTCAGACGAGCTATGGACATTCGATTGAACAGGTCTTTTTCTTAACATGATAATTAAGAGAGCAATGTCCACTTACGAAGTCTGTAATTCCCATCTAGTAAGCTCTTCCTTTACCTGGTTAATTTGTAAACCACAAAGTATTTCAAAACCAATGAGCAAAGATTGGGTTCCCACTCGAGCAAGCTTGTAGGCAGCTTCGTTGCCAGGATTAACCATGTGGTTTCTTCTTATGCATTCCCTATCCTCGATGGCGAGGACCTCTGCTGATGATGACCTCAAGAATGATGGTTGTTTGTCCCAAAGAAATTGAGAGTTTGGTCCAAAGATTCCAGCTCCAGTTCCTATAGACATCATTGAACCGTGCGTCGGTGGACCAATCTACTAAAATTAATGTTTGGAGGGTTTAATGGTTATCCCAAGAGTTCCAGTACGGAATTACGACCTCGAAAGGTATCTGTGCTGCCCATTCTTTGATCCACACGTTCCTATTGCAAACTTGAATAAAAAATTGATTGCCAAGTGCGAAAAGTTTAATGCGATCTATGAAGCAACTTGTGATGATGACATCAATTGTCGTGTAAACGTGGGCTGCATGTGACCAAATAAGCCCCTTTTTTTGGAGAGAAAGGCTCTACATCGAAGTTGTGCGCCCACTGCTCACACAGGGTTCACAATAATAGACAATATGGGTATGAATGTACAAAAAGTATGAGTGCAAATTGATCCGAAACTGGGAGCCCTTAGGTTGTACCAAAACACCCCACAGGCGGACCAGTAAACATGTGTTAAAGTGGAACAGAATGGTTGTAACTCAATGTTTAAGTAAATTACACTACTGTGCCAAACTGTGGATATCATCCCAAACACAGATATTGGGTTGTCTATTCGTCTGGCAGCAAACTCTTTACTCTCTCAATCGTCTGTTAAATAATGCATACATATGAGCATTTAGCACAGCGCTAATCACCACAAGCAAAAACAAAGAAGGTGAAAGAATGCTACCTTAACGAATCCCACTTCAAAATGCCTTTCTCTGTGCATATTATCTGGAATACCTCTCCCACGTAGAACACGTCAAAAAAATTCCGATTGACACTATCAAACGACTTTTTGAAATTGATGAATAGCGGGTGGAGTGGATGTGGTTTCTCAACGCACTGCTCTATGATCATCCGCAGGGTGTTGATGTGGTCGACACAGGAGGATCCAGAGTGGAAATCTGCTTGTACGGCGACAAGTAGGTTTTCTTTGATTCGCTCCAGGATAATTGCATATTCCTATGCACAATCCGGTATTACGAAGTGGCTTTAGTTCGTCAATTATCTAAATTAATGATAAAATAATTTGCCTTTACTCAACCAATTCAGATTTAAAACAAAAAACTTCTCATAGAACACCTAAATACAGTACGTAACTTTTGTCCCTTATTCAATCAGCGCTCCGCTATCCACTCTAGACCACAGCTTATTTTCAGACCTCCGTGCTTCTAAGTAGGTATAAGTGGTATAACCCATTTGCCTGTAGCAACTTCCATGCAAAGGAGAGCACGGTAAATTTCTTTTGAATAGAAAAAAAAAAGAAAAATCCTTCGCCCCTATTTGGAAACTTCATAATGCTCCGCTTGATTTGAAAATATTTTAAAATTTAATATTGCGAAGCTCGAAAGTTCCGCCACACACACACAATAGCTGTTCATAATTTTTCATAATGTTACTACGACGCTTTGCGAGCTCACTTTTTTCATTCTTCCATTTTTTTTGTTTTTTTTTTTTTGTGAAGATCCATGACGGGAATTCATTTTACAGTTTTTCTTATTATTTCCCAACGCCCTCCATTTACCGCGCTGCAAGGTTTTCTCCCCTGCCCGTCTCGCATTACTTCGTCCTTGTCGTCGTCGTCGCCTTCAAAAACTACTCATATTTCTTAAAATACTTCTTATACTTTTCGCCTTCTTCTTATTTTTTACTTTCTACTCCTTGTTGCCTTTTCTTAACCGAAAAACATATTTTTTATATTCTTTTTTTCATGTGTACCTCCACCAAAAATGAATTCTTTTCAACGTGAATATTCTACGGTCTTCGTCCTAATAGTGCCAGTAGTGGGAAATTTCACGGACGAAGAAATAAGCGGAAGTACGTCGCCCCAAGATACACAAGAGTACACACTACAGAGGGATGAAGTTCAAACGAACCCCAGCAAAGGAGAACGCAGCCACGTACCACAAAGTAAGATTTTTTTTTTTTTTAAGTTTTTCTCTCTCACCTCCTTAGAGGTTCTGTTTTTCACATCCCACCCACCAACAGACACACTCACTCCTTCTATCTATTGTTGCGCACCATCATCGCCGCTATCTTCCCATTCCTTATCATCATCCTCTTTTGTTGAGCTTCATAATGATGCACACACACTACAGAAAAAAAAAAAAATTACAACACCAACAAAAAGTGTCCTAAAAGGAAAAATTCCATTTAAAGCGGTTTTTCATTTTCGTCTACTTTTTGTTGCCCTCGTCCTCGCTTTATTTTCACTCACTTTATACATTTTTGCGGTCTTCCATCATCGTTTCCTTGGTTTTACAGTATTTTTTCTTCCTCTGGCGTTTATTTCTATTTTTTTTAAATGTGTGAATGTGTGTACTTATGTAAGGACGTATTTTTTTTTAGTAATTTCGCCGAAACCTATCGACCAGGAACCGGAAACAAATTTCGTCGGACTGATAATAGCAGTGCTGACTATAATCATTTGCCTGCTGGTAGCTCTTATCCTGTTGATAATTGCCCATAACAAGAATGCGAGACGCAGTAATGTCCTTGATGCATTCCAGCACAACTTCAATCCAGACACGTTAGGAACTGACAAGCGGCTGAATAGCAACATAAAGGTAAGATTGTCCCCTTTTTTATCTAAATTAAGAGTGAAATAGAATATGATTGGTATGGAAGTAATTGACAAAGTCCTCTGCTGGAGTATTAAGATTAATGGAGTAAGGGTACCTAATGACAGTGATGAAATTTGGCCTCTTAAGGTACAGTCGACTCCGCTTAACCGAAAATATCCGGTTAACTGATACCAAACGATACCACGACCAAAACATTGACATTGACAAATAAAATTCGTTGATGTGCTGTGACTAAACGAGAACTGCATGAACCCATTCATTTGATGTTGTGAATCATTCGCTAAAGAACGAGCCTTTCACAGTCTCACACACACACGAAAAACAAATGAGTGTGAATTATGTAGAAAACTATAACGAAGTTCACTTTGTGAAACGAAATGAAAACGAATCATCATGGTTCTGGTATTCATGAATCCAAAGCATTCATTCAATCAGAGTAATCACTAAACAAATGTATAAGTGATTCACGAGCCTTCGAATGGTTTACTAAGTAGGAAGAAAGCCCAGAACAATGCAAGTATTTACAAACAACAAAGGCGACCTTTTTCTATGACAGGAAAGAAGAAAACAAGGACTACTACAAATAGGTATATAAATATGTTCATTGGCTTTATCCAAATTCAGTTCCACGCAGCAAAGTTTAAAAGTAGATAATCATTTCTTGGAATGAATATGAATGAGTGCTTGCTTCAGATTCATTTTAAGAGAGGCAATAAAATGTGAGCCCAGCGAACACTTCTTGTGAATGAATACAAACGATTTACAAAACAAGCTACTTGCTGTTGATAAATGTAAAAATTTGCAGATATTCATTTCTTCGTATTCGAAGTTCGCAGAGCTGTAAAGGAACTTTAAAAGGGTACTTAGAATTATGAACCTTTGGCTTAGTACTAAAAGTGTTCCTCTATGTATATAGATGGCGTTACTACTTTAGTAGACTATCTCAATATAAACAACTGGTACTGGACATAAATATATACATTCTCTGCTACTGTTCTTGTCTGAAAATATTCCCCAATGGGGATACGAATACTCTTATGCTGATCCTTCAGTGCACGGACATTTAGAAAAGGGAGATAAATTATAAGTTTTCACGGACGGTCCCGGACCATATCTAGTATGTTGAAAGGGATTTTAGGATTACTAGCTTTGAGAAGCCTTAAAAACCCCAGATATTTTCTAGTATTTTTGCCAAACTCGAATATGAAATCATTTTATGATTCAACGACCGGTTGTTGAGCGGCTATAATGGCACGTATAGACTTCTTAAATTTTTCGGTTCATGGTCTAAAATTTGTCATCATGCTTCTGTTACGTTGTCGTTTCATCATCGTGTTTAAAGACATACGTGGCGTTGAAGTTTAGTGGGGTTCAGATGCACACAACTCTCGACGACAGTAACAATACTCTCACAGGACGAACACGAATATAATTGTACATAGATATATCAATCTCACCAACTTTCTTCACAAACTTTTCGTACAGCAGGTGCGGTTGGCGCAAACCAAAATTTAAATTCTAAATTCAGCAAAACAGCACTCAATTTGGTATTAAGTTTTTAATATTTACCAACCTTGTTTAAGCGTAAGTTCGAATTTCCTTCGAAGGATATAAGAGACTGTGTTCCTATCGAGCATGATAAAGCTGTCAATGTTAAAAGAAAAATATTTCATAGAGAAACATCAAAGGCTTGAGGGCACAGGCCTTTATATAGGAAAAGTGACATATATATGTATGTATACCCCATTTAGGACCTCTGTATTTGTAAATTTTAGTAAGCAGTAGGATTTTATTTGGATTCCACTTACAGTGTCATTAATTAATCACCAAACCACATGCCGAAATATTCATATAGATTAATTGTGTACATGTAAATTTAATATTTTAAATTAATTTGAAAGCAATCCTTACTAATCCCAGTTGAATCAGAATTGCCATCTATTTCAGGTTGCAATGGATGACAACGAATCGATCGATAAGAACAGCCTATACCATGAGCCTTTCAATGTGAATATGTATACGAGTGCAGCCAGCGGATGTTCTATGAATGACTTGCAACGACATCATGTAACACCGGACTATACAGGTATTGCAGTGTAATTATTATTAACTAATTACTAGTTAAGGGGTGGTTTGGAAAAGTTTAATTATATACAATACGAGTATGAAATACATTCAACTGGTTACTCGTCAGGGATGCTGAGATGGTGATGGTATAAATATTTCCAGTAATGCAGGAGGAAGCTATTCTGATTTAATTAATGAGTTTTTTTTTATTATAATTTTAATTGCAGCTTTAGAAGAATAAAAAAAGTGACATATTTGCGCTTTAGTAGAACATAAGCCATAAAAACAAAATTGATGCATTGAAATTGATGACAAAAAATTTTATATACATAATATATGAGCACACACACATATATATTGGACGAACATAAATTGGCATACAATTTAATGAAAGGAGAGTGGAGTGATTTATGGTTTATGGGTGAACTTTAAAAATTGTTGTGGAAAATTGCAATACGCGATGTTTTTAAATCTTAAATATAAATAAGGCATGCCATAGACAAACTAAATTAGACAGTCAACTTCGGGTCGATTGACAGGTTCGCTCCTCCAAGCTAAAATCCACTAAAATATGCATCCGTTTCTTGACGTTTCAGTTAAAATAAATGAGACCTCACCCACACAAGTGTAGTTTTGAGCATATCGGTTCACAGTTCTGGGTGCAGCCATTTTGTTGATGGTGTGCTCACGACTTGTTGTTGGTTGGTTGAAACCGGCCCTCGATGAGGATGCACTTAGACCAGTAGTTGGTAGATGGGTGGGTCACCCTCTTACTCAGGGAACCATTTACTCCTTATTATGAAGGAGCCTATCTTAGGCGTACAGGCATTCTTTAGATCACTTAGATCGTTGAACAGGTATTCACCTAGTATGGCCTTTCCAATGTTGGCAAGTGCGGGGCACTTGCATAAGAGGTGACTGATAGTCTCCTCTTCTTCTTCATAAACAACTTCTACAGAAGTCATTGTAGGGCATGCCTTCTTATGGCACAGTGTCCGGTGTGGGTGTTTACAATTTAAGAGAGGGTTTCTCTCTTATGTTTCAGAAGTCCGATGGACCTGGTTTCGTTTAGCGTGGGCCAAAGCAGCCTTGCAGTGTTACAGTGGCCGAACTGTTGCCACCGATGGTTGGCTTCTCTCACCGCGTCGGCATGGACAGTGTTTTTAGCATAGGATGTTGATGCTTCGATGTCGGTAACGTTTATGTTGTTAGACCTGAGGAGCCAGTTCGTCAGCTTCGCAATTCCCTGATATATTACAGTGACCCGGTACCCAGCAGAGGGTGAGGTTGTACTGTCCAACTATCTCGTTCAGAGATACGCGGCAGTCCTTCACTGCCTTGGATCTCGTTGTGCTGCATCCGAGGAATTTGATGGCCGCTTGGCTAAGTCTAAGTGTGTTGGCTCTTCTTCTTCAGTAACAGTGGGGTGGGCTTCAACCTTATACCTATATTCGGGTCTTTCGTATTGGCAGCTATCTGCGCTGCGTTTCGTTGTCCTTCCTGCCTTCGTTGCTCCTTCATGATACGGTTTCACTTACTACTTCCCAAGCTTCCGGTGTGTTCAGCATCAGTCCGATGATGTTCTCTGGGGTTATATTCACAACCTGTCTGTTCGCCAACAGGTTACAATATCGTGAGCAGTGGAACATTATGTGCTCTAGGTTTTCCATTGCTTCTGTGCAGGTTGGACAATAAAGGTTTTCTTCAAGCCCAAATCTGTATGGGTATTCTCTGCAGCATTCACGACCAGTAAGCATCTTCGGTAGAAAGAAGTTCAGCTCTCCATGTCATCAAAGGATCAATCTTAGTTTCCATCTACCTTTGTCAGAAGAGTTCCATCTATCTTGAGGTTTGTTCTCCTTGATAATTCATCATTACTTCGCCTCGTTCTTCTGTTGGCATCGTTGTTCTGTTCTGTTGGCACGATATATCCATGCGGCTTCTTTAACGAGGTGGCACCATTCCTGCCAATATGCACGCCGCGCCGTATGAGGTGGATCGGAAGGTGCTGCATACTCTCAATGCATTGACTGTGTATACTGCCTCTATCTTTCTACTGTATGATTTGGTAATCATTGCCCCAGCCCATATTTGGGAGCCGTAGAGCATCATCGACGTCACTACTCTTGCAAGAGTAGTATTTCCTTTTGTTTAGGTCCTCCAATGTTTGGCATCATCCTTTCCAGGGCAGCCGTTGTTCTGGCTGCCTTCTCTGCTGCTTGTTGCAGATGCTGCTTAATAGGTAGCCTCCTAGTTTGAGGACGTCGTCGTGCATAAGATTCAGAGCCCTGAGGAACAACGCTTGTGACGTTGTAGGTACTGCCTTATCCCATCTTCGATTTCGTAGTGCAGTATTCTACTTGTAAAATAATCCGTCATCCAACGTGATGATTGCACTTCGACTTGTTATCGGTTTTATAAACTGCAAGTGTCTTTGAATGAATCTGACAGCATCAGATATGTATGTTCACCTGTTACGGAAGTAGAAGTGATCTATTCTTTAGATTTTCTAGTCTATTCACTTCAACAGAATCGAAATTGTATTACATTCAATCGAATAATCTTTCAATTAAATATAAAAATTTCTTAAACTTTTTATGTAAAGTTATGGTTAGGCATTTCCAATTCCATCCTTCAGTTGTATCTTGTCAAAATAAAAATGAAACAAACAGAGAACGGTCTCCATCCAAATAAAGAGCCACTTTATTTCTTGTGCATTTAAATATAAATTGCATTTGCAGCGCTTCATGAATATTTCCTTATTTCGGGGCTCAGCAATCCGGAGTCTGTCCACAAAACTCAATCTAAACTCAGATCTGGCTGTGTAAACTTCTTAGTCAGTTCTTTCCTGTTATTCATGAAACTACTTTCACTACCACCAGCTACCACTTTTGGTGGCAACATAGCACAGTGAACCAAACGCTAAAACCGAAATGAATATTCCATAGAGTCGTCAGGTTGAGACGGAGGTATAGATGCTCCTCTAAACAGAAAACCCGTGATGTCATCGGTCGTTTTTGCTTAAATTAAATTCATTGTTTCATTTAATGCCTGAAGGACAAAATAGCAAAAATAAGAAAAACAAATTTGGAGAAACTTTTCCCATTTGAAGTATCTTGATTCCCCATCTTCTCCTGGTTTGGTTTGGTGTATCGTTTGCCTCTCTCTAAATTGCACACTAGATAGTTTTATTCATACGAAAAATATACACTGCTGAAGGGAGAAGAATGACCCAGATTGTGTGTCGCGAAAATAATATTAACAACAAAATAACAAAGAGATCCTTTTCCGAATAAATGCGGTATTAGGCAAATTCTAAGGACGAGGGAGTCACATTACATGGGAAACACACGCCATCTGAAAATCTTTTCATTACTTCAATGATACTCTCATTCTGGGAAAAAGTTTTTCGATTTCCTTGTGCCTCATTCCCCATTGCCGCCGCACACAAAAAGGAATTTATAGTTCCAACTCCCACTCGATTTCTCATATATGTATGTGTAGTTTCACATGTCCTTGGAATGATTTTGTCGCAAAACGAACGATAAACCACACCAGAATAGGGAAAACTTTCTTTTTCGCACAGTAAGAGGATGAAGCACCAGATTCCTCGTCGTGCAATGTAAAATTCCATTAAATATTAACTTTGATACGCTTGGCTATGTGTCTGTGTATGCATGTGTGGGCGCCCATGCGAATGTAATGAACCGGGGATTAAGTAAACTCAAACAAAAAGTGCACAAAAATCCAAATTGCAATATGTATAGCTCTCTGTTGCATTCTCTACTTCATTTTTCTTCTTTTTTTTTTGTAGATGTTCCGGATATCGTTTGCCAGGAGTATGCCGTGCCACATATGCAGGATCTCATACCAAAAATACCGGGTGGGTATGTTGGTGTACGCATGACACCACCACCGCCACCATTGAATAATATATTTCCAAAACCGCCACCGCCAGTCCCACCACCACCCACAGAGAAATATTATGCAGCCACAGCGATTTGTAAGCCAATACCTAATGGCAATGGTGGGAGTAACACTGGCAACAGTCTGGGTCCAGTCAGTACGGGGCCCAACACGGCAGCCACAACTCCAACCGGGACGATAAATTCAACCCCAACAGCCCCACCAATGAATCCTTATGGTGATGTCGATGCAATTTCCAACGACGAGGATCTAATACAGCTGCAGGAATTTCCAAGGCAATCCTTAGTTATTGTCGAGAAATTAGGCTGTGGTATCTTTGGTGAATTACATTTATGCGAAACCAAAGGATTAAGGTAAGGACCATAGATACATACATACATAGAGATAAAAGTTTCCTTTTGTACTTGCCTGTCTACATATCCTTCCTCTATGTCCTTCCTGTCTACGTCGCCGCATGTATGCACGTTCCTTCCTGATGTTTCAAGATTTGGTATGTTTAAATTTTATACACACGTACGTACATACAAGTCATTAAATGAGAGTGTTTGCGGTTATTGAATACCAAAGATGAAGTCAATTCGAAAATTGACAGTACCCAGTGGGACCAAAGACTGGTCAGCAGAACTTTATTTAATTTATTCAGCAACTTTCGACAACAGCGACGTTGTGCTCTTTGGATGTGGAAATAATTAAGATAGACAAGGTCTAGGGGATGGAACGTCACAAGTCAGAAAGTGGATAATGTTACTATAGGGATTAGTCGCGATGGCGTTTGGAATACTTAAATGTCAACAGATAAACATAGAACTCTTGAAAATCAATATGAGTTCCCCCCCTCCCCCCACACACACTCTGGACCATATTTTGAATTCTAGAGCTTTAGCCTCACGAGTTTCTACTTCATCGTGCGTCGTGGCTTTGATTAGACGGGTAGGAAGGTATTACCTGTTGCTTTTTTGAAAATTGCACTTTCTCTGTGAGAGTCCTGTTTCCGCTCGCATCAAATGGTGGATGTTCGGTGCTAATCAAGTGCATACAAGTACGCTAAGCTACTTTTCGTGGAACTGCTTTTTGACTAAAATACAGTGTGTTACTGAGTGATTCATTTAGAGATACCTTTTTCAAAACTAAAAAAAATGGAAAAAATAAATTTAATCGGGTTGTCTTCAATACCAAGCAAAATATCCATTCTTGACATTTATGTTTTGAGGATTATTTCCCCTCATATGTTGGCCGTAGCTGCCATTAATATGATCCATTTAGAAGTTCCCATTTCGACGACGCGTCCGATCATTTTGACTTTCGAGTAGTATTTGGCGAGTAATGGGCTTTTGATTCCTCACTCGTAACTCTATATAGCCCCAAGGTCTAGAGGTGATATCACACGATCTAAGCAGCCACCTCACCGGAAGGAAGAGCACGAAACATATTTCTCGTAGAACGCTGATTTACGTAATACAACTGTATAATTTTAGACGCTGTGCCGTGCTTAGTCTTTTTCATGATAAGATGCGCTAAAATTCCCCAGCGAAAGACAAATCTTCAAAAAAGTACGCGAAATGGTAGAACAATAAACTACTTACACGTCACTCTTTTTGTATTGTTTTCCTTCCAATTATTTTCCCACAAAACAACAACACAACGATTTGACAGAACTCATCAATTTACCCAAAGAAATTTCTTGGACTAAAACTCGCAACATGGGGAAATTTCTTACTATCTCGTGAGTACGGGAACAGGAATTCATTTAATTTTCGTAAAATTTCTTAGATTTTCGTAGTGAGTACCCAACCCATAGAATCCGTCGATCACGCATAATTCAATTGAGAGTACGCATTTTCATTGGTGGAACCAGAGAGAGAATGTAGAGAAACTGTCATCGACTTTGACAATCAGCTGATTGGTGTGACAGATTCTATGGGACTGTTCTATCTTGAATGTCAACGGAAAAACGGATCGGATGGATCGGATGAATCGGCGGGTCCCTTAAGTCAAACGGGAACAGACCTAATAATAAACAAAACTATCATGACAACTTAAAACAACTCTCGCGTCATCTGTCAAAAAATCCATACACAAAAGGGTTCCTTGGAATGAACATAATACTTCTATGATAGTCTACGTCTATCCACCCTAATTTGCATTCTCATCTTGCCTTTTTCAATTGTACTTTTGATGTTCAACCCTTTCTGCATGATGCTTTTAATTATAATTTCGTAAATGATATGCATCTCTCCTGGGGATCCTACTCAAAAAGCATTGCAATGTTCAAGGATAAACCTCCACTTGGCTATGGATTACTCTTATCTACCCCATTATGCTTCATTCTCGTTTCAATCCGTGTCGCAACCATGACAACACTGCCAAGAACAATGAGAAACCCTGTGCACAGATCGTGACCACTTTAAAATCCAATTGTCCCACTGCTCACAAAACCAACAGTCAAAGTTGACCACCCCACTTTGGTTTCCAACTTAACGTATTACATGAAGCCTCATGCCTTGACCCATTCATTAAATCTACCTCTTTGCTTGTCTCTACACACAACAAAGCAAGTAAATCTCCACTCACAGCATTACTCCAACTCATTCTAACCGCGAATACGCTCAAATAGACCCATACACATATCTCAACGCTCTATTTAAAATGATTCGCATAAGTCAACACCCAAACCACACACACACATTTGTATGTAGACAAAGCCACATACAGTCCATCTATTCATTGCCTAAAACCCAACCTTTTCTCGTATTTAATTAACAAATATGTACAGAGATTCAGTCATGTAAATAAATCTGCTTAATGATGAAAATTCTCTTTCTCTCAATCTCAAATGTGTGTGTCCCATACTAATTCATCCATCTACCTATCTGTCTATCGTCCTTTACTCACAGCTCAAATCTAGTTGCGGTTGCAACTTTACGTCCTGGTGCTCCGGACCACATGCGAAAGGAATTCCGTTCGAAGGCCAGGCACTTGGCACATCTTAATGATCCGAATGTGGCCAAAATACTGGGCGCCTGTCTGCGGGACGAGCCAATTTGTATGGTTCTCGATTATAGCAATTGTCTGGGCGATTTGAATCAATTCCTTCAGGAGCACATAGCCGAGACGGGTCTAAAGGGTGTGCCCAACAAAAGTTTGAGGTAAGTTAAGTGCGAGATGAAAACCCAAAAATAAAAAAACACTAAGATACTGCATAAAATGGAAATCCCGGACGAATAAAATAGATAAACTGGGAGACGGAGAATGGGAAGGATGATATAAAAACGGACGGACGCCGGAGATAGTCTCGTGGAAAACGACAAAAAAAAAAAAAACGAGAAAACTTTCTCCGGATGTTATCGAAATCCATATTCCCATCTCAATCCCCCCAGCAACAACGATGACGACGATGAAGACAAAGTTTTATTGGAAAATGTTAAACATAAAGTTTTCCCTTTTCTTGTTCTCTTTTCTTTTTTTTTTCAAAAAATATCTACAAAACAACACTTTACTGCTGCGGCTCTCCTCACAACATCCGTACTCCGATGGACTCTGGGCACCACCACCACCAACGCCACATCTCTTCTGTGCTGCAGCTATGGATGCTTAGTTTATATAGCAACACAAATTGCATCAGGAATGAAGCATTTAGAGCAAATGAATTTTGTACATCGGGACCTTGCAACAAGGTAAGCTTAAATTGTTTTCTTCTCTAATATCATCCTTTAATGCTTGTTGGTGTGTGTTATGGATATGGAATTTTTCCCTTTTTTTCGCTATTTTTGTGTTTTCGAAATGAACACTGAAAGGTAGAAAAATAGACAGAAGGGCTTAGCGTTCTTAATTATGGATATACATAGATTCCTTGTCTGTGTGTTAGAGAGTGTGAGGAATTGAAATTGAAAAAGTCCAATTCCTCGGCCATTAGAAAGGAAATGTAGTTTTGAATAATTCCGAAGATCTAATTGATAACTTCGATTAAAGCGATTTGAAAAGTTTATTACCAAGCTCTACAATTTTTTAGTTATTTTGCAATGTCTTCCAATGAGTCATTCTTCTCGATTATGCATTGTGAAAGAATTATTATTTTTAACAGAAATTTACATAAATTTCATACTACTCAGAGAAAGCACCAACTCAACTCAAGTAGAACACAGTTGGAACTGATGGTGGGACTCACTACAGGTCACGTCAATCTCAACAAATATTCGTTCAGACTCGGACTATCGGAAACAACAATCTGCGCTAACAGGAAGAAGCTGTAGAACACTTCCTCTGCCACTGACCAGCTACAGCTAGGTTAACTCAAAAGATATTGTGATCCCCAGTGATACCAGACCTAACACACCTCAGAAAGAAAGGAATCGGTGAGATACTGAAATTTTGCAGTCGAACAGGTGACTGAACGTAAGCTTACCCTCTTGAACTAACCAATGAAAGGAAAGAATCACAAGTTTTGCCAATTCCTGCGCACACATAACTACAACCTTACTTTTTACTTATTAAGACGGCGCTACAGTCCAGCCAACCTGGTTACAACCCAGCACCCCCCAGTGGCGCATGCCAAGTTGGTAGAAGTACCCCTATACTTGTTAGCGCCACCTACCGCGAAGTTGTTCTCTCCTGCGCCGCCCATCTGGGCTAGATTCGTAGATCTTCTTAGCTGGAACGTTGGGCTCGCGAAACCTTCCGACTAAGTCAATAGCCTTGTATAGGCCATATAGTTCGATATTGTATCTTCTTATTCCCTCGCCGTACAGGAACAAAGAAATAACCAATGGGATCCTCATCCAGTTTTGCTAAAGTCCATACCTCTGTGCCATACACCAGGACTGGGATCATTAGTTATAAGGAGTTACCTTAATAGTTCGAGATAAAGCTTTGTTACTCAATTGCCTTTTCAGCCCACAGAAACACCGATTAGCAAGGGTAATTCTTTGTTTGATCTCCCCACTGGTTTGCTGTGCACAAAATGGCCTCGATATTGAATATTGATATTGCGGTGGCCAAGGCCCTGATATTGAATGTAATTTTTTGTAGACAGCATATATTTTGTCTTGCTTTCATAGAGCTAAACCAATTTTGGCTGTCTCGACTTCAATACTCGCTAATGTTCCACTGACGTTCCGTTGAGTTCTTCCGATTATGTCAATATCATCCTGTCTAAGAGACATGAGCTTGGCATGGCTGACAGGATCAGACATGGTTCTGTAAGGCTGCCGGGACTTCGATGGGCTCTTACATCTGAACTACTACGCAAACGATGTATGCCTCCTGTCTCACAGAATAATGGACATTCACCAAATGACTGCAAATTTGGAGAGCAGACTGATAATTAATTCGTCAAAAACGAAAAACATCAGCCTAGGACCGAATAAATCAACTGCTTTGTGGATGTGTTACCTGGATAGTGACCGCTATTATCACGAGGTAGCTGCAAACGTTTGTCAATAAGTACCTAAGCTATATCTTAAGGATTTTCTGGCCAAACTGTGTCTCTAACGAACAGGCACAAGCATACCACGACAAAAGTGATCACACTCTCCGAAAGGGTGCAAGGGTAACAGTGTTGCAAACTAGCTTTACTTTCTTTTGAAGGAATGTTGTTTTTTTTCGTATTTCACATCTTCCAATGAGTGGGAATTTTAATTCATCAATTCCATAAAATTTATTCAAATTTATGTAGACTATATTTCTACTAGATTAATTAATAATAATAATAATAATTACTAGAAAACTTTCAGAAATGCAGTTAAACAGAAAACTTAAAAGTTATCGAATTTTTAAGTAATTTTCTCCTGAACAAATTCCAAAATTCGATGTAAATGTACAGACAAATTTGTAGGTACTTATAAAAGCGTTCCAAAACCCTGGGAATTCAAAATGGTCACCCTGACCATGTAACCAATGCCAATTTACAATTCAATGTGAATGTAAAAGTAAACTGGCAATACTGTGACAATTCGCATGACTCCTGTTGTCTTTGCGTGACAGCAACAAAGGGAAAATCCGTTCACTTTATTAGGGGCTGCCCAACCCAGGTTAGCCCCAGACAGACAAACCGAGTTTAACCACAAAAATGAAATTCAACTCTGAAATGTCTCGAATTTTGAATTCGTTTTGACATTTCATGGAGAGCCCATGCATGCATGTGTGTGTGTTTGTGTGTCTTTGCATGAATACGTTGACGATGAGCAACACACAGATTTGCAGAAAGAAGGGGGGGCTCTGCTGAAAGGAAATGTAAATGTTTAATGTTCTCTGTCGGCAGAATTATTCCGGTTGAATAAATCCAACCACTACCACTGGCCATCCTCACCCATACTACCCATTTTGGCCTTGCTTGGTTCGCAAATTCAAATATCCTCTGGGCAAACAAATGAATTTTAAAAATGTTTGTAAAAATTACTTTGGAATCCTTTTTTTTCTCCATTTGCGCTCACTTCACTCTGGTGTACCATTTTACTGCCGTGCTGAGAGGATGACGCCAGCGGCCGCCGGCCGGCCAGGGTTGTAGTGGAGGGTAAATCGAATCAGGACCCGGCAGAGTGAATGTTATGTCAAGTCGGGCGGACACGGGGAATGCACTATAAAAACCCGATGCTCAATTATTTTCATTGAGAAAAAGCAAAGCCCTATAGAGCAGGAGCTGCCAGTGTACCAACAACAAAACATGGCAAAGGATAAGCCCTGGGATAATACGAGACGAAAAGTTTGCAGACACATTCTCCTTGGACACTTTGGAAGATTTAATTTTCCTAGAAACTTAAAGAAAGGAGATTTGCCCCTGTTATCCTGGTGGACATGGACATATGGGGGTTAGAATGCAATTGTTTTAAGGCAGACACGTATACCCTGGTGTAGGGAAAAGTATTTCACCTCATCACCAATAGAAATTTTATTTATAAGTTCATGAAGCTGTTAGTGAAAGAGGATTGTGAACATGTTTTTGATGCTTCAATAAATTTCTAGCATCCGCCCGATGGGGGTTGGATGGAGTTTTAAAGATAATTTAATATAAGAACGTTAAATGTTACTACATGTTACTAAATGTTGCTCTATTAAAAAGGAAAATCCAAATCCCAGAGTAATCAAACTCAACAGGTACATTTTGCTAACTTTTCTGTTATCAATTGATGGCTGTTTTGTTGTACCTCGCTGTGGTTCTTAAACCATATCTCGACAGACATTTGCAAATGCTACATTAAGAGTTACCAGTTCTCTTGGTACTCCGGGAGTTTTCCCTGTTTTTTACTAATCCTCCGGTCTCCAGAAAATTCTATGATATCTCTCGGTTTTCCGAATATTTGTATACAAAACGAATACTTTAAAGAAGGAGCAGCATCCAACTGACACGCCCATTTTTGAAAAAGAAAAATATTTTTTTTCCCTAATTTTATAAAGAACTCGAAAAAACTTTCTGAAGTAAATATATAGGTATTCATTTACCCCACAAATCTTCGACATATTATGTATTACCACGCCCACTTTCTAGAAGTGATTTCTTTTGAATATCAAGTTGTTATTATTTTATATAAAAAACTTTAAATAAAAATCTTACGCTTCCGAATTAAATGAATAAATTATTCTCCCGAAATTTTGTCCCGATTTGTTGAGAAACATTTTTGACAATCCAAATCCAAGCTAATCCCACAAAATTTGGGACAAAAGGCCGTTTGAAACGGATCCCGGATCTTGATTTCCCACGACGTATTGGGTGCATTTGAATTCGCCTGGAAAACAGTGGCCGATATAAAAGGAGGTGCCAGTGAGTTCGGTTGGAAGGTTTGACAGCTAATCATAAAGAAGAGACTAAGCTGAACTCATAGAAAATTGTACCAGATTTTTCCATAAAAAAAAAATTAAAAAAGGGGAGGGTAAAAAAAGTTATAAATTGAGTTTTAAATTGAATGCAAAAGTTCTTTAGCGGAACGAAATTTTTATTACAATATTTTACTTCTAGCCAATTTCACAAAAACAGCACACAAGCGCAAGTACATACGACCCATTCGTACGCTTTATATTTTCCTATTCGAAGAGGAATAACATTGATCCAAATCTAAAGCCTTTCTGAATAAATCTCGCTTTCTATACGCGCTCTTAATCAATGAACCGTAAAATCCATCAAATTAATTTACTTGACTTGATTAAGGGTTTCTCCTACCAGCTCCTTTGAGTAACTTTCATATTCTCTCATCTACAAATGGATGCCTGCCTTTTCCCTCTTTCTTTTTTTTAATTTCACATCCAGATTTCCCACTCAAATATTGAGTCATTAAATTTTCAAATAAAAAAGAAACGCAAAAGGAAAACATCAAACGTCATTCAAATCACGTCCATAAAACACAAAATACCGACTTTGCTAAAAACGGGTGGAAAAAATATATATCTGCAGAATTTTACTACACATTCACTCTGCGAAAAAAAGGACACCTCCTCATACTCCCACTTACAGTCAGTATTAGTCGCCCCCGCATCCTGCACACTCCTTAAACAATCAAACGCATTCAAGGATTTCCATTAGAAATTGACGTCAACTTTATATTTTTTTGTGGCATGCGGGAAAGCGCACAGGAAAAAAAAAAGGAAGAAATTAGCTAAGGGATTTTTTTTTATGGGGGATTTTCTTACTACTGCTATGCCGGGGAGTCATAAGGACACACCAAACAATAAATTCGCAAAAATGCTCTGCCGTCGTCGTTGTTCGTCGTCGTCGTCCTTCACACAGGCAAACGCTTCGACAGCATAAACAACAGAGCTGTGCTGTTGTTGCCTTTTGGCCAACAACTGGACGGGCCTCGATACACTACTACAACAGTGAAGGGTTATAGTATATCGGATGTCGGGCTACTACTACTCCACTGCCTTCAGTTTTAATTCCAATCGATTGAATAATGTATGCTTGTTGACCGTAAGTGTTTACGTTCATATACACATCCAGATGTATCTAGGGAGAGAGTGGAAAAAATATCAGTATATTTGTATTTCGGTTAAAAGTAAGGTCGAAACTGCCAGTTGGTGTTTGTTGAACCGAAGATCCTTCAGGGGTTAAGTGAAATTGAAAAAAAAGCGCAAAAAAATAGGAAACAGCTACAAAAACTGCTGACTAAATCTGAGTATCTGTGTGCGGCCACTAGTGGGTGGATGGAGCAAGCCAAGAAAAAAAAAAAACGTAACTCCTTTCCTGACTGCGGCGAACTTAAAGAATTTAAAACGTTCTTTATTTTTCTCCAGACGTCGTGCGCGCCGCCGTCTTTTTTTTTTTTTTTTTGATAAATTATGTTGGAAACCCTCCAAGTGCATTAATAAATCGACACCCCTACATAACAGGGCTTAATTTGCTGTGTAATAACCTGGGAATCTTGAGATATCTATGAGATACATGTATACCATACAGCAAGAGAAGGATGTAAAAATTTCATGGCTCGTTTGCCTCAGCAGCAATATACCAGTTGCGTTTTAACGCCTCGCGCCAGAGCACCCTACCTCCTGTTAAATTTTTTTTTGTCGAACAGTCCCTCCCCTAGAGACAGACTTTTCTCTAGGGGTGACAGACACCCCGTTGCTCTACAAAAAAAAAAGTTGTACGCTTTACGGAACCACCGTGTACGTACCCGTAATTGAAATGAAAGAGCATTTTTCAAAATCTCATTAATTATATTCATGGGAATTTTGAAGGCGACACGTGGCGCGCTAAAACCCGCAGCACATTTTGGTAGGGAAGGGTAAGAAAGAAATTTGTAAGCAGATTTTTTTTTTATTCGAATTTCGAATCTTCTGTGTGTGGCGGCAGTGACATTAAAATTGTCACCTAGCTTTTAACTTATACGTCGTTGGAGTTATGTAAATTGTTGGCAGAGGTGGGAGAACATGCATTACGGTAATTGGCCGGAGTACGATTGCGTGTGTCATGTGCAGAATGTTTTTTTTTTTCGTAAAGTGGTGGTTGACACCAAGCAATGTTGCCAGCTATTCAGAACACTACTCAAAGGGCGTGAGTTGGGCATCAAAAAAGGGGGTGTTTTCAGGCTAGTTTACTTGAAAGGATTCTAAATTATAATGGAGAAAGGCGGAAGGTAATTGTACGAAGCGTTTGAACGGCTACTTACTTACTATTATGTTTTTTTTATTTTGTTGGTTTGTAAAACGGTCATGATTCCCTACCCGATAGCAGAACTAGGTTGATGACTAGAAATAGAGAATATGGACAAATTATGTATGAATTGCTCTCACAGGTAATTTTCTTAAGTAGACCTTTAACAAGCGAATGATAGTGTTGAATTATTCGAAAATATAAAAAAGAGAGTCTTAGGTTTCTTAATTCATTTTTATTCCATCCTCCAATTCAGACTGACTTACAGAAAGCACATTTTTCTAAACCGCCCATTGACAGCTGACAGTTGATCGGCCATATTCAGTGCAGCCATGGAAAATATATGCTTTCACCTGACAATTGGATAATTTTTTTAAGGTTAGCTTTGCTAAAGTCGGTGTCGTATACATTCTTTATTTACTTTACTTTGAAACTGCTGTTAGATATGAGTATCTAAATGTACTTTTCAGTTGTGTAAATGTGCATGTCCACTTGAGAGCACTTTCGCTAGTTAACTCTCGGGAGTACCTCTCGAGCTTTTTTTCCATATGAGAGTAAAATTTGTGTGATTTACTATCGAGACTAGCTATTCTCAGAATACGAACAAGTGCGAGTTGATCTCTGAGAGTAAGATAACGTCTGTCCACTTGCGAGCACAGTTTGAAAGTAGAGGGCAGTAAACTTGCTCTCTGCGAGTTGCTCTCAGGTCCGTGTCCACTGACGAAATTTCTCTCGAGAGTAGCTTGAGAGCTACTCGCCCATCCATCCAGTGAACCTACAATGCAATGCAACCAGTTATCGCACACAAAATGGTCCATCACAAGTGCTGCAGTCTCTGTATCTTTCTGCAGATCTCCTCATCATCAAGTGCAACGATCACAAAACTTTCAACCCTTTTTTAAAATACATTATCACATTGCATACGCTGTTTTCAACGCCAGACTCACCTCCAATTTGACAATATTTTTTTTTCAACTTTAAAGGTTTTTATTGAACAAAAAAATAAGACTTATGCTAGGCAAAAACACTTAAAACTAGCTAAATAACTTGAGTATCTTATATCTGGTGCTGCCGTTCAACGCCTTTAATATCGCGCTCCGAAACCGACCGACTAAACCGGAGATACTCTATAGCGCTTCGTATGACGTCTCGCTTGTGGTAGAGCCGCCCATCATGAATTGTATCATGCCCCGCCTTAAGCGGGGCGTTCTCGTACAAGATTTAATGCTTATAGCTTGGTTATATGGGCTATCGTTGGATACTTTACCTTAATATTAGTCGATCCAAACAGTGCCTTTGAGGGTATGGATTTTTGGAACTTTGTTATTGCACTATGGATTCATATTCGAAAATACATTCACTCAATCTTGGGTAACTTGGGTTTCCTTATCAGAAATGAGTGGCTGTAATTCTGTGTTTGGAAAATGTATACATTTTGAATCAAGAAGGAGCATTTATTTTGGTATTCACGCGAATAGTCTGCAAACTTTGCGGTAAGAACGAGGGTTGGCTGACATGAAGGTACTGAAAAGTACTCAAAACTACTGCAGAATATTGAAAATGAAAAGTACTAAGCAGTACTGAGCAGTATGGAAGAAAATACTGAGCAGTACTGCAGAAGTACGAAAAAAAATATTCAAAAGTACTGAAAAGTACTACAAAAACTAAAGAGTACTGAAAAGGTAGGTACTTATTCAATACTATATAGTACTTTATAGTACCTTTTAATACTTTCTAGTACTTTTTAAAAATTTTAAAAATCCAAAAGTACTAAAAAAGGTAGTAGAAAGTACTAGAAAGTACTAGAAAATGCCGAAAAGTAGTGAAAAAGTACTTTCTAGTACTTTCTACTACCTTTTTTAGTACTTTTGGATTTTTAAAATTTTAAAAAAGTACTAGAAAGTACTGAAAAGGTACTAGAAAGTACTAGATAGTATTGAAAAGGTACTAGAAAGTACCAGGAAGTACTGAAAAGTACCTGAAAGCACTGAAAAGTACTGTTGAATACAGAAACAAACTGAAAAGGTACCGAAAAAGTATATAAAAATACATTTAATCACTGAAACGTGTTGAAAAAATTCAGAAAAGTTGTTAAAAGTGCTGAAACCTACTGCAAAGTACTGAAAATATGTACATCTCCTCACAGTTTTTTAAGTATTTTTTTATTTGTAAATCGCCTCTTTGGGAATATTTGCTTATTTTGCTACCAAAGTAGAAGAATGTGCGATCTAACAAAATGCCTTTTTGGTTTGAAAATTCCACTAAATTCATAATTCATGGCATATAAGTTGGATTTGCAGTCCTCCAAAAGCAATAATTTTGCTCATTAAAGTAGACTCAAGCGCTTTTGTTGCCTTATTCAACCAATTATCCCTAATTTGTGTTAAAATCAAAGTTTGCAGCGTGATAATCATTTGACCCTTCCTACAGAAAAGAATATTTTGGTTGGCAGCCATATTGCATTACTGCTACCGGAAATGACTAGAAAATCATTTCCATACAAATGCAGTCTCTCCCTACGTGATTACTTGATATGCATCACAGCAATAGTCAAACGAACTCATGTCAATATCATTCCACTCTCGTACTCTGTGTCTCATTCAAATTCCTCATGAAGGGCTAATCCCACGATTTGCAAATACACTTCCACTGTTGGCTTATCCAGTGAACCTACAATTGCCATCATCCCTATATATTTGTCTACCTGCCTATGCATGTGCTCGATATAATAATTTATTAATTAAATTAAAATCCAAATAATGCAACCAGTTATCGCACACAAAATGGTCCATCACAACTGGTGCACTCTCTGTGTCTTTCTGCAGATCTCCTCATCATCAAGTGCAACGATCACAAAACTTTCAACCCTTTTTAAAATACATTATCACATTGCCCACACTGTTTTCAACGCCAGACTCACCTCCAATTTGACATTTAAATTACAAATTCACTGCAGATATTCCGGTTTACCACACATTGCACATCAATCGATTTAACGTCATCAATCTCTGCCAATGTCCATATTAATCGGTCCACACCGAAAGCAACCCTCCTGCTCCGTATCTACATCCTGGCATTGTCAAAACCATCAGCTCGTTCGAAATTCCTGGCAACACTAAGTGGGCGCTATATACCCCCGCCGGAATGGGGGAAAGGGTAGATGAAAGAACGACGAAAATGCCACGTCACTTATCATTGTCATTCGGGGGACAGCCAGCAATTTGGCTGTGTGATGATAGAGCAAAAGATAGAGAGCGCAAAAAAGGACTTTCATCCTCTGTCCCTCCTCTATACGAGTACACCACGAAATGTGATAATAGTCATCCAATAATGTCAATCTCTTTTACAAATTCAATCATCCGCACGTATGTCGTTGTCTATGTCATATTGTGGGCTAATTTCAACCATCTTCCTCCACTTCTATCCTGTTTGTCCTGCATACGGCGCGGCGTCGGGGGTATCCTTAAAATATGCACAATTTTCAATCATCGAATATTTACCCAGGCATAGTATGAAGGCACTCGTGCTATCTGCTATCTACAGGGCACAGATATAGCACTCTCCTAAATGCAGCAACCCCGCCACCGCAATCAGTAGAAGATACTGCTGCGTAATCAGAAAAAAATACGGTACCTTGGTTAAGTTTATTATCGGCCAATGAATGCCATTGTGTGGTGTGTGTATCATGTAAGGAGAGTCAAAACCGGAACGACGGAGATTCCATCTTCTAACTTGATGACATTTTTGCCACCCTTCAGGCGAGCGAGCAACCAACCAACGACCAACAAGCGGTACGAGGAACGGATAACGCTTAAAGCCAAAAATATTGTTTCCGTTGCCGGGACATGTTTTCTTTCCGGTCGGTTCCAAACTTCTTCTCATCGTTGTCGTCGTCGTCGTCGTCCTTGTAGTTAGTTGTGTTGATCATGATCAGCAGCAACACCAGCATCAGGAATTGCGAGAGAAGTGTATCCTCATAAAAGAGGATGTGTCGAGGACTAAGTCGCTCGCTCGAACATTCCCCTTCTCGTACTCCTAAATGGGTGATAGTATTCTATGCGGGGCGCAGGAAAAGTGTTCTGATGGTATAATAAGAAGATAAGCAAATAACGCTTATCGCACCCTTAGTCACGTTCCTATTACTTCAAGTGTTGATGGTGCTCTGGTGGGTACTGGCACTGGGTGTTGCTGCTGTTGTTGTTGTTGTTGGTGGTGGTGGTGTTGATGATGGAGATGCTAGTGGTCCTGTGTACACAATTTGGCGAAAAGAAAAATAAAATATGCTGTATACGCGCTGTGCAGCGTACTGCAACTTGGAGTGTTCTTTGCAAAGTGGAGCAGGAAACAGGGCCGGAACGAAAGGAAATGTGTTTTATAAAGTGGTGAGGTTCGAAAAAGGTTTTCGTAAATCCAAAGAATTTTTATTTTGTTTTGAGAAGCAGAAGATGCAATCACTTTTCAGAAGTATCGAATACAATTTTAGTTGTAAACCATTCTATGCTTTGAACAAACACACTTATTGGAAAAGTTCATATCTGTTTGTTGAGGCTTTATACTCTAAAAACTATTTCTTTAAAAACGCTGTATGTGGCTTAAAGATATAGGCTTCCCAGTTGGTTATTGTTACATACATATGTATATTTAAAGGCATAGCTAACGCATAGGATAATTGCCTTTTTACCCACTATGGGGTACCTGTTTACCTTCAAAACATGCACTCACATCCCAAGTGCTTGTTGCAAGGACTTTTTGATCTTCCTTTTTAATAGCTCCATCGTAAGCAAAGAATGCCTGACAACTTTGATCTCTCTTACTTCAAGAAAACAATGAACGATTGCAGTAAGTAGCAAAGAACTGAGGAAGCTTCCCTGCTATACACCGACTTTGATTGGGAACTCTTCGGTAACTCCTACCAGGTCCTTTACTTTTTCTAGAACTCAGAGGGTATCTCGTCTGTCCTAGTTTGGAGCGTCTCTTAAAAATTATATACCGTGAAATTTGGCAATCGAAAATTTCTTCGACCTCATGAATGATGGTAAATAACTTGTTATGCTGGTTTATTTGTTTTCTTTCCCGTTTAAATAAAAAATATTTTTCAGGAGCGATCGTCTCTCCAGAGATTTTTTTGCAACTTTTAACTCAGGGTTTCATGAAATTGAATATCAAATGTTAGTTAATCTGAGTTTCATTTCTGATCAGGTTATTTGTTTAACGAACAACTACTAGTGCCCTGTTAATCAGTATAAGGATATTCATATCCCCATTGGCACGTAAAGTTTGACTTGAATATCCTTACGATGTCTTCACCTTGAGAATTTCCGGTACTGTGCACCAATCCTCAGTGACAGTCTGCAGACTTTGTCTTTATCTTTCCGAAATGTCCGTTCAAATCTCAGCCAATAAACAAAAGCTATTCCTTTGGGGTGTTTCTAATCAGATTTTAAAAATAGAGCCAGAATGTATCTTAACCGCATTTAACTTATGCGCTGACATCAACTTTCCTAGGATTTTGTAAATTCATTAAAGGCTATCGCATATAAGTTTTACATACCTTATTCCACCTTTCAATAGATGGTTTCAAACAACGAAAATTTGAAAATTTATCAGTTAAGGCTACTCGCTGCAAATGAATTGTTTAAATGTTTGTCCTTTTTCATCTATGTAAAACTTTTTAGAAAACCTCCATTCCACTTGTTAAGTATTTGTCTAATGGCCGCTTTTGACACACACACGCCCATCTAAGTGAAAATAGCGATACATGTGTCCTAAAGTTAAATTTTCTGACAGGACAGATAAGCCCAAAGCAATTCTATTGTTCTTCTACTTCAGTTGTCACCTTAATTAACACAGAGTATAATATTTACAAAGGAAAACGTGCATCCAGTAACAGTATCGGCCCGCACCTTATCGCTATAAATTGAAAAACGTAAATCGATTCCTGACTTTGAACTCCCCTGTCATATCGATGGCGAAGCTATCGAAACCTTTTTCTACTTCCGTTTTTAATTTTGTTTTTTTGTTTTTATGTTTTGTTTTATTTTCCACCTCGTCGCGTCTCGTGTAGCAAAAGTTTGAGATTGCAATGTTTTCCACCGGAGCAATATGCATATTTCGCCTGAAAATGGTTCATGAGGTTTCGGGTTCGCTTCATATGCATGCCTGTGCAGATGTGTACGGATAAAAAAAAATAACCCCCAACCAACTCACCACACCGGGGCTTCCGGGAAGATTACATTGAGGTCCTTCGCTTCTATGTTGGCATCGACTAGGTAGTTGTACACGGACGATGATGAGGCTGCTGCAGATACGTTTTGCTTAGGTAGACTTTTAGCACTCATCTATAAGCAGGCACAGTCCGGAATCCCCTAACAGCTCATATAACGAAATATTCTCTCTTTTTCTGTGTGGCAGACTGGGAGTAGTTAGTTATTCGTCTGGGACCAGTGTAAAAACAGGACGATAGATAAGAGAGAGAGTTTTTCACTGCCGCAGGAGTTTTGATGTCCTCTTGCCACCTATGGTGCACCTTTTTGCATGTCATGTGTTTTTTTTTTCGTATTTTCTAAGTGATCTCCGTTTCTAGTTTTTTGTGTAAGCTCTGTTCTCTTTTATGGCTGGCAAAGGTACGTTGCAAATGTTGATCTAAAAATACGATATCCTTTCAATTTTTGTGAAAAAAAAAGAACCATACTATACCTCCATAACAGTTCAGATCTCACATGTCGTTAGTCTTTCTCCGAAATATTACTGTCCTTAGAACAGCAGTCTTTACATCCACCGGATGTACATACATACATATGTGTATGTGGCTGCTATAGAGAGGAGTAAAAGTGTTTTACATTGCTGCAGGACATGGATAAAACAGGACATAAGATTAATTTCGAACAGTTGTTCATCTTTCCTTTCATGATGAGAGGTGGAGGCGGGCGAGTGCACACAAGTGTGGAAGGACTCTTTTTTTTTTCTGTAAGCTTAGGCGTTAACAAATGTGCATGTGGGAATTTATTCTGGCTTTGGGCCAACTCCAAATGTACACACAGAGAGCACATCAGATCCTCCACAGTATAGTATGTAGAATAGTGTTTTTTGTCATCAAGGATTTTCCCTGTTACCATGTTTACCTTGGTGGTAGCCCTCATTCAAGACAGACAAGGAGCAGTTACAATTGATTTGAGTCAATATTTTCATTTCCTATTATTGGAATGGCAATTCCTCTTCTATTTTGTAGCTTCTTCCAAGGATCAACTGCCAGTCAGCTGGATGATTCAATAATCTGAGAAATTTGCCAAGATATGTATGTAGGTACCTTCAATGCTCTCAAAGGGAAGGGTGAGTAGTAGTAGTGGAACAACGATTTTACATTTTTCTACATTTCTTTTCATAAACACTCGAAAACAGAGTCATAAAATTCCAAAGAAAAAAATACCAAAAGGCATAGTCGTCTCCCTGTCTGCACGCTATGTATCCTAGTTACACGATGGAAAAAGAGAAAACAAAAAAAAAAACCGAATACCTTTTTATAAGCATCTACGGACTAATAAGGACATCAAAAAAGAATGCCAACAGATTTTCAGAAAATTCGGCATAATCCACCCCTGAGAATCTCTTACGCGCGCCGCGTTGCTTGGTGTCACATCGGCCATGAAAAAAGGACCTTCAAGTATGCTTCGGCAAATTAAATTATCCGCACACACCACCCCCTTCCCTTGAAGGTTTTTTTTTTTGCTGCTTGCTTCTTTTATTGTTTTTCGCTTGATAATTTCCAGCAGCAGATTTTCCATCGCAACCTTCAGAGTAATAAAATCCATTCGCAAACACTGTAAGGACTGTTTAGAAGAGTAAGGGCTTTATATACATACAGAGCATAAAAGTATGAGAGAGAGAATACACCTATACCTACCATATAATGCGACACAGGGAGCAAAAACCATTTAAATTATCAACCATCTGTTAAACCATCAAGGATCAGGATCAAGCTTTCTGAATTTAATTCTCGCGCGCCGGCCGTAAAGACCCAAGGGAGTTTTAGTCAGTCATGAACGCGCTCTCGTCATTGATTTTTTGGTTTTTTTTTTACCTTCCAGACCATTGAAAGGACGACGTGGTGTGGTGGGTGAGGTGACGATTTACATTGATTTTGAATATTGTGCGCTGTTAAAATGAATGTCAATATGTGTCACATTGGGTGGCTATAAGGATGCAAACCCAATTGGGGTCGAAAGCCACCAACAGGCGGAGTCACGGCGGTGTGGCGAAAATGGTTTGGTCTATAAATGGAAATCCGTTTTTAAATGGAAAATTAAAAATATTGTAGATTCCAGTGAAGTATTAGTACTTTTAATGAGTTTTAATACTAGGAATGAATTATACATATACCGAGAGCCAAATTAGAATACTCTATATTCTATATTTAATTGTTGAAATTTACGTTTTTTTATTTATTAAACAATCAGAATCCTAATTGATAAAATACGTACTAGAAAAGGATTCTTCATAATTTTATAAGTTTTTCACCCACTGAATTTCGATCCAAATTAATATTATTACTGAGTAAAAAGCATAGAGACAGAGTATTTGAATTTGAGATTTGGATACTTTAGCCCAATTTTTCAAATCGAAATTGCTTTGCCCACCTCGCTCAGTGTCAAAAATACAGAACCAAAAAGTATGCTGGCTTAATTGTCGTTTTAACTTGAAGTCCTTAGTTCGTTATGAAGCTAGAAGTTCATAACTGAACAGTCGACTAAGGTTTAAGTTAGGTGGCTATCTATCGTGATCAACAGGATTACTTCGACCAAATGAGATACGTTGTGTTGCTACATCAGTCAATAAATATTTTGCTGATATCAGAAGTCCCGAGAGATAACTGCTCGCGCCAGCAACCGCAGAGAGGATCGGTCTATGATTCATCTGGCTCTTCCTCATCGTTTATCATACAGCAACGACATTATGTGACATTAAAATCATCGACAATCAATAGACCGCTCCAAGAATAACCATAATGCCTTTTATAAATAAGTCTAAAATTTGGCGTCTAATGATCCCATTTTCACAGAGTTCCCCTCAAATTTAACCAAAATATCCTTACAAGTGAAATTTCAAACCGTTTTTTAACCGAGTGTAAGAAATAGGACCCCAAGTGGAGGTTCCTTCTTAACGTTAGAGCAGGACAGGTACAGAGAAGATGAGGGATCGTTCCCCCCTCTTCTTGGTCCCTGAAACTTCTACAGAAATCTTTTGAAAGTAGGCTCAGACGTCTGGCGTGCAAGACGTTCAGGCAATGTCCTGCTAGCACACCGATGATTATGCTCGTTTCAGAAACATCAGTTCGTTTGAACGTTTCTGGTTAAGGTTGAGCCAAAGCTCTCTAGATATTCTGAAAGGACAGTGTTTCCATAAAGCGTTGGCCTTCCTTATAGCATCTAGTTTGAGCATTTGTTTACAAGTAGCAAGTGGCATGCCAATCCCCGTCCTATCGGTTTCGATTGGGAGGGTTGTGTCAAATTTCTTCGCCTTACAGTTCCCTGGAATATCTCTGTGGCTTGCCACCCAGCATAGGTGAATGTTTTATTGATCCGAGATCTCTATCACAAAGATCGCGTTCGGAAAAACGTACTAACACAAATAATTATCTTCGAAATACTTTGGACCTTGTTTTGACTCTATGCGATATGCATCCGAAGGGCAAAGCGTTATTGAGAAGCTTTCGCTTAACAAATAATGCACTTGGACGCTCGCAAGAGGTGGGGTCCTGAAAAGCGTTGATGGTAAAGAGTGATTCACTGAGACGTACTTTTTTGATGAGTCATGTCATTCATAGCAAGTCTTAGAATCTGTTAGCAATATCTTCATTGATAAACCAGCATAGATCGCTTTGTCCGTGTCCATATTTAGTTGGTTGGTTTTTATATCTTTCTGCCACAAAGGACTCTTATAATTTTTCATAGTTTAGAATTTTTCAAATCACAGTTTAAATTTCCTCGCGTTTTCCTTACGATTTAAAGAAATAAAATATCACGGAAATTTTGTTGACCATCGTTTTCACTTTGAACTCTAATTAACCCTTTAGTGGACCATCTTATTTTCGTTGACATAATTCTTAAACAAGTATCCTCTTTTGGCGAGATTATCGGTCACCTATTTCCATTACGGTTGAGTTCAAAGACATCTGCTTTCCAGGACTCCAACCATACTCACAAAAGGACCATTGTCCACAAAAACTCTCAAATCTCGTTTCGCCACTTAAAATTTAAACGTAATTATTTAAAAGCAGGCAAAAAAAAAAACCATACACTTCACTCATTTATCTCATCATAAAAAGATACACAAAAAGGTCGTCAAAATAAGCAGCAGCGGGTGGGAAGTTACAAAAAAAAAAACTGGAACCAAATCTGAATGCATAATGATGGAAGGGCCAGCAAAAAGTGCTTATTCATTCATTTCCATTACAATGATGATTATGAATCCTTTTTTTTTTTTTTTTTGTGCTGCTGCCACAGCTTCGTCCTCATCAAATGTGGGGCGCAAATGAGTTTGTCCTTTCTGTCATTTTTCATAAAAGATGAAAAGCTCAAAGGTTTCCCTGTGCCATCGCACCACCGCCACCCATTAACAACACGCCCCCCTCAGCACACCTCGGTTTGGTGGTGCCCACACTAATGTAATAATAATGATAAATGAACAATAATGAGTTTGTGGACAACTGAGCGACACATTGGCCTCTTATAACACAATAAGCACAGTCCCTGGGATTTTCGACAAACCCACCCAATACAAGAACCATCACTCTCCCATTCATCCTTTTTGCTGACCCGTTCGCCCAATTTTAATCGCATTTTCGTTGCCCATTGTCATTGGGGACATTCATACTAATTACGCATTAAAAATGTTCACTTTTTTTGCTTCGTGTTTCCTCTAAACTTTGAATTATTTCTGTGTAGCTATTGTTGTTGTCTCTTTGAGTACTCTCTCCTGGTCTTGATTAATTATTCAATTTGTGTGGCAGACCTTTTTTCGTCTCCATCGTCGTCCTCGTCGTTGTTCGTTGTCGTGTGCCATTGAAGTGGAAAGCGCAAAGGTGACTTACATTACAACGAATTTGATTAAGTTCCTAGGCGGGGCTGGTTTTTTTTGCCTCAAAATAAAGTGTTTATTAAATTTCCTAACCCCATTTTCGGGGTGGTCTGAATGGGTGCGGAATGAGAGAGAATTAACGAAGTGCTTATAGTGGCCATGAAGTTTTACGGCTCATTTTGAGCAGTGTTCGATGGAACGATAAGTACCTAACCTTGAACCCCGAAATGTAGGACATTACTGATTTTCAATTCGACCGCAAAAAGAGTTACGACTCTCAAAAATTTAGTTAAGTGGCGAAACCTGTCATCCATAGTTAGCTGTCGATCTTTGATATACGGTTAGTATAGAAAATCCTTAAATTATTTCGAAACGAACGTTTACAACTTTCTCGTTATAGAAGCGGTCAAAAAGGCCAAATTAGCATTTAAATTATTTAGATTTAGATTTAGAATGAGTGTCTTAAAACCAGTTCTATGACATTCAGTATTTTTCGGTTTTAAAAACACAAAATGAATGAATCACCTGATATTTCTGATATTTGATTACAGACTGAGTACTTCACCTATTGATAGCAAAACATGATGTTCAGTGTACTCATATAGAACGGTTAAACTGCAGTAAGTACAGCGAGTACGCTGAGGGCAACAGAGTGCCTACTCGTTTTGGCATTAGATGATCGAGTAGTGTACAGTCCCTTTTAAATGTGGTACTCATTTTTACTTTTCACTTGCTTATGTGTTCCATGAATAGAGTATGCTGAAGGACTGTATTCGCTTATAGAAAGTAAATGAATGCATTCATACAGATCTTTAAGAAATATGACTACTTTGCAAAACATACGTAAATTTAATTGGATCATCGCATCGCTTTGCATCCTCCATTTCATTGCATCAGTATTGACGCCACTATTTCATTGAAAACCGTCAACTTTGTATATCATAATTATACCTATATGACAAGTCCATGTCTGATGCCCTGATGCAGAACTACCTGCAAATACAGGTTCACTGATTGAACTTTGTAAAAACAAAAAAATAGTATTACAAGAAACAAAAAATAAAAAAAAAATTAAAAAAGCTTACATTGAATTTTGCTCTAATTTCGACTTTGGCCAAAATTCAGTGAATATAAACCGAAAAATAACTTCTAAATCTAGCTTATAATAATTGATTGATTATAGTCAATGCAAAGCAATATATGAATTTTCAGCCAAAAAATCGGTACTCCATCTTTTGGCATTTGTCTAGGCAAATTAAATTATGAAATTCAATCAAAATCGTTAGAGCCATTTTCGAGCAAATTGGCTCTTGACCCTAAGAAAAGAATCGTTATTTCCACTTTTAGAAAAAAATAGAAATTAGAAATTTAAATAAAACCAGTAGACCCGTTTTTTAACAAAGTAATTTGGGCTTAAGTGTCGTTTTAACAATTTTTGGAATATAATGTTGTAACCAATTTTTTGACCATCTTTAATCATGTTTCTAAAATGCCTTCAGTATGAAGTGTAACTAAAATCACTGCAACCCTTTTCCAGCAAATCAGTTTTTTTTACCAATTTGGCTATAAGTTATAAACACTTTTGGTCAAAAATGTGATACACCATCGTAGGAATGTTTTTCCAGCAAATTGTCAAATTGGCTATAAGTTAAGTTAATGGTACTTAGGGGTAAAATAAAAATTTCAATATATCCTCTATGGATTACCTTACTGACCCCAGATATGAAGTTTGATAAAAATCAAAATCAAAAAATTGGTCAAAATCCATCAAGCCGTTTAGGTTGTAGCCTTGGTGAAAGACGGGCAGATAGAATTACCAGACTCAATTTCGAATTCTCTATATCTAAAGGTAATTTCAGAATTTATCAAATTCTTGAGATCGAAAATTTTCACGAGTGCAAACATTCGGTGCAAGCAGAAATAGCCTTAGTTTGTGACTTATATTGCTGTATTCATCAATAACAAAGACTCACTTTTGGTTTAATAAGTCAACCACTAGTGATTAAAGCAAACAATATAAATAGTTATGTTGTTTAGTATATGTATGTTTTTCTGAATAATGAATTTAAATTCTTATTCTGTTTCGCTTATGTTTTTGATCAATTTCTAGCAAAAACTATTAATATTTTACCATAAAAGTAACTAGGGTCTTCGGCTAAACTGATAAACAGTGTTGCCGCAATGATACCAAAGTATCAAAAGTGATACTTTTTAATCTTAGTTTGAACGTGATACTTCGGTTTCTGTAAAATGCCTATTTTGATACTTTTTAATTTCAACAACAAATTACTGTAATTTGCCAGGCAACACTTTAATATTCACTGAACTGTGAATCGAATAGGTGAAGTGCAACTCAAACCCGACGGATTCTACGATAGAGGTGACTTGGTTGACTTGGCGCCGGTTTGGATGGATAGATTTTTTTGTAAAAGAATTGGTGATATTCATGTTATTTTAAGCACTTGTCTTCATGTTTTTAATATTAACAAAATAATAATAATGGCAGTTTTACTCATAATTCCTACTATGATACCTTTTGATACTTTTCCTCTGTCTACCGAGATACTTTTTTCTTAAGTCTTGTGGCAACACTGCTGATAAATAATTCTGTGAAATACATTTATAAAGAAAATCGTGAACCATTCGTATTCAGAATGTCAATGTTCTTTACCAGGTGGCTAGTTTGGAGATGAGCTAAAATATGGCCATAAGCAGACCATAGAGGTCCAAGACATGGCATCTCACAACTGTATGTGTTGCGCGTGCGTGATATCTACACATTTTTGCACTTAAGGAAGGAACCTTTTGAGAAGATTTCTCATGACAGTTATAGGTTAGTTAAGTTTAAAAAGTGGTATTAGTTAATCATAAAACACATGTGCCCATCGCGAACCTTTAAGTGAGTCCTAAATGGTAGAAGGAATCCTAAAGTCTAAATCATCCCATCGAAGCATGATTGCCCTGCAGAAACTAAATAGAATCTGCTTCTTCCATACTACTTAAAAAAGTACCTGCCTTGATGAAAAAGTCCTTTTCTATAAGTGCCCTCACATTCGCATTCGTTAGCTATGTTGTATATAGAATTGGTAATTCCTCTCCTGGCAACACACAGAGGTGTCCTGATTCTGTTTATGACGTTCCCAGATGAGGGCTCCACAGCTTTCAGCCTATCGGCGCATTCATCACCCTCAATATGTCAGTGTCCAGATACCCAGCATAATCTAACGCGAATCCCTGACAAAGGACTCTAGCCCTTTGAGCGCAGCCTGACTGTCTGAAATGGCAATATTCTTGTTGAATATAAATTCATTGACATGGCAGTTATACTCTTGAATGTTTGTAAGACACTCGCAAGAGTTTGGGTCGTAAAACCTCATACACACTAACCATTAAGCCACCGCATCCGCAGCTCGCATCATCCGCATCTCGCAGCTGTATATAGACCTTTTCTTTACACGCCACCTCCGTATCTAACTAGAAATATTAATTTTGCATGAGCTTTTACAGAATTATTATTTAAATAGTGGGTAGAATAAATATTAAATAAATGTAAGAGGAATGGTTAACCACACAAATAAGCCAAAACCCTGCTCTACCATCCATTATGGCTCAAACGATTTTAGTTTGCAAGTAAAAGACGTCTCTTCTCATAATATTCCATTATGAATGGCTAAAGTCCTTCTCAGCATAAAACACACTTCATTGCCGTGGTGTACAAATACTAAAGCATTTCAAGCAAAAATGAAAAGAAAAAAATTCAATCCCGACCGTTTGACGTAATCCTTAAGCCATTTAGCGAAATGTCAAGCAAAGTTAACGACATCGACTTTGCACAACCCCCGAAATAGCCTAGCCCATACCAAACATAGCGAATCCCAACCCAGAACCTGTGCTCCGCTCCAATTATAGCACGGCAAAGACATTATTCAAACCGTTACCCTTTTTATAGCCGAAAGCAATTAGATTATAACCTGACATGGTGACATAAACCTCCAACAAAAAAAAGCTCTTTGTCTCTCTCTCTCTGCTCATGGCTTTCTGTAAAAATGAAAGAAAAATTATGTCTTATTTTATGTATCCTAATTATGCCCACTAAAGTAGAAAAAAGTGTCCTGTTATACACTACAACAAGGTTCCGCGAAAGGCTACATTGTGATCATATTTTTTACTTCTTTCTGTTTGTTTCGTTGCTCATAATTACCGTAATGGAATATGCGAATTACTCGTGAGAATTTGTTGTGTATGTGTGTTAGTCCTTGGACTCGTTTTTTTTTTCTTCTCTTCCTCGGTTACCTTCGAAGTTATTTTTTTTTTCTTTTTTATGATCACACACTCTGATAAAGCCGATAAATTTATATTACATATCTACACACAAGCGTTATAAAAATTAAATGGGCGGTGGTAGTATATTGTGACATGTCATAAATCGAATGTAGTGCTAAGAGCTCTCGACCTGCACAAGGTAACTACATATATAATGATTGCAATCTTAAAAGACACAAAACTATATATGTGTCCTGTCCTTTTAAGTTTGCTCTATCTCATCCCTTAATGGTGCGCCCAACCCCAACCCCAGTCGAAAGCAAAGGTATCTAGGATGTTAATCTCTTTATAGTTTCCAGAGGCGGGTGGTGTACCATAAAATAGAAAAAAAGAAAATCTCTCTAGAACGATTCAATAAAGTGTAGCCCACATGTTGCAGAGGGCCACCAACCGGACGTCATATAGTTGTGTGTGCGCGCCTCATTTAATGGAAACTAAAAAGCATTTTAGCCTCAAGGAGCAACCATCATCATCCGCAACATGGACATCATCATCATCATGGTCGTCGGTCCTCGTCCTCGTCCATGTCGTCGTTGTCGTTGTCAATTCCCTGATGGTGTGTCCATTCAACTGTGTGGCGAAAAAATGGGGTTTCGTAAGAGGATCTTACTTCCGACATACTCGTACACTACTGTCGTTCGACCTACCCACTCAATCAGGCGAGATTGTGGACGATCTCGGTCTCCAGTTCACATCCGGGTGCGAGGCTAATTTTAGTCGTAAATGACTCAATTCGTTGTGTGTTCTGGCCCTTGGAGAGGCGCCCCTATAAATGCGACGACCTTTTTGCACCTGACACCAGCCCTCAGTCCAGTTCACAAGCCTGCCATCGCCCATCCACCACCACCCCTTCGAGACCAGTTGGTGAGAAGTAATTCAATTGATTTTTGTGGTTTAATTTTCGATTGGTTTCTCTGTGCATCTAGATTCTTTTTTTTTGGTTCTATGTGGTGGTGATGGTAGTGGTGGATTTCTTTTGTGTCCGCAACTCATTTTCAGTTTTAATTAATTTCGTGAATGGACCAGGTAAAGTGGTTGGTTGGGGTTAGCTGCTGCCGCTGCTGCTGCTGCTGGTTTAGTGCTTTGTTTTAGTTTTAAATTAAAATGTACATTTTCTAGAAAGAGGAGCAGGAGTGTATGTATTCACATTTTGATGGGCGGCAGAGGGGCGAGGTGTGCGCATCGCAATTTACATTTCGGGTCAAGTGATGTTGCTCTCTAAACATTATGAGGTCGACCAGTGAACGAATTTTCAGGATTAATTACGCTTTTTTGGGTGTTTAGTGTGCGGCTATTGTTACCAGGCTAATTATTAGCGTATTTTTCAGTTTAATGGTGCATTATGCCCCTAAGTGGCTAATTGTTAAACAACACAAACTGTTTTTGGCTGTTGTTTATCGATTTGAATGACCTCAACTTTGCATCCAGATCAAGATTTAAATGAAAAACAAAAATGTTCAATCTATAAAATTAACCAAAAACAAGATATGTAGTTATAAACCTAGTACACTTAAACTGCAAAGAGTCAAAGAGGACTTAAAAGGAACTTGCAATCCCCATCATCTTCTTATTGATTTGTAGAAAGTTTTATCACTTGTGGATTGGTCACACGTTCCGAAAAGGTCTGGTAGCTAACAATGCTATGAAATGGAACCCAGGATGGCAGAATACCCGCCCGTCCAAGAAGAATGTGGCGCAGACGGGCGAGCTGGTGGCACGGCAGTACGGAAAAAAGTTGGGGAGAACTGAGGCACATTACCAGAAACCGTACACATGGGTCGAAGGCGTAATAGAGGCCCTAGATCCCATAAAAGAATGTCGGAGACAACTTGTAAAGTCAGGACAAACGTTTCAAAATTTTTATTCACAAGAAAGGACAGAAAATGGCTATAACCTGCAAAGACAGCTCAAACTCTTTAGTGAATTTTTGGTAATATTTGGAGTATAGTATGATGGAAGCTAAAGAACATGGAATGCAATACTTTAAAATGAATTCGAACTCGAAGAACTAAACTTAACTTCTCGCATAATCGTGGTCGGACGGAAAGAAGAATCTTCATTGACTCTTTCTCCTCTTTTATGTAGATTCTAATCGACGTATTAACAGCTACTGTTTCATCGCCTTTTCATCGCAACCAGCTCAGTTAGTATTGAGTTTTAAACTTTTCCCATTTGTGTTCATGAAAACCGCTACGACATGACCATCGATGATAAGGACTACTGAGATCCATTAGATGTTCACAATGTCCAATGTGCGAAAGTTTGAGTACACGTTCTCGTTCTCGCCGCCGACAGATAATCAATTGACTTTGTGTACCGAACCTATTGTCTCTGTCGCGAGGCTCTTAATACACCCTTGCATACGTTTATTGTTTGCCGAGATGGATCGAAATGGCGATACCAACCACTCATGACATCGCTACCAATTTTCTAACGATCCCATTGCCTGGTGAATTAAGGACGGCAAATTGAAATTGAGCAGTTAATTAAGCTACTGAACTTCAAACGAACCACACTGCATCGTCCAGAGGTTGGATGATATTGTCGTACACTTGAGCTAGCTGCTGATACAATCCAATGGACACATGGCAGGGCATACAGCAGAACGATTTTAGTATAGCTCCTCCACAGACCGATATTAAAGGAATCTGTGGGGTTTTTCAGCACAACATTGCTTATAGTTTAGAATCTCATGAGTTTTTCATGAATTATGAAGTCGTTACGTATAAGTATGCATCAGGTTTCATTTCCATGACCCAGTTCTCCCGTAAATCCAACTCCGACTACGTATCCAATCCAAACGTTGAGTTCTGCTGTCTCACCATTTTAATGGATTATATTGTAGATTGTAACTTGTTTTTGAATTAACCAAAAGAAAAGGCTATTTTGGAACCTGTTTCGAATGGGCGGAATGGGGCGTCGAGTCCTTAATTGTTAACGTTTTCTCCTACAAAACCGACAGGCACAGGCGATTCAAGAATCAGACAAAAGATAAAGAGTGAAGGACTTCCAAAGAACTCCCATACCCCTAATCTTTGATCCATTCATCCATCAGATCTAAGGAAATACCTTTGGTCAGGAACAGACAATGTCCTCGCTATAAGAAAAGTTTTCAAAATGTTCCATTTTCTACTTGTATTTGTACGTAAGTATGTGCTTCCCAAAGGGCCTTAGATACAACACACAGGTATAGATAACATCAAGGACAGAATGGATTTTCTCTTCTCATGTCCTTTGTTTTGCGTTAATGGTTTATTTTATTTATTTTTTTTCTTTTTCCTTTCGGGGTGCCATGTCATGGCAAACGCAGTACGAAGAAACAAGAAATGTCAAAGTTTGATTAGTAAAGTGGACAAGACAAAAAAGTTTTTTTTTTCCCTTTCCCCTCCTGCAGGATTGGTAGGTAAGGTACTACTAGTGTACTATGTATACATGTGGGAGTGTGTATTGATTTTGTTTACTTATAGGTATTCGACATAATTACTAATGATGGAGAAACGAAACTTTTTTGACAGAAATAAAATAATGATAAATGACCGGGGCGCAAGTAAATTGAAATTGATTACCAACACACACACACACACACACACACACAAAAAACGAAAGCTTTATAATATTAATTTGAGTTTTCATGGAAATTGCCTTTTGCGAAATGGTTTCCGTCGTTTTTTTTTGTTGAAAGGAAAATTTATGCAACTTGGCTTCGAAATAAGGTGATGGCATTTGATATGTGACATTTCACTTCCTGGTAATTAGTTGACTGTTCACTTTGTCTTAATCAAGGACTTTCAACGAAAAATTACTCGCAATATCAATCGGAGTGGATTACCAAGCTGAGCGTGATGTGGGTGGTATCGAAATCAATTTTTGTATTCGACATGTTGTGTGTTGGTGGGTAGTGATGCCAAACTGATTGATGATTAATATGAGTCTTCATTTTTAAAAAAAGAATTTTAACAATCCTCTTGGCTAAGAAGCAAACTTTACAAACACAATGCCATTGACATTCCGTTGTGAGTAAGCCCTTTGAACTCGTTTTTCACTACCTACGGTCGATAGACATCACAGATTCGAAACTTTTTTGTTGAAAATTTTATCATTATTTGGTATAATATTACGCGCCTCAATAACTTGTGTTGTTATTACTTTCGTGGCGTTTATATGTATGTACCTATAACAACGGATTCCGCTGTCTGAGTGCTTTGTGCATTTTTAATGAGGTTCGAAATTTTTTTATGCTTTTTTATTCAGTTCGACTGAAGAAACTTTGAAGGCATCACATCACTTCCTTCGACGAATAACAAATTCTTAAAATAAACAAAATTCTTCTTTTAAGTTTTTTTTTTCTTTTCTTTTCTATTTTTGAAAGATGTTAACAATGGAAGCACCGAAAAAAAAATTGTTCTCAAAGAATAAGAATGGATATAGCCACAAAGAAGGGAAACTCCTTGAATGTAACATTAAAGTGAATAATTAACAGATATTAATAATGACAAAGACAGCTGCCGCCAGCTTGGATATTTTTATTAAATTCTGTCCTTCGTCGGTTTGATTTTAATCCCGCCGCCAATAACAATAACAATAAATCAGAAATGATTTGACTTTGAAAACGCGTTGGAGAGGGTGGTGCAACACAGAAGGATATGAAAAGGAACGTTAGTTTGTTCCTTTTTGTCTAGAGAGCCCAAGTGGGATTTTCATCTCTTCCAATGGCAATTAAGTTTTTGGTTTAGACCGCAATTTTTAATACTCTTTATTCAGACGTTGCGTCTCCTTGTTGGAAAAGGGGTCAGCTGTAATGGTTGGTTTTCAAATTAGCCTTTTGTGCAGTTGGCAGAAGGATATTTTAGAATAATTATTAAGAGATTTGTACATTTTGTAATAGGTAGGGTTCCATCTATTTTTAGATGAAAAGTTGTCTATTGATTCAATTATTAATGATTTATTTTAGAATACATCATGCGTATCAATTGAAGTCTGGGCAGCGATTGAGCAGACATACCTAAATAATAGGCGTGTTTTTTTCGTATCCTATATAGGCTTAAAAAAGTATTAGCCAATAAAACGCCTATCGGGGTTAAGGAATTTCAATATCGCAGTTTGGGAGCACTTTGTACTGACATTTAATAATTTGATTTCAGTAATCCCAACACCTCCTCCTTTGCCCATGTTTTCCGTTTTCGAATAACAATAAAATCGTAAATAAATGGTGTATCTTAGGTTTTACTTACATTTTCTCTTCAAAACACATTTTTTCTTAATTTAATTTTTTTTTCATGAATGACTGCTGTCTGTTATATCATTTTTGACATTTTCGACACAATCGAAATAAAACAATTTGGGAGCACAGTTTTTATTGCGGCTAAGGAAATTATCCAGGGGCGGAATCCTCTAAGCTGATAGTTGATAGTCGCATTTTTGATAGTCAAAGTTGATAATCAGACTCTGTTAGCTCTCCGTAAAACGATCACAAAAATTTATTTAAAACTTGGTAGCACAGTTTTTCGGAATGTCATTTTCTTGTCTGTGTGATTTATTAAACAAAAAAAATGTACATGTGTAATGAAAATATATTATTTATATTGAATGAAGTTTAGAAAAATTAGTTTGCAGTTAGATCATCTCCATGTCCCGGATTCGTACAGGTTCTCTTCTCGGTGTGGTTATGCGATGCGCCGAATGTGACTGACTTTGAGGATTATAAACCGCTTGTTCCGGAAGAGGCACATTGTGTGAATAGCAAATATTGTGTAGGGCAGCACAAACGTTAACAATTTCAGCTACCCTTGACGGTGCATATCTATATTTTTTTTCGTCAAGTATTATACGCCATCGACCTAACAAAAAAGAAGCATAGAATGATGGTAGACGATGTTTATAGCATACCAACTTTTTAACTGCCCAATACAGCGTTCAAGAATTCTGCTGGCCTTAGAATGGACTATGTGAAATTGAGTCTCAGGTGAACTTTCTTCAGCGCTATCCTATATATTTCAAGGAAAATTACTTTGGTTGATTCCGTCGGGAAAAAGTTAATGAATATTGGACACAATTTTGACTGCATTTTCTTAATAACTCTAGAAGTGATAGTACTTTGCCCCATTGGTGCAAACCAGTCAGCACCAACTTGCCTTTGGTAACCTCCACCACTAAGTAAATTTAGTGTTGTAGTCAGTTGCAGAATTGGTGGTATATATGAGCCCCGTGTTCCATTTGATATGTCTAACAGCCGCAAGACATACATAAAAGCTTCCTTTGTCAATCGAACATTTTTTTAAAATCTAAATAAAAAAATATATGTATGCATTGGTTGGTACCTTCTTGCATTGGATTTGGAAGGTCCAAAATATTTGAGTTTTTTCTCAAATTAGAGGGAAGCAGTCGTACATTCGAATTATTATCATTTGTGCTATAAAATAATTGCAAAGATGTAAGCATTTTCGTAGCACTTCGCAAATTACACTAATAAATGTAAAACACAGATGAAAATGACACCTAAATAGCTATCACACAAAAACGATAGAAAAAATGTGATAATCACGGTGATTGTCACCTTAGAGAGAGCAAAAGCGATGATTGTGATAGTCAACAATCAACTATCAGCTTAGGGGATTCCGCCCCAGATTTCGTTATTCTATATAGGTTGAGTTGTTAGTGTATTTAATATGGAAAATATATTTTAAGCCTATATAGAATACGAAAAAAACACGCCTAATATGTACACAGGTACATAAGTATATAAAATATTATTATAATATCCATACGTCCGTCTATCTGTGACCAGTTTTGGGCCATACATTTTGAATTAGATCAATAATATTTATAGGCGTGGTCTTTGCAAAAGTAAGCGGTAAAAAAGAATTTTTGTAAGAAATTTGGGGGAAAAAAGTGGTTGCCGATATATTGGGCATCTATGTATAAGAAAGGGATAGAGTGTCTTACGATTCGCTCCATACGGATTGTAGCATTTTTATATCTTTTAAGTATTTCACTTGTAGATAACTTGTTATGCTTGTTTCAATTTGTATCTTAAGGAATATGGCCAAACCGTATCTCTAACAAACTGCTTTATCAGAGAACGGACCATGAAGCTTTAGGCATAACTATACGACGACGAAAATGTCCAATGGAACCCGCTTATCCAGGATGGCAGGATACGAGGCGGTCCTAGGAATACTTGACACAGAACAATCGAGAAAGAAGCACGGCAACTGGGAAAGAGTTAAGGAGAGCCGAGGCACATTTCCAAAAACCGCACACGACGGCGCGTAGGCATCCATCATCAACCAACATCCAGGAGAGACATGCCATGCACAATTGTGTTCATAACAAATCCAATCATCAATGGCAGCCCTGACCGTTGATGCAGGGAGACCTTGTCTTGGTCTTGTGAACTTTTGCTTGTTTAGCAATCTCATCGGATATCTGGCATTCAGATGAGAGATCTTGCGAAACAGCTCTCTTGTATTCACCAACTTATTTGGAAGTGGTTAAAGGGTTACTGGTTAAGGGACAGATTGACTGACACAAATACTACGAACCTTCCACCTATTCCTAACGATGCGCGAGCTAACTTTTGGAAAATTAGGATTGAAAATATCTCTGCCTGCAAGAGAGAGGCATGTTTAGCTTACTAAATGAATATTACAGTCATCGTCTTCCACAAATACACCCTTGATTTTGAAACCATCTGTTAAAGTACGACACACAACATTCCTGGATCAGACGATGACTGTAGCCATTTCCTTGGAAGTCGAACTCATACTTGCGCCGTAGCTGAAGCCTTGTTGTCATACATAGCATCAGACGGCATATCCATATGACCAGAGTTATAGGATAGGTGTCGTGCAAGATCATCAAAGATTCAGTGCGGCTCATACCAAAAGTTAGGTCGTCTGAATCTGTGAATAGCTTTTAATAAACACTCCATGATATAAGTAAGTATCAAGAGGAGAAAAATTCAGCAGTGCGTCTAGAGCAGTACTCAGAAAAGCTCCTGTGCCGGTACATTAATCTATTTTTAAGGTACCTTAATGTTCAATTCTTAAGTATACTGTTCGCTTAACATTTTTAATTTCTTTGGAGTGTAATACTTATTTCCAAGAAATTTAAAATAGAAGGTATATAATAAAAACAGTCCTGACATTTTTCCGAATTAGACAGTATGAACTTCATAACAAATTAGTGAAAAACTCTATACCAGTATGTATAATTGAATATCCCAATAAAATTGGACATTCTGTGCTTTTGATACAATTTATTAAAAAGTAATCCTAAAGGAGCTAAAATGAGTTGCGGTTTATGTTTCCCAAGGATTATTTTTTCATTCAACATAACGTAGCTAAATTTAAGACAGTTATGTCGTAAAAAATTTAAGGATAACTGACGTTGTCTACTAGTTTTTATAGGACGTCGTGCAACTGACATTCTCTCACAGTTTTTTCCCTGTAAATCCGTCGGATTAGATCGATGGTACTACCGAATCCCATATCTAAACAAAAACAAACTGCCATTTGATAGTACAAAAAAAAAAAAACTTTGCTCTTGGCACAAGCATCTAAAGTTGACTTGCAAATAATGTGCATATACCAAAGAATCATCATAACGAACGTTAAACCCCTTATGCAAGAAAAAGAAAATAAAAAACTTGCCTTAAAACAAAGAAAACATTTCATTTAGCTTCTTATGCCAAAAGTTCCTGCAGCAGACTTCAAACAAAACCTGCAATCGGTCTACACAAAAAACCAAAAACTTCCCTTCATTTGTCTGCAAAAGTGAATAGAGGTAAATATCCTGCCAAAGCCACCTACCAACCACCCCCTCAGCCCAACTGCCACCTGCAAGACCACAACTTAATAATAAGATTTGAGTCCGAAAATTTACAGAATGTAAACTTTCATACTTTTTCTTCTTCTCATATTCGTTCCTTGGCTGTTGTTCGCGCGTCTTCGACTTTCTTTCCTTTGTTGTCCAAAATTAATATTTAACATTTTTATTGCGTCATGCATCTCTTTTATTTGGGGAAAAAAGTACGTAGTAACATGCAAAAAGGGAAGAAAAAAAAAGATTCCAAATCATATCTTCTTTCGTTTCGAACGAAAAGTTTTCGCCCTCCAGTCGCCGCCCACCCTCCCCCGATCGTACATCTTCGTTAACCACCTTGTACACTCAAAATGTCTGCCAGCCACCCAATTTCCCCATCGTTTTCTTACGCCATTAACAACCTGAAGTTTTCCAGGTTACAAAGGAAAAAAAAAAGATGTTCATTTGCTTTTCTATTCTTTTTTTTCTTTATTTTTGAAGTTTCTTTTTTTTTGTGGAAAATTCAACAAACATCTTATGAAAATATTGGGTTGTTCTAAAAGGTGTTTCTGACTGAAGATACCACCAGCGAAACCGAAGAAAAGTTATTGTGTGCGCGCCTTCTATCTCCATACAGAGAAAGAGAGGAGTCTATACTTTTACTTGTTTCCTCGACGACTTTAAGAGGAAGCAAAAGACGAAAAAAAAAAAAAAAATATGAAGATGATTGATTGTGCTTTTTAGAAAATTATTTTTGTGTCTTACAAGAAAGCAGTAGCAACCGCAGGGCCTCCTCTTCTGTTCCTCACATTGACTTTTCGTTGGAATAGTCCTTTGAACCAAGAGCGAAAACTTGGTACAAGTCTTAAAAAAAAAAAGATCACGCGATTTAAAATAATTTTCTAAGAAAATATGTTTTTCATATTTATGTTATTTTTGGTCAGACTCACGGATGCACCTACTTTTAGCGTTAACAATAGTGAAAGGAATCTATTCAGACAAGCCTGGAAAATAATATATTCAGTGTAAACTGAGATGCCAGAAGGTAAAAATTGCAGTGAATAGACGTTTAATATTCTGCTCTAAATAACAAAGAGTTTTTATTTAGCTGTGGGTCCCAGCAACATTGTTATCAGAACTTAGAAAATAGCAAAGCAGCTAATAGTATTTATCACCGTAGACCTTTCAAAATCGGATTTTCGGAATCAATCAGTGAAGGTGTAATTTATATTCTGGAGATCTATATCCTTATAAATATTCATCTGAGGTTATTCGCTAATTAGCTGAAGAAAAAACTCACAAAGTTTTTTGCTGATAGAATTCTGAAAATGAATTTCCATTTGCAAGCGATGGATTACGTTTTTTTGGACTAAAAAGACGCAAAGTACCCACATTTTACAAGAGATATTTACTACTGGTTAGTATAACATTTTATTCAATATTACACGTTAAAATTTCAGCCAGAAACTCTTTTGAGAATCGCGAGGTTTTATATATCCTGTGAATGTATATACCCTTTCAAACAAATATACATAATATACCTAGTTACAAAACGTATGTAAACATTTATATTTAATTTAAGCACTGGCAGAACGAGCGTACACGCTTTGGTCAAATTATCTTAAAAGTGTCTTTTTTTTTCTGTGTTTATGTTGGTCAGACTAGACAAGTTAAATTCCTTGTTTTGGCTGAACAATGTACGTATTATAATCAGAATCTAATGTCGAAATTCTACGTTCAGTTTCCTTCAGTGCAGTCATTTCCATATGGTGCCCAGAATAAGAGTAAGCATTTATCAAGTAGTTTAACCGACTAATGTTGCGATTTTTAAAAAAAAAAATTCAATTGTTTAAAGAAAATTAATAATATTACTCATTGAAAATTAAAATTGGATGCATTTCGTACTTTATAAAAACTAATTTTAGAATATTCGCCAGCATTTTTATAAGTGAGACCGAATGGATTCGCACTTTCGGAAGTGAGCAAAATTTGACCGAATCGAAAAACAAAAGTTGTGTTGAAGATGTTTTCTCATGACAGTTATACTCTTAAATGTGGGGCTGTAAAAAAAATGTTGATGGTATTTTTCTGGATTCGCACTTGGAACCCTTTCTATTGCTTTATTGAAAAAGCTTTTCAAAAATCCCTCTGCCCTTCGGATACGTCATAAAACTGTAGGTCCCTTATGTAATGTATGTATGTAATGTATATTATCCGCAACATGCAGGGTTGTGAGAAGCTAGGCCTTGGCCCTCTATGGGCTACTTACGGAATAATATCTATATATTTATTTTATTTATTTTACTAATCCTGTGTATTCGCACTCTTTTGGAATGGAAACCATTCGACTATTATACATAGCCTTTAGTCGTTGGAGCTTGTTTGTCAACTGAGTTGAGTGTGTCTAGTATTATGTTGATAACTCAGCGGAAGTAATTAAAGTCATTTTCGCACAATCGCATTTAAGGTCCACTCATAGCTCTGCGAACTGCGAATATGAACAAAAGAATATTCGCAAATTTTGACATTTCATTCACAACAACTAGGTAGTTTATCTAAATCTAATAAATTTCACTTGTCATTTACCAAAGAAAAAAAAGTGATAGTGATGAAAAGTAATATTTGCGCTTGTTTTCTTTAGGATCTAAACAAAATATTAAATAAGTACCAGATAAGGTACTGGTTATGAAACAATGTTATTATGCACCTAGTTTACACAACACAAAGACTTAGAAACTGAGCCAAGTAGTAAGATGCCGCTGGCGCTGTTATTATTGATTTAGCGTATGGTTTAATTAAATTATCCATCATAGGAAATCACCTGCTAATGAACCTTTGTAACTTGCTTGTAATGTTGATGGTCACTCCCCAAGTGCTAGACCCATATAATAGTACGGATATGGCGTTGGATCTTGGAGTTTAAGCTGATTGCATTGTTTCGCCATACCTTGGACAACATACCGAACGCAGATTTAATTTTGGAGATTCTGTTAGCTATATCCAGTTCGGTTCCACCATCAGTCGAGACAATACTCCCAAAATACTGGAAATTGTCTACTCTCACTTGTAACGTCGTACGTTACGCTGTACTTCCCTCATTTACATGCAATAAAGGGACTCCAGCTCGCACACTTTTACTGCTGGGGTAGTAGCTATGCGAGTTTTCACCTGTTTCCGTTCGTCGATCAACCTCCAAGTATCCTCGGAAAGCCATATCCTATGTCTTCCCTTCGAACGACCAACAATTCTCTCAGCACCAGATGCAAAAACATTTTTCACAGCACACCAGCTGCTTACACCTTACGAAAGAGGTCATCAATTGGTCATCAATTGTTGGGGACTGATATTCTCCTGTTTCTCCTTACGATATCCTACCTATATCGCATAAAATCTCTCTCGAGTTGGAGGAATCAGGCATTGTGTGGTCCTTCTTTTCCCGCGTCAAGAAGCGTCTTCACTTGCCAGAATCCTATCTGTGTCCGGGTACAATTGCCAAAAGTCGCCATCATTAAATCAATCCTTCAATCTCCTTTCATCCCTAAATTCAAAATTTTAGTATTCTTTGTGGTATAAGTACTTCAATCTTATAGATTCGAGCGTTCCGCTTCTCTTTTTCATTTAAAAAACGCTTATAAAAACCCCTATAATCGTGGCCTTATTGCTCGGTTTTGGGCATTATGCAAGCTTTTTAGTTTTTACAACCTTATGCATATGATCTAACCCGACTATAATTCGTTCCGCACTAATTTTGCATTTTTTTCACCCACCAATCTCATATCCACCAGATCCATTTAACGTTTAAATGCGGACTTCCGCTCAAATAAAAGTAAACACTGGGTCTGCGAATTTCCGAGTAAAATTAACGCAAAAATATATACGTAAGTGCCTTTATACATACATATATGTATGTATATGTATTACATATATGTATGTATTCAACACAATCCCTAGTCATGAACAAATTTTTGTGACAATTATGTATAATTCCACAATGGATTCAGGCAGAAAGAAAAAAAAACAAAACCAAAACAAATAAAAGACTTCAACAAAAAAAAGAAGGAGGAAGAAAAAAGAATACCTTCCCTCAAGAGCATAAGCTAAACCACATAACAGATAATTTCGAAAACATTCCCCCAACTCTGTGAGGAAACCTCTAAGGGCCTGGCGGGGAAGGATCCGAGTCCTTAGCGGCGTAATTACCATTTAGCGTGTGCACGGAAAAGCATTTAGAAAAAAAATAAAGGACACAGAGATTCCAGCTCTAGATGGAATGAAGTAAAATTAAAAGGACGACCGACCTACCCAGCCAGCACCCACCTCCTAACATACAAACGCGCGTATCTGTATGCAGAGCAGAGAGAGAGATAATTACGAAAATTTTCGTTCCATTTATTCATTTTATTCATTGTTTAAACAATTATAACACAACAGTAAACCTAATCTGTGCTCATCTTCGTCGGTCGTTCATTCGTTCGTTTTCGTCCTTTCTGATGCGACCGACACGATGCGCAATGTAATGGAATCTAATGTTGATGGTTGCTGACACCACCACCACCAACGTCTCCGCTGCCGCATCATGGATCCTTAACTACACTCTGTACACTCTGGCACTGTCGTTTGCAGACATATTGCGGCCAGGGTCATTACAGCAACGATGCTCCTTATTATTAGGCTAAGGATACCACAAGAAGAATAGAGGTATCGTTCATTCTTCATCTCATTTCCGTACGTCCATTGTTAATTTCTAGAGCACAAATGTTAATAAGATGTTCTCTTTCTCTCTGGATAAAATGGACAAGCAGACGGAAGGAAACAAACCACTTTTATCTGCATACATTTTTGGGGGACGGCTAGGATGAGTTCCTTCACTTCGTAATGTAAACAAAGAGAGACATGTTCAAGATGAATGATTACTTTCTTCTTCTGTTCAACGAAATACGACGGAGCATTTCCCAAGGAAATTAATATTTCTCCAAAGTGATGATCAAATCTAGCATTGAGGATGAGTAATAAGTTCCTGTTGTACTGAAGCTAGATTAAGGAGAAGCTAAATATTGATATCAAATGAAAGATATTATGTTGTTTGAATATAAATGCTGTCAGCATTGCCTCTAGTTTAGGTACCCGATCAGATTTTCGAAAAAGTTTTGAGGTTATGTTATGAAATGATCTTAGATTTAGTTAGTTGCTACATAAAGACCAATTGTGTAGTCTAAACCTTACTCGTTTTGGAATACAATCTGGCTTCTGGTTCTTCGAAATAGCGAAGGAAACCTAGCCACCGACGCCAGAGAATTGTAGCTGTGTTTAAACAACACTTGCAGCAGTTGCCTAACGGGTAGCAAATATAGAGAGTGATAGGGCAAGACGAGAACCCACCTCCAGTCAATGATGAACCAACGCTCCCACCCAGTATTGAAATGTATCCATCAGAAAATTGAAAATCAACAAGCCACTAGCTCTGATGGGCTTTCAGCTGAACTATTTATATATGGAGGTGCTGTCTTGGTGGCGCACCGAGCCATCAACCAAGTATGGGTGGAGAAACACATGCCCGGCGACTGGAGTATCAGCCACATGTGCCCCTTCTTCAAAAAAGGCAATCCTTTGCCTTGTAAGAACTACCGAGGCATATTCCTGTTAAACACCGCATATAAGTCCCTATCCACCGTATTATGTGAAGGTCCAAAACCCTTCTGCAACATACTAATCGGCACGTACCAGTGTGACTTCTGGCCCGACAGATCGACAATAGACACGAATTTTAAGTCAAAACCCATCATCTTATCATCGACTTTTAAGCTGCTCTACCAGATGAAGGGCCCATTCGCGGGATACCGTCAGAAATTCTTCGAATTTGATACTCTGTGCAACTGGGAAACAGCTCTTCTAAACTCTTCCAAACGCTATCATGTGCCTTCTTCAATGTCGTATTTGAGCAGATAGTGTGGAGGGCAGGTGTAAACACGGAGGGCACTATCTTTCACCAATCCGTTCAACTGCTGGGATACGCAGACGATATTAACATCCTCTTAAGATCCCGGCAAGCCGTCGTAGACACGTTTACGGTGAGCAAGCGAAACAAGTTTCCCAAAAAAAGCTAGGTAAGGATAATGGTCCTTTTTGACTTCACTAAACCATTTGACATCATTGATCTCTCAATTTTGTTTCTTAAATTTAGAAATAAGTTTAATTTTTCCTCTCCTCTGCTTAAGTTACTGACTGAATACCTCGGAAATAGAAAGCAGATCGTAGAAAGAGAAAGTCAGAAAGTGGAACATCATTACCTTCTGTTGTGGATTCTGAAGTGCCGCTAGGCTCAGTTTTGGGACCATTACTGTTTTCAATATTTATAAACGATCTTTCTGAACCAGTTGTTCACTGCAGTGTTAATGTATGCTGACGATGTTTCAATAGGTACGTCTAGCTCGACCTGTTGGTCTAATGGTAGACTGTGTTTGCTCGAGTAAATGTAGATCTCTTGAGAATTCAAGGCTGGAATACTTTAAATAAACTTTTTCTTAATCCGTTGAAGTCTTAGGCTATGATCCTCATGCTAATCCACCTGATTTTTGGGCGACTGAACTTGGAGGTAAAATCATTCCATGAACGGCATGAACTCATCCCTAAGTTGGTGAAATGCAGCTTCTGATGCACTTGGAAAAAAGTACTACAGTCTGCGTACCTTAAGATGTTCAGCTCCTCTTCTGGTTCCCAGCATGAAGTTGTGTCTTGTGAAAAGCTCTTTACATTCAATTGTGTATCCTCCCATGGATCATGAATGTCATCGTTAACCTAATACTGCGTTTGATGTCTGTGTCCGTGTCCACTGTATCACATTTAAGTTCTAGTCTTCTGGGAATCAACCTGAATAAGCACTTCTGTTACAGAAATTTTTTAAAGTTACAGTATTACTCATAATAAACGTCCCAAATACTTGGGAGAAATGATAAATTGCTAACTTTTGCTCAGTCTCGTATATGGTTAAATTTGATATATCCACGCTTTCCATCGTGTCAGCAATCCAACTCTGGAATTCCCTTCCTGTCGAAATGACGACAGTCATCTCTCTACCCATGCTCAAGAGGAAGATATTTCAACACTTATTAACTTAATCTAAATCTTTGTGTTAAATAAAAAATTAAAATGTCTTTCCATATAACATAGTTCATCTTTAAAAACTCAAAACTACACATTTTGAAAACGTTTGTAATTTACTTTCAAAAACTCTTTTCTTTACTCTTATTGGTTCATTATTTGATACTTAATTTTAAGATTACAAATCTTATAGTGTCCTGTGTCCTTAATTTCGTTTTAGATGAAAATACATAAAAAATTCTGAACTTCAACAGATACGTTTAATCTAAGGCATAACTGCCACTATTTTGATACTGCGACTAGGTTTACTAGGAACTAGCTCCAAAATAATCTATCATCCGAATGTAGGAACTTAATTCACTGGACATGGGGGCTAGTTCATAAGGCTAACTTTTTTACTTTTGCTGAGTCCGATTTTAATTTAACAATATTAGGAACACTGAAATCTTTCTGAGACGTCACATAATATGAATGGTTTTTAAAATCACTACAATGCATTGTATTTCAATCTGCATTCCAATTATAAATAACAGTCTATCTAATTGAATTTATATGAAATCATTAATCAAATTAGATTTTATTTCCAACCTCCTACCACCCTCGGTAATTTAAGAAAAACCCAAATTCTCATATTTCCTAATCCTAGTTCTCATACATTTTTCTGACTATCCGATTTAATTATTATTGTGTTAAATTTTCGAAAAATTTCCCAAGTGTAATTACCGGAAAATTTATTACAAACGTGCATATGTATACACTGATGTACATATATGTTGCGGAAAAAATGTCCGTTCCCAGCGACTGTTCGAGACCCCTGGTGCACGTGCAAAACATCATTCAATCATAAAATACGCACTCGTAGTGAGTCCCCTGCGTTGCACCGTGAGCGGTCCATCAGACGGCTGCAACAGCATCAGTATACCGCACCACACGTCAAATTGGCATCATTGCAATCATATCTGAGTCGTTTTATTCCCCGAGCCAATATATGTATGTGGATCGCCCTCGCCCTCCTTCTCCCTCATAGCCATGATCATACAATAGTTTTTCTCGCATCCACATTACCACCCTCTTAAATGCTCGGCGCTCATGTCCTGGGAATACAACGAATGACGAATTACCCGCCATTGCCACACTACCGACACCGACACTACTGTTTGGTGGTGTTCTGCTGTTGCTGTAGCTCGTCACTCTCGACGTCTGCCTTTTGATTGTATATTTAATTAAATAAACCCACGGAAGGCGGCAGCAGCAGCAGCGGAGGGTGGGCATCAAGAGTAATATTCACCCGATGGAAAACGTCCCAGACATACGTTCCAAATAATAATAACAACGCCCGTGGTGATGAGTGTGAGTCCTTGCCTTGCATCCATCGGCCATTATAATGCAAAAGCGCGCTGTTTTTCGTCGGTTTTGGGTGTACAATTACGCTGATGGAATCCTTCCATCTACTCGTATCCGATGAACAATGCCACGGAGACCGATAGAATTTTGATCCCACATGTAAGTTGGTTTGGCACTGGCATGCCTTTTCCCAAGGTGAGCACGAAGGGTACATAACACACGAATCCTCCTGTTCGCATCAAATGCAATCGACGATGGTGACGTCGAGGACTTGTTCGTCGTCATCGTCATTATGCTTGTGGTAGGCTGCTCCCTTCATTGTGTTGTTTTATGAAACAGTGTGTGGAATGATGGAACAATGAGGTATTGTAGTAGTTTTGTTTCATCACAATGATTCGAAAATAAAAACGGAATTGGATTGGTGTTTGCCATTGTGTGTCTCTGTGTGTGTCTTTGACCCGTTTCATGAGATTCGTCCACGGAGGAAGGGTAGGTGGTATGCTATACACATTAAAACAATCATATCATCTAGACAATGGCATGTATGAATTGATGTCTTTTGGGGACATGCATGCATGTAGTTCGCGATGAATGAAGGTGCATTTGTAATTTAATTTTTTTTTTTGTTTTTGTTCGAATTCGGTGGAGGAATCCATTAATGAGTCGCTGACATGACAGAACGATGTCATTAAAATTTTCGACTGCAAGACTTGTAAAACTGATTCTCATGGGTGTGCTAAAACGCCTTCGAATATGCTCCATTTAATTTGTAAATGGGTTTTTTATATGATTCTGTCGCCATAATATGTCAACTCGTTAACTATTAAAAATGTCTGCAGGCTAGCATTGACTGTCATGTAGCTTTACATGGCTAGGGTTTCATCCTACTTAATTGCAATACGTCAACAAAATATAATAACCGCCGACTAGACGATAGGCCTTGCAGCTAGTTCTAATATTTATAAACGATTATTGTGATTTACATATATGTAGGTACATCATATCTGGGCTTTGTAACTTCAACCCACCTGTGGTACATGCTTGAGCGTAACACATTTTTGGTCAAAAGTGTTTATAACGGCTTGTACTTTAGGGCCAGCTTCGGTTCTAGGGATTACCCTCGATGTGAAGTTGGATCAATTCTGTCCACCTGTTCAGACTGTAGCTATATATATAGACAGACATTTAAAAGCTCTAGATCGATTTTAAACGACAGCACTGTCCTGGATTAAACAAAAAAACCAGGCCATAAGCAGCCCATGGAGGGCCAAGCTTCTCACAAATATACGTGTTGTGCATGGTATAAATTTCTACACATACAGAAGGGGCCTACATACAGTTTTGTGCAGTATCCGAAGGTCATAGGGTTTTTGAGAAGCTTCTCATGACAGTAAATACTCTTGGAATTTTGTCAGACGCGTGCAAGAGGTAGGGGCGTAAAAAAACTTTAATTGTATTTTCCTGGATTCAAAGTTGGAACCCCTTCCACAGAGAGCCACGACACTCACTTCATACTCAATTAGGCAACTAATTTAACAGTGTTCTCCCTCAAATGTCCATACGAGTCCATACATACATGAACACACGTTAGAAAAATCCGGGTTCGCAACTTCGACTGGAACAAAAGGAGGACACCAATCTTACAGAATAAACAAATTTCATAAATATATAATTATTAGATTAGGTTTCATCCAGGTCTTAACATTTATCCTATCTACCCAACTATTTCTGGGGACGGACAACCATTCTTACCGAACCTAACTTAAAACCGTATATGTAGGTGCCAGTAAGTACGTTCCAGCGGTGAGACAAAGCCAGCTTCCATAAGTATGCTTCTGTGGCGAGCTTAGGCACACGTTCGTAACTAGCTTAGATAGCGAGTTTGAACAAAATCATGATTCTTAATCAAAAAAAATTATCGAAATTCCCATCAAAAAGTTTGAGCGTGAGAACAGCCTTTTGGACCATAAGCCAAGAACCAAAGGCCTGTACCACAAAACTACAAGTACTACAAGGCCGCCACCGCGGTTATGTTGTCTTCATTTTGCACCAATCTCTGCCTGGAGCCTATACCACAAAACTACAAGTACTACAAGTACAAGTGAAATTTGACAACTGTAGAAACAACTCAACATTATTACAATTCAACAGTTGTCAAATCTCATTTGTAATTGTAGTACTTGTAAATTTGTGGTATAGGCGAGGGATTGGGGCGAAATGAAGAAAACATAACTGCCGTGGCGGCCAGTTTCGTAAAAGATCCTGAAATATATTCGGCATCGATCAGCTGAACTGGATATCGCCAGAGAGTTTGGGTTTACATCCGTATAAGACTATGCTGACGTTAAAAATTTTAACAAGACGACCATAGACAACGCCGTCAGTTTCCTAATTGGGTGCTGGAAATCTTCTCTGATGAGGCCCGAGCGGCTATGTCAACAAGCAAAATTGTTGTTATTTCACCGAACACAATCCACAAGTGATTGTTTAGCTCGGTTTATGGCATGGCGGGTCATTTCGATGTGAGCGCTCGTCAATCTAAGTCTACGTCAAGTCCTTAATACAACCTCTTTGGACGAGCTAGAGGCCAATATTTGAGTCGTGATTGAAGAAATCTTAGCTTTAACAGCAAAAGAAGGACGGTTGGGAACTTTATATGCCACCTTTTATAAAATTTAACTACCTGAAATCAGTGGCCATAACCGCTTAGGTCGAAATTGAGTTAAGCTCCCCAATATTTGAACCATGCACTGTCAATTTTTCACTCCAAAACTCACAAAAGCAACCAATACAATGAATGGACAAAAAGGCAAAACCGAAATCTCAATATTCCTTACATTTTAGCAGAAAATCAAAACTTCAATCCAGAAATTGACTTAAGCGTTTATGGCTTAAGGCCACTGAAATATTAAATTAAATTTGGAGGAAAATGGCCTCTATATGCTTACAAAATCTCTACAACAAAAACTTCGGTTTCTCTTCAATTTGTGATTCTAACCAGATGTAAATTTTGTTAATTCATTTCAATCTTTTAGACTGCAGCCTTACGGACCCCCAAACCTTGTTGAGCTTTTTCATATTAGAAATAGCGAAATATGTTATATTTCATAGTAATATCGATTTCAAATATTTTTACGAAAGCAATACTTGTCCTCTAGAACAGCTACAAGTAAAAATGAGTAAATTCAGATCCGTTAAGCAAACCAAGAAGCAATTTAGAATTTTCCTTTACGAAAACAGCGAATCTACTAATGGCAGTGTAAGCACCACCTTTTGTTTCCTTTCAACCACAAAGCGTTTTGTGCAAAATACAAACAGGTCCTTAAACAACTCTGCGAACTGCAAATAATTTTCGCTAATTAGCTCGGTTTAATTGCTGAACACACTCTCTTTGAACCCCACCATTAACTATCAACTCAAAGCTGGATGGATACGTTTATACCCAGAGACCTGTCAATGTCATCTCGTTTAAATCCATTTACGCAACAACATCGCAACGAAATCCTTTCATTAATCAACATATGCTGACAAGTTTATCGACACTTCCTCTTTACGAAGGAAGCACTTCAAAATGTGATCATCAAAGAACTATAATTGATAGCATTACATAGAGCTGAGAGAGAGAGAGAGTGATACTCTCGAGAGAAGGACCTTACCACGTGTTTAGCCCTAAATAAATTGCCATGAAATTAACATTACTCTTCTGGGTGTATGTGTGCCTCAGGATCGAACAAGTGACAAGACAATAAATTGAATTTCATGACAACTCTTTTATACTCCGGGGGCAAATAAATGAATATAAAATCGAGGTTACACATATAAAACACACACGACAATCAATAATGTCAAAATTCGCAATATCCTTAGACCGTAACGTACCACAGACACACACTCTTTCATTGTGTTTTTGTATGGGCCATATGGAACCACCACCACCCTTAAATAAAATACTTAATGACATCATTTAATCAATTCAACAAGAAAACACCGTAACCGTTGTGGAGTTTGAGAGGGTGGAAATGAAATATCCTTTTGGATCAAGTATAATGTAGGAGGAAAGGCATTAAACAGATGTCTGATGGTGGTAGATTCTCTCTCGAGGGGTAACAACAATTGATTCATCCATTTATAACTCTGTTACGATTGGAATTGTGTCCTCGTCGTCGATGTCGCTCGGTTGTCAATTGGAAAGGATGTTGGTCAAAATCGACTTAAATCAAATGTTGGTTGTTTTGTCCTACATTTCTTTTTGTTTTCCATTGAAACTTAACACACGACGACGTACGTAGTTGAAGCCCATGCACGTGTGCATAGCGAATTATGTGTTTGTAATGCATTTCAATGGATTCTTTTGGTATTTATTTTCCATATCATATTGCAGGCTCGTCGTCGTCGTCAACGTCGACTTGGGGGTTGATTTTAATTCGTTAATCCGTCTCGCTAGGAATTCTATTTGCTTTATGTTTTCAATTACACCTTGTCCACCCCAAAACAGACGAGGCACTCTAGGGAACATAACCATCTGTTCAAAGTTTTCGTAGACGAAAATCCTTCGTCCTTTTTTTTTTTTTTTTGGTTATGGGACGTCGTTTCAGTATTTACTTAGACTGACGTCAGGTGAGAGAACATAATCGTGGTGTCCTCGTCTCAGGTTTTATGTCCTGACAGAGACAACACGGAAGACGGGACTACAAACAAAGAGTTTAAATATTTGTACCCCATTGTGGTTGGGTATTAGTTTAACCACATTATACAGAGGAAGTGGGAGGGGTGGGGGGCGGGGGGTGGTTTGTTGGTGGCGTATTGTATGGTAAGGGCGGATTGTGGTTTTTACTATGGACATTTGGATTCATCTTGTCATGTTGATGTTAAACATTATTTTCAGTTAATTAACCTTAATAGTTGGGTGTCCTTGTTTCTGGTGGATGGGTGCGTCGTCAACGTCGTCGTCGTCGTTGTTGTCGTTTGGCAGGGGGCTTTGTGTCGAAATAAGTTTAATGTTGTGTATCCCGCTGTTGTCTCCTTTGAAGGATGAAGTTTGAGAAAATCTTTACAATGACCCTCCTAATGATGAATATTTGTGGTTTTTACAGCAAAGAGGCGCTTAGCAGTACTAATTTTGAAAGAGTTTTCCCTTAAGTTCCTTGTAATGTGAGGATTTTATTTGCGGTAAAAGAAATGCTTTATCACTGTGTTTCATGTTGCTGAGTATAGCAAATAAGTCTTGCATGGTTTATCCTACAGTAGCAGAAGTTTGTCAACAGCTCAATTATTGTCATTGTAAGAGGATTTTTAAGACCCAAAGAGGCATTGCATCTTCTGACCCTTTCTGGGTTAAAGTACGTCAACAGAAATCGAACCGTCACTCATCTTTCCGTAAAACCGGCATAATGAACTACAGAACTTATATTCAGTCCACAGATTACGACCGACGACCAGCTCTTCAAACACAATTCTATCAAACTCCAATTAAAAGGACTTTGACATACCGTAGAACCAATACTGTTACTAACTACACTAGCGTTGATAGCTTTCGTCGACTTAATCTATTCAAACAAACTCTAATTGCAACTCCTATCGAAACTCAAGCACACCACATAACCTTGTGTGTGTGTTCTTACTCCTTGCACTGTATCAAACAACCAGATTCTTGTTGAACGTTTCCACTACGTTTACTTTGGAAATCCTTTCGGACTAACTCAACCGTGTAAATCCGTAAAATCATGTATTTAGCCAGTAGTAGCACGTGTCGAGTCATTGTCAATTGATACGCATGAAAAGACAGCTGTTCACCATGTACGTAATAGCGATCCAAGGATTACTACCTACACGCAAAATGTCTCGTAGCCTATGTCAATTGCATTGCGATCGTGATACTGTACGTAGGCCGGCCGTTAAAAGCACTCTACACAAAGTTACCATTAATTTCGAAAATCCACTGACCATTTGCTTGTTAGGAATAGTAATTTCCAAAGCAAACGCCAAAGGCTTTCTTTGCAAATGAACAAAGAAGGGTGATTCCTTGTACACTCATATTGCGTTTAATTATGTTCTCAACCCTCTTTTGTTCGTGTGTGTGTGTTATGTTATCCTTTTGACAGATTTCTTCTATATAAACTGTAGCAATTGTTTCTTATTTACTGTCCCCCCTTTTTTGCAGGAGTTGCATAATCGGACCAGAACTTGAAGTCAAAGTGTGCTCCATTGGAACTGTGATAAACCGTACGGCATATGTCGCTGACTACTGTCAACTGGAAGGTACTGGGAGACAATCACAGCCAATGCCTATCAGATGGATGTCGTGGGAGAGTGTTTTATTGGTAAGTAGTTAGTGTATTTTATTACACAGCTGTGTTTAATCCTTTTAAGCTGCACGAATATTGTCTTCGATTTCTGTTCCTGTTAAGCTCTATAGTTGATGTTGAATAATGAATAGAGAGACATTTGGAGTGACGTTTGGTTATATACATACACATGTACATATTTCTATGCAGAAGTGATTTTGTCGACTAATTCTTTACTTCAAATCTAACATTGGCTTAAGAAATTCCAGGAATTTATATTCTCTTTCCGCAAAACTTTTTAAGAAGTTGTTGATTATAGTAGAATGAAGTTTTTGTCCATTTGATATACTTGATGAGTATTGACATGATTCTCGTTTATGAAATCCATATGCACATCCTTTTGGTAACCATTCATTTTTTTCTGAGCCAGAAGTTATGTTTCCTGAGCTGGAAACTAGAATTTTCTTCCCTTTGCGGGACGTAGGAGTACAAGAATGTGTTTTTTCGCAAACGACTTCTGCAGAAGCTGGATGAGAAAGAGGAGGTGACTATTCCTTACCTCATTTGTGTCTATCCAGCTCTCTCTCTCTCTCTTTATCTCTCGTAAAAGAAAGCTACACCTAGAAGCGTTCTACTACAACGACTAAGATGATCTAAAACATGTAGACATGAAAAGCCTCTTACGCTTCATAAGAAGCTGTTTCTAACGCGTAAAGTGATGTTGATGGTTTCTGGCTGTAGCTCACGGATTGCTTGGATGATATTGGCGTTAAGTGCTTGAATCGTTACTGGATTGTTGGCATAACATCGCTCCTTCACGGTCCCCTACAAAAAAAAAGTTCAAAGGAGTCAAAGCATTTGTTAACGTAGCCGCCGAGATGGAAATACGCCTGGCCAGAAAAAATGTTCTTTGGGCCCAAATTGTTGTCCAATTCAAGCTGCTCTAAGGCCCAAACTACGAAGCGATAACGAAGCGAATGGTGGTGCGCCTTCAATTGCTGAGTCAATTGGACCTTGTAAGCGAATAATCCGAGATCTTTGTGCAGAATTCTCCTCAGGCTAGTGCGTGAAATGTTGGGGTGTTGAGATCGATGGCGAGTTGATGTCTCACTCTCGGCTACAGCAGCCACATTCTCGTCTATGCGCACCGCACCACCATGAGTGTTGTCCACTAGCATACCAATGTCAGGAACTTTTTGCACAATCTTGCGTACAGCAGGCGCGGTGGGTGCTTCATTTCGGCCAAAACTTTTTTTCAAAAACGCACTGTTTGGGCTGCACTTTTGAAATAAGTTTTCAATATTTCCCAACGTTGTTCAAGCGTTAAGCGACTTATTTCGTTCCGCGGGTTATGATGGCTGGCTTTCAGTGGCAAAATAACCTATAATTTAAGAAGAAACCACTAGATGGCCCACACTTTAGAACTGGTCTAAGAGCACTGGTCTTTACTCAGCTGGCAGCCACTTTTAACCAAAGCAAACCAAACTATCTCATATAGCAGATGATAGATAAGTTTTAGTTTATTAATTTGAATATGTATTGGACTACTGTGCATGGGGTTAAAGGTTCGAATCCCATCAACGTTTTTTTTTGCGACTCCACCTCTTACGAGCGTCAACATTCAAGGGCCCTTTGTCCTATGAATAAGGCATACTAAGGCTTTCAAAAGTTTGGTATTGACCGCCCTCCATAGGCTGCTTATATTTATTATTTTAAAATATTTAAGTCTCACTTTTCAAACCCATTACAATAAATTTTACCACTACTGTTCAAATCCAAATACAAAATTTTCAAAACAACATCTACTCTAATTTCAAAGAAATTCGAAAACTGCAACTACATTGCCCATGATCGTATGTTAAAATTAAATCAAGTTTAAGTCGTTTCTCAACGATTTTCTGTCAAAACGTCGCTTGTCATTGTGGCATGCTGTAAGGAGTATAGTCTAAAAAGTAGGTTTCACGTATTTTGGCTTCTGCTTTGGTGGGAATACGTGATATATATTGGATGTTTAGCTTTATTCTCAGCCAGCGTACAATCTCTTAGCCTCGAAATGTTATTCCCTGTGAGTTGGTAAACCTTTAAATAAATACACCCGTCCCGACGTTAGCTTCGCCAAGGGCCACCGTTCTCGCTACAAAGAGCATCCGTAACGTACTTGTAGTAGTGTACAGTTACGAACTGAAAGAAATAAGAAATAATCATAATGAAAAACACTCAAGGGTATTTCTCGTGGGTTGTTACGTATCGAGTCCTGGATATGCGGCTTGCATGCATACCCGACAACTCGACGTATTATTTTTCATTAAATTCGTTTTGAAAATCTATACTGGGATTTAGAGACTTTGACTGTTTTTACACAGAATACCGCTTCCTACATACATTATGTGCCTTTGCTATGTGAGCTGGAAGCAAACTATTACCATGTGTACCACCCCTCGAAGGATTTAGATCTCTACCCTATTAGAGGTAGTGTGTGTGTGTGTGTGTGCGAATATCGCCTGCCAATCTAGACACAAAATATTTTACTTGTACCATCTGTTTCAATTTGAGTTTTTTTTTTTCTTTGCTTTCTTCCTGCTCTCACTGATTTGTTTTTCCTTCTCTTGGTTTCATTGTTTTTTATTGGGTTTTGTGTTGTATGATTTTTTTTTTCTTTCAGGGAAAATTCACTTCAAAGTCTGATGTATGGTCATTCGCTGTTACCCTTTGGGAAATTCTAACTTTTGCCCGAGAGCAGCCTTACGAGAATATGACTGATGAAAAAGTTATCGAGAATATTGGTCACATATATCAGGACGATAAAAAATACGTAAGTATGCTTTATGTGTAACTGTTATTATTTATTGGGTTAGTAAAATGGGTAGATTTTGATTTATTATATAGAAAAGTACAAAAATGAAGTTGAATGGGTCCTTTGAGAGATAATTTTGGGTTAAGGATTTAAAAGTGTAAGGTAGGTATATCGGTGTGGTTCATATTGATTCTTAATACCTAGTAGCTATTCTAGCTATATATTGGGGAGTTTAATATTTACGACTATTTAAGTGATTTTAACTTGCATATTAATAGATGTGTAATTCAGGATAAGATGTTTATGTACTCCTTTTATGAAAAATTTTGATCCCGAGTTTTTGATGGATTGCGACACAAACGTCATAGAGAGGACCCAAAAATTGTGTCTCGTGTGGAGTCAGACATAACGAATTGTTATTCTAAAGTAACAATTAATTAAACGATTGGACGGATTTTGATCAAACTTTATCTTGAGAAGAAATTCAAAGCGGTCAAAACGATTTAATTTTAATTTGTACACTATAAGATGAGATACCAAGATTTTAGCCAAGATCTGCTTAAAAAAGGCTGACAATTTTTCTTTTTTTCTGCTAATCAATAAATACTAAGACCCATTTTGCTGTCTCACTGTTCCCCCCGATGAACATCTCTAACTCAATAATATATATACGAAATATAATTTAAAAACAAAAAAAAGCAGGTGGAATTATTAAATTCGTCTCTGGTTCATTTGAGATATAAAACGCCCTTCTACGTTGTCCTGTTCAAAACAATTATTTGAATCATCGCCCATATTTCCCCATAGACTAACGGTAGCTTATTACTTTTGTGTGAACAGGGGCAATATGATCGAGTTATTCGCGAATTAAAATTAGTTTTTGCAGTCCATGCGAGCGGAGCCGCGAACTTTCCACTGTAAAAATGTTTTAATTTAATTTTTTGTCAGAACTGAGCTGGTTATGCCATCATATGGTATTTTCCTTATACTTTCGGATGTAATATATTTACTTCTGAAAAACTTCCACCGAAACGATGTGTCATGCAGAGAAAAAACGAACAAACTCAAACTTTTGTTTTTCGCGAAATCAGTGTAAGTGGACTTAAGCCGTTTTTTTCCAGTGGACCCTTCAATTGTTATACATATTTATTTTATTTTAAGTTCCAACCTTTTCCTGTAAAGTCCATCTCAAACAAAACAGAAGCTTTTGCCGAGTGGTTTGACCGCATTTGAAGAATCCGCTTAACATCCCCCTGCGTGATGGGAGCAATGTCTTCAACTCTCGTTCTGTGAAGGGTGAACCTATTGAAACTGCAATTCCTTCAAATAAACTGAGCTTCAATTTCGTTTCCGTCAATTTCCATTTTAATTCAGCTGTCATTTTTCAAAAAGCAAATACTTAAAAAAATCAAAAAAGTCATCAGGGTTTTCCTAGAAATATTTTCTGAATATAATAACAATATATGAAGTGAAACAGAAATATAACATGGGAAAAGGAAAACAATCGTTATTGCTGGCATCGACTGTTCGCACCTTTTGCTTTCTCCGGAATAGGTACATTTTGCGAAGTCCAATCTGATCTCACAGTCCATATTTTATTTATTCAAAGTCCACATAACACGTTCCACGAAATAACTTACTTCCATAAGATTTTAGCTTTTTCAGAATTGTTTATTAATAAATGAATCCAAGGAGTTTTTCGCAGTTTTCGCAAATCAAATAAATAATTAATAAACAAAAACAAATATTTTTTCACATAATTATTTAAAAACATTTATATTTATTTATATTTTTTATACTTTTTTAAAACATTTCTTAAATGAAACATAATTTACTATAACATATTTTTTTAATTACAGGTTCTTCTTCCAATGCCAATGAACTGTCCACGTGAAATCTACGATCTCATGTGTGAATGCTGGCAACGCAATGAATCAAATCGACCCAATTTCCGTGAAATACATCTCTTTTTACAACGAAAAAATCTCGGCTATAAGCCGACTTCAACACTTTATTGAAAATTACCCAACGGCTTCATTCACTAACTTTATTTAGTAGCGTAGCTTGAAGCCGTTTCAATTTTTTTTTTTTCGTTCATTCAATATTTTGTCAGTACTGACAAAACACTTTCATACGTATAGAGAAGAAGACAATGACAAAACTCAATGTGAAAGCGCATCCAGTAATTATGTTTTTTTATTTTTTTGAATAAACAAAATTAAAAGAAACTTTTAAGATGGGATGGCCTTTCTAACAAATAGATGTCCCTGTTACAAAAATAAAAGCAACAAAAACGTACTTGACAATGATGGATCGAAATGATGTAATATTCTAGATTTACGGTATATGCATACATATAAATATTTAAGGAATTAATATAAATATTTAAGTATTGTTTTTAAAATTGAGATACACGTTTTATTTTCTCGCTGAGATATCATTTAAATGTAAATAAAGAACACATTTTTATAGTTAATTGTTTAAAATTAAAAAAATATGTAAGATAATAGCAATAATATATTTTCCGTTAATTTTTTATAGACTGCAAATACTGATTATGAATAATTTGAATTTTTTTTAAAAAATTATTTTATTTTGGGATCGAGTCTTATGATTTTTTAGAGCTAAACAACCGAACCTTGTCCGTATTATTTGTTAACTGTATCTTCAAAATTGTTCCGTTGTAGCAGGAGGTCTTTATGACGTATACATAATTTTTGCTAGGGTATTGGGAAATAGTTTGATGCTAACAATTGTCGCTTTGTAGTTTCGAAAATTCTGTAGAGATTGATTTTGATTTGAAAGGTTCACTCCATCGTCGTCAAAGTTGTATTTAACTTAAACCTTAATTACTACTCTGGAGAAGCTATTTTTCATAAACTGATTAGAGCTGACAAATAAATCTCGTTTTGTAGGTATAAGAGTAGTCAAATATTACAATAAACAATGGTTTATGTAATACAAATGGATTAATTGTTGAAGAGTCTATTTCTGCTTCTTGTCGCGGAATAATTTGTTCCGTTTAGTGCTTTTTAAAAAAGTGTTATGGACTATATGCCTACACAGCTCAGCGACCGCCAAATGAGCTAACTGCGATCAAACTCTCGAATGAATCTATTTAATAGAAACTAAGCGCATCTTCGAAGGATTGGAGTAGCTCTGAACAACGCGAATATATTGAAAAGTTTTTAAGTTCTCTGGATGCAGTTCAACTCAACTACTACTCTATCATTCGTTCGTTCGTTCGTTCTCTATTGACTTTGGAACAAAAATCATGAGTGCATTTAAACCGAAACTCTGATCCCCTCAGTTATTAAAAAAAAAAAACAATGTTTATCATGTATGTAAAAATGAAAAAAAAAGTTAAAAACCAATGAGACTTAAAAAAAATGTAAAAAATTTAAAATAAGCTAATCTTAATAGACTAATATACCTAAGAATTATAAATACTGAAAATAAATAAAATAAACCAAAAGACCATCGGAACAATCGGCCATAAGCTATATAGTGTCTAAACATAAAAAATAAAAAAAGTTTAAATTTTATTTTCTGTATTATTAAAAAAAAAACTTCATTTTGTACATAAATTCAAAAACATTAACACACCCCTTACACCACACGCGCAAAATTTTATAGTTATTTCAAAAATCATGCACTTGCTGAAAACAAAGTAGTTTTATACCTACATACATGTCTTAACGAATATTTATATCACTGAAAGTAAAGTAAAAATCCACTCTAAGAAAAATGTTTTTTTCTTTTTTTTCTTTATATAGTTTTGTATAAAAAATATATGTAGAAATTATTAAGTTATAAGTTTAAAAAACGACAAAATACACTTCTATATCCAATTAAAAAAAACACACATTTTTTATTTTACTTAGTTTTGTGTTGTTGCATGGATTCCCTAAACATAAACAGACAAAGCAGTGTTTTATATTCACTACTACGTCTCGCGTTGTGGCACTTTATGTCGATAGTGGTTTCAGTCATCTTTTTGCCTTTCGTATCTTGTTTTTCTTATGTATGGGCCTGAGTAATCGCATTTTGCATCGGATTTAAAGTCAAATGACAGTATAAACTTTTACAAACAGGTGAATTAAAAATATTGTGCTAAAATAATTTCTTTGTATTGCTGCTACTCTGTGCAAAATTTATTAATATACCTCTGAGGAGTTATCTTACCTTCTATTTATGTAAAAACAAATTGAGAAGACAGTTAAAAGTTGTCCTTTAAATAACTGAAACATCAAAGTATGCGGCCTTTTTAATCTTAGGCAAAATGAAGCTTCAAATTTCTGACTTCTTTAAACTAAGGTAAAATCACTTTATTCGATTATTCACCAAGCATTCGAGACAAGTTTAGATTAATAACTTAATACTAAGAAATAATCTGGATGTACATGTCACCGGTAATGTGAGATATGTAGTTAAAAAGAAAACAAATATTAGAGAAATTCTAATAGTTTGCAACACTCGGTGGATTTTTTATAGAATAGGTAAAGAAAAGAAGAGTAGATAATCTGCCCTATTATGTGATTCGATCGGAACTTGTAGACCTATCACGTTATCTGTTCGGAATAAATTTTTTCAACGCAAGTTGCTGCTTTAATGCAACATGCGTCTTAAAAGAAGATACCTCTTTACTTGGCCTTTTGCTGAAATTGCAGGCCGCTCATGACACCAGCCGCTCATGCTGTCCTCTATTTATGCTTTTTTCCTTAAGACAAGAATAACACAATTAAAATTGTAAATCTACCCTGAAATCCTTTTTTAATAAAACTTACATCTTTTAAAAGTTTTTCTTTGTTTCTGTCGGAAAATATCGGAACAAAATTGAAGGCAACTTTCAAAAAATTTTAAATCTTCGCACACTTCTGCAATGCGATGCTCCTCATTATTTCTTTTCGCTATTTTTTCCGATAAGTGCGTTCGAACGAATTATACGATGAGAATTTTCTCCGATTTTGAAGAAATGGCAAAATCCCGTTCCGATCGCATTACATGATAGGGTAAGATAAAAGCGCCCATCGTCTTCTTGTATAATAATTATTTTAAATATAGACTATTGTGTGCTACTCATTCTAAATTAAATATATTGTGTTCCTCCTCTTTCCAACACAATTTTTTCAATAAATTTTGCTAAGCACTACATTTGTTTGAAAACGTCAAATTGCCAGAAAAAAATCATGCAGACGACACAGATCAACGACAGCAAATAACGTCTGCAGTTTCACGTTCGCAACATTTATGTGTTCGGATGACAATAAAATAACGTTTTTGAAAACGTCCATATATGTATGTATGTACGTATAAACGACATAAGACCTTGAAATTTTATCATTTGGTGCATTGATTTAGCAAAAAAAAGTAGCAATAGAAATAAGCTACTTTCCTGTTGCTCCATTCCTACTGAAACACTGACGAAATATTGCATTTTTGAATTGAATCAACTTTTGATACAAATTTTATTTAATAGTACCTCAAAGTAAAAAAAAAAATGTTAACTAAAACTTGCAAAACTGCAAATGAACTACAAACGAATCGTTCCAAGCAGCGAATACGGAATAAACATTTGTTCATGTGTTCTATGAAAAAGGACTACTGCTAGAAAATCGATATGCTAAATTGTCTACTAACGAAAACCGTTAATAAGGAGATAAGTTCTCACAGCCTTGAGCTATTTTTTTTAAAAACTAATTTTAAACAGATTTACATTACAACACTGTACGTATGCAAGCATGAAAAATTCTCTTCACCTTGTAGTGTGCAAAATAAAATAAAACAAAATTCTGACCAACGCCACTTAAACTCTTGTCCATTTATTTCATGGCACGAGGAGATGCATTAGTTCAGGTTAAATACACCAACAGGGATAACAATGAATTATGCACAAACACACCAGAGAGAATGGAAGAAGTTGAGGCAAGATATAAGAAGGAGTGGGTAGTGTAGTAGTTGGTAATTCCCTTTTCAAATACAGAGAATTTCAGATAAGCATTTTCTTTCTTTCTATAGAAAGTCCTTTCAAATGAATTGAATTTCATATTTTGCTCGTGCAGTTCCTGCTTTTGTTATATCCTCGAGATTGCGTTTGATGGAGGGGTATTATGTTTCAGCCAAAATGCACAAGACGCTCTTGTGTTCCTCCTCTACTGGATGCTGCTTTGGGGCCGAAAGGAAAGAGAATTTATGGATACAAAAGCATTACGGAGAAATGGATGTTTCACTTACTTTGAATTGTTATTTGAGATTTTTGTGTTTTTTTTTTTTTTTTTTAATTTTTCAAGAATTTAATGGGTAGAGATTTAAAGTGTGAACTGTGAAAAATAGGTTAGGATTCACATTTCGGAATTTAGAGAAAATTAAACTCTGTTAAACTCTTTGATGTTCTATAAACAGTTGCATACGAAACTAAAAGGTTTTTTGTGATTATTGCACACTTGCTAAGTACATAACAAAATGTTTGTGTCACTGTGAAGTTTGGGTTATTTTCCATTACTGATTGGTTGTCAGTTAAATATTGCCCATCGGCACTCCCTACAAGCTTTGACGTTCCAGATCCGCTGTAAAATAATCACGAATCGCTCTTCATATGCCTACGGCGTTGAGGTTGGTCGCTGGATTACCTATTGAAGAGAAGCACTCAAGAAATGTGTATGTACATACATTGTATGTGTATGCTCAAGACCATAAGTGAAATAAACTAGACAGTCAACTCGCACTTCTTCTGCCCTATTTGTGAATAATTATGAACTAGTGTGTGGCCAAGACAGAACTATGAATTTGTCGGGTTATCTCTTTCATTCATTTTAAGCAAAATATTTTGTGAAGGTTGTTATTCCATACACAACAACAAATTGTACGCAAAGTATTAACAAAATGCACACCGCCAGTACTGTCAAAGCTCCCATTTAATTTAGCTTGAACGTCAGAATACAATTATGAATATCAGGAGTTTTTAGTTTGGGGGTACGAATCGGTCCAACCACCTTAAGTTGACTGTATAGTTCAGTTCGTCTATACTCAAGGACTGCGTGCAAGGTTTGTCTAATATAAAAAAAATTGGTGTCTACTTAAGTTAAAAAAGTGGGGGATTTTGACAATTTACCAGATTGAGTTCATCTCAAGTGAATCTCTACGGGGAGGGTGGAATCCCTTCACAGTGCGTCCGTCGCCCACCAAAACTCTAAGAACCTTTTTAAGAGTACCCATTAACTATAAATTAGAAGCAAAAAGCATCGAAACTATCATTTTAGACGCGAATTCTTATCGACGCACGTTTCCTTTCAGCTATACATTTTTGTACGAAATATGAGTCGATATTGTCGAACATTTCGTATTTCTTTTCCTCTCCGTGCCGTACTTAATTTAGTTAAAAACTTCAGTCTCCTTAGCATATTATAACGGAAATTTAATATTGGGACAACGAGAAAAAGATTACGCAAAAACCTACCCGCTCGAGCAGAAAAGTCTTTATACAGGCGTAGACGTATAGTAGGGAACATTACGTACAATCAATCGCTGTGCCTCATTTCAACAATGCGGCCATTTTTTTTTAAATTATTACATATTTTACATACAGATATACACACATATACTTTATTTTTTTAATTTTCACATTATTGTAGTAATATTCTTAATAGTAAGCTAATAATATTATTCCCCTCTGTACTGAAACCTGTTTAAATAATTTTTGACAATAAAAAAAAGTAAAAAAAATAAACAAAATATCTACTCATCAGAAAATTAACTTAAATTACTATATTAAAAAAAAATAAACGTAGTTATAATTATAGAAAAAGTAAAATAAATAATTCAATTATGTATTTTGCAATTCGATGAATATGCACTCGAAATTGAACTACAGAAAGTTTATAATAAATCTATAGGAATAAAAAGAAATGCTGGGTAATATTAAATCTGTACGACAAAAAGAAAATAATTGTGAAAGTGCTTGAGCATAAGTGTTCAATTGATATTTATTTATTTGTTTATTGTACATGTTTCCGGTTATATTGCTTACTCGAACAGTCCTTGCAAATTTAAGAAAATAGATAAAAATGCAGTCAAGAATTAAAATGATAATGAAAGAGAAAATAAGGCAATTCTGGACTTTTCAAAAATTCCGAGCAGTCCTTCATATATTTTTTTTTCCAACTCATTAAACAACAATCAAGACTGCCAGTTTCAAATATTATTTACCTTATTGTCAATTAAAAATCGTGAACATATGTATAACATCTTTTTTGTATATCCGTGTAAATAAATTGGTAATCTCAGCATTTCAGGCATAAAAATAATATAAAATTATTAAAATAAATAATATGTATATTTAACATGATTCTAAACTATCCCGATTTCCCTTGTGCCTTTTCACAACCGCAGTTCGTGTTGTCTTTCAATAATTTATATACATAAAAAGATTTGAAATTCCTTTCTTTTTTGACATATTGACTCAATATTGTTGAACACAAAAATATTAAGTAGCAGCAATAACTAAATCAGTTCGCAACATATTAGGACAAAATGTTCCCTTAAAGCCAGGAAAGAAAAGACAATTTTTATTTACATTGCCAAACCACGTGGGTCAGTATGAACAAATAGAAATATGGCAATGAATGTTAGGAAGAACTTCGCAGTTACCGCCGTTTAAGAACTGGCTATTGAGTCTCTTGGTACAGTTCCTTCTTTTGTTATATGTTATACATATATTACTTAGCTATTCTATATGTAAATTTATCCAACTTCTACGATATAAAAAATGGGAAAATAAATACAAAATTTCGTGTCATGGATATATAATAACATTATTGTTGATTGGACTTATCTATAAACATCTAGTAGTCGAATGTCCTGATGTCGATTAAGATTTTTTAAGAGAACACTTTTTAGGAGGGTTAAAGGAAGGAAAGAACGCTGTTTTAAAGGGTTAAAGGAAGGAATACTTTGCTCTCCAAAATAATATTAATATTCGAGGTAAGTTTATGTTTTTATACTCGATTGTATAAAAAAATATTCGACCATAAGCAGCCCATAGAGGTTCAAAGCCTAGATTCTCACAATGTACGTGTTGTTCATGGTATACATTTCTATACGTACAGTGGAATTTTATGACGTATCCGAAGGGTCGGGGAACTTTCTTCGAGAAGCTCTCTCATGACATTAATACTCTTGGATCTGAACTTGGAACCCAGTGCGCACTAGCCATTGAGCCGCGACACCCACCTTTGGGGTATGACAATCTCATACTCTCAGACTCATCTCCACGTAGATGGGGCCCGTATTGTGCATCCAAGTGCAAATATATTCCATAATACACCCTACAAAAATGTTATTACTGACAGAAGACATTGTATTCTTTAATCCTTTTTTAATTATATATTCATTTCAATTATTGCATTCCAAAAAAATCAATAGAATGTTCGATATCTAAGTAGTTTTTGATTTATTGACATCATGGACACCATAGGCCTTTCTCGCTAACTCTATCTGAATGTAGTTTTAAGCATATTTCCACAAAAAAGGTTTCGCTTATATTAGTATACAAATAAATTATATATTAAATTCCTACACCTAGCCTCACTCGTCAATAAAAATCAGTTGAATTTTTATTTCATGTAAACAAAATAAAAATAAAATAAACTCAGAAATCTTTTCTGTTGCCAATTTAATAGAAAAAAAAAGCAACAAAAAATATTTATACACAGTCACACAAGTCATATCATAATGTCTATTGCAACGATAAAAAAATAATAGTAATAGTTAAATATTTAATACACATACTAGTAAGTAAGATTGAATATTAATTTTTGTGTAAAACTAGAAATAAGTTATATACATATGTGTTTTTTCATTTATCTTATTATCTGTTTTTTTATATATAATTTATAAACTAAAGAAAATAATATATGAACGACGAATATTATTTATTTATAATGATAACGCAATTGTTGGGATATTTTAATTGAAAAGAGATACAATACAAAAAAGGAATTTATTAAATTTAAGTATAAATTGTGAATTGACTAAATAAAATTTCTATATACTAAAAAAAAATAAAGACAAAAAGATGAGCACAATCACGTTTTAATAAAACATAAAAAGAACTATATTGAAAATGAAATACGCATGAACTATATTATATATACATACATATATAGATATCTATATATATGAATTCTAATCACAGGAAACGAAATGTATTTTTAACGTATTAGAAATATTTTCCAAATGCAATATTCAATGTAAATATATTTAAAAATAAATTCGTACTATGATACATTTGTTAAACAATGCCGAAAGAAAATGTTTTTTTATATGTAAAAAATAGAATAGAATTAATAAAAAAAAAACTTGTAGATGTGATTTTTTTCTAATTTCATTTTTGTTCTTTATTTGTTTTGGTTTAATATTAACCATAGTGAATGCAAGACAATTATAATGAATAATACTTGTTATAAGGTAAAAAAAAAAAGAAAGTCCTGAATTATTTAATTTTTCAGAAACGGACCAAAAGCCAATGTAGAATCCATAAAAAAATAAATATACTATACGAAAATGAAAATCGAAGGAAAGGAAAGAATAAATCCCTACCATAGCGGTACCTTAAGAAAAGAACACAGGTAGAAAAAATAAATATATAATTTATGTACTACTCTTTAAATTAGTACCCATAAAAAAATAAAAAATAAAAAGTAACGTATCACTTTGAACGAAAGGACAATGCAAATAGATGAAATGAGAATTTCCTTTTTTATTATTACTAAAATTAGATTTTTAGATTAAGACAGATGCAATGATTACAATTAATTATTAGGAAAAGAAATAAATCCATCTGATATTTCCTGAGTTAATGTTAAAATGTACAACCACTGACTATAAAATAAAATTGAAACAGAATGTAAAAAAAAAATAATTCATTTAAGAGAATAAAATGAAAAGACACTGTATTCCAAAATACATAAAAATAAAAAGCTTCTTAATAAAAATTTAAAATAAATTCTTTTACTTGCGTACAACGAAATATGTGGACAAAAAACTGTGAGGTTTTGCAGGAAAAGTGATTAGAAACGGGTGAGTCAAAGATATGTAAAACTTGTAAGCACGACATCCTCCGACAACAATTCTATATAAATTAAGGTTTATAAAATTTCTTATAAAATTATTGAAAGAATGATCATTTTAATAATTGGGCGTATCACTAAGTGGATTTTAAAATGTATACTACATATATCAATGTATACTTCTAAGAACTGATACTTCTCTTGAAAAATCGAGAAAAAATTTTTTCTAGAAAAATGCCCCCAAAAAGTGGAGTTTTTAGATTGGACTGTTTTAAAAATTGTAAGAGTAAATATCTGAATCAACCGCATCATTATATCTGTTGAAATAAATTTTCTTAAATTTGGAATGGAATTCTTATCGGCATGTGCGTAAATTGGAAGGCTCATAGCTGTACCGAACCAGGTCCCAAGAAAAATTCGGAGATATTAAGAGATAAAGTAAATAAACTTCTTCAAAATACATAAAAAATGCGAATCACTGACTTGATCTTTTTACCATAATTTAGGAACGGAACACGTAGTTCATCACAGACCTGAATAGAGTTTAACTTTGCGCAGAATTCAGCACTAGTTTTGGATTTTTTTTATGACTTGGTTCGTTACAGCAGTGAGCCCTCCAATTAGGCAGGCGCCTATTAGCGAGTTCGAGCGCACTTAACAGTTAAGTACGTACCACCTCACTAAAACATTAAACCACAATCAATGGATGGATTAAAAATCCCCAAATCAATTGTGAACTTTTTGCCTTTGGACGCATAACCCTGCTGCGCGAATTGGTCCGAAGGCTTCTTAAAGCCTTAGACGTTACGATTCTTTCTCAAAAAAACAGTACGGAAAGACATTAAAATAAACTTGGAAGTAGCTTGATTCATCAGGGGATCCGGAAGCTAAGGGAGCAGTGGCATCGAATAAAGATAACAGAACGAACAGCTGAGAGAGCTGAATTTGTAATATTTCATATTACATAATATCCAAAAATTCTCAAAATATTTTTTTTCGGTCAAAAATTTCTGAACTTTAACTAAAATAAAAACAATTTAAACATAGGTTCCGTCGTGTTTAATTTTAGACTCGAGTTTTTCGTTTAGACATGGGTTTAAAGCAAGAACACAATAAGAACTTATCAGACATCTATGAATATAGACCAAGGCCGATTGTTCTTCGCAAGTTCAACTTTATATTTCGGAGAGGCTTTTTGATTTATGGGCCTATCAAATGAGCACAAAAAAACTCTACAACAACGCTGATCCAAATTATTGGTTAAACTTTCACTGTGAAAAAGCAATAAACCTGTAATATTCCTTTCACTCTGAAATACGAGGGGCGTTCAATATATTCTCGGTATCGGGGCGAAGCTGTGGTTGTATATATAAATTGACTTATTTATCAAGTAATACTATTATTTAAGTGCATTCATGTAAAATTTCATATAAATGTGATTATTAATTCGCGTTTTATCTCTAGTTAAACAGAATCATAATGGCAACTGAGATGATGATGGTGAAAATTGAGCATCGCGCTGTAATTAAATTTCTCACTAAGCAAGGAAAAAGTCAAAAAACTATTCATGAAGAGATGGTGGCTGTTTACCAGGGTTCCGCACCTTTATTATCAACTGTGCAAAAGTGGTCAAGTGAGTTCAAGAAAGGCAGAGAGAGAATTGAAGACGACCCCCGCTCCGGCGGCCCGGCTACTGCTTGTACGGGAGAAAGCATCAAAGAAGTCGAAAAACTTGTTCTTGAGGATGCCCGAATAAAGGTGAAAATGATGGCAGAGATCACCAAGCTTTCAATTGGTACCATTCACACCATTCTTCATGACCATCTTAACCTTTCAAAGGTCAGTGTAAGGTGGGTGCCACGAATGCTCACAGCGCCTCAGAAAAAAGTGAGAATCGCATGCTGTAGAGAGCTTTTGGAGATGTGTAGTGAGAACGCGGACGGTGGTATGGATCGAATTGTTACTGGGGACGAAACATGGGTCCACCACTACGACCCTGAAAGCAAACAGGAGTCCATGCAGTGGCATAAAAAAGGAACAGACCCCCCGAAGAAGTTCAAAGTCACTCCGTCTGGAGTTCATGGCCATCGTTTTTTGGGACTCAAAGGGAATCTTGCTCATTGAGTACAAAAAAAAGGTGAAACCATCAACGCCACATCCTACGCTTCCACTTTGCATAATTTGCAGGAGGAAATTAAAAAGAAAAGACGGGGTAAACTCGCAGCGGGTGTGTTGCATCTTCATGACAACGCTCCTGTTCACACGGCGCGAGTTTCCAAGGCTGCGCGAGATTGTGGTAAGTCCTCAAAACCGAAAATGATGAAATTCCCAAACAGGTATGGAATAAGTCCCCGAAATATAACAAGGATTATTTAAAAAAAATTAAACTTCAACAAAAAAAAATAATTTAAGTCAAGTCTATATAGTCTTATTTTCAATTCGTTTTCCTCGCCCATAAAGTGATTGTGGCCATATCATACATAATGTGTGGATTACTTGTAGAGTATATGAATATCTACATACCTTACCAATTTTTATTTACTCAAATAATTTGTCCAAGTGAAAAATTGAATTCTTGAAGGAGTTCGGCGTGTCATTGTACGGATTTTGACTGCCTGTTAAACTTAATTTACCCTTAGGTATATGTATATTAGTATATAAATTTCTGGAATAGATCGGCGTCGATCACATTTCCCTTCAAAGCATCCAATTATCTGTCAAATGCTTTGACAAAATCAAACAACACCATATGGAAGCAGGATATTTTTTCATCATACCTTATACTTTTGATTCCATCTGTTTTTAATTTATCCGTGGAAAACCCGCATTGGTCATCAGGCAATCGATGTCTTCCATCTTTTTCCAAAACTCCTCCAGCTCAACCGGGTTAGCTTTTTATTTTGACTGCTTTCGCAAAATCTTCAAGTACTTCTTCAAATCTAGGAAAGCCTCTTGTAAGATTTTGGTTTTCCGGACTTAAGATTCTGGCTATAGTACTGCACCCAGAAAAGGATTACGTGCAAATCAATTGAAATCTTAACTTATTAAGATATGCACATATGCCCCTACTTTCAAAGAGATACAAATGTCTATTCCGCCGCATATGTACCGGGATGTGTAAAAATTGCTTATGATGACAAAAAAAAATTTAGTTCAAATCAATCATTTTGTTTTTTAAAATGCCGAAACTTTAAGACAAAAACACTCCCTCCTAATCCAGACTAAAAAGAATTCAAGGTGTGCTTACACAGTTACTTAATATACTTCATGAGCCACAACCCACAGGCATCCGATTCAATTAATCTATTTCTAGGATATACGCCTCCGCGTAAACACACAGCCAGGCAATACCTTAAATCGAAACACTGCTACTAGCCATGCTAATTGAAACGGGATTCTTATTAAAATTACACTCTGATAGATACGAAAAAAAAGAAAACAAAACCAACAAGAACACCAAGTCACATGGGCGTACGCCGTACACGTAGTACTCTCTCATTGAGTTCTTGTGTATCCTTATGTGTCCTTTGCCATAACCATTGCAAAGCATCAGCATCATTATCTTTGTCAGACTATTTTTTTTCCCCATTCCACTAGTAGCATTACCCTTCGAGTGACAATGTTCGCCTATTTGTAACCATTCCAATTCGCACCCACAAGGAAAAGTATCTACCACCCCAGCAGGGCATTTAAAAACAAGATGGAAGAACAAAAAAAAAAAAGTCGGAAAGTACCAAACCAAAACCACACAGCAGTGACATTTACCGCTCTTAAGAGCCTAAATGTACCCATTCAGGATACGACCACTGTGGCAGGGTGGCAATGGCCTCTCCGCTCCACACGACACATGAACGAGCGCAACAACGACACAACGACACACAGCGAGGACGGAAGGAACGAATATCAAATGAGAATTTGATCCCTTTATATACCCCAATGGTTATAAAACAGATGAGGCCCAGGACTTGTTTTCTTCGTTCCCACTTTTCCTGCTTCTACTGTTATTATTTTTGGATTACTTGCGCCGCAGAAATGCAGCAACAAGCTCTTCCAATGGCAAACTATACGTTCGTTATGTACGACCACGACCAGCAACAGTATCTGCTTTCTTTTTAAGGGTTGTGGTCTCTGTCCCCGCAAATTTTATTCCAATTTTTTCTCCATCTTGGTGCTTGTATAGTACATACCTAGACCCTAGAGAATAAGCTTAGAGATGTGACTAAGTTTTAAGCGAACAGTGGGGTCAGACGTAACCAAGGTAGTCGAATGATATACGCTCCTGCTCACACGCACCTCTTGGCGGGTGTTACAACATGTATAGAAATTTAAGCAGGCAGCAAGAATATGAATGTAAAATTTATGACTTGAATATTTATAAAGATCCACGGATGGATCACAGCTGTATCGAAGCCTGTCATAAAAAAAAATCCAAAACTAGTGCTAAATTCTTCAAAAAGTTAAGCTCTATATTCAGGTCTGTGATGAACTAAGTGAAAAAGTGTGAAAAGTGATAAGTAGAGAAGCTCGAAGCTGGCATTTTTCTGGATTCGAACTTGGAACCTTGTGCACAGTAGTCCAACACACTAACCACTAAGCCACGGCACCAACAATGACTAAACTAAACCGATTTTTCGGATCAGAAAAGGAGATCTTGCTGCCTATCAGATTGTTGACATCACCAACCAGGGTCAAAAAGACGACCAGTCTTTCAGTCGGAGGACTTCCTTTTCAGAGGAGGAATGAACGAAGGATGATTCATCCTCCGAATGAGCCCATAGCAAAAGGGGGAGATGAAAGTCGCCAATAAATATAAAATCATCATCGAGATCTGCGACGTCAAACAGAGAATTAACTTCATCTATAGCCAGTTAGTACGTTTGTGCGGGTTGAAATGATGATTATGGTTGGTGAACCATGCAGGTTTTCGTGCGAACCGTCTGACGTTATGATGGTAAAGGGATAGGAACTGAGAGGTATTCCCGACAGAATGATAGGAGTTAGGTTCAAAAATAGTTGTTAGAGTTGCTGCGAAATTTTTGAATATGAGAAACGCATGAAACCAATATGAGACGCATAAGTTGAAAGGTCCTTACCGAAAGTGAAAGAAGAAATATTAGAACTCTTATGAAAGCGGGTGTGATTTTTTAAAGACTCAGAGTCTATTGGGAGGCCTTCTATTTGAATCGAGACCATGACATTAGTCTTTGGCTGTTATACACAGGTTAGGTTAGATTAGATCAATATAGACCATTTGCGCTACCGCAATATAACGTATCATCGGTGTACCCGTTGAACCAGAAGGAGCTAATTATGAAGCACCGGAGACGGCTGATGTCTACATATGTACATATATCAAAACTTTCGCCGAAGTTGACAAAGAGAAAGTGCTTAGCATATATGTACATAAATGGAAGTCTCTTTCTCATTCTTATCCACGCATCTTCAGCAGAAATAATTTCCAGGTTGACCCAATCTAAGGATGTGCCCTTCAATGATGTAATGCCCTCTGACCGTACCCACTTTTTTTGAATTTTATTTTCCTATTAAGCATTTGGATACCATATTCACTATTATTACGAGTGGCGTTTAAATTGATCGAGTATTGTCGTTTTTTTTTAGCTTTGACGGCTTACTGGGATTTATGTATCAGTATTATGGGAGCCAAAGGCCTTGACTGTCATTGTAATTCGTTCTACATATGTCCCACAGAAATCAAATTAGGTACGTAAAAAGGCTGGTAATAAAGGGTATAATAGGTACATAGCTTAGGCACGACAGGGCAATGGCCCTGAAACTCGTTACAAGAATTAAAGAAAGGGAATGAGATCTTACAGTTTATATCTTAGAAGAATGCACCTCCACACGCTCCAGCTTCCGTTTTGTAGAACCATGTCTGTGTAGAAGCATTTGCAGTCTGACTAGCAGTAGCCTGTGGAACATAATGTCCAAGGATGTTGGGTTTTCAGCTCCCAACGTTCTCTTTCTAAGATGACGCCTGCAATTGAATCTCGGATGGTCAAATTTTGTACATATGTACTTCCTTTTGGAGCTAGATTATTGACGCCGGGCTGCATTTTTGACTTCATTAAGAGGGCTTAGAGATGATATTCTACATGATACCACAAAGTATGTTCAAATCTTTCCAACTTCATCATCACAAACTTGCACCGTTCCCCTTCTAGAAGTAGAAGCAGTTCATTCACCATTAGATTCCAGAGAAAATGGGACACAGCTCCTAAGTGTGCCTCTAATGACATCCTTCTGAACTGACACTGCGACCAGATTTGATTTGATGATCCTCTCATTAAGCATTTTGTTTACCAGAGCGCCAATTAATGTCTTAATTCCAACCATTCGGCAGTGTGTCCATAATTGCCCTGGACTCTCTCAAAGTTTAGGAAAGCTGTACTCTCTGCATTCCAGGGATTTTTCAATGGTACATTCAAAGGCTCGTGTCAACCGATTTCCATTTTACATACTATATATACATGCTGAGAGGCTAACACAGAAGAGTTTCTAGGACTGCCCCTTTGCTTTTCGCACAATGTTTATATAGTTTTTTTTTGTTGGTCCACTCTATAACATTGATTCGTTAAATTCTGACCTAAGCAAAGTTTTAAAAATCTAGTCGGCATTTAAACTGATTGAGTTGTAACTGCCCTAACCTAAAAAAATTAAATTAAATTAAACTCGACATTACTTAGCTCGAAGGAAAAGGATAAACCTCCGAAATGAGTTGCTACACTTCTTTTTGGTCTTTTTGCTATCTGGGGTCCAATTACCACATCACTCATCGAATAACACGTGATTGGTGATCGAGTAGTTTTTCATTCGACAGTGTTTGTGTTGACGAGCTACCGTACGATAAGGTACGCTTTTCATCATGACATTCCATTTTTGACAGGTATGTCCTTTAAGCCTGAATTTACCAACTGATCCAATCGTGCTCCATTTTGTTCGAGATGGATTCTTTGACATGAAGGCTTCATCAGATTGTTGAACTTACAATTTGCGTAATAAATGTTGCAAAGCGAAATGAAATGTCACTAATTTTTCACTACATATGTATGTATATTTTCTATTAGCTCGAATTTATATTCATCAATCAATCCAAATTAATCTTATTCTTCTACATAAAAAAACGGTGTTAGTCTAGGTTATACAGCCTGGCGGTAGGTGGCAGGATAATGTTGCCGTATCACCTAGACCAGTTACCAAAAAACAAATACATGATTGACCTACTACCTCAAATGAATGCTTTTTATTCAGGTTTCAGGTAGTAAATTTAATTTAAGTCTAAAACATAAACTAAAAAAAAATAATAATAAATTTCTGTATTCACCCCAATTCTTGAACTCGAATTCGACAGTCGAATCCGACCATAGTCGCATTTAGCTATTACAAATTCGTATATTTGTTCGTAAGATACGAGTACGACTATAGTCGGTAGAGCGAATGGATTCGCACTTTCAGAAGTGAGCCAAAGTGACCGAAAACTTTACGAATAGAAGCCAAAAGCTATTATGGTTGCAGTATACAAATCCTGTTCGCATTGTTTCGGAATTGGTCGTACGAAACCATTCTTCTATTATAGTTCAACCTTAACACTTAACATCCGCTTATAAGAGCGAAAAGAAATTTAAATAAAGTATACAACATTGTACATATAATTTTGTAATTGGTTGTAAGCTCAATCAGCGATCTATGCCAAAATTGAATCGCTTCAAAACTTGCACCTGAAACCACATCGACATTAGTCCCACCCACTGAACTTTGAACCTCGAAATTGTGTTGTAAAATGCGGGTACACCAAAAATGATTATTATAGAGTTCTAATGGCATACCTATACCTATACATATGTAGGCAGACGTACAATTTTTTTTTCTTACTTATGTACATATATGAAAACAGATGCATAAGTGGCAACCACAATAACCTGGTTAGATTAACCCCCTAAATGCATCTAAAATCTTTAGCTAACTTTGGCAAATTATTGAAATCTTTCGTGACTAGCTACAGTGTTCTGCTGAAGACCCAATTGATTTAATGCGTTTCTGCCACTAATTTGGGGTTAAAGTCGTTTCTCGCCCTTTGGGCCCCACTGAACACAAAAAAAAAACATGAAAATGCACACTTGTGTGTACCACAGGGGTGTGTATTGACGAAAGTGCTCGCTCCACACTCGGGGGTGAATAAACAGTTCTTTAGTTTATTTTTTCTGTTCGCCCTCCACGTTTGTTTATATTTTCTTTTTTACTACTGTAACGTTTTTTTATATTGAAAATAGTTTCTCCCCTGGGGATTATGCTTGCGAGAATATGCTTGTCGCTCGTACCAACACACAAAATGAGTGAAAAATGAAGGCAACCCGAAATCATGTGCAGTTCAAAGTTCAACACGACCACAGCACTGGGAATGGAATCATGGAGGTGGGCTTAGAATTCGGGATTCACGGGAATTCCCATAGGTGTTACAATGGGATTAGAAGGGAGTTAGTTCTCTGTGCATTAACATTTCCTTTATGCCCTTGTAACATGAAAGTAAAAATAAAAAAGAAACACCCGAGCACCAGAAGTGAATGCGACATCTCTGAGGGGTCGGCTTGAAATTTGTTTCAGTTTTTTTTTTTTTTAGTGTTTCGCGGCAGTCTCTTAGGGGTTGCTTGCAGATCTTTGATTATTTTTTATTGCGAAGAATTTGTTTTCTTCTGCCGCAGACATAAAATCCCCCCCGAGGTAAAAGGGGATTGCTAGTGCCACTATCTCGCGGATTATGTCTATGTACATAAGAAAAAATATTGCCTTTTGTTAGTGCATGGCGAAGGGTGAACAGTAGGTATGGGTAATAGGAAATCGATTATTACAAATCACAGGATTAATAGATGCGAATGCGAAGGAATAGTATCGCGAACGGGAGGACATATGATGTTCATGAGGAAGCATATTTAATTCAATGACTTTGCAAGTAAAATAAAATGGGGTTGTTTGTTGCATGCTGTTTGGTAAAATGGGTGTGACTTTTATTTTATTAATTGAATTTTATGAAAAGATATTTGGTATTTAAAACGGGTGCAATAGAATGAATTAATGTCTTACAACCATTTTGTATCGACGTCAACCCAAAAGTCAAGATCGTGGCTATTGAGGCCGATAAACTATAAGGTTAGGTTTGACAATTGCTTAATAAATCAAGTCGGTACCTAGTAATATCAAATATTGCAGAGGAGTTTCCGCAGGAGTGGAAAATAGGGCTGATCATCAAACTTCCAAAAAAGGCAATGCCTATTGGATTGTGGAAATTGGCGAGGAATGTGTGTTCTGGTAGCCGTAGCCATAATAACTGCTAAAATAATTCTGAAAGCGATCAAGGCGCATTTAGATTCAATTCTCAATCAAATGTAGGATCCACCTACATCGACCACATTAACATCTTACGGATCATAATCGAGCAATGGGTTGAGTACAGGTCTCCGCTACATCTTCGACAGCTTGAATAGAGATGCTATCTGGTTGGCCTTGCGCGGGAGAGGTATCCCAGAAAAACTCTTAGCTATTATTGAGACTACGTATGTGCGCTGTAAGTCACGTCTTGCACAATGTCAAGGTGTCAGAAGAATTTGAAGTCCAAAGCAGAGTACGTCAAGGATGCATACTGTCACCGCTGTTGTTTTTGGTGTTCTTCAGTGATGTTCTCCGTGCAGTATTGACGGAAGGATACTATGCGATTCGCTGGACTATGGCATCTTACCTCAAACACCTAGACTATGCTGACGATGTTTGTTTACTTTCACATCTGATAATGGACCTATGATAGTGGATCTTATGGTCCAGCATCTAGAAGCTGAGGCAAACAAAGTGGGGCTCAAAATTATAGCAGCCAAAACAAAAGTCCTGAGCACTTCTAATACCAGCGCCCAACTTAACATTACCGAACGGGAAGTGGAGAAAGTTGGCAGCTTTCTATACCTAGTAAGTGTGGTGCAACAGAATCGGGAAGGCCAAAGCTGCGTCCGGCATGCTGTCCACCATCTTAAAAAGCAATGTTATCAGCTTAGGAACCAAGCTGCGACTGTTTCGCGCCAACGTAGAATCGGTACTGCTTTATGGGTGCAGTACTTGGAAAGTGGACACCATTAACACACGCCGGCTGCAAGTCTTGGTAAACAAATGTTTAAGAGTCATCTTGAGGATCTTTTGGTGGAACCGTATCTCCAACGAACAGCTTTATACGAGAACGGGCCAGGAACCTATCAACATTACAATACGAAGGAGAGAGTGGCAGTGGATTGGACACACCCTACGACGCGAAGACAATTCCATTACGAAATACGCTATGTAGTGGAATCCGCTGAACCAAACAGGCAGAACAGCGGGATGCCCTAGGCAAACGTGGCGCAGAACAGTCGAGGAGAAATCGAACGCTTTGAGAATGAGTTGGAGAGAGCTCAAACGCGTTACAAAACTACGAACAAGATGGCGCGCAGGCGTCGTTGACGCCTTATGTCCCCCAAAGGGTTAAAGGACCCAAGTAAGTAATATACCTATTGGAATTGGATATAAATAACAGTTATACTAGTTTATTAATACAATGTAACTGTAAATTAATAATTTTATTCATAACAATATCTTACAACCAAAAAATATATATATAAACAAAATTAACAAAATCTATAACATAGTCACCAGTCCAGCCATTGACATTCGCTACGTCTGGAAAAAAAAATTCAAAATTCAATATTTGTTTTCTAAATGTGCATTCTTAATCCAAGTCTATGGTTCGGTCTATGAGGCCCGGCGGTTATCACTGAGTATTATTCTTTTTTCAGATTTTCTTTTAGCGTCTTCATTCGACTCAAAATGTTCGGCGGTATAGTCTTTGTCAAACATTGCAATGGTTTTTTATATACCGGTCTGACTTTCTCACAAGTCACATACGGATTAAAGCTATCAATTATGACTTTAACATTGGCCACTTGAGCAACAGAATCAAACAAATGGCGCAAAACATTATGTAATGGAGTTACTGTTCGCAAATTTGTTGAGCCCACCCGTTTGTATTCAAAATGATCGATTTCTCTCAACAATCTGAATACATCGGACCATGTGGCTGAAGAAAAATTAAACAATAACTTGGCGGATTCATCATACACAGACAAATTGCGTTTGTCAGCGTTAAATCGCACTTCAATATCGACTTTTTGCTTGGTCTTCCATTGAAGATTTACTTGCCAGATTTTCCGAGCCATAAACCCTTCAGAGATTGTCATGCGTTTATAAGCGTTTACCTGGGGTTCAGTCGATGGATGTTGTTGTTGTTTTTCGGTGAGAAGTATTTGTTCTTGTTGAGCATCAATATTTTGAAGTAGTTGTGAGCCCTCAAAGTAAGTGCAATCAGTGCCGAGGATTTGAGAAGCTGTCGCTGAAACAGCCACTTGTGAGACATCTTCGATGACAAAGTCGACATCTTCTTCTGTTGTTAGAGTTGGTTCTTTAAAATCCGTTTTGCTAAGAGGTGCTTTTTTACTAGTTGCCAGTGGTAGAGATCGAAAAGCGTGTGTTTTTTGAGCAACAAAATCGGAGTGTTTTTTTGCAGGTTTCTTTGGTGGTGTCTTCTTTTTGGTTTTAGGAGGCGGTTTTTGTTTAATAGACTCAACTGAAGGCATTTCTGACCGATGATTTGGAGAATGACTGTAGCTATGGTCATCGATTGTTGTGCAAAAATCATCAGTGTTTACTTCTAATACTTTTGAAGGCAAACTACCGTCGATATTCTGAGATAATCTTTTACTCCTTAAACACATTCTATGTTGACCTATATTTGTAGCCTTAACGTTGTTAGATTTGGCTTCAGGAATAGCGATGGCAGTAGATAGAGCCTCCTTACCCAACCAATCTCTTATCATTCTCTCGTCAAATTGACAACGGTTAATGGTGGGACTTAATTGTTCCTCTTGAACAGCGACTCCTGATTGCACACCTTCTGAACACGAAATATTAGGTACACAGTGCTCTTCCAAGTTAAATTCCAAATTAGCTTTAATTGTATAGATAGTGGATTCACTACTGGTATGTTGCATTTGTTCAGTAGACAGTAAGTTGAATGGAAGAGATTTTATAAATCGACGAGGTATAAGGAAAGGTACCTCGATAAGGTCTTCATTCTCATTTTCACCTGCTGTACCGTCTGTGATTGCAGAAGATTCAATTACTTTATTATTAAAATCATTTAGAACCGAAGCGATGGGTAAAAGTGCTGGAATATTGTATACCTTTTGTTTGTGATAAATTAATGGTTGGCGATCAACGTTTGTTATTGCTACCTCAGAGTCATTTTCAAGCTGCGTTTCTTTACAGGGACGAATTTGGGGCGTAGCATCTAATACCACTGGCATTCGCGTCAATAAATTAACACTTTCGAGTCCAGGAGAAACAACTGATGACTCAGATCGTTGATTATTATTTAAATATTCTACATGTGTTGTCAAATCAGTTGCAAATACTTTTATATTTTGCTGATGTCGCTCGATTGGTGTGTTTATTGTTTGGTCACTTTTATCGGCTACTTCGGAGTCTCCAGTTGAGCATGTATCTTCGACTAGTTTTCTCTTATTTACCTTACTTTTGGACTTATCCATCAAAGTATGTGCAACATCTTCTGTGTCTACTTCCATAAAAGTTTGAGGAGACACATTTATAGATGGTTCAATATTTCCAGTCTCTTCAGCCGACATTTCATCGGTGTGTGGCACATCTACAGATACGCTTTTCTCTTGAGTTGCTGTGAACGTTTCCTCAATATTTATGATAAGACCCCTTTCTAAAACAACATCTCTAAATAAATCTTCAGAGGCTTTTATATCATGAATTCTTCCAGGTGCTTCTAAATATTCGTCTTCGCTGGGCTCTATAATTTCCAGAGAACCAGATTCAACTACAACAATAGATGGGGACTTCTCTGTCGAGTTATCTCTTTGTTGTGAAGGTATACTTTTTAAGGCTGAAGCATCAGTATCAGAACTAACTTCCGTAGCTTTAGCGTAAGTATTTTGTAATGGCTCACCAATGGTCGAAGAATTTTGGGCAAGTTCCGCATCTTTAACAAATTCTATTGTCTTACTTGGACCCTTGCAATCTTTAATATTCTTAGTCAAGCCAAGATCTTCAGTATCTATTACTTTCGTTGAAGCATGGGCAGATTGAATATTAGCGGACGATTGTAGATCCTCCAGCAGTTCTACTGTCAAACTAGCACCTTCAGACATTTTTACATCCATCGTAGTAGTTAAGCTATTACCAGTGCAAATGTTTGTAGATGGTTCCAAATCAACTTCTTCGTTGGTGTGTTCTAAATCCTCCAGGACCTCTACGTCCGTAGTTACATCTTTGGAAATGTCAGCAGCAATAATTTCAGTTGCAGCTTCTGTACTTTCCAGATTAGGGGATGCTTCTAAATCCTTTTCTTCATGACTATTCTTCAGCAGCTCTTTAGAAATGATTTTTGAGCCATCAGCACCGGGATTATTAGTAGAACGTTCGTCTTCCTTACTTCGTTCATTATTTCGAGTATCTTTAGAAATGCCATCTTGGACAGAAGTCTTTAACCGCTTCGATGACTCCAGTTCTTCCGAAACCTCCATAGGATCAGCTTTCGATGATGAATCATTTACTTCTCTTTCATTTTTTGAAACTTCATTAGATGAGGATATAACATCCGAAATATTACCTTCCTCAGTAACATAAACATAATAGACTGACACTGTCGATTCCTGTGTACACTCAATACACTCGTCTTCATTTTCTTGTACTTTTTTTGATAGTTGCTGATCTGTTTCTCCAACTTCTTGAGTAGGTAATTCTCCTTCATTAAGTCTATAATCCTGATCTTTTGCAATTATTGGCTGATAAGAAGATTTATTGAAACTGACCTGTGTTAACTCTATTTCAGAGGGAAAACTTTGTGGAGCAATGGAAACATAGCTTTCTTCGCTTGAAACTGCTCCAATTGGAGTTACTTTTGATAAAGTCGGCTGTTCCTGTGAGGCATTTTGGAGCTGTAAAGAAGTATTATCAACCGAAGCGGTTTTATCGGTGAATACAAGATTTTCGTTCAAGTTTTTTGCTTGCGTTCTGTGCGAAGTGTTCTTTTCATTTGTAACGGGATTTAATACTGGACAAGGAGATTCTACTTCGATATCACCTGCAATAGCATCTGAATCGGTTGTTTTGCCATCTCTAGCACTTTTTTCATTAATTTCATTTGATGTTGAAGACAGATTCGCATTAGACTGACTTTGTGTTAAAGTTAAATTCGATGGAAATTGTTGCCCTTGTGGAAAGTGTTCCATGTAACTAACGGACGGTATGTGTGTCAAGTTCCCAACAGCGGATGCGGGATACTTGGTAGGTCGGCTAAGTAGAAGTTCTAATAGCTCAGGGGTTGATTCTTCATCCTCAATCTCAATTGGCTCTGATGGAGGCACGTCTATAATTTGAACACTGTCATCGAGTCCTGAATAACCTTCACTATCGTTATTAGGCATAGAAAGTGGTTCTAAAAATAAAAGGAAAAGTGGAAAACAAAGTTTAATTAGGGGTGATAGAACAATTTTATGTCAAGGACAAAGGGGATCTCAGAATAATGATCTTGGACTCTCGGTTCAATTGGTACAAAATTCACCTTTCTTGATGACAATATTTGGATCCGGTATTAGCATCGCCGTCATGTTTACGCCTTCCACCATCGTATCTTCTTGGCTATTACTGGAATCAGCAAAAGGATCTGTATTATCACGTGCTTGATCAAAGCTAAGAGCAGTCACATTGTTTTCCTCTGTATTAAAGGTCGTACTATATTTGCACGGTACATATACGGTTTCTGGAGCTCGTGTTTCTATTTGCTGTGACTGAGAAGATTTCGGGTCACTTTCACCACTTGATTGAAATAGGTTTGGTGATGGAGGTATCTGGCCTGTACTTTCTGGAAGATTCAAATCACCTTCTGTTTTAGTTTGATTTATAGGAAAATCTAATGGAGTGGAATGTATTGGGTGTATTATGGCATTGAGAAGTTGTCCTGCGGAATCTGCCGAGCTTTGTATTATGATTCCCTCTGATGTATCTAAGGAAGAAGGCAAGATAAGTTCATCAGGTGTTCGTTGCTTTTGATATGTTTTCAAAGAAGATTGTGATTGTTTGTTAGTATCTCCAGACAGTGTTAGTTCAAGTTCTTTATAATCTGTTGGAACACTATCTGATGACTGCGTTCCATCATTTTTATTTTTCATTTCTTTTGGTTCATCTGATTCGTTAAAAATTTTATCTAAGCATTTTTCTAATTCATCGTGTTCATCAAAGTGTAGTTCTGACTGTTCTTGTTCTTGAAATTCTGTATTACGATTTGGAGATTTGTCTAAACCACTTTTGTTATTGTTTGCATTAATCTATAAGAACCAAACAGTTAGTACGGAAAGACAGAAAATTTAAATCAACTTACAGGAAGTTCAGTATTATCAAGAGAACTTCTTAAATCAGAAGACAAAACTCTTAGAGGAGGCATCGATTCGCTAAGTGCATCGTGTCTGTTCAGTTCAGTTGTTTGCTATTAAAAAAAAACAGTATAGTATAGTAGTTGTGTTTGAATGAATTGTATTTTTACTCAAATGTAAGAGAAACCCTACAACTAGTCAAGTTCTGTACCTTTACATTAAAATACACAACAGAAAGGTAAGAATAACTAAAATAAAACTGCGAGAAAAGATTTTGAGAGGTAATAATTGTTTAGATCATTCTTACCTCTGTATCAATTTGTATTTCCTTGAATTTAATTCCCTGAAGCCAAACCCCATCGGCACAACATTTCAAATATTCCTTTTTGCACAAATCCAAGAGATATCTGTATGAGTCAGGAGGTTTCTTACCACTCAAGCTTACACATGCCTTCAAATTCGTGTGTTCTAAAACTTCTTCGAAAGACAATATCCTTGGGGGAATATGCTTCAATTGTATTGGCTCTTGTAGTCCTTTTAATGTTAGATACTTTCTAAGCTTTGACAATTTAATGTGAACCCCCCTAGGCCACGGTCTCTCTCTGCTCATAATTGCTTGGTATTGTTTCTTAAGATCTGTTTTCACAGAACCGTTTACATCATTTCTTTGCGATCCTTCGGCATTTATAAGGACCTGGTATTCGTCGAATGTCATTTGCAGAAATGCAGTTACTACTTTAAATTTAGATGATCCTTGAGGAATACTCGACTGAGGCTTTTAGAAACAAAATATACAATTTTTTTTAATTCGAAACCAAAAAAGAAAAAAGTACTTACTGTGCCTTCATTTTTTTGTATTTTTAAATTCAGTAGATATTTGATGTATTTCTTGACTTCTTCGGGATACGAAGTTATTGCTTTTCTTCTGTCAACAAGTGTATATTCCTGAGTTAAGAACTCAGAAATGTACTGATCGTCTTTACTCTCCTCCGCCAATGCCTTTAGACCTTTCTCTAGCCACACATTGATTTCATGTTTCGAATGCCCTCTCTGTTTTATAGTAATTTTGATATCATCAAGCTAAATTAGTTTGTAGAAATATTGTGATAAATTTTGCACTTACCGCTTTGTAAGGACTCACTCCTGAAATTGACAGCAAACGCATTTCAGCATCGGAATTAGTCTCACGATTTCTTTTTTGACTCTTCCTTTTATCAATTATCCGTGGGCTTGAGTTGGATTTACTAAAATCTGCACTTCTATTTCGTCTTGGAAGTGGTGATTTTATCGGCGACTGTGGACTCACACTCAGATCGACGACTATAATATTTGATCTGATGTCAGAATCATCGCTGATTTGGTCATTTGAAGAGACATTGCACCGACGTTTACTCTCCATTTCCTTACTCCTTCGCTGATTTTTATGTTCTTTTGGTTCTGTTTTATCTTTTACCACCTTATATGCCAATGTTTTTGAACTAACGACATTTTCTTTAGATGGTTCAATTAATCGGGATTCAAGAGCCCCACCTATATTGTTCTTTTTCTGTTCTCTTGGTTCTGTTTTAGCTTTTACCACCTGATTTGCCAATGTTTTTGAACTAATGACATTTTCTTTAACGTGTTCAACTAATCCGGCTTTAAGAGTCCCACCTATATCTACCATTATTTGAACATCTGAACCAGTATCTGAATCTTCATTGATATCTATGGCTTTATGATTTTTTGGTTTTGCTTTTCGAAGACTTGCTTTGCTTTGCGCAATCGACTTAATTTGAGCAGAGTCTGAATTCTTGGCTCGTTTTACTTGTGGTTCCATTTCTGAACTTTCTAGTGAAGTATCCGATTTTCTTTTCCACACCTCTTTATTCTGCGTGTGTGATTTATAATCTCTGGTAACAGAGTTAAAAAAATTAGTTATTTTTCGCGACTCTACCGCAAGTGGTTTGCCCTTGATTAGATCATTCTTGGGGGTGAACTTTACAGAGCTTCTACCTTTAGTTGATATTGTTTTTAAATGAGATATCGTACAATTATCATTTCCCAACTCTTCCGCAGTTTCATAATTGGCAACTGTAGTTAGTTTATTAATTGTGCAAGTCGTACCGCCATGAGGACGTCTACCTGTAGATTCGTCTTTTTGTCGTTTTTCGCCATTTTTTTGTCGACTTGTTGATGTTTTTCCTGTAAATATAAAATCAATATTTAGTTGAAATAATGCGTACATATGTATATCTATCATAAACAAGGCCCTGCTAATCAAAATAAAAATGATATGCAATTTCATACCAAGAACATTTCTTGTTTCCTCGTTAGGCATTCTCATAAGGTTTTCTTTTAGAAATTTTGGAATAGGTTTCAATGTCAATCCGTTACGTAGCATTTTGGCTCTTGTTGCTTGACTTGCATAGAACTGCTTGTACACAACGGGGTAGTACTTGTGTCGTATCTTATAGTTTATCCTGCAGATCTCTGATCCAGCTCGCTCCATTTCCTTCAGTACATACTCCTCGACATTAGCATACTTTTTAAACTCATCGAATGTGACTGGGTACATGTCTTGCGGCTGTTTTTTTGCTAACAAAATAGTGAATAGTTATTTAGTAAACATAATGAGGCGCGAAACGCAATTGTTTAAATCTGGATTATGGCTCACCTTTTGCCTTTTTTGATGTCGATGGCTGGTCATCGGGATCCATATCGATAGTTTGTTAATATCAAGTCAAGTAACAAATAACATTGATAATGTATATAATTAATGTAATATATAAATCCAATAAGATTTAAACAAAAAGCTAAATTTATTTTCCCAAACGGCAGAATTCGCAAGACGCAAATATGACATTTGACAGTAGTGTATGTTATGTTATGATTGAGATGGGATTTTTGTAAGTAATGCCAAATTCAAATACAGGAGACGTATTAGTATAAAGAATTGTGGGCATTATTATCAAAACACATACATAGTTCAAACTTTACATAAATTTAGAACATTGATGATATATTGTATAACATACATTTAGTTACAGTACATTATCTTATATAAAATTGTGAGATAATTATAAAAAAAAAAAACATTGCGTGTAAATATATTTCGTATTAAAATTGATTGATATAAGTCGGAAGTCTTGCTTATGGTTGTGGTTATAAGAAAAAAATATCAAGTTATGGAAATAATTTCACTCCAATATCACTCCAGGCGCCGTGGCTCAATGGTCAGTGCGTTGGAATACTTCGCAAGGGGTTCTAAGTTGGAATCTATGAAAATACCATCAAAGTGTCTTTACGGTTCCAACTCTTGCAAGCGTCTGACAAACATCCAAACGTTTTTACTTCTAAAAAAAAAACATACTTTGCCCTTATAAATTAAAATATGTTATAACATTTTTTATTCTATAAATAAAAACAATAAGAATTGACCTCACTTATGGATGCAGTCCGAAAAAAAGGCGAAACATTTCCGGCATTATGCTTCGTAATTCTTTCTTTGGCATTCGAAATTCGCGCTACTTTCCGAATTGACTCGCATTTAAAGAAATACTTGTCGTGATATTGCACTTTACGACGGAATACACTCATTTCTAAGCGCCACCTGTCCTCCAGATGAAGCAAGAAATAGGCAGTACTTATTTTCGTGCAGTAGACATGAATTATATCGAACAATTTCCGGCAAATGGTTTCCACTTTTTCAACCATCTTTCTTTTTACATCGTGCTGTGTGTCAGTAAAGGTGGGTTGATTTTCTGTCTTAATATTTTTTCATAAAAATCATAATTTTTATCATAAAAGCTATTTAAAAAACCATTTCAAACCGGTCTAAACTTAAATCACCTTCTATTAGTTCAAATTTTAATATAATTCCCCGTATTTTTCGTTTTAAGTCTCACGTGTTCCTTATACAAAGTAATCGATTAAATAAAAAATAATCTATTAAGTGCTTTTAGAGTGTAATTTCTATCGGTGAGTACAGCAGGGCTTTATCGTTTTCATAAATCGCTCGAGAATACATTTCTGAAACGATAACCGCCCTGCCTGAAGGAGAGTCATTGATGGATATTTTATTTTCTTCGTTGCAGAATTAAACGCTGACAACACAACAAAATGCCACAGAATGAGTATATGGAACGCCACCGTAAGCTTTACGGTCGGCGATTGGATTATGAGGAGCGTAAGCGCAAAAAGGAGGCACGTTTACCTAAGGACCGTGCACGCAAAGCCCGCAAATTGAGAGGTATCAAGGCTAAGCTCTTCAATAAGGAACGCCGAAATGAGAAGATCCAAATGAAGAAGAAAATTCAGGCACATGAAGAGAAAAAGGTCAAGAAGCAAGAGGAGAAGGTGGAAGATGGTGCTCTACCACACTATTTGCTTGATCGTGGTGTCCAATCGAGCGCCAAGGTGCTTTCGAATATGATTAAACAAAAGCGTAAGGAAAAAGCTGGCAAGTGGGACGTACCAATACCGAAAGTGCGTGCTCAATCTGACGCCGAAGTGTTTAAAATCCTCAAAACTGGAAAGACGAAGCGCAAGGCATGGAAGCGAGTTGTCACCAAAGCTACATTTGTTGGAGAGAACTTCACAAGGAAACCACCAAAATTCGAGCGTTTCATTCGCCCAATGGCACTACGTTTCAAGAAGGCACATGTTACCCATCCTGAGCTAAAGGCCACATTCCATCTGCCCATCATTGGTGTTAAGAAGAATCCAAGCTCTCCAATGTTCACATCGCTGGGTGTCATCACAAAGGGTACCGTAATTGAGGTCAACATTTCTGAACTGGGTTTGGTCACACAGACTGGCAAAGTAGTCTGGGGCAAGTACGCACAGGTGACGAATAATCCCGAGAACGATGGCGTCATCAATGCAGTACTCTTAGTTTAAGATATCTTCTCTAGATGTTAAGTGTTTGGTACCTAAATAAAACGATGTAAACATAGATCTCTGCCTTTTCTTTCTGGACAACGAACTGAAACTTCTAATATTTTTTCTACTAATTAACCAAATTATATTTAATTGTTTCTTTGCAGAGTGTGTAGCCTGACACAATCAAGATGCAGATTTTCGTTAAGACCCTAACGGGCAAGACTATCACCCTTGAGGTGGAGCCCTCTGATACTATTGAAAATGTTAAAGCCAAGATCCAAGACAAAGAGGGAATTCCTCCAGATCAACAACGTTTGATTTTTGCTGGCAAGCAACTGGAAGATGGACGTACTTTGTCCGATTATAACATTCAAAAAGAGTCAACTTTGCACTTGGTGCTCCGCCTTCGTGGTGGTGCAAAGAAACGCAAGAAGAAGAATTACTCGACCCCAAAAAAAATCAAGCACAAGAGGAAGAAGGTCAAACTAGCAGTGCTGAAATACTATAAGGTTAGTTGAGAATAAGAGAAAAACAAAACACTAGCCAGTGATCTACAGGAATTCTTGAGTCTTGTTGATTTTGAGCGCTTAACACGACGTAAAACAGAGTTGCCTGCTGGATCCGCACATCTGACAAACAAGTAATTTATATTTTTTTTTTAACCTTTTTCTATATATTTAGGTTGATGAGAATGGCAAAATTCATCGTCTGCGACGTGAGTGCCCTGGCGAGAACTGTGGCGCTGGAGTCTTTATGGCTGCCCACGAGGACCGTCACTACTGCGGAAAGTGTAATCTCACTTTCGTCTTCAGCAAACCAGAGGAGAAGTAAGCAGTAAGATAATTTGAGAGAGATTTTTATACAAATGAATTGAAATCAAATAAAAACTGATTTTAATGTGTGTATAAGTAATTGTTTTTATTTGATGGCTTGATGATACTTTTACACGTCTTTTTGTGTAAACTTGGGTTTCCTTTATATACTATTTGCAACTACAAACAAGTAAAAATATGGTCAGCAAGAACGTGATCAAAAGAGGGTCCTTTGACAGCAGGAGGAAATTTTTTTGAACCAATGCTTTTCAATGGAACAGAACACATTGACCACAGCAACAGCAACGTTAGACCTAAGTCCTAAATCTGCTGTCGAAATTGTTGGTGTTATCGGGCTCAGTCTGTTGTGTTGATGTGTGCTGTTGTCATTGCTGTGTGTAATGTGTTTCACTTCACAGCATCGGCCTTTTTATTTATGCTATTGAAGTTGCTGTTTCTACTACCTATAAGAAAAAATTGTCGAAGGCTGAATAAGCAGGTTATATGATGAATCAACCTATTAGAGCCGCAAGGAGAAGAAATGCTACGAACTCAGACTTCGAACACAGGTAGGTATATGAAGAGCTAAAAAGATATAAGAACCACGATAGCTTCAGTCTACATAAAAAGCTAAAGGAAATCTCCGGAATTGGTTATAAAGCTGCAACAAATAGGGAAATTTTGCTCAATGTAAAAGAGAAACTAGAGCAGTGGAAGGAGTACATAGAGGATCTCTTCAGGGACGAAAAAAAGTCATCTAGATCGCTATAATGGATCTGAGAGGCGAGAAATACTAACAGAAGAAATTGAAAAGGAGCAAGCAATCGAAAAGCGACAGGACAGATTGCAATGAAGTTGGAATCAGTGAGAACTTATACTGTCAAAAGAGTCAGGAGAAATCATGATTGGCAGAGAAGTTATTCTCCCCGAATAGGCCATAATAGAAAGCGACCCCATTAATATCATAAGAAAGTCATTACAATGTTGTACATATCCTACCCTATTTTCTAAAATCTAACAATACAATTTTTTTTTGTAATATAACCTCTGACTGATTTTGTTGGAAGCCATAAAATAGGATAAAATCCTTGGTCAGCCGTCATATAGAAGCAACTTTTGTACAGTGGATTTTAAAAATTGATTAAGTATAGTATGTACACCATTTTCAGTTATTTTGTTGTGGAAAATGAATAAGCTATAGGTCAAAATAAGTATCAATTCTTATAAAACTTCAATATTCATTTCGCTGTTATTTGGGTTGTATCTGTGCTAAACTTCTCGCAACAATACATTTTTGTGTCCACTTTTTTTTATAAAACACAGTATACCTAAAAATTCGTGTGAATTCAAGTCCCAATAAAACAAGAAAACAACACTTAGAAAAATGTTGTGCCTTTGAACACATCCTTGTATATTCACTACTGCGACATGAAACGTCAAAACCAGCTGATTTTTGATGTGTACGTAGTTTGTTGATAGTTCAGAAGAAATCGTTGAATTATTTTTTTGTTGGAAATCATTTAATTAATGCAAAATAGATTTATTTTCATGTGCCGTATTCGTGGTTTATGTCCGAAGTGTGTGTTTACGTGTGCTAATTTATAAAACACAGAAATTTCACCACATCCCGAGAAACCGGATCTAAAATCGCCAACCGCTTATGCGGCCAGCATTTGATGTGACAACCAAAGAAAAGGTCATATCGGCGAATGAGTACACGACGACTGTATTCCAAAAAGGTGAGGATACCTAAGACAAACAGTAATGTTTAAATACTTCAAAAAGCCTTCCCGCACCTCCATTGAGCGTTCAACATCTGAGAAAAGACATTCCCTAAGTCCATCGACTAGTTCCTGTGATGAGTCAACTTATCTTGACGAGGTGTATGGCACCGCCGATGAAGACGATGAAGCTGTTTTTGAGCACAGTTCACGTCTCTCTATGAATCTCAAAGCAATCGTGAACGAAAAGAATTGCCTTATTTACTTTGTGCAGTTTCTGGAGTCGAAAAAAGCTCTGCCGCTGATCAAATTCTACCTTGACACAAAGAATTTTAAACACGCATCAGAAGTCGAACCGACGTCACCTGGGCTACAAACTGAGGACAGCTGTAACTGTTCTATACCTGATGAATTCCTCAACTGCGACACCATTTCACAACAATCCGTGGGCGAAGCTTGCAAAAGCAACGATGACGACAGTACTGACGATGTCCACAAGGACTCCAGCAATTCAATACCTAGACCTGCTCTCTATGATCTTTCAATGAGAAAATCTCTAACTGACGACGAGAAGAGTCAGATCTACGCCGAAAAAAATAAACGTCAATTGGAGCGTTCTGAGAGTACCACGTCGACGGCCTCTTCCAAGCACACTTGTAAGACGACGGATGCCATTTGCATTTACAAGAAATACTTTATGCCCAATTCAGAGTATTATGTGGCCTTGCCTGTCGGAATCCTGTCTGAAATTTCTTTGGTTCTTTGTTCAGACGGTCAAACGTGCCATACTCACAGTATTCCCACAAACCTGTTCGAGTCCGCTCAACAGTATGTACTCGATAAACTCGAACACGAGTACTTGTATGACTTTGTGCAGAGCGAATTGTACTGTAAGTACTGCATCGAACTGCTTAGCAGTTCTGAGATGACCCTGATCGATATTCTCTACAGCGAATCGGCACTCTTTTATTTCATGGAGTACCTAGAGCAGGAAAATAAACGTAACTGTCTGGATTTCTGGATGGCAGCAATAAATTTTCGCAAACACTATGAATGTATGCCCATTTCAAGTTGCGTTCACAGCGAAGCCCAGTCTGATGCGATGATTCTCTATGAAAAATACTTCTCTCTACAGGCCCCAAATCCACTAAGAATCTCCGATCGTATACGCAGTATCGTCGAGGAATGCATCTGCAGCAACGATACAACTTCAAGAATAAGCCGTTGCTTTGATCGACCATTAAAAATTATTGAAAATTTCTTGGAGAAAGAATTCTTTCCGAGTTTCATCAAATCTGAACTCTACTCAAGATATGTAATAGAGCTTCAATCCAAATTAAGCGATCACAAGCGTCCAGAAACTACCATTTGTCGAAATAACCAACAACAACCGCAAAAATTCTCAAAACACCGCAAAACCATGTCAGACTGCACAAATAAAACCACAAAGGGCTTAAGGAAGCATTACATTTCTCAGCACAACACGCTGTTAGCTATGGAGAGCCACTGCAGCGGCCATACACACAAAAGCACTTCCACCTCAATAAACAATTCACCAGATATGCACATCGATTCTAGACATTTCGTAAATCCCGATATGCTATGGCAAAGAAACCAGCCCACGGGACTAAAGTTTGGCCGCGTTAACGCCCTCGGTCGATACGAAAGGGACTTCGACATATGCCCTGCATCGAAAAACTGGTCCTTAGCGGTTGGTAGTAATACCATAAAAAATGTTGTAAGGAAACTGGTTAATATTCCAGAGGATAAGATACAAGAGGAAATCGCATGGCAGATAGCCGAAATGATTATCGAAGATGTTATGAGCATTACCATGAACCGAGAGCAATCACATAACTCTATTTAAAGCATAACTGATATTAAAACTTTTTTTTTCTTATTAGTTTGTTCTGCAAGAACAAACACAAAATGTTATAAAATAATGTCTGCGCGCTCAAACAGGAACTAATTTGTTTGTAGACTTTTTTGTTTAAATTATTATTTGCTTAATAAAAATAAAGTAAAAATTGGAAGAAAGAATATGCATATTGTTCTAATAAATCTGTTTAAATTGATTGGACTTTCAGCGTATGTTTAGCGAATCCTGATGTGAAGTATACTAACTGTTATTTTCTTCTTTTCTTCAATAAGGGTACATATGTACACTTGTTCTTTCTCCATAGGTAAGTACGTTTGAATGTTGAACAATAAAGTTGTTGTTTTTATCCAAGAGGAAGTTAACCTAGGCCATTTTTTCTTAAGTAATCCAGTTCAAATGTGTTATTTTGGGTGTTGCTTCCTTGCTTCTTCTAGAGCTGAGCGCCTGCATATTTTAGTCTCCAGTATTCTGATTTTTTTTTTTCAAGTGTGTAGATAGGTATTTGTGTTCGGTTTTGAGTTCTCCCTCCTTTGTGTTTGTGGTGTTCCATTGCTGGGTGTTTTTTCTTTTCCATTGGCCAAAAAGAAGTCTTCCTTTCGTCTTCCGAATAGAAAACACTGCTAATCATGTACCATTCGCTCTTCAGAATCATCTTAGAGGGGAAGCAAGAAAAAGTTGAGAATACACTGATTTGACAGTTTTCACCAACCAGCCCAAAGAAATTTCTTGCACTAAAATTCGTAGCATGGGAAAACTTCTTAGGGGTCCGTTAAAGCTTTCTCTTGTAGAACTAACTTACAAGAAAATAAATAATTCGAATCAAAACCTTTCAATCCGCTTTTATTATTCCTCTAATCATTGAAAATAACTGGGAACTTTTGTGAGAGCTTTCTTCTGAAAAAAAACATAAAAATTTTCGTAAAAATTAGTAAAATTTCGTGTTTTACTGGAAAGTACTACAAATTCCGTGCGAAATGAATGTAGTCGAATTTAGTCTATTCGATTTCGAATCAATAATAAATTAAAACATCAGTAGTTCTATTTGATTTATTTATGCAATGTTCTTGTCACGATTTGGCATCACCCAATATTTTTACATTTTTGACATTTAAGACGACATGTTATAGATTGAACAATATATATGTCTCAGTCACTCCTCTTAGCCGAAAAAAAAATGAAATCCGTCATTCGCATTCGCGCTGCATCATTTCTTCGTCTGACTGGCTTTGGAAACAGAAGGTTTGGTAATAATCGAAATTTGTTCATATTCAACAACTTTACTCGAAATAATTGTAAGCGTTGAATATTGTACTTTAATTTTCATTTATATAACATCAGACATTCACTAACTAGCTACACAGAAGGCAAAACATACAAACGTCACAGAAACTATGGTGGCTAATCAGACTTTCGATTATCCGGTGGCCCGCAAGGACGAGTCCGTGGAAGAAGATTTTCATGGAACCAAGGTAAAGAAAAAAGGTGAAAAACAGCAACTTTTTACAAATTTGTCTTTATTCAAAAGGTAAAGGACGTATATCGTTGGTTGGAGGATCCCGATGCGCCCGATACTCAAGCGTACGTCGAGGAGCAAAATAAAATAAGTCAACCCTTCTTGGAGAACTGCGAAGAATGGCAAAAATTTAACACTAAACTAACTAAGCTGTGGAACTTCCCCAAGTTTGGGGTGCCCGCTAAACATGGGGATTTCTACTATTTCTACAAGAATTCAGGATTGCAGAATCATAGGTGAGACTATAAGTTTCATAGGTGTACGTATTATACTGAATCACAACATTACTTTGTAAAATATTAAAAATAGTGCAGTTTTTTTTACTAAGCTGTTAATTAGGTAATATGATAGAAAGTGAAAAAGTTTGCATTTACACCGATGCAGAGTAGAGTTCAGAAATAATTTTGCGGCATCAACAGACCTCAGTACTACACCATATGTTAGGACCTGGCCCAGACTTAAGTATTGGCTTCTACTTATTTTATAGTTTGTGCGTTAATATAATACCCAATCACAAGTGCAACGCCCAATTTCTGTGTTTTTCTTTAATTTAAAATTTTTATAAGATAAATGACAGCCCTATGGAACAGTGATAGATGTGAGACTGTGCAAATGACCGTGGCTTAATTTTCCGGAGAACATGGTGTTCTTCAAAGCTTATAACTGGGGAACGAGTTTATATGACCTTTCCTTGTGCTTTATTAATGCCAGAAAAAAGTTTACTGCTATACAGTACTAATTAAATACATAGAAACACGTTGTTTTCTTTTATTGCCGTAAATAAGGTCAATTTAAGTTGACGTTGCTTTTTTTCGGTTGCCTTAAATAAGATCAATTTAGGTAAAAGTGAATAATGAAGTAGAGTAGGAGAGTAGCGACGAAAAAATATATAGGAAAAACGATTCTATATGATAAAATTAAACTATGCTCCGCAGACTAGGAATTGATATAGCATGCTGTATTATTTGTTAGTAAAGTTAATAATATAGTTGATGACGTTCAATTTATTATTTTGTGGTGTTACATTTATTTCGAACGGCCCTTAGTTGAAGAATAAGTCTTTATTAAACACCCTAGTCTGCTGTGGATATACTTGGAACTATAGGAATCCTAAAAGAATATCAATAAAAACGTAAAAAGGTTAAAAAGTCTAAGAAATCGCACGCATCGCGATCATAACCTTGTGTTTCACGTAGGCACAACCTAAAACATAATGTACATATGTGTCTTACTTATCTCTAACAAAGCCATATTGTACATTTCAGTATGATAACAGCTTTGGTATTTATTGTGCTTAAAGGGTACATTAGACGTCCGATAGAAAAGGTGTATCTTATTTTATTACTGTTCCATAGATTTACTTTCATTGCTTAAGTTAATCTTTTCTTGATGTTTTTTTTAACGTAAAGTGTCATGGTTTGCAATTCTGAGTGTATTTTGTTATGTTTTTTGATTACTTAACTGCGAGGTTATGACACGCACGGAGTAGAAGGATATCAAGCCTCACTTTTCACTGTTTCCCTATTAGTCCAGGCGGAGGATTTATTGGCTTCACTAAAGCCTATTAAATGCTGGCTAAAAATATCAGGCATTTTAATTATTTTTTTGCGAAACACGCCAGTAAAAGTTAGAGTCTTTCAATTCCTGTTATGCCTTTAAGACGTTTGGAAAACTGTCCAAATAAAATTGGAATTATTTTCCAAATAGTAAGTTGCCAAATGTACAAAATGTTTTATCAAATTTTTATTACTATAAGGTGAATGAAATATTTCTCAATGTTTATTTTTTTTGGCCGAAAAATAAGTACATTAAAAGTGAAAACAAATCAGTCCAATCCATTAGACCCTACGTCCATCGAAACTAAGTAAAAGAGGCTTTAATTTTCAATACTAGGCCTCATATCATCTACACAAAGTTTTGGTTAAATTGGTATAATGGTTTATTCACAGCTCAGCGAATGGGCGAACCGCCAACAAACTATATTTAGCACATTTAAAGGCAAACAATTGACAATTTTACTATTCCCAAAGAAGAAAGCTTAATTTATCTATCGTTTTATAGAAAAAAGTAAAATAGTAAATAATTTCTGCGAGAAAAACATCAATTCGTTGATTTTTCCGCCAATATACGAATAGTTTTTGCGAACTGTCAAATTCCACTGATGCGAGAGTTTAACCTCACAAATTTATTTTTCTTCGGCAAAAACGTCAAAACTGGCAAATATTTGCTCGTTCGTGTTCGCAGTTCGCTGAGCTTTGAATGGACTTTAATTATTATTTTATTTAGTTTTTATTATATTCCAAGTTCTAGAAAAAATTACAGGAAGATACAAATTATTATGTTTGGAAACAACAAGTTGCACATATTATTAATGCGCAAATACGTGCAACATGGACTCGTTAATAAAAAACAATCAAATAAATTACTTTTTTTAGTGCTCACCCTAAAAGCTTTACTATTTAACGTTTAAAGTTATCGTATTATAGTCCGTTTTGTCGTAATAGCTGTCTATTTTCTGAGATGTATTATTAAAAATAATAATCAAATCTAATTAACAGCATATGTGAGGGATGCTTGCGTGAAAAGTTGTTGTCGTGTTCATTCAAAAAATATATGAGGATTAATGAGGGTGGCATTAGGGTGATTTTTTTTATAAATGGATGTGCTTGGTCTGTAATTTGATTTATTTACATTTGAAGAGCTGGACAGACAATCAGGGAAAGTACAAAATTACACAAACGAGTACTCTGTTCCCGAAACAAACGCTAAAATACTTGATTCGCTTTACTTACACCTACATATGTGTGGGCGCCGTAACTCCGTGATTAGTACGATGGACTACTGTGCATTGAACACGCACGACAGAGGTTCCAAGTTTAAATCCAAGAGTGCACCATCAAAGTGGTTTTAACGGCCCCACCTCTTGAGAGCGTATTAATCTAAGATTATTAAGATTATTAATGTCGTGAAAAAGCTTCTCAAAACCCCCCTGCTCTTCGGATACGGCATAAAACTGTAGGTCTCTTCTGTATGTACAAAAATGTATACCACGCACAATACGTATAGTTGTGAGAAGCTAGATCTTGGCCCTCTATGGGCTGCTTACGGCCTTATATTTATTTATTAATTTTTGCAGGAAATTCTGGGTTTCACTAGGTTGCCTTTTTTTACAAAAGTACAAATAACTTTAACAATATAATGATGAGTATGTATTCTATTGTAGTGTACTCTATCAACAAAAAACGTTGACTGACGAACCAAAAGTCTTCTTGGATCCTAATGCATTATCAGACGATGGAACAACTGCCTTATCTCAAACGTCCTTCTCAGAAGACGGCAATTTATTTGCCTATGGTTTAAGTGAAAGTGGATCTGATTGGATTAAAATTAAGATCCGTGATGTTAAGACCGGTAAAGATTTTGACGAAACACTTGAAAAAGTCAAATTTTCTCCCATGGAGTGGACCAAAGATAACAAAGGATTCTTTTACGGAGTAAATGATTACTTTATTCTATAAGCACCGAACAAATGATTAACATTTTATATTTCGTATAGCGGTATCCCGATCAAGAAGGCAAAACTGATGGCTCGGAAACACAACAAAATGAAAACCAAAAATTATACTACCATAGAGTAGGGGAACCACAACATAAAGACGTGCTTGTTGTTGAATTTCCCGAACAACCATCTTGGAGAATGTAAATGTTTTTTGTTTTGTGTTTCTAATATTTATATTATGTTATACGTTTACAGCAATTGCGAAGTAACGAACTGTGGAAAGTATTTGCTTCTCTTGATTGTGAAAGATTGCCGTGATAATATTGTGTTCTATGCGGATTTACAAAAAGCTGGCGATATACAATCTAAGCTGAAAATTCTTGAAATCGTCACTAAATTCGAATCCGATTATGATGTATGCTTAACTATACTTCAAAACTAACTCAGTTTGTACTTAATAATCCCCATTTCATGAATTTTAGTATATTACAAACACGGGGTCGAAAGTTTTCTTCCGAACTAATAAGAAAGCCCCCAATTACAGAGTGATTGCAATCGATTTAGAAAATCCGGCCGAGGAAAATTGGAGTACATTAATTGCGGTAAGAAGACCCTATTCTGTCGAGGGTTTTTAATTGAATATCTTTTGATTTTTAAAGGAACATGAAAAGGATGTCTTAGATAGAGTAATGTGCGTGAATAACGACAAACTATTACTGGAGTATATACGAGATGTTAAGGTAACAAAACATAATTTCTCTAAAAACAACAAAACAATTCAAATTTCCTTTTTATTTTAGAGTGCACTTCAAGCCCATTCCCTTGAAACTGGCGAACTTATACGTACATTTGACATTGACATCGGAACAATTGGAAGTATTTCGGGAGAAAAGAAATACTCTGAGATATTTTATCATTTTACATCGTTCCTCACGCCAGGAACAATTTATCACTTTGACTTTGAAAAGCCCAATGAGGAACCAAAGATATTCCGAGAAATAACTCTTAATCTGGAGGGTTTTGATAAGAATGACTACAAGGTCGAGCAGGTTTTCTACAGCAGCAAAGACGGTACAAAAGTCCCCATGTTTATTATACGAAAAAATAAAGAAACTGTAACACCACGCCCGTGCCTTCTCTATGGATATGGTGGATTCAACATCAGTTTACAACCTTCGTTCGGTATAACTGGTTTAATGTTTATTGACGCATTCGATGGAGTGCTTGCCTATCCAAATCTTCGTGGAGGTGGAGAGTACGGTGAGAAATGGCATAATGGTGGTCGCCTACTAAACAAACAAAATGTATTTGATGATTTCCAATCATCGGCGGAGTATTTGATAAACAACGGCTATACTAGCAAAGATCGCATTGTAATTCAAGGAGGTTCTAATGGCGGCCTTCTGGTTGGTGCATGTATTAATCAGCGCCCGGATCTGTTTGGAGCAGCTGTTGCACAAGTTGGGTAAGTTAAACGCATCCAAATGGGTTCTTTTTTTTATGATGTTTGATGATTTAAATTTTCAGTGTCATGGACATGTTGAGATTCCATAAATTCACTATTGGTCACGCTTGGTGTTCAGACTATGGTAATCCATCAGAGAAGGAGCATTTTGATAATCTCTACAAGTATTCCCCGCTTCACAATGTACATACACCAAAAAATGGTAAATAACCGACTGCCTAAGTATATCCAAAATCGAAATTAAGTTTCATTGAGTTTTTTTTTTCTTCCAGCGAATGAAGAATATCCGTCAACATTGATTCTAACCGCTGATCATGATGATCGTGTTAGTCCATTACATTCGTTAAAGTTTGCAGCTGCTCTGCAAGAGGCAGTTAAAAAATCGGAAATTCAGAAGAAACCAATATTGTTGCGTGTCTACAGTAAGGCTGGTCATGGAGCTGGCAAGCCAACATCCAAGCGCATTGAAGAAGCTACTGATATTTTGACCTTTATGTACAAAAGTTTAAATGTAGATGTGGTCAACTTGTGAGTGAATTAGATAAGTTGAAAATTTATTCAATTACAGCATTTCTGCCATATTTTAATATATACATACATATATGTTTTTTTGGAAATTTTGTATTGGAAAATATTGCGCGTTATAATATAATAAACTAATATTGCTTTAACATCTCATTTAATTGTTTAAATATGGGTACAAGTATTAAAGATAACTGGTCGAATAAAATACTAGCACAAGATATAAAACGGCGATTATTGATTCCGACGGATGCACTGCGGAGGCTACCTTTATTTTGAATCGTTCTCCATTACTACAAACGTCAGTTAGCGAGTGATGTTATGTTATAGATGTTTTGTGTTGTGCTAATGTTTTCCGATATACCAGTCGTCATGGATATGCGTCATCTGTGTTTGTTCAATTGTACTCAATATATAGTTTTAATTTTTCCGTCGTGAAACAAACAAGCTAGAAACGTTGAAGTACAGTTGAATTACGGCACTAGGAGTCCATATATTTTTACGTGTAAATGACCATTGGCATTGAAGATCATGCTTCTATTCACCAATAAATCCTACCATATCACTGAGCCCGTTGTAACGATCTTACAAACTTCTTCAACGCTAAGAAAAAAATATTGGCTTTCTCTTTCATGTTCATACTTTTGAGATTTACGTCGAAGTGGTGGAAAAGTGTTCAGATAAATATATAAAATGGTTGCACTACCGAATTACGATGTGTTTTTATAGCATGACAGTGGTTAGAAGTGGTAAGCAGTTAAATTTCCGCTCATCCAAATACGTTAGCCTTGATTTGGCATCACTTCTTTTTGTTAGCATTACCATTTCAGAGTTTTTCACCATCTGAGTTCTACATATAGATATATGATATATACTAAATGTCAAAACAAGTTGTACCAAAAATTCGACTCGTGGTTGGATTGCACAGTATTCAATAGCAGATACATAAGCTTACTTACTGCAACTCTTGGTTAATAACATTGGAATAAGATTATAGTTTCCATGTGATTCCGTGGAACAAACAATATTTTTAAAGGTAAGCATACACAACTGCCCCAAGCTAGTTATCAACTAAAACCCGAGACAATTTTCTCCATAGGAAATTTTAGAATTGCACTTTTAACATGTCGACACGAAGACCAAGAATCAAGGCCTCGGCCAACCTCGCCCTGGCAGCGAAACGTAAGCCAAAAGCATCTGTGGATGCCCCTGAGGTAAAAAAGCTTGTCAAGGATGTCCGACCAGTTCAGAAAGTTGATTCATCTGAGGAGAATGCCAAGGAAGCGCATGTCGGTAGTCCAGTTACTCCTGTTGAAACGCCAGCCACTGTCATTAGCATCGAAGACGTTATACCTCTTCCAAATACGTTAGGAAGCCCAGTCTGCCCTGAGGGAAATACTTTAAAGTCCTTTGAGGATGCCTTTAAATCTCCACAAAATCGTGAATACAAACGACCTTCCACAGTAGCTCTAATCGAAGAGAACACTGTTTCCGACTTTGAAGACAACATTCTTCACATGGATTTACAGAAATCGCCCGGATTTCCCATGTCGCCGACTAAATCCCGGCAACGCATTCGACCAACACCAATATTTGGCCAGCGGCGTAATAGTTTCGTTGGAACCAGTCCATCACCACACACAGAAGATGAAACAAACGGTGGTGTTAGCGGCAGCGGTGGGGGAACACGCCAAAGAAGCTCAAATAGTACTTCCTCGGATGTAACTGGCAGTTTTCTTATGCGAAAACTCGCAGCAGGAAATCTTGGTCGAATACGAACCGAATCAGGTTGTTCAACTATTTCTGAGACAAGAGGTTCAAGCCGTAAAAACGGCAGCGAAGAGCATCGTAATGCGGCGAAGCGCGAGTATTTGAATCGCTCTAATGTTAAAGTGGTGGACAAGTCTACACTGAAAATGTTTGATCTCATCTACTACAATCCGACTACAAACCCGATGGAACAGAAAATGGCAGGAGCTTCAGTTTCAGCTGCTATGGGTTCTGATCCTGTTACCGATTCAATAGAATCCCCTGAAACGAACTCTGCTGAGTCCACTCCACACTCTGCAATGCCAGTGCCACAGCTAAAACTTGGCTCAAATGGAGAGATGATGATTGATGAGAAAAGTTTAGAAATTGAAACAACAGCCGAGGTAGAGGCACGTAAAGTGTTGGCCAATTCCAGTTTGATTTACCACGATGAGAATACTGGTAGTGAAGGATTTTATAGAAAGCACAAGCGTACAAAAGACTGGGTGCCAGAGGAGACTATTAAATTTTACAGATGCCTACAAACAGTGGGCACAGATTTCTCCCTAATGTTGACACTTTTTCCGAATCGTACACGCCGAGATCTAAAACTGAAGTTCAAAAAAGAGGAACGGTGTAATTTAAACTTAATAAACAAGGCTTTACTCTATCCGGGTACATTTAATATTGAGGATTTGAAGGAGCAGCTCGATGCCGAGGAAGAAGAGAGGCTTGAGCAGGAACGATTGTGGAAAGAGATCAAGGCGAAGGAAGCGAAACAAATTAAGAAGGTAATTTTTAATATAAACGTAGATAAATGTAGGCTGATCAATAGATAATAAATATGCAGGAGTCGTTTGCAAATATGAAAAAAAGAATCATGAAACCCATAAAAAAAACTTTAGCTTTAACTGCAAGGAAAACTATGTTTCGTAGTAAACGCTGGCTCACATTTTGCAATACATATATGTATGTATAGCTGTAAAGCTTAGTAGCATCAAATTTGTAGACCATTTTATTCATCAGGTGAATAATATGCAAGTCTAGTTGATTAAGAAGTTAGATAAACAGATGATTTAATTTCTAAGTGGCTCCACGCTGTCAAATCCCGACTAAAATCGTACATGCAGCCAGGAAGGACTTGGAACAATGTGTGTACGTGCATATGTAGGTTTTTTCTATTTTAGAACCTGATTCTACACAAATTTTACTAATTTAAAAAAAAAAAGTAGTTCTTCTCTATAAAAACAAAAATCCTGTCTTGCACCTTGAATTCATTTTTTTATACAAGAAAATTGTATTGCAACATAAAGATGAAAGCAAAGCATCTATTTTAATTGTTTTTATCAAAATGATACATTTGTAAAGGTCCTGTTTATGTAAAAACGTAAAATCTTTGAGAAGTAAATACAAATTATATTGAATTATTTCACACATTGATATTTTATTAATGTATCTAGCTTAGAGAAAATTTATTGAAACTATTACGTTTCCTTACAAACCACCACGACCTCTGCCAGCTGATGGAGCACCACCTTGCCAAGAACCGCGACCAGATGGCGGAGCGCCTCTGCCACCAACTCCACCACGTCCTCTGCCTCTTGCTGAAATATTTAATGCAGAATTAACAAATATTTAAATCACCTAGCATTTGATTTACTCACATAAACCTTGCGCTCTTAATATAGCTGACTTTCCTCTTCCCGCCGTGCCGCCTTTTCCAGACTGTTTTTTGAACATCGGCGCGTTCTTCAACATGTCCGGCAAAATGAGAAATCTTATTTTCGATCCACGAATGTAAACGTTTTCCAAATTTGTTGTGCGTCCGTCGCGGTATGTCACTGTTATCTGCGTTAGCTGGCAATTCATGTTGTCCTCTGCTTCAATTAGCTTGCCACGGTAAACTTCCCCGGTTATTGTTTCACATGTAACGATATGGCCCTCGGCCTCGTGCAACACTTTAATTGGTACTCCAATAGACATATTTGTACCTTGATATTTTGTTGTAATTAGTTATTTATATTTGTGCACAGATAAAGAGCTTTATTTTAATTAATAAAAGGGAAAATTGCCGGTGGTAAAGAAGTTGCTCAGAACACACGACGGACGGAGCAAATCGCATTGAAATAATGACAGATATAGGACGCCATTTTTTTCGCGTTTTCTTTCCTCGTTTTTTTTTTTTTTTGTTACATGAAGAGTGCTGCCAATTTTTAGTTTTTTATCAGTTTTCATCAAAATTGTTCCACATTCGGTAGAGTTGACTTAAACCGCCACTTTTGACGTCAATGTGACTTATGTCATTTTCAATTGGTCAAAAAGAAGTCTCTTTTATATTCCGCAGAGAAAAAACACTACCAATTACGTTCCATTAGCTCCTCGGAAGCATCTACTAGAAGTACTATTAAAATGCATACAAGTTTTGTCTCTTTTTTTTAGACATAACTTCCTCATAGTTTTCATATTTTGATCCGTGACACCGGTCTCACGAATCGGTTAAGTCCTAAAATTGTATGATCTGTGCTTATGTCGACTGACATTGTGAGATATAAAATGCGGCAGCTACTTTACAGCCAGTTTTACAAAAAGACAACGCCACTAACGATTAATTTTCATATTTGAGTTAGTTTACGAAATTGCACTCAGATGATATCATATAATATTTTTAATTGAAATTGTTAACAACGGTGCTTTACTTTATTTTATATTAAGCATATACCAAAGTTGACATGTACTTATACTCTTATATATATTTATCCTGCTGCTTTTATTTTCCAGATTACTAACCCCACCAGCACATCGTCACGTGTCCTTGTATCCGGTGATGAAATCTATCAAAATGAAAACATAACTAAAGAGAAGCTCTCCAAACGAGTTGTTGGCAGTACCAGTTCTACCGTTCAACCGAAACAGAAATGGAAAAAACAAACAACGAAATCCTCACGCCCATCCAATTCTATCGATGAAAATCTATTATTGGAAAAAGAACTCAACGATATATTAGATTCATCGGTAGTATCCGGAGACACTACGGATTCTATGTCTGAAAGTGGAGGACTAAGTGAGGCGTCTATTAGTCTCATTCTTAATGAATTGGCAAATGGGACCCTAGCTTTCGTATCCAGTGTTGATCCAGCGAATCCAGATAAGACTGTAAATGAAATTTATATTTTATGTAAAGAAACCGGTCAACTCAGTGATAAACCGCTGGATCTGCCAGAAGAAATAATTGATGCCATTCGATCGGTCATGACCAGTTAATTGTTAATATCAGGAATGCGACGCTTTGCTTGCATTTATACTTTGTTTTTGTTATTTGTTCTTATTTTTATTAATACTATTTATATATTATTACACATAGCACGCGCAATACATTCTAAGATTTTGCAGAATACTCAGGCAAACTCTCTTTAAGTACTTTGATTTATATACATAGTTTGCTTTTACTTGTCGGTAGGCTATTACTCTATTAAAGTTATATAGTTTTTTGTTAAATAAAACAAAACTGCTATGCAAAGATATTTGTATTTATTTGTGGTAGCCGCATTTAAGCAGCTTGACAATGAAACTAATACCTATAGTAAAAATATGCTAAAATGTTTTTAGTAGTATTGAAGATGCAAGAGAGTATTCACTACCAATGCTATGCCAAATTGTGATGCTGGGTAGGGCAGAAATGCTTGGTCCAGAAAGATATGTGGTATGAGATTCGTTCATCAAAGTTCATTAGTCCGTTCGCGCACTTTTTGCACTAAAATTCGTAGATCGCCAGTTTTGGGAGCCAAATTCTCGCAGAGAAAAGTAACTGAACGGGTGGAACAACAAAAAGTTAAAATAGATACACTGACACTTGACAGTTTTGACAATTTTCACAAACCAGCCAGCTTGCACTTAAATTCGTAGCATGGGGAAATTCCTGACTCTCATGAGCGCTCTCTTCTGTGAAAAACAACGAAACAGCTTGGAATACAATTTTAGTACGTGATTGCAAAAAAAATCGCATTTTAAACAGAAATAAAAACTTCGAACCAAATTTTCTTTTAAAATTGATGTATCGTAATATTCATAGTTTTTCGTTATATATTTTATAAGTGTAAAATGTAATGTATTTTTTTTTTATTTTATTTTATCTTAGACATGCTGAATAAATCTTATAATAGTTACGTCTAACTACGATTGTGGCGGTTGCCATCACCTCTGCGAACCACGTCCTTGTACTCATCCATGCCACGCTGTCGCTCCAAATATTCTGGATCATCATTTTCGGCGAGAATCTCATTTGCTGCTTTTTCTTCGTCTTCCTTGTCGTCGGGATTTGCCATCCGGGATAAAAGCTGTTGCTTATTCATTTCCTCCACTTGTTCCTCATTTGGGAAGATACCATCGTGAACACGCTGATGGTAGAACTCGCCGACAGTCATTACTGGTAGACTAGGATAGCCCATACCAAAAACAGCTTTTTGTGTGTTATCACGGGTAATAATGAATGGTTTCATTGGTGGTCTGGGTGCAGTTTGAACTTTAGTCGCCTTTTTAGAAGGACCACTCGACATCTCCGTTGCTCGCATTTGGACCATTTGTTTCTCTAGTTTCAAACTGTCGAGTTCTTCACGAGATTCAATGATGCTTCTGTTGATAAATTTCATAAAGAAATCTCGTTTAATCTCGTCGTCCACTGATTGATTGCGAACCGCTTCGTGTAACTGTTTGATCTGCTCGTCTAGCTCTTTTTTCTTACGAAATTGAGCAATTTTATCATTTCTTGAATGTGCAGCACGGAGAAGGCTAGCCAGCTCATTTTGTGGTTCACCATTTGTCTCTACCAGAGCTTGGCTGCCACTGGTCTTCGGAGTTTCTGTGAGCTCGTAATCAGCACAGCGCTGAAGGAAGTCACTAGAAAAAAAATCGGTTTTGAATTTACATATTTCTTGCAACTAATATTAGAATTAAGCAGACTAAATTATACAAATTTCTGTACCATGTTTGTTCTATTTATAAAAACTACAGATTGTGCAGGCGATATACTCAAAATAAATCAATAAGAAATAAAAATATGTATGCCACAATGCCCAGTAATTTAGCCAGAAACGACCTAGGTACATATGCGTTATAACAACTGAGTTTAACCAGAGTTAATGGTCTTTTCTAGCTGAAAACCGGCCATGGGCCTTGGCCGTTACGCATATCTCCAGGTGAGATTTGGTTTGGTTGACCTATTAAAGAAGATTGTTCTAGAATTAAAGCAGATTGTTCTAGAATGAAGAAACAAAATTGTATTAGAACGTCGGTATTAGGTACACATCGTCATAGCCATGGAGAGTTTCTAACAGCTAGCAAAAGCTGTTCTACCTTATAGCAATTGACATTGCTTTCCAGTTTCTGTAAAAACCTGTATAAAACAACGCTTAGGTGTCTTTCCAAATTGTAGGAATTCTGCCTTAGTTCTTTTGCAGTAAATTAACGATTTTTTTTGTCAGCAGAGCTGTCTAAAGTAAGGCATCCAACTCACTTGTAATAAATCTCCGCCAATTCGAGAATCCTCATACGATCACTATCATTCAACTTCGTACTCAATTTGGCCAAGAAAAATGGGAGTAAGAGATATTGCAGATGCTCCGTGGGGACTTCATCAATCAGCTCATTAGAACTGAACATTCCGACTTCGTTGACTATCTTCGTGCTGTCCTCGAAAGCAGCAATTGAGTGCATTACTTTTCGCTGCGAGGAATATTAAATATATTAGCAGTCAGGTGGATGAAATTTTCTAGAACTTACCTGAAATTCAACGCTGGAAAAAGGTAAGGCTGTCTTTTCCAATTGCTCGTATGAATCCCAGCCATCAAGGAATATATCGTGAAGATTTTTATTTTCCGGTACCTCAGACTCTGCCATTGTTTTTGTCGTTCTTCTTTTCTTATTTCACAAAATTCACAATCTACTTCTGAATGATCTGACTGACAGACCGGCTGATAGACAACCAATTTTTGTATGCTGTGTCGAAGAGTAGGCTGATAATGGATGTATCCAGAGCGCAGTTTGAGCGGAAACTTGTTTTATTCTATGACTGCTTTGAGCATTTTTACACACGTTTTCGACTGCAAAACTGCTGTTCCTGTAATTAAATTCCAGTGGTCCAAACCACACCTAACAAATATTTTTAGGAATTATTACACATTTTTTTTTTAATTAAAAACTTATTTTTTCAGTCTGAATTTAAATTATTTTGGTACAAATCAAATGTACCAAAAAAATTAAGAAGTACATAGTCAGCTGTTTGATTTGACAGTTTCGTAGGAGTTTCTCTGTTTCGTAACAGAGTTTTATAAAAGTTCGAACACGGAAAAAGATCTTTTATAAACGAAGTGTTTTATGATTCATTACAAAAGGCCTGAACAGGCCTAATATAATAGATAGAATATATTCTAGGATTATTCATATTTTATTACCGCTCCATTACTTCTCAATAAGTATACTAACAGTTGTACTCAGTCGTGTTTCAAAAATGAATAAGACCGCTCTGATCGTTATTCTTATCTAAAACCTAGATATCCTCCCTCTATTAAGAATAAAAAGTACTTTATTTTGCTGATCTTCAGTATGGGTCTAATAATAAAATGAAGATTTTATTTATTTTGAAAATTGTAACTTGATATGTTATGAACTGCTGTTGTTTAAATGTAAAAAAGAAATGACTGCTACACCGACAGTCCCTGACAATCTGTACCACCGCCATCTAGCGCAATTTAAAAGAAAATACTTCTGCCCCCGTAAAAACCAGCCACCGTAACCTGGACACACATAATTCTGATGTCGCGCTTCTGTCATTTTCTCCGTCTTCGCATTCTTCCTTTCATATTTTTTTACACTAATTTCTAAAAATTTCACTTTATTTACCCAAAAAGATTCCACGAAAAGACTAATTTCTCTAGACCAATTCTATAAAAATACAGCTCGTGTTATGTGTTTTCGTTGAAATCCTACATTTACCGACTGGATACACATCAATTGTCGAATAAATTCGGTTCCTGATCCATTTGGAAGCAATTTTTTTTTTGCAGTTCTAACATTTTTTTTCTTATAAGTAAATCGTGTGGAATTTTCATTTCACTTGCATTTTCTTTCTTGTTGTGTGAATTTGTGCACTTGCTGTGTCGTCTGCATAGATGCCGTGGTGGATACATTTCCTCCTACTTAGTTTATAAATGCGGCGCTTAATAGAAGGAAATTGTAAAGACTAAAAGAGCCTGTAGCAGTAAAATACCCAAAGAAAAGAATGCCATTAAAATTTTTGAAAAAATCTCGCCACTATAATGTTACTTCGAAGAGTCTCTTTGTTATATCAGTTCATCATCTCCTGGGTAAGTCAACATTCTTATATAAAACAGAAATAATTAGATAACATCTATTTATCCACTGAAAAATTCTCCTAGTAGTAGATGGAGTAGAAGTAGGAGGCTAAGGTGGTGTAAGCCTTATCAGGGCACACGTTCTTCCGTAGCCGTACGCATTTTCTTATTCTCTCTCTCTCACTTGTCTGTATTTTGCCGCCGCCGCCCCACACTCGAGTCAAGAATGGCGTTAATAAAATTCACATTCAACAACATTCCATGCCAATGAGTCGAACTCCCTCCACATCCATTCCGTGAGGTACGCACACAAAGATCAATCGGCTTAGAGTTCACCATGGTGCGGTGGCGGTATGCCTCTGCTGTTGAACCTGTGTAGTGCCGATCTAAGTGCTATTTGCTGGCTGCTGAGGGATATCTACCTGTGTGACTTGTACTCTTATCGTTGTCGCCTCCAACAAACGTTCAAGTGTGTGCGTGCGTCGATCTATTGACGTCGTTGTTGTTGTTTTTTTTTTTTTTTTGTATACTACACCTGCGTTCTTACTCAGTTCGCTCCTTGGTTTTGTTTTTCTCTCTAAAATAGAAGCGGATAAACGTTAAATTTCATATTTTCTATTTAAGTCTTGTAATTTTCTTTATCGGCTGAAAGCTTTTGATATCAAAATAAAGTATAACCGTTCAGTATTCATTGGATATGTGTATATCTGTTCGATAACAACCATCGAATTCTCTGTCCTCCGAAAATCGTTTGACGCAATTGGCATACATATCATTTGTACAGACCATAGTCAACTTACATATTTTGGTGCTTCGGCAACGAAGTTATTTCATTAGATATTCAATAGAGCCCCATTCTGTAGAAATCAGAAGCATGACACTAATTCTAATATTTTACAGAAAACAAAATCCTTGCATAGTGTTTGCTTTTATTTTGTTTATTGTTTATTTTTGCAAGATGTCGTTGTTTTTCTTCGAGGAAAAGTTGCGTTGGTGGCGCATTTTTCTTCAATTTTTTTATGCTATAAAAACGATTTTTTAAAAGATTCTTTGGGATTATGCCAAAAAATAATCAAACAGAAATATTTACATATAGGGTAAAGTGCCTAATATGAAGTATGAATAATATACCTTAAATGCTGTTCTAACCACACCCTACACTTCGTTGAATTTTAGTCATGCAAGAAGGAAGAGGCATACGAATTCCATTCAATGACTGAGGAGAAGAAAAACGATTGAATTAATAAACTGCAACGTCAAACGAGGTTCTTTCCATCTGCTCCGCCTATTATCATGTTTAATTTGTGTCTCTGTAAAAAGAGTTACTACTGCTGAAATCTTTTTAAAAGTAACTTTTTCTTTTCTTTGCAGACACTTCAACAACTGTTGATTGTACCTTAAGTTCAGAAAGTAAAGGACAAGAATGCCTAGATAATGTGTGTCAACGGCTGATTATCGGTCAACCAGAACTATTCGGACTTCGTTATATAGTAAAAGGTAAAGAAGACGAGCTTAAATGGATTGATTTGGATCGTCCACTTAGTAGGCAGCTGGAAAAGTACGCTGCCGGACCTAAAATATTTCTGCGTGTCCTTCACTATGTGACAACGGGTGTTAAACATCTTAGCGATGAAGTATCACGTTATTATTATTTCCTACAGCTAAAAAACGATGTTGTAGAGGAACGGATAGCGTGTGATGTCAGGACTGCCATACTGCTTGCACTTTATTGTCGACAAGCCGAATACGATAGCTATCAACGAGATAAACATACAAAGGACTACCTTAGGACGAGATTGATACTTCCAAAGAGCTTAATGCACGAGGGTTTTGATGAAAGTCTAATTGATGAAGTTCAGCAGCTTAATCCAACTATTCAACATCTTAGTCAAAGTCAGGCTGAAGAAATGTACATAAAGTGTTGCCAGCGACTGGATGGATACGGTGAGGAGAGATTCTCAGCAAAGGATTCTCTTGGAAATGATATTCAATTGGGATTAACAATAAATGGAATCGTGGTTAATTCGCAGCTCGGTCGACAGTATTATCCATGGAAGGATTTTCTCATGGTAGTCAATGCAAAGCGTTCGATAAATATCGAACAGAAGAAAGACGAATTAATATACACTGTGGCATCGTTTACCCTGCCAGATGCTGATACGGCGAGGTATATCTGGAAGCTGTGTGTGACACAGCACATATTCTTTAAAAGCTATATAGATGAGGAAGCCGATAGCGAGAATGGTGTGCCAGAATCAATACAAAATTTTGCACAAGATTTTGGCGACAGCCGAGAGGATTTATTATTGGAACAGCAACGGGCAATATATACTCCAGAGTTTCAAATGGTCGGCCCGGGAGGTGGCGTACAAAATTCAATTATGTCGTCAAATATCTCCTTGGCTACTAGCAGTCATCAGCAAGCGCGCACACCCAATCAAAGTTGGGCAAATATACCGCAGGAGTATGCCTCGTCGACGAATTGCAGTTTTACAAACATGGTTGTTGATCCTTTAGACAATCGAATTCAAAGCACATCCTGTTTGGACCTAAGTAACAATAATAACTTTTCTCAGGACCGTGAACGGTTAAAGGCGATGCTGCCTACATATCGAGCCGCTCCGGACTACGAAACTGCTATGCAACAAAAGTACCGAGCAAGTGCTAATGAGATTCATAATATTAACCAGCAGACGCTAGCGGCAGCAGGAGCGGTCCGCGTCACTTCATCCGGTGCCATGTTATCCGCCGACCCAAACTTTTATTCTGGCAGCCAGCCAGACGTTCATAATATGTCTTCAATGACTGAAAATATTTTGCATCATTTAGCGCCTCATCGATATCCAGATGTCACACAAACCACACAAACGATGCAGAATCAATTGAATCCCAACAATGTGTACACTAATATCGACTTGGCACAACGGCTGCAGATGGTAAGGGTAAAACCACCACCCCCATATCCGGCGAATCGGTTAAGTTCGACATCAACTCCCGATTTAGCAGTAGCCAGTCATCGTACACTCTTGGGTTATCGCGCTTACGTCTCTGGATCTAGCCCGGATCTTGTATCCAACAGGAATCTGCTCAATACTCAATATCATCCTATTCATTATCCTTACATAAATCACATTGGTCACTCACAACCGTATTTACCGCATGGAACATTCGAGAACTTGAATATGATTGAAGAACAACCATCGTTTGTATTACCTCTTCCACCGCCCACGCAGCAACCACCACCACCGCCAATGCAACCAACGCCAACGCAACAAATCTATCGTCCACCCAAGTTTCAAGAGCCTAACGGTGGAGCACTTCAACGATCCGCTCACAATGGGTCCATAGAACCCATTTACGAAAACGTTCCCCTACCACACTGCTACACATCAGAAAACGCTACAGAGATGCGCAATCGAACGTCTAGTATACAATCGGCTCCGGGTGGAATTCATCAGGGTCCGCCAATCGCACAAATGCATTCTGAGATCGATGGAATAACCCTAAACATGCAACGGTTGCACACTGGTGGTGGTAATAATGGAGGGATACCCCAACTGGAAGCCACAAACGAAGCACTTTTGCAGATGAATATTCATAAAGCATCAACTCCCTCGCTTTTAACACCTCCACGTCGTGAGAATCTCTCCGCCTCATCGCCAACAGATCAACCTCGCAAGACAAATCTAATGAAGACGACTTCTGATGTCCTGCCGCATCCATCGAAACATTTTAACGATGATCATTACAACACTTCACATTCGTCTTCGTTTTTAAATTCATCTCAGACAACAATGAACACAACACTGGAGTCTGTGAATAGCTCGGCAGCTAGCAGCGGTACCAAGGAGAAACGGAAAAAACGTTGGAATATACTCGGTCGAAGTAAAAACTCAGCAGAAAAGGAACGTAAAAGCGCCACTTTAGGAAGAGACAAAAGTAAAAATCAGGTAAAGGTGGAGCTTTCACAGGAGGATATGAACTTAAGACATCGATGGTCGACGGGTCTGCCGAGACTTCAGCCGATTTCGGCTACGTACAGTAAAGACAAGTTGGTAAGTCTATAGGAAGTTTATCTCTACATAATTGTGAAATAAATTTTCCTTCAAATTTTAGTGTCAGATTTTGGACGCAAAACTGAATGACTCACAACTGTTTATGGAGTTTGAACGAATACCTAAACGACGAGAGAGTGCGCGCTATGAGTGTGCCCTCCTGGATGAAAATATGAGAAAAAACTCAGACCCGAACTTTTTGCCATACGACGACAATCGAGTACGAATAACACCGACAATGGAAAATCGACATGGTTATGTAAATGCGTCGCATATTTCTGTAAGCTTTTGTTATTTTTTTTTTATAGCAATTTTTATGTTGTATTTTCATTCATTAAAGGCAACAGTAGGAACGAAACAAAGGTTTTATATTGTCGCTCAAAGTCCTCAAGTTGAGTTAACAAAAAAAATGTTCTGGCAATGTGTATGGGAAGCAGATGTTTATTTAATCGTTCAATTGTCTGAGGATCTGAACTATATTCCGCCCGATACCAACCAGAGGCTAGAACTTGGCCAGGTAATTAATTGAAGCTTTCCATTCTTGTAAATGAACTTAATTGTTTTCTTTTGCAGTTTCAAGTGTACCAAGAGTTCTCGCAGACAACAGATAGATGTATAACGAGCAAGTTACGACTGTTTCACGTACAATCGAAACGGTATAGATCAGTTTGGCACTTGAACTATACGGATTGGGCAGAGCAGAATTGTCCACGTGATGTAAATCATTTTTTGGACTTTCTGGAGGAATTAAATTCAGTAAGAATGGCCTCGATAAACGAAGTGCCACCTGGTCACAATACTAATCCACCGGTACTTATACACTGCTTGGAAGGTGGTGGACGTTCGGGTGTTACGTTGACAGCAGATTTATTGTTGTATACTTTGGATCATAACGAAGTAAGTAAAGACATATCATTATTACTTGGGAAAACATTTATGCCTAGTTTCACAGTGGTAGGTTAAGCCGAAGCTTAGCTAAGAAAAACGTAGGGTTTAAGTTTTCGCTTAAGTTTTTCGGGTTTCGCAGTCATTTAAAAATTGTGGCTTAGCTAAGCCAAATATAAGAAGTGATTGTGAATAGTTTGTGGGTAATTAACTACTGTGAATTGATTGGAAATGTCAAAGAGAAAAATGGCGTGGAAAAATTAAAAAAAATTAAATTGAATTCAATGCCGGCTGCGGAGGTAATGTGCTAATGCTGAAAACATCGAATGATGAATTTTGCTCTGACAGTAGTTAAGCCACTAAAGTCGGCGGCTTAAGTTTTATCAATATTTGAGCAGGGTCTACCCCTTAAGCCGACACTGTGAAACACCAAGATGAGTTAAACCGTAGCTAAAGCTCCAGCTGAGGCTTAAGTTCATACTGTGAAACCGGGCATTAGTGCCATCAGTTTTCTTTAAGAGTATGCGAATGCTTATGTTTATTATTCGGTTTAAGGGGATGTTTCTATCATTCCTTTTGCATTTTTTTTGTACACTAGATAATCTATGTGTTTTCACAAGCATGCCAAAGAAACAATCTGGCACGCATGTCTGCGCACTTTCATAAGTATCACTATCCACCAGCGTTATGCATTCTTGAATACCAAATGTATTTCTAGTTTGGAAGTTAGTCCTAAATCTGCGTCCCGGAAACCGTATAATTCCCATAATATATCATAGAAATAAGCTAATAGTGTTAACTAAAGTTTTATTTTGTTCTTTTCTCTTTAATTTTAGGATCTAGATATCCCAAGAGTCATTGGACAACTGCGACACCAACGTGATAGCATAATACCGTCTTTGGCGCAATATAAATTCATTTACGCGTTACTTATAACATATTTAAAACGAACCAGGCTAATCTAAGCAGCAATAATAATTAATAATTCTTTTTTACCTTCCAAAATTAAAACCATTCATCATATTTTTAAGAAAACGATAACGTGTATTAAAAAAAAAACGAAAAGTTATGTGTAATTTAAAGAAAAGTATTCATTTATTGTCGATTCGATGAATATTGATATATATGTATGCCCAGCATAAGATAGAAAAACAAACTGTAATATGTAGGTAGTCAAACTTGGTGTGCGGAGCTAAAATGTTCATACACACATCTACAAACGTGATCAAAATGCAACTATTAAAGCAATTTTTAAAATTGGATGATATTATGTGCCTTACTAATAATTTACTCTGCGAAAGTTTTATATATTTTTAATACGTATAGAAGTATCATTGTTATATATCTCGATTTGTATTTTTATAACCAACTCCGAGTACGACCCGATTTCATATTTTATAATAATTTTTTTATTTCTTATTCGAATCCTTGTCAAACATAAATATTTACATATACATTTCAAGAGCTTTTTTTTTCCTCTTTGTAGATACAATTTACCCATTAAAGTACGTTTAAGTCGTTTCTTTATGAAGAAGAAATTAAAATTTATATAAGAAATAGAATGATATTGTATTAAAGTTAGTGATTCCCCGTTTATTTTTTTTTTTTGAATGTCGTTCATTGTAGTATCTTTATCGTTTTCCCTTGTTGTATGTACCTACTCTAAGAAAATTGTTTATTATATTAGCTGTTTAACAGTAATGAGAAAAAAATTATGTGCCCTTATTTTTAATAAAATTTACATTTTAGAAAAAATAATTGTTTTTTGTTGTCTTCCACACAACTTAACTTCAAGACAACGGAATTATGGAACATAAGCAATTTCAGTTGAACTAATTCTGCCATCTTCAAGTAAAAAAGCTGACAGCTGACGTTTTCAATCACCCTTATTGTCGACGTCGTCCACGACTCTAAAAACAAACGACACGACTGTTTGGCATTGGCGATGACGAATTCATGACTTCTGTCAAGGCGGTGATTGACAAAAGTCATCTGAAATGTATGTGGAATGTTGAGTCGCGTCGTTTTAGTAACGCAATGTGAAATTTCAAGCGCCTCGACTCGACAGATGTCGCGAGTCGTTTTCGACAGACGATTTGAAATAAATATTTTAATGAAAGGGAAAGTTATACTAAATTTGCGCACATCTCAAACTGGTGTTTGTTTGTAAGTTTCAGACTTGGTTATCACAAAGTTGTGTTCTATAATACTGATTCTGTGTTCACAACCAAACTTCAGAAGAAGTTGTATACCATAATAGAAAAAAATTCACCCTTATTGTCATAGTCGTCTGTCGAACACGACTGGCGACATCTGTCGAGTCGAGACGCTTGAAATTTCACATTGCGTAACTAAAACGACGCGAATCAACATTCCCCATATACTTTAGACGACTTTTATCGATCACCGCCTCGGCAAAAGTCGTAAATTTTTCATCGCCAATGCCAAACAGTCATGTCGTTTGTTTTTAGAGTCGTGATTGACGGCGACAATAAGGGTGATTGTAAAGGTTCAAATAAAGATTTCTAACACTCAAAATTATTTGAAATTTTCATTTGGTAAAAAAGTAATTAAGTAAAAAATTGGATGATTAATTCTACGCCACCTCGTATTTATAAATGGCGGTAGCTTCTACGGTAAGTACGTTTTCCATTGACCACACTCGCAGCCTTGCCATTCTACGAGTGTTTCTCTATTTCAGGTTTCATTTCGTAGTGCTCTCAAAATGCGATTTTTTTAAAAATATTTACAAAATCAGAATTTTTGCATTGGCAGGAGCTGAATGTTTTATAAATTATTCAGGCTAACCGTATTTTTTTAAGAAAAGTATTCCACTAATGGAGGTGTCTAGAATTAGTCTACCGTATGCACGTTTGTTTTAATTTTTGGATAAGTACTGTAAAGTGCCATCTAGGAGTGACATAATTTCTGCAATGCTAGCGCCAGCGGCTAATATTTGCAGCACAGTTTCACAAATGTTAAATGTCATCTGCCTCAATGACATTAGTTGGGAACTCAGAGCTCGGAAGTCGGAATACTTTTTTTTCTTGTGAGAGCGGAAAAAAAGGTTCATAGATTCAGTGTTAATTTTATATTAGTTTCCTAAGCGCGTGTGTCTTTATATTTAATCTTCAATTAAACCTTGAACCACAAAGCTACTTGTTGAACAGTGCTTCCTCGACAAAAAAAAACTTTGAAGCAGATATTGGCCGCTCTGGTTAAAACAACAAACCAACCACGACGACGATCAATACAAGGGAATTTTAATGAAGGAATGCATATATCTCCTACCGGACTCTGCCGAGATGCCCTGCTGGTATTATGATAAAAAGGCCCTCAAAGTAACCCCATCTATTCAGGATGGAATCTCTTTCGAAACGGAGCGCCGCTACCGCAAGGAAGGCGCTCGCTTTATCATGAATTGCGGCACCCAAATGGGACTGGGTCACAACACAATGGCCACTGGAGTGGTATACTTTCATCGTTTCTACATGTTTCATTCTTTTAAGAGCTTCCCACGTTACGTGACGGCGTGTTGTTGCCTTCTACTCGCAGGTAAGGTCGAAGAGACACCAAAGAAGTGCCGCGACATCATTGGAACGGCCCGCGGTCTGTTAACCAGCACGCAATTTTATTCTTTTGGCGACGATCCCAAGGAGGAGGTCATGACCCTAGAACGTATCTTATTGCAGACCATCAAGTTTGACTTGCAAGTGGAACATCCTTATAGTTTCCTGTTGAGGTACGCCAAATGCATCAAGGGCGACCAGGCCAAGCTGCAGAAAATGGTACAGATGGCGTGGAATTTTGTAAACGATTCACTCAGCACTGTTGTGTGTCTACAATGGGAGCCGGAGATCATCGCTGTGGCACTGATACATTTGGCTAGCAAGTTAAGCAAGTTTACTGTAGTCGATTGGGTTGGGCGACAGCCGAGTCATTTGCGTTGGTGGGACATGTTTGTATCCGATGTGACAATGGAGATACTCGAGGACATTTGCCATCAAGTGCTGGATCTTTATCAGTCGAGTCAGGGCAATAGCGGGTCGAACAGCCCGCCACAGAAGCCGCCGAGTCGGGCTGAATCGCCAACCAGCATACCGCAGCCGTTACCTGCTTCAGTTCTGCGCGATGCATCACCAGCAGCACTCGCCGCAGTGAAAAACTCAATGTCTTCTCAGCCTTATACCAAACCGATAATTGAGGAAAAGATGGAAGTGAACAGCATCCCGAGTACTTCGTCGGTAAAGCCACTGCAGCCGCCTCCAGAGCCTATGCCATATATGTACACAGACAATTACATGCAAATGTATGCACATGGTCCACCACACTACCCGTCACAAATGTCGGGACCTCCTCCTTCAGCTGCACCTCCACCACTCCCTCCACCACCGATGTATGGGGCACAGTTTCCCATGTCGTCTCAGCCGATCCCATCGCACTATGGTGGAGCTGTGCCACCGCCGCCACTTCCTTCGCATAGACCTGCGCCTCCACAGCATATTGGACCGCCAGGACATCAAGTACCACCAGGTGGTGGCTACTACCAACCTCCGTATGGTCACCAGCGTTATCCCCGACCATCGTAATTACAAAAGAGTAATAGACAAATGTAAAAATAAAAGAAATGTTGCAAATAAAAACAAATAATTATTTGAATCTGAAACATTTGTTTTTTTTTCACTCGTTTTGCTTTTCTAATTTTAAGGATTCTAAGCATCTTGAAAATATCGTGCTACAAAACATAGAGCGCTCTTTTTCGCAGTTGTTTGTATGAGTATCTAAAGGAATATGTTTCCATACACGGAGACAGCAATACAAAGTACGACTAATAAAAGGAATTTTTCTAATTTTCAAAAAAAAAAAAAGCTTTTAAGCAGTAATTTCCCGATAACTTTGTATATCTAAGAGACTGAGTGGCAAAGCTGCAATGGATAGCACTTGATGTTCGTGCCAGTAGCCAACTGTGTAAGTTCGATCCCAAACGGCGCACATCAACGGAGAAACACTGCACTGGGGCCCAACTATGTAACTCGATTCTACTTTTGATTCTATTCTAAAGTGTTTTCCGATTCTAGTTTCAATTGGCACTATGTATGAAAGTAGAATCGAATGTTAGTAATGCCAACTTTTTCGCACCAAATTTTCGAATTTCGTTCGAGTATCGCATTTTACTGACATAAGGAAACGCCATACAGAGAAGCAAAACAATCATTAATTGAGGAAGCAATAACAAGGGTAAAATAATAAGCATATTTGTGCCTAAATAAAAAGGTTTTGAACAATCATTGAAGTAAAAGAGAAGATGGACAGTGTCGCAATTTGGTTTTGGGCTAATGAAAATGAGGAACACAAGGAACAAATTGATAGAAGGCGTATACGAGATGTATCAAATATTAGCTCCTTTGACAAATTCGTCCATGAAAAGTTTGAAGTTTTCCTGGCCTTTGGGGATTTTAAATATCCTTTCGATATATCAGGATGGTTTTGCATATATTAAACCATTGTCTCGAATTGAGATACTTTTGTGTTTGTGGTTTTAGATGATTCCCTAAGCAGAAAGTATATTTTGAATAAAATTATTATAAAATGATATATTTCCTCAAATTTGTTCTTTATTTAATACATACCATTACATTACACTACACATTACATTCTGCCTTACACACAGCTTATTTGAGTTAAGGTTAATTGAAATTTAAACTTACTAAACAAAGCAGTTAAATCAATTAACTTCTCTGAAATTGGGGCAACTTTACTAAAGCATATGTTCACGTTCATCCTCTTACTTTAACTAGAAGATTACCGAACTCTAAAATCTTATCAACAAAAAAGTACGACCGAGACAAGTCAACAGGTTAAACATCACAACGCAAAGAAATTTCTTGCACTAAAATGCATAGCATGGAGTAATTTCTTGCTCCCTCGTGAGCCTTCTCTTCTGTGAAAAACTACGAAAATATTTTTATATTAGATGCAGGCATACTTCTATATATTTTCTAGGAAAAGTGTTTTATTTTAATTTATTATTTACCATATTATACTACTAGGTAGACAGTTTAACATTTGATTTGTTTTGCTTATTTTGTTTACTTTTTGGTTACAACAGAAATGTATCCCGACTTATAATACTGGGGAATTGAAATAAACTCTGCAAGGGGTTTTGCATTATTTCTTTGTTGTGCTTGTCTGATAATGTAAATTATTTTTCCTGAAATAAATTATTAATAAAATTTGCACTCGAATAACGTGTAACTAGATAAAACTTACCCAAAATATTATTTTCAATAAATCGCTTATCCAATTGTTTCAGTAATTCGAGATTGTTTTTTCTTGTCCATTGATGGAGAATATCGGCCACTTGAACTTCAACTGTTTCTGTATGTAATATGTGGTCATCCTAAATATACAACAATTTTGAGTATATTACAATTAACAAAAAAACGTTAGCTTTTACTTACCGGCTGATACTCGACAGTTACTGCGTCACTACAAGCGAGTTCTAGTAGCTTTTTTAACTTTGGATGATTACAATTTTTCTTGGAGTGATAAAGAATAAAATGTTTAAGATTTTTAAATTCTGGTGGATTCGCTTGGAAATATGATTTGATGAGCTCCTTGTTGTAAGAAATTTTCAGCTTGTCCTGGAAATAATATAAATATTTATTAGTAGTAGTTACAGGTAAACATTGGTAAGCGCAGATGGGATTATCTGAAAGAAAACAGACCATCCAAAGCCCTATGGTCGTAAGCTATCGGGGGACCTGTAGCGCTGGTAAAAAAGTTTGTTGGCCATCGAACTTACCAGTGCCTGCACCAGCGTACTTTCGTCTGCGTTTAGTGTTGAAAATGTTGAAACTACTTTCTCAGTCCTATTTAAGCGCTGCAAACAAAAAACAAATTCTTATAATATTAATTAGAATCTAAATGGCCACCCACTTTGTCTCCATTAAAATTATCACACGATGATCTTCTTTGGTAATTCTTGTACGTCTGCGTCTGCTTCTGCTGCTGAAGGTCCTCCTCTTTCGCCTGGCAAATGTGTTTCTCACCACCACCACCAATTGTACTAATCCCTCCAGTAACTGCATCGTGGTTGACAGTCCTCTCCCGCGACGTTGGTAACAAGTCATTTAAATCAAAACTTAACGATGACGGAGGTGGCTTGCTACACAATACACTACTGCTGTTGCTAATACATATTCCCGTATTACTACTGCTGCTTCGGCTGCTACCGCTACTATTGCAATGCCCAAATGCCATCAGGTGGTGATGGTTACGTTTGTTCTTACACTTCGGGCATTCGGACCAATCAATTGGCTTGCCAATGGTGTTCGCCAGGAACTCCTTCTCTAGGCAGTCCAAACATGTCTCATCGGAAAGATCTCTGCGAGTGTACGCATTTGCACTGTGCAGTGGTGGAAAGCCAGCGGCTCCGCCTCGTTCATCCAAACTGCCAGCCGAGCAGAGCGATGATGTTGTGCCTCCCGCCTTATTCATCTTGGAGTACGAAAATTGAGTCTTTCGATTCTTTGTCATGGAAATACTTCGCTCGGTGATCCGTTTCGGCTTAGCACCGGTCACCTTTGACCGGGAATCGTCTGTCGGGCAAGACACTGTCACGGGTGATGTGCGATCCTCATCAGCGTCCAACGATGTCGACTGAATCTGTGTCAAGTTGAGCGAAAGATTAGCAAAGTCTCTACTTGTCGGACATCGGTGACACAGTGCAGCTTCTCCATCTTCGATAGGCGAACTAAAGAGTTGCCTCTCTGATGGGACTCCTACACTTGCGGAGCCACCACCCATAGAATTGTTGATGAGGAAGATCGCTGGTGGGTATTGCAACGAGCGCAATTCCATAGATGGATCTACCTCTGATGACGGATCCGGTTCGAAATCCATCTCAAGAAAATCTGTCTCATCATCAACGGTGTTATTCCTCGGTTCCAGTGTAATATCGAACTCGGCACCGCCGCGGTACGCGTAAATACAATCGTCTGAGTTCAGCGAAACCTCCTCGTCGGACAGGGTATTTTGCAGAACAATTAGTTCGTCGACGTAGTAGTTATCGCTGTTGTATGACAAATTATCCGTGGAATTATTCACTGAGGTGCGGTTCGAGTTGGGTGGTGAGTGTGCAGCCAGTGCCGTGCTCAGCAAGTCGTCTTCTTCGTCGTCATTGTTGAAATTAGTGCCATTTGTTGCTTTTTTTTCCGGTGTCGGCGGGATTAAACATCCGCTTCCGTCGGTTTCGTCATTGACGACACTATCTGTCGATGGCAACTCAATCACTGGTATTTGTCGCTGGCACGGGCACTTGGCCTCGCCACTGTCACCGCAGAAGTTCTCTTTGTCCTCGAAGATGTTATTGTTGTTGCGCTTGGCCTTCTCCAGCCATGGTGGTTGGTTGATATCGATCTTTTTCTCAGTCCCGGTCTCCATTTCCATTTCGAGCGGCGACGATGAGAGATTACCGCTCGAGTACACAACGAAAGTTAGTTCAGTTTTTGTTTTTTTTCTCTGGTTTCGACGATCGGACTTTACTTACATATTTACCGAGGGGGAGGTGTCTACTATCCAAACCAATCCATTTAGGAACTTGGATACTGATTTCGATTTGACTCTTTTTCTTGGCGACAAAAAAACCCCTGCCGATGGAAAACGCACTTTTTTCGGTCTTTTTCGTCTCTTGTAGCGAATATGGTAAAGAAAATGTAGGGTTTTTTTTCCTCTTTGGTTTTTTTTTAAAGATTTTTTGTCGTCTTCTCACAGCTGACAGTTCTTGGTTTATTTTCTTATTTCTTCTTTTTGGTGTTTATTCTTTGTGGTCACAATGGGAAATATTTCCCTTTACTGTGAATAGGTATAAATGGTGGAATTCAGGCAGATTATTTGATTTTTGGTGTCAATATGATGTAATTTTATGACGTTTTCCGTTAACTGAATCTGATTTTTTTCACAATTCTGCTGCAGCTTCAGGGACGGGAAGAGAGAGTCCCATACGCACTCTGTTTGAGCTGATGCGGCTGCTCTTGCTGACCGTTCCATATTGTTGTTACTGCTAGTCCGTCTTTTTAAGGCACAAAAGCAGCCCATAGAAGGCCTAGCTTCTTACAACAGTACGTGTTGGCGTGGTATATATTTCTAAGCGTAGAGAAGGGAACTTACAGCTCTACCTCGTATCCGAAGGGTTAAGGGATTTTTTCTAAGAAGCTTCGAGCTTAGAACCCCATGCGCATTGGTCGAAATGAGCTGGGCACCTAAGAAATATACAATAACAAAAACTAGCTCTTTAGTTCGTCTGATATTATGCGTAATATGTATAAATACATTGATTAACACTTTGAAATATATAATCGATCGATCTAGTGCTTCTTTTTAATAGGTCCGTTCGCGTACTCTTCCAAAACAGCGAATTTTTACGAGAAGCTGTTCACATCAGCGCTGCCGCTTTGCTACAATGGTAGCAAAATTCCACTTTACTACGCTGCTACGCACTTTTCCTAAATACACAAATTTTGCTAGGTTTTTTTGAAAAGGGAAGTATAAACAAAAATTTGAAGTTTTTGGAGTTCACACAATCAAGAAAATATATTTTCACTTTAACGACGGTAACTTATCTCACTGTTCTACCGTACCATACATAAGCAGAACATTTCCTCGTATGTGTTTAAATTTGACTGGAATTGGATTAAGAAAGCCAGAAATTTCACCATGCTACGAATTTTAGTGCAAGAAATTTCTTGGGGCTGTCTTGTGAAGACTGTCAAATCAGTGTATTTTCAAGTTTTTTCTTGTTCATCCGTTCGTTTACTTTTTCGTAAATTTAGTTTTCTCTGAGATAATTTTATCCTCACTCTTCTAACAATTTTAGTGCAAAAAGTACCTGAACGGATCTAATTTTGATTCTTCTACCAAGTGCCAGGCATAAAATTGTCAAAAAAATTGTTTAAACAAAATATACAAAAATAAAGTTATGCTCCTTAGTAGTATTTTCATTAATACTTTGCATTTTTTATTCGATCGACTTAGCGCTTCTTTTCAATTTTGATTCTTCTGCCAAGTGTCAGGCAAAAAAATGTCATAAAAAATGTTTAAGTATTTTTTATTTTTTTATTTGAAACTGAAATGGAGAATCGAACTAAAATCTGCATTTGTTATATTATTACTGCATTTTTAATAACTGCCTTTGTGTACTCATTGGTAACTACGCATTTTTCATCACTTACCAAATTGGAACGGGTTCAGTACGAAGTGGAGGAGATAACGGTGTGAAAGAATTATGAAACTGCCAGGATGAAGTATATGTAAACATTTCAATATTAAATTTCAGAAAGTGATCTTAGGCCGAAGACCTGATGAAGCCTTGCTCCCACAAATCGACAGTTATGTGAAGAAACGTACGGAAGGCTTGTGGGATGAGTTATATGTCGTTAAGAAGAAATTAGAATTAATCGAAGGTAACACATGTGGGAGCGGTGGACTATACAAGAGAACGATAACGGATTTACAAGTTATTAGACAGGAAGAGCCCAATTATGCCTTGGACTCAATTGGTGGGCATTACGCGCAATGAGTTAACTCCTTACCACACAACAAATCGATTTATTTTAGGTGCTTCGATTGTTCGTATTGAGGATGAGCCTTATCATTCAGCAGGTTTTTTGGCAAGACTTTTTGGGATCAGGCATAAATCGAACTTTCCAGGACAGATTTTAAATCCATCAATGCAGCTTGGTCACTGTTACGCATTTAAAGGAGATAAATCTACGTTTACTATTAGATTGGCATACAAGGTGTGTATGTATAGGTTTTATATGCTACTATGTATCTCTATTTCTTACTAACATTTTGATTCATGAAAATTGTTTTGAATTCATTACGGTAAAGTGAAACTGCTGATTTATTCTTTAATAATATCGTAATAAGTACTCAATAATTTGATACATTAGTATAAGGTAAATAACCATAGTTTATTCCCTTGATTTAGTGTCTTTAAATCACTATGTCCGTTCGCGTACTTCTGGCACTAAAATTCGTAAATTCTCAAATAAAATTTTCAGAGAGAGAACGAAAATTAAGAAAAAGTAAACGAACGGGTTGAACAAGAAAAAATTGAAAATATACTGATTTGACAATTTTTATAAACCAATCCAAAGAAATTTCTTGAACTAAAATTCGTAGCATGAAGAAATTTCTTACTCTCTCGACAAAAAAATCTCCATATGCGAACAGTTTTCCGTAATAATTCGTAAGAATTCGTTGTTTTGGGAGGGTATGCGAACGAACCTAATATATGTATATATCTAGAGAAAGTACATATGTTTGTACGTTCCAAATATTTAAGGATTATAACTTCTTTTTATGGAAATGTTTTAGGTGTGTATACGAGCTGTAACTATTGAACATATACCCGCATCAGCGTCTTTAAGTGGCGATATTTCAAATGCACCTAAGGACTTCCTTATTTATGTAAGTCATTCTGGAGTACGTATTTGTAAATGTATTACTAACCTTTTAATAAAGGGTGTTAAAGAGCCACGGAAGGATGACGATACGTTCCTCGGGACGTTTCAATATAATAATTCTATGTCTCAACGAGCACAAACCTTTCATTTAGTTAACGAAAATATTTATCAATATTGTAAAATGAAAGTGACATCAAATTATGGGAATCCTAATCAAACCTGCATTTACAGGTGATAATCAAAAATGTGGCCTATAATTTTAACTTATGTTTTTTATGCACTTTCAGAATCGCTGTCCATGGAAAATTTGAAGATAAACCAGGGCCTCACATACATTAAACACTAGTATTATTTATCACAAAGATTACTATTTATTTTTGAAGCAGAGTAGATTTTTATAAGAAGATGTATACATATGAAAATAATGTAGTATTGTATTACCGTTGGTTTTATTTTGCAATGCCTTTTTATTTTAGTATAGTTTGTATGATTTAATTTAATATAAATAAATGTTCAAAAATTATTTATTGAAAGTACTCTAACATTTGTCGCAAATTGGTAATAAGTTATATTTTTTAAAATTTATATTTTATCTTTACTTAGGGAAATAAATACAGCTTGGATTTTGTCTTTAACTTGCTGCGCTTGATTTTGTTTAAGTGTATCAGAATCTAAATATATTGGTATAGGAATTTACGGATCCAATGTACGGGCCATAGGTAGAATTAATTAATTAGGTTTAATTAAAAAAAGTTTTTTTTTTTAAAGATATCGTCTGTTGTGAAAATGTGACAAAGATCAAAATATACCACTACTGGAATGAGAAACTATACAAGGATTTATGTCACTTGGATGCCTCTTAAAACATATATTGATATTGCCTTGAATTTATTCGTATTAGATGCAAACAAACCATTTCTTTCTTTGACAATTCTAAACTATTTGCAACATATTACACTATGAAAAAATTAACAGTTTTTACTACGTCTTGCTTAAGTTAAGTGAGGCTCAGTTGTAAAATGATCGCCACCTTCACTTTACTGAATAATTAACGGGGCTTGTAGGATTAACCTCAGGAAGCACCAGCAGCATTCCCGGGTTCGGATCATTCAGTTACTGAGGCCAATCAAATGCTGGTGTTCTTGTTTTTGCATTTGTGTGATCCAGTTGTTTTTTGCTCTGCCTTTTTTACGATTCTCTAGGAATATTGATTAACATTGCCCTTTTGATGAGGTTCAAAGGATCTTTCCTTTGCATATTGCATTACCAACTGAACCGAGAATGGGCAGCATAGATACTGTTGTTTTTTTCAGCCAATTCGCTACCCGTTTCTTCCTAAAAAATCCACCTGAAGTGCTGGAACGTATAATTTTTATTTATGATAGCTCCTTCGTCAGCAAAGAATAGTTGATGCTCTTTGGGTACGTCAATTTCCTTCAAGCAGATAATAATACCAGTAATAAACTGAAAAGGAAGCCTAGTGTACACCGACTTTGAATGGAAATTCTTCGGTGACTTCTTACGTTTGTTTTTCTTCCTTAATACATATCCATTATCATGCGCATGTAGGTTTCTAGGGCAGAATAGGAATTGGACTACTTGTCGATGCCATATGACCCAGCGATTTGTCAACGGTTCTCCAACACTTAAACACTGTAGCGAAAGATAAAATGCATGTTGCTTTGGAATCCAGAAGAAGAGAATTCTTGAGTGAAACCAAAAGAAAACGACATTAGAATCATAATTATTTCATTTTTATCTTTTTATGTTATACATCTTACATTCTTGTGTTTCCCCCATAAAGCCAACCTGACATCGCAGAAGTCACTCAAAACTCATCGAATTATTCGAAGTCGAAAAGTGACACATAAAGATTTTTTATTGCTTCTCTGAAAGAACGAATTCCAAAATGGCCGTCTAAGGCAGTGTTTTGTATACAGAGAGAGGGAGTAACAATTTTTTGTTTTTTTTTTTAACCATTCTCGTCGTTTATTGTTTATAGATTGGAAATTGTTTACAAAAAACTATGGTTTATTGAATAGTGTGTGTTGTGCGCGTATAAATAATCAAAAAAAGAAAATGATTAGTACAATGGACAATCGGTCGTATGGTGCGATCGCCAAGTCAAATGGTCGTGGTGGTGAATTTGCAACCCCAGGTTAGACTTCCCCTTTCTAATTGTTATCGTTTCTAATTGATTAATAAGAAAATTCTATATTAAACCCCGTCTTTCAATGGAGGAACAAATAAAACAAAAAACTAAATGCGCTATGTGTAGTGAAAGTCTTCATATCGAATCACCCATCCCATTCCGCCGACAACCACCATTCCTCCTATTTTTTATTGAGAATTCAATAACAAATTTGTCATCAGCAATATAACTGTTTGTAGTGCCCAAAAAAAAAAAAAAAAAAAAAATCAAGCCTCCCTCCGCCCGTTGCGGTGGCATCCAATTAAAAAATCTTTTTATGTGCGTCCGTCCATGGTCATCCAACGTTTCGTGCCTTTTCTTTAGTTTAACATTAGTCTTGTACTTGATCGGCGTGTTTCTCTATCAATTGTTTTTTTTTCTTGTTTTTTTTTTTACAGAACTAACGCCAGAACAACAAAAGCTGCTGATCGAATTGAAAAGGCGAAAGCAGGAACTTTTACTTGAGATTCAGGTGAGTTAAATACAAAAAAAAATTACCTATTAGCTTATATACTGCAGCGACGAGTTTTTTGTTAGGGTGTTGTTTAAATTTAGAGCATATTGGGTCAATGACACGTATTATGACACTTGTTATTCTTTGTTTCTTTCGATTTGGCGCCCCTAACACTGTGTTATGTCGCTCTTTCTTTAATAATTGATCATATGAAGTACTGCTGATGTCCTGTATAAGTATACGGGGTGTATACTTAAGAAGGAAAATCAATAAAACTTTTAGGTCAACGCACTCGAGTGTCTATAGTCGGCGATAACTAACTACCTACTATGGTGCAATATGTAGTAGTGCAATGAGAGTTAAAAGTCAGCAAACTAGGTATATGTCTGGGCTTAGTAGTTGATTGGGAATCAGCAACAATACACGCTATGGGCTATTAATGAGCGCCGCACTCTTTGTTCTTATTATTCTTTGCTATGTCGGTGCCATTGTATGGTGCTGTTAATAAAATTAGTCAAGCGTTTTTTGGCGCTTGTGTAGTTGGAGCGAAAGCTCGTTAACATCCTTTAAATATATGATTGCATGTCAAAGATAGGTTGTATTTCATTTTAAGCTAGTGAAGGCAAACTTGAAGAAAATAACTTACGTTAAAAAATATCAATTTACATTGTATTAGTTTTAAGTGCATATAAGGATAGAAAATAAAATAAGCTACATATTTTATCACCTCTGCATTTAAACTTGTTTGTACTCAGAGAAAGTATTGAAAAGCAGAAGACGACGTCGATTTCCTATCTTCAATTTATCCAACTACAGTAGAATCTTGATAACGATATACCAGACACTATCCAAACCGCTCCATAGTCTCACGCCAATCTTCATTTACATTCCGAGTATTGCGCAACTTCATAGGAACATTTTAGGTTTAGAGCTAGTTGCACCATAGAATATGCAAATTGCTACCTAACTACGGAAAGGTTCATACATCCAGATCTATTTTGTTATTAATTTTATAATTCATAATATTATATGTATAATCTTTGGTAAGACTCTTCATTTCTATGAACATAAACCATGGACACAGAGCAACGATAAGAAACTACTGGATCGGTAGGATAGGTAACAAATGAAGCCATGAAAAAAGAGCTAATGTTTTCATGTTAAAAATAAAGGAAAGGAATACGTCCAACGTATTTAAAATTTTGAATAAAAACAACAAAAAAAATAAGAATTTCATCTGGGGACAAAAGCTGACATGATGCCACATATGTTTGTTGGAATGGCTCGACTATAACAAACAAGCAAACATTTAAAAATCGTTATTAATTTAAAACTATCGATTTTCACTCTTTGTAGAGCTAGAGTTCACAGCGTTTCATTGTTTAAACATTGATGGGTCATCGACTTTTTTGAGGAAGGAAGGATATAAACGATAGCGTCTCATTCCGTCCCCATGATCACTGCAGTTTCGCTATTAAGAGTTATTACTGTCTTGGCCCAAGTCAAATCTATTTTCTGCAAATAATATCGGTGTTTTCACTGATAGCCGAGTAGCACTTAAGTCTCGAAAACTTTTTTGTTTTGCTTGCCGGTATATACACACATTTCATATCTGTTGGGTTCCAAGCCACAAACATAGTCCAGGGAATTGTAGAGCTGTTGAAAATCCCTGGAAATCTCTCTGAACAAAATCAACTTAGCTCCTTGTTACTTGTAAACTTCTGTTGAGGCTATAAGGTATCGACAAATGGAATTTCTTATTTTGGCGAACTGCACTGGCCGACAATTTAGCCGTTCCAGACTTATTATTGTTTCACGAGTATTTGTCAATAAACTTCAGACTCTTAAAGCCCTCAAAGAGAATACTCGTCAAGAATGAGAGGACCTGTCATCGGAAGTCCTGGCCAGAGTAATGAAAAATGCCATAAATCGGGTCCAAATGGTCATTAATTCTGATGGCACCCACTTAGTCAATATAATTTTCTCGATTTAATAAATTTAAGACATCCAACAATCATAATCCAAAAGCAGAACAAAGTTTTTCATTCATGAAAATAAATTACAGGCAAAGATAGGAACATCAAATGTTAAATTTGCGCCACCTTGTACAATGCATAAAGAATGAATGTTTTTTCAATAAGTACCAATATGAATTTATTTATCACATCGTTACTACGAGAGTTACATATCAATGACATTTAGTGCTTAGCGTGATTTGGATCAAATAAGCTGTTGATCGTAAGTTTTGGTTTTGAGAGTTGGAAAAAATTGCCTCATAGAATGTTATGTACTTTTCATGGTTTTTATACTGTCCAATACGCCAGCTACCAATCTGATAGTTGGCAAAGCCTGTAATGGAGGTCTGCCAACTTCTCATTTAACAATCGTTAGCGAAGTTTCTATTAGTAATAAGCATCCTTTCTAGTTGATAGTAGGAAGATGGAAATTGGTCTTAAAGCTAACAAGTACCGCCTATTTACTTTTCAATATTCGTAAGTGTACATCACAACAATGACTGTCCTGTTTTAACACCAAAAAAGGAGAAAAAACGAATTAGTTTTCTGAAAACTTATGTTAAATATACATACATACATTTAAATGTTTCTGAGTATGATCGACGGTGAATTATAGTTGCACTAGTCTCTCACTTCTTTATTAATAAACATATGACATACAACATACCAGCATACGTATGTCAAAATTAACTAAATGTTTAAAAAACTGTGGGTGCCGTGGCTCAGTAGTTAGTGCGTTGGACTACTGCGCAAGCGGTTCCGTGTTCGAATCCAGGAAAATACCACCATGGTTTTTTTTCACGGCCCCACCTCTTGCGAGCGTCTGACAAACATCCAAGAGTATTTACTGTCATGAGAAAGCTTCTCAAAAACCCCCCTGCCCTTCGGATACGGCATAAAACTGTAGGTCCCTTCTGTACGTACAGAAATGTATACCACGCACAATACGTACAACTGTGAGAAGCTAGGCCATGGCCCTCTATGGGCTGCTTACGGCCTAATATTTATTTATTTAATTGAGAAATACAAAACACATATTTCAATTTGGCTTCAAAAATTAATTCAATCGATTTAGCAATTTGAGGTCAAAATGAATGCAATCATTTTGATTGCTCTGAAGTAATTGAAGTCAGTAGCATTCATTGCATTCACTTGAAGTCTTTGAAGTCCTTGAAGTCCTTGAAGTCCTTGAAGTCCTTGAAGTCCTTGAAGTCATTGAAGTCTTTGAAGTAATTCAAGTTATCTGAAGTCTTTAAAGTCCTAACGATTATAAAAGCATCTATAACTTGATATGACTTCAAAGACTTCAGTGACTTTAGATGACTTTAATGAGTTCAAAAACTTGAAAAACTTCAGATGACTTCACTGACTTGACATGGAGTGAATACTAGTGACTTCAAGTTAACTTCCATCAATGCAGACCAAACAAAATGATTGCATTCATTTCAAGAATTTCATTTGACTTCAAAATAATGATTGTAAAAAAATAATTGCTAAATCTTGACATCATGGATTCTTTTACGGTCCTCATACACATGCTTATTAATAAGTGAGGTTATTTGCGCAGCGTTTGATGCATACGACAAACGGGCCATAAGTATATGTTCAATATATGTAGGTTATATCGTTTAGTTATCCACTCCTGAATATGTACATTTCTCTGTTTAAGAACGAGCATGTAATTTAACTTCATCTATAGTATAGTTATTAGTAGGGCTTTTGTTTGACCTATACTTATGTATGTATAAGCAAACTGAACGTTTTCCTTAATTTCCCACATAGACTACTTCATGGCAAAATTAACTTATCCAAATGCTCCATATGTATATCGATTAACACAATTATCCACTGAGAAAGATGGTCGGTTCTTTGTCTTGACCTCGAAACGTGCTATCAAAATCCAATTTTGATTTCCTTCTTGTTCTTTTCTCTCAAATAAAGTCCTAGGTTGTCTTGTGCATAAAATTACAAAACTCTATTCCCCCACGAGATGATTTGGTAATTTTACTACTTACTCATCCACCATGTGTAAGGCTATATAGCTACTGTAGGAGTTGCTTGCCAAGATCCATTAGCCAGGGAATTCCCGTATCGATCGGACTCATTCCTCTCCTCTGCCTCCTAAGCAGCAAGCATAAAATGCTCTTTATTCAGCCAGTCAGCAAGCGAGAGAAAGGGAATTGGAAGGTCATAAAAATAAATTGTTTAGTTTAGCTCTCTCTCCCACTCTATCTCTTTTGTAAGCAGACACCCCGACACAACAATAGAAATCAACTACAAGTAGTGGGAACGTAAACACTGTGTATAGAGTGTTGTGTACTGACAGCACAGGCGGATATCTATCGCAATATATCCACTCCACACACCATTCTTGTGTGTGTTCCTTGGTTGTCTGGCCAAAAAAGAATCATCACACTTTAGTCAGTTCAGTCTGAGCTAGTGGAATCTACTGTGTGTGCAATGTGTCGTAACGGACGCTGGCAGTGGTTCGCATTGGCTTAAATAATTTTTCCACTCGTTGTTGCTTTATTTTTTTTTCCTCGCTGCTCGTGGTCAATAATAATATAAATTATTAGCCGCTTATCGCGCACAAATACCACAGAGAATCTCTTCTTGATAACAATACAAATCGCGAAAAAAAACGGACGGACGTTTTCTTTAATTTCTACATATTTTGCAATATACATTCGTTTTGGACCAGTGTTCAGTGTTCGGCGTGTTCGTACAGTTAAATTGGATTTAATCTCATTCTCTTGGGTGTTGTGTTGGTTTGTGATTTTTTTGTTTTTTTTTTTTTTTAATTTATCGAGACCAGAACTAGCTGGTCTAGTTCTAGTTGGAAGTTCAATTTTGTGCACATTTGTTTACGTAATGTGGCAATAGTGGTAGTGTAAAACCTTTGACAAGTTAGAAAAAAAAGAAAAAAAATAAGTCCCCTGCAACTCGATAGTGCTTTTCCGTTTTCTGTTTTTTGTGACGGTTGTATAGTGTATCTTCTGTCTGCCAAACAAAATATATTCACTTCATTAAAATTGCATTGAGGCTAACAACACACAGTCAACAGAGCAGCACAGCCAGCGCCAGCACATACGGTCCCATTTGTATACGTACGGATAAAGAGATAAATAGGAGTGGAGTGCCAATTTGAATAAAAGAAAACAAATGCAAATTACTATTGGCTCTCTCAAATGTGTTTGTTTGAAAATTACCTTTTAGTACTGGTTCGCGTATCTATGTGTAGAATAATTTAAAATTCTTTGCATTTGCGAGTAAATCGCAAAATAAAGAAAAAAATATATTAAGAAAGAGTCATAAAAAAAAGATAAAATGCAAAAAGTGGCTCCAAGCAGCAACATCGTGTCAAAAGTGAATAAATACCTATGCAACGAAGACGGCGGTTATTTGTTCTCATATTCAACCGATGATGTTTCTAATTCTTAAATTGAAACGTTCATTGTCAGAGTGCATTCTGTACATCCTGTGACGTTTGCAATAGTGTAAGCCATGTAGTGAATTTCTTTTTGTCTACAGTCGAGACCAGATAAGAGGAAATGGTATAAATTAGGAAAACGTCATTATCTGATGAAAATTAAGTTTTTAGCCGGATAAAAAACATGTTTTTCTGCCTATTGGGATGGTTACTCGTACTTAAGTCGGATATGATTTTCAAAGTAGCTTTTTTTTTGAAATTTGAATTTACTTAGCTCGGATACGTGAGTTCAAAAGTTTCCAAAATTTAAGATTTTCATGGAAGCTTTTATAAATGTACTTCTAAACTATTCCTTTCCTGGTGGTGGCGCAAAAGTCATCACTCTATCAGAAGATGCTATGATTTTTGCAAATGGCGTCAAATGTCAATCTAGAATGTCAAATGTCAATCTAGAATTGATTGAAGTGAATTGATCGAAAATACACGTTAACACCTAAAGAATGGGGAGTGATTGTTACAATTCGCCTGATTTAACCGTTCCAGATTTATTTTTGTGCGGTTTTTGGAATTCACGAACCTATGTTAATGAACTTTAAACTCTTGAAGACCTCAAAGAGAATATTCGTCAAGAAGAAGACCTATCGCCGGAACCTATGGCAAGAGTAACAGAAATTGCCATAAATCGGGTCCAAATGGTCATCAATTCTGGAGTCGATATCATTTTCTCCATTCAATGCAAACAAATTTAAGACATCAAATAATCATAATCCAAAAGCAAAACCAAAGTTTTTCATTCAAATAATTACAGCCAAAGAAATATCGGGTGATAACTTTTGCGCCACCCTGTACATGTCTTGGACAAGGTACTGATTCGAAGTTGTACAATCGAAGAACGAATTTCGAATTTTCGATGTATACGATTTGAATAAATTCTTTTGACATCTTTATAAGAGTGACTTTTTTTATTAGTATAGCATATCTTCAGTGCTTTCAGATAATAGAATGTATTTATTGAAAACTAGTCCGTGATTCTATAAATACTTATCTGAAGGTCACTGAATCTAAGCTCATTTTATACCTAGTTGTCCAGACAAAAATGGATATACATATGTACATATTTACATTAAGACTTATCCGAAAAAATCGAAACGAAATCATATCCGATATTTAACGGTACATAAATTTAGAATCTAATTAATAACAATTTAAAGAACGACATGGTATGAGAAAAATAGATATGTACACTCGATGACAAATGTTTTTCTTATGACGAATGAATACATCGGCTTCCGCGTGCTAATGAGGTGAAGTTGTCGATGACACTTTGGATTGTTGATTTTTTTTCCTAGAAAAAAAAACTTTGTATAGCGTTGACTGCGAATAATTTTTTTTTACTTTTAATAAATTTTGTTTGTGTACTTTCCGGTTTTCTGTTTGATTTAAATTTTTTTTTCTTTTCCTTCCAAATTCCCTTTTTTATATTTTTTAATTGACATAAATTATAATCTGTAGTTGGTTGTGCGGGTAGTTAGGTGGTAGGAGGCGGATATGCCATTAACTTGTAGCTTTTTGTTTTTATTTCCCAGGGCATTGTGGTAAATGTTAATTGGATTTAATATGTAAGGAAAGGTGGTGTTAAAGTGCATAATGCCAGTAAAATGATATTAAAAGAAAAATGGAAAGAACAAGAGAATATGGTCAAAAGCAATTAGTGATGTTTGTATATGTCAGTAGAAAGGTTTGTTGTGAAAAGTATTTTGAAAAAAAAATTAAAAACCGGCAGTGTTAGGTTTATGAAAAGCTATTTATGGAAATTCAAGGGCCTAAGTTAATACTTATGTGATAAGGGATTAACGAGCATATAAAAAAAACACTTCTGACTACTTCTCAAGTTCCAAATAATCTTGATTTGCAACCAAAAATTCGAAATCGATACTGAATTTGGCGATAGTAGAGTAAACAAAACCCGGATAGTAGAAAAAGAAAACTCATACTGTGTTCCCACCAAAAGAAATTGCCGAAACCTACTTGAAATCTCCGTGAGTTCATCTGTCCATAAGAGGAACAAGCCTCAGTGTGAACTTCAGTTTATTTTGGCGTTCATTCTTAGACGTCAAAATGTTATATGTTAAAACAACTGCGACTAGTGTTCGGAATTCTACCACTAAACTGGTATTGTATCTATATTCTTCATATTTTATATTTAGGTTATGTATTACTTACATACATATGCATGTATGATACATATAAATTGTATGCATTGTTTAATTTGTTTGTCTTTTATGGTATATTTAAGAAATTGACCACTCTTTGGTTTCCGATTTCAACTTTTTCCCTTCTCTCAAGTCCCAACACTGATTGCGACAGTCAACAAATTGCTGTTTTTTCCGGTGACTTTAAAATGGACAGATAATGATTTCGATTTGGTGGGAACCATTTACTGAGGTTTTGGCAAAAGTTCATCCAAACCTCGCGATTTGGGTTCGGTGGAAACATGGTATAAAGTAAAAAAATCGATACTTAGTAGGAAGAAAGAACTAGGAAAGTAGCTGATAAATAAGATTAATTTGTTTAAAGTTAATTTGTTATCCTCCTTCGAGTTTATTTCTGTTTAAATTCAACACATACCTACAATATGAGCATTTAAATCCATATTATTACTTCATAATTGTATTCTAACAGCAATTACAGTTTTTTTTTGTTTGGATAAGAAACCGGTTCAGCGGCGAAACTTATTCTTACTGTCAAACTATATGTCTACGATGAATGGGAGTGGTAAAGTAACAATTTAAAACAAGTTCAGAAGAACAAATATGTTAAGTCCCTCCATTACCATTACTGACCTCGAATTGGAAATAATCTGTCCACTTCTTGCAAAAAAATAAGCAATTTTTTGGTTTATTTTCTTCTAAAACGCAATAAAATCTTGAAAAGTAGGTGAGCATATTTAATGTAATTTGAAATAATTGATATTCTACTTGTGTACCTGTCGTAGGGGAAGTTTAAAAAATGCGTGCAAATCTGGCGTTTACTAATTAATAATTAATAGTAATTAAAGTATCATATTGTGGATAAGTAGTGTTCAAAATTGCTGTTTTTTTACCCTCCTGGAACCCAATTATATTCTCTTTAGAGGAATATTAGAGAAAATGTATTCGGCCACACAAATAGCCCTGCCCACGTACTTCTAGTTCAAATCGTATTTCATTCTCTTAACATCAGTTTGTCTAAACAAAATTAACACCACATCATGTAGTTTTTTCAAATTACTCCCTTCGACGACATCGTATAGCATTTTTTTTTTGTTCAATCCAATAAAGAAGAAGAAAAAAAAACGAAACAAATCATCTAGTTCAGAGATCACGAGAGAAATCACCAATTCACTCACATTCACCAGCGTTTTGTCATTCAATTAAGCTTCTCAAGACTCATCTGCTGACATTTTAAAAAGCCGAACGAGGCGCGCGAACAGCCTATTCAATGTGATTGCATAAATTTCAAACATAACGCGCAAGTGTTACACATTTATCTGAGAAGAATATCTATCTATCTATCTATCTATAGAAGGGAGCACGCTGTTTCTTCTTCCAACATGTGTCATCAATGAAGTATCTCCTATAATTCATACGTTAATGTATGGAGAAAATAAAAAAAAAACAAACCACCAAGCAACTTGTATTAATTTGAAATGAAGGCGGGACGACGACCATTTAGTCTTGTAAAATACTAAAATATATTGTTTCACTTTATAAAGTGGCCCGTTGCGCGGTGCTATCTGCCTCCCCCTTGATTGAAAAATATTTAGTATAAGAGGATCTAGATTTAAATATTCGAATAGTGTACTTAGAGAATTTACAACTTCATTGACCTCGCACATTACACATTCACACACAGCGACAATCCAACACGTAGGAATAGATAGAATGTATCTTCCTGTAAAAACCTATCGCGTCGGTCGGTGTATTTTCGATGCGGGAACAGTGAGCTGAATACATAAGTTCGAAAGCAGTAGTATTTTACGTTTCTATTAATGCCATTAGAAGCAAAGCCGACGCTAAGGGATGCTTTTATTCTTTCCAAATAGACAAGGAATGTGGGCCCATTTAAAGTAAAAACAAAAAAGAAAAATATATCTAGACCTGGGAATTACTCTATATAATATGCGACTATCTAGTGTGTGCGTTTTGTTATAAATAATTTCCAACATTTATATGTCCGTATCTAATAAAAATAGATTTCTCTTTAAATTTAATGGCCCATTGTGTTTGGTAACGATTTGAATGCGCAAAGTCTTAGGGAGACACTTTTAGTTGTACACCGTAACCATAAATATTAAAATAAATTGTATGCCAGAGCTAATTTTATCATTTTGTAGATAGATAGATAGATAGAGAGATAGATTTAAAGTTTTTCCAGATGGGCTTCTATAATATAATCTGCAAACCTATTTTGATTTTCTCAAAATGGTGCTTTTACTTTCCTCTTTTCTATTTCGGATTCATTATTCATTTGTGCCATTCTATAAAGATAAATCCAAACTCTGAAGCCTTCAGTAAACCTCTTACCTCTTACCGACCAAATTCGCGGTGCTTACGCGCCAAATACGAAGTTTAAGATCAGAAAAAGTCTAAAAAAACTGAACGCTTTCGAATGAGATTCGATTTTGCCTTGTTTTCCAAACAAGCCTGTCTCGGAAAGCCTTCATCTTCCCAAGCTCTTCCCACGAGTGAAGGCAACTGTTTTTGAGGTATCTATTCTGCAATTCTGTCTTTCGACAACTCAACAGGACTTGGGGGCACAAAGACGGCGAATACACTGTTTGAAAGCGTAGAGAAATCGTCTTTCCGTGGCTTGAGCTGGTCTTCATCCGAAATAAGTAGGGCCGCCTTCGCTTTTCACCGAATGTAGTGTCCAGCAGTGCTTGTGTGTTCCCTCTTCTTGCGATTTTGGGTTCTGTGGCTACCGCGCTGATATGTACCTATGTATATGTAAGATATGTTCTAATATTTTCATGCGATATCTTCGTCGATATCTGCTGACGAAATACTTGAAGCTGCCTACAGGTCTATTCAGTAAGCCAAGTTGTAATGTTTACCTGTACTCTATCGACAATGTTTTCTGCTCCGAAGACATGAGCACACCAATGATGTTGAATGTTCACAGGTAAGGAGCTGGTAATTGTTTCTAGCCCTTGCGTAAGGTGGTAATTGTAATTGTTGCTGTACGCAAGGATCTTTTAGTCTGTCGGCGTTAAACCCTGGTTTAGGTGTATTCTGCCAACAGATACAGTACGTACGAGTAGTCTTATTTTAGCTAATCAATTATCGAAACGCCGTGTGTTTCTGGCGTCTATGAGGCAACCTCTAAAACGACGGTTTTTTGCCAATTTTTCCAATTTAGTTGAACTTTTCTAATTGACTGTGTGGCAGGTCTTATGAAACATGATATTGTCGAAATCATTGTCATTTCGGTCCCCAATTCCGATCGCTTCGTAAGTGCTGAAACCGGGCTGTCGAATTCCTTTCTTTGACCTTTTCGTGCTTTTTGCATCAGCAAAAGTCCCATAATTTATTCGCGTTATACTCCATGTTCTTGTTACAAGACCTCCATAAATTAAAATTGTAAGGCCAGACCTTTTAACTTTACATCATAGGAAGAAATACTGATATTAAGTATTCCTATTCAACGTCCACAAATGGAGCCACTTATGACACATCGCTTAAATATTTCGTTGAGTATAAAAGTTCATTGCACTCACAGTTAAAACGCCAATGCTTTCCCTTTTTGCATGAATCCACTTACATTAAGCCATACCACTTAGCAGTGCACGTAGAATTTCACAATCGCTCTATCCCTGATACGCGTCCTACTTCTTAAGGAAGAATGCGAAGATGTGACACGGAAAAAATAGTCTTCACGTATGTGTACACGACCGCACATTCTTATAGCATATAGTTTCGGGTTAAGCAATAACAAAGCCTATGTAAACAGGAGAAAATTCGCGCAACAGAAACAGTACAAAGAGCAGTCAAGAATAAACAATCCTATGGCTAATGGGGCAGATTAAATTGTAACCTCTTTATCACATTGCCACTGTTATCGCGAAATAAGTTCCGCGACAACAAACAGACAAAAAAAAAGTAAAAGAATGTAAAACGAGAGAACGTCTATCAGAGGGGCTTTATACGTGTTTCATTACGTGTGTAGGTATAGAACCTCATCCCGCTTCGTTGCTTATAGCCAAGGCAGCCATTATTATTCAACATTTTGCAAAGTTAATTGCGTTTCGGAAGTTTTTTTTTTTTTGCCAGGGAATCCTCTGTACAGAGAGCGAAAGAGAGTCGATCGCCTCACAACACTTGACCCTTTTTGGCGCTAATTGCAACTCAGAGTAGATGCAACCGACAACGATTAATTAAGCACCCTCTTTCCTCGCTTGTGGAATTTTTGTGTTCATCTACATACTCTTAGGGGATAGGTGGCGTAATTGCGCATATTGTAAGGAAAACTTTTAACCCCTTTTTGGCTTGTGTGATCTTTTTGTCTTAATGAAATTCGAGGAGAATAATGCTAAGTGTAATCAATAAAATGTACATATGTATACAGCGAGACGTTAATCAATTTTTGAATAATTGTGTCTGTGTGTTGGCTCAGTTGGGTGGATTTCCTTTAAGCTTGGAATCTAGTGAAATTGGATCAGATTTTTGTTCTAGCATACTTACTTTGCTTGTTAACTTGTTATACCCTATCCTAAGGGTATATTAAATTTGACACATACAGAGTTTGTAACATAGGAAACTTACTTAATCAAATATGTAGATATTTTTGTACCCTACATATCACCCATATATTGTTTACGGCCACGCCTATAATTTAGGGGCGCTCTTCCCAAAAAACTGTTTTTCAAAAGATTCATTGAAATAGTTTCACTTCTTAGGAGCAAAATACAGTTCATTTGTTGAAAAATTTGGAAAATCCGCCCACTACTACGCCCACTTATTGATATTCTTGTTTTGGAGTAGTTTTATAAGATATTTGAAAAAAAAAAGGTGCGCAAGTATATTGGTATTGAGCTTTGTATGTACATATGTATGTAGGAAAAGGATAGGGTATAATTTTTTTTTTTGTTTTAACTTTCTAAAATGCTTATTTTTTGGTTGATACTGCAACAACACAAAAATTCTAGTAACATTTACTAGAAGTCAAAATTCAAAATTTAGATTTCTCTTAAATTTTAACACAAAAATATCCTTAAAAAAGTACTGTTATACGCACTTTTGGCCAGCATTTTTTTTTAAGTTTTAAGTTTTTCAAATTTTAACACGAAAAAATCCTTCAAAAAGTACCGTTATACGCACTTTTGGCCAGCAATTTTTTAAGTTATTTTATAGCATTTGTGATTTGTAATCTAGAGTGAAAATTTTAATGAAATCTGTTTAGTCGTTTTCAAGATAATCTTTTAGCCAAATTGGTCATAAGTACCTTTACAATATATTTTGACTAAAATGTCATACGTCATCTAATTGCACGAGTCAGTATTAGTCTCAGGGTAGAATTTGAACGAAATCGTTTGAGCTAATTTCGCACAAATCGGTTATTTGCAAACAATTTTATACGTAAAATAACAATTTTCGTAAGAAATTTTTGTCGTTAGAGCCGTTTTCGAGAAAATCTAATTCTTCTCAAATCGGCCTTAAGTGAAGTACATAGATCACGTGGGACAGGAAGGCATGAAGCTTTATCTGACAATCGTTCTATAGTTTGATTTGTTAATGAAAACACTTTTATGCCACGCTTTTACGTCAAAAAGCAAATCAAAATACTCAATTTAGGGGAAAAAAAAAATACATTTCCATCATCGTCTCATACAAATAAACCATCGACTACACTTTGATATATCGATAAAAATGTTAATCAATGTGTGGGATTATAATTTTTTGAACAACATCGTCTCCTATTACAAAACCGTAGTCATTTCCTGGTATGCAGTGGTGGCACCCTTCCCCATTTTAATCGAATTCTTAGAATCCGTTGTTAAGTATTTCAAGACAATTTTATATACATTTCTTTCTCGCCGTGTAATTGATTAGAGCCCACGCGTTGCCAAAGCAATCTTCCTCTCATAACGTCTTCTTACTTTATTCACTTTTGTCGACTTTTAGTTTTGGATACCCAGTCTAATCCTTTATAAAAAAAAAAAAAAAAACTGCTACCGTTGTTGAGTGTTCTTGAAATAGATTGGTCGTGTGAGCTAAGTACCCTCAATGGTGTAATTTTTGTGCTTTGTCTGGATTGCAGCAGACACAGCGATTTTCAGTGGAAATTCTTCGATTTTTTCCATCTTTTTTGTGTGTGTGTGCTTCTTTTTGATTGATGGCTTAAAAATATTTCTTCCTTCATGTTTACCTTATTTAAGGTAAGGAAACACGGACTAGTTTAGTATCTTTTTTGAATGCATAGACTAAATATGAATACACATATTGTGTGCATGACGTTTTATTGTAATAATAATGTTTATAAAGAAAGTAAATAATTTTTTGAAAATAAAATACAACTGAACGCCATTTATCGATTATTTTGCGGTCTCAAATGTTATCGTTTATCGTCATTTCTGCGTCACTATTCGTTGCTCATCATGTTATACAGCAAATATAACTCTTGACTCCTTATCTACGGTGAAAATTGGTTCTGAACACGTTGTTACCTATGATTTGTCATTGTTGTTATAGGAAATTAGCGTATATTTAAAAAATCCGGAAATGTTTACGCAAGTATTTGGTGCCATTTTGCAAGTGACGTATGAAGGAATTACTCAAACAGTCATAGTGTCTTATTTAATAAATTTACAGCACGTGGTACATATCTATATCGAATTGTCAATTTATTTACATTTTTGTTTAACTTTGTATGACGAAATACTTTTGCGTATCAGTATTGCAGCTTTTTATTTTGAGTGATATGGAACTGTTAATAGGACATGGAACTTGGAACTTAACTCGCTCTTATCGCATCGGAAACTATGTGAAATAATAAAATCTGAATATTTTTGCTGGCTAACAAGGCCTTAGTTGCTTTTGATGACAAATATGCTCGTTTCTTTTGCATTTATCACGGCGGTTTAAAATTTCTCAAATTCTTGGAATTCTGACGGCTATTAGCAGGGAGTCTTATCAAAAACTGTATAGCTAGTTTGCTAAGTTTGAAACAAATGAACAAAATTTTTATTTGTAAGATGTGAAATCTAGTACTGCATAATCGAATCTGTACTAGAACAGATAGAAAGAAAGAGAAGAGTATTGTTTTACGTTTTTTGGTATTCTTTTAAGATTATTCGAGAAGTAACGCGGTCGTGGAAGAGACCATTTTATTTTTTTGGTGTTCAGCCTTTTATTTTTTAAGATTCTTTTGTCAATATATATGCCGAAATAAAATTTCAACAACTTCTTTATATATTTTTCATGTATTAAGGCTTAATTAGTAAGAGCAAACATTCCCATTAATTATGGAACACAATGTCGTTCAAGTAGCTGCCTCGGCTGCCTTCGAGGTAGCGCATTCTGTCACTCCAAAGGCGTGAGTGCTTCATTTCGGCCAAAACTTCTTTTCAAAAAACGCACTGTTTGGGCTACACAGCACTCACTTTGGAACTAAGTTTTCAATATTTCCCTACGTTGCTCAAGCATAAAGTTTCGTTTCGCAAAGGTATGATACTGACTTTGTGTCAAAATTTTGAGCGGAAAGCAGCTGTCAGTGTCAAAATAACCCATGACGGCCGACCCTTTATTAAATCCGTTCGCGTACCCTCCTAAGGCTAATTGCACACACACCGATTTTGAACGGCCAGTATAAAATCGGCCGACATTTTACCGGTAGCAGGGTGCTAGCACACTCACCGGATTTTTACCGGTTGCACTACCACTACCAAAACTAGTTTTACACGTAGTATGTACCTACAATTTCACACACTGAATGAAGCGAGAGCAGTCGACTGGAATGGTCGGCAAAAAATCGGTGCGTGTGCAAGCGTGTATTTAATCACGTACGCCACTACTTCCCGATACTGCCGGTGATACAGTGGCAGTAGACGGCTGCTCACCGGCATTTTGCCGGCACCGGTCAGCGATCGGCGTGTGTGCCAGCTCCCATTCCCACATGTGGTTCACTATTGGAATTTGGACGACCGGTATAAAATGTGTGCAACTAGCCTAAAACAGCGAATTTTTACGAAAATTTACGAATTTTTACGAAAAGCTGTTCGCGTACGTAGTTTTTCACAGAAGAGAGCTCTCACGAGAGAGTAAGAAATTTCCCCATGCAACGAATTTTAGTTCTAGAAATTTCTTTGGGCTGCTTTGTGAAAACTGTCAAAGCTGTCAAACCAGTGTATTTTCAGCTTTATTTGTTCAACCCGTTCGTTTACTTTTTCGTAGTTTTAGCTCTCTCAGAGAAATTTACCCCTCACTCTTCGAAATTTGATAATCTACAAATTTTAGTGCAAAAAGTACGCGAACGGACCTATTTTCATTTTTTGATTCAAAATTATTCAACTTGTGACAAAATACAAGAATCAAGTTTCTTTCGATCCTTCCGTTGTTGTACATGTGTTCTAATAGCCAACATGTATTTATCTTTGGATGGTTATGCCTGACGCATTTTCAATGATGCACACCAGATTGTGCCTAATGTGAGACATAAATCAGCCATTGGTTCCGCCATTGTTCAAGGAACATATCCTCTCCCATATTAATTTAAAAATAACAAAAATTATCCTTGCCTCATGATATAAGGGTCCATATTTATTGTTCAGGCAGAAAATATAAATAAACTATTTCCACTATAAGTGTATTGTGTACACTCCCTTATCAGGCCATTATTAAATTTCCTTGTGATCCTGTGACAGGCCAGACAGACAGTTGTAAACAATTGTAGGCATGCGTGCAGGCAAGTGTTTGATTGCCGTACTTAAGTTAGCACAATATGTCGTAGAATATTTAAGCTGTTGCGATGGACAGTTATGTTTATTGACTATATGCCACTTGCTCAATATCCTACGAGGAATATGTGTTGCGTGTCAACGTCGCTTAAATCTACAATAATCTCTTCCTGTCATAAGTTCAAAAGTCTTTAAATGTGATAACGAAAAAACATGTCCTAGCGTCCCCTAAATCAATCAGCTCATTAGCTATGTTGACAATATTATTAAATTTGCTAAATTTATTCACGCCAGTCTAACGTCCACGGCTAGAGTAAGTGGTAAGCGTTCGATTGCTTAATGTAAATAGTCTCTCTGTGTACACAATCTAACTCGGATGTTTAATCTGGAAATTGATTCATCACTTTTAGCGCAAAAAACGAAATAAAACTGTTTTCTCGTTTGCATTCCAAAAGATATTGCCGCGCTTTTATCTTTCGAAACAAAATACACACCACTCGAGGAGAGGAACACTCTACAATGCTGTATTCGAAATAGCATTTACATTTCAGAATAATACAAAACGATAAAATACTTCCTGCGTTGCTAATGATATCAAGTAAATGCCATGAGAAAGAAATGTGCCTGCGGCTTATCTACATACATATTCGAGTAGAGCAGTGACTTGTGGGGGCGATTCGTTCATGATTGCCTCACAACAACACGCCTCAACATATGGCGATGACTTTAGAGCACCACTGTTCTACTTAAAATGTGGTTTTTCTTTCTCCAACCAGGATAGATATGAGAAAAACTTAAACCACTTTGCAGTACTTGTACTATTTTTGTACAGAAGTCGAAAAGACGGCCACGATCTAGTAAACAGATCGTGGCATTCGCATAGGCATATGTAAATATAAAAAAAAACTAGAGGTCACTCGCACGATCGTAGAATATCATAAGCAATTTTGTGCGAATACGAAATCCATTTGTTCTGATCTAGGAGATGACGCAAGCTATATATACATATGTAGATGAGCGTTTTTTTTTATGGAACTCACTGTGATTTTATGGTACAGCCGAGATCGCAGCAATAAAATTTAAACTAAGACAAGACGCGCTGAATAGCGAAAGAGATTTAAATAATTTAGTCTGGGAATTAACTTTGTTTGTTACTGCTCTTACACATCATTGTTGTTATTTACGTTTTACTGAAAAAAGAGAATTAAATGGAATTGATAATGGAAGACAAGGTGAATGAGTAAAGTGTAGTTTTTAGCAAGCAATCGCAATCGGTTAATTTTGTTTTTTTTCATCATCGTCATTCTATCGTCAAAATAAAAAAGTTAAACTCACTTGAAGTGAACAATGATGGGTTGATGATCAATAATGATTTTCAGATCGAAATGAATGGTCTTCAGTGATTGATTGAAGTTTAACAATCGTACATATGTATGGAGGGGTAATTGCCTCTGGAATTGGCTATATAGCGATGTAGAAATTTGGTCTAAGGTCAAGTGTACTTAAGTACTCTCACATTCGGTTTGTGTTGCTTCGAAAATATATTTTTATTTTTACTTAACAGCGCATAAACTTTCAGTCCTTAAGCCAAAAAGAGGTCAGAGACCGCGAAATTTGCGAGTACAATATATTGGTTGATATATTTTCGATTATTACAGAAGTCCAAAAATTCTGTTACTAAGAAGCTACCATCCAAGTTGAACTATTTGTTCCTCCTATCGCTGTTTCTAAAACAGCAAAAAAAAAAAAAAAAACAAAATCAGTCGAGGATATTTCAGGATTCATGACCAATTATATTTGTTATAATTGAACTTGCATCTCTTTTATATTTGCATTGTTCCTACAGTCAGTTACGTTAAAAAAGATTGTGAGTTCATCATAAGACACTAGGCACCAAAATGGGTCCATAGACTCATTCTTTAGTGAGTCCTAAATAGTAGAAAGAATCCTAAAGCCTAAATCTTGTCATCCAAGTATTTTCTACAAAAATTGAGTAGGTCCTTCGGTTGGTTCCATGAGCCTACTTCTACTACGAAAAAGTACCTGGCTAGTTGTAAAAATCTATTTCTAGAGATTCCCTCACATTCGAACAGTATGTGCGTTATATCCTCTGAGGCGTTTATATCCTCACAATCCCTGCAAATATCCGATTATGATATTCCTAATCTACTAGCGTGCCGTCTCAGAAGACAATATCCAGAGAGGATTCCGATCATAGTTCTAATTTGTGTTCTCCCTATAGCTTGATCACCTGATCTTTTATGGTTGATCTCTGGCTCTGGTTTAACCCATCTGTGGTTAGCGAAATTCTTTATACTGCCCTGATGCTGTTGATGACGTTTCCAGATGGGAATTCCACAGATTTCTTGACCAATCTATCGGCGCATTCATTACCTTCAATATCACAGTGTCTAGGTACCCAGCAAATTCCTACGCGATTCTGCGTGCATAATGTCTTGAACATTGCGCCTGCCTTGCTCAGATTTGATGACAAAAGACTCCAGCGCTTTGAGCGTAGCCTGACTGTCAATGAAGATGGCGATATCTTTATTGGATATTGGCCTCATCTCAAGTAGTTCCCCAGCTTTGAGCACAGCTAGAATCTTGGCCAGGAAAACACAAACACACCGGGGGTTTTAGAAATATTTCTAAGTTCAAATCTTTTGGGTAAATACCTGATCCAGATCCCATCCCTGCTGTTAGGCTCATCAGTAAAAATGGCAATCTCATTCTTAAGGTGAACTTCATCATTATGCCAGTCCTTCCTGCAGGAATACGCTACTTCGTACGTAGTATTAAAGTTGAGAAACCCGAAATATCATCCGATTTCTCCTGAGTCTCGGGAAACTTGTTCCTAAGAATAGAGCTTGGTCCTATGCTACTACCCTTAAATAATTCTATGCTTGTGAGCCGAAGCGCAATTCTTTCCGCCTGAAGTTGTCTGTCAGCCACTTTAATAACTTTTTAATTAATTTTTGAGTGAAGTCCTCTTGCTAACAGTCGTTTGTATTAATGCAAATGAGTCGAAAGATTTCTAATACAAAAATGCCTTTCATGAGCTAACTGCAATAATCAAATTTTTACGTACTGCTCTAAGCATTGAAATCATGGAGCACGTATTACAATAACCGGATGTTAATGGTGAATAAATCATAGAATTGCACTTCAAGTCTGACACATACTTCCAGGAAACAAACATTAGAAGGCAGCGAAATCTCATAGTTACTTAAATTGCAGCGTGGAGTTGATGTAATTTAAAACGAAGAACTAAAAGTGGTCTGCACCTAAAGTCGCTCACACAAAGTCCAACTATTCTTTAAAAGGCACATTATGCAAGGGCATGCTCTCATTTATAAAATATCGCCAGACTGTAATTTAAAACATACCGCATTGCAAAAAACGCACAAAAGAAAATGTGTACTATTTCCAAGTCAATTCGACTCGGAGTGGCGCAGAAATTTACGCAATATTTCATATAAGTACCATGACTCATCCATATGCTTCTGGAAGCTACCTAATTTCGTTTGGCTCTCTGTTTAACCAAGCAACATACTATACCAATCAATTATGCTATCAATCGTAAATAAATGCCTTGTGCATGCAAAACAAATTGTAGGCAGCGCTCCCATGTGTATTCGCATACATATGTTTCACACATGATCGGTTTTTAGCCGACACCTTTTTTTTTTCTAAAATGCCAGACCAACAGATATTCTTTTCACCTAGTCGAAAAATACAACAGAAATATCAATGCTTTGTTTGTTTCATGTGTCAAGTGGTGTATGCTAGATCTGTCAGCAATACGCACATGTTTAGAGTAGAGGATTTGGGGAAATCCTATAAACAAAATGAAATACAAAATTTTGTTTCTAATATATTTAGTTTTCAATTTTAAACTTTTTTAATCTTAAAAATGTGTATTCAAGTTAATGTATTTTGTTTCAATTAGTAAACGATTATCTGATGAAAATGTATACAAATGAATTGAGTCATCTTTTAGAATGTGCGACCAGTGATATTTTTACTTTGATTTTTAATAAAAATGGAAGCATGCCATTGAATTAGTCAATTAAAATTTTAGAAATTTCTGTATTTTCTTGAGAACTATGGAAAGCAAAGTAAAAAATTTCTAAACGAAATTGTATGTAGTCAATCTGTTTTCTACTAAATATATTTCTTTAATAAGGAAATTTGTAATTATTTTTCCTGAAAAAGAAGTTGAACAAATTGATGTATTGCATTTAATAATTTACTTACTTAAACGGCTCCCGACCCTTGAGACAGGTCTGCTTCTATCCTTTTCGTCCCGGGCACTCTGCTTCCAGTTCTCTGGCATCCGCAACAGTTTGGTCTTTGTACCTGAGGATCGATCGTCTTCGCCGTCTCATTCTCTTGACTGGAGCATTGTTGTCCATTCGCTCCATGAAGTCTACGTATCTTGACTTTTTGTACTACATCAACGTCTTGGTACAACTCATAGAATCTTTTTCCTCCTCCGACGAAGTGTTTTTTACTTGAAAGTGCGCAATATATTTTATGTGTCAGCTTTCTAACATATCGTCCAGCACTCGTCTTTATAAAGCAAGACTAGTAAGATGAGCGTTCAATAGAGCATTAATTTGGTCCTTCGAGTTATGAGTTTTGAACCCAGTTGTTTTGCCAAACCTAAGTAGCAACGGTTGGATAGGATTATTCTTTGACGGATCTTTGCAAAGGTCTCGTGAAGGTGAACTCCTTAACTACTTCGAAATTATAGTTATTAACAGCGACATTCTGTCCAAAGTTTTGGACAGATAATGTTTTGATTGCTGATAACATGTACTTCGTCTTGTCCTCGTTCCCTTTAGACGAACTCATTTCACCTGCTCATCAATTCCCGTAAATGTCTCTACGATGGCTTGCCGTGATCTTCTAATAATGCCAGTATCGTCTACGTATCCCAGCAGTTGGACACATTTGTGAAAGATAGTGCTTTCCGTGTTGACACCTGCCATGCGCAATATCTGCTCCAACACGATATTAAACAAATCACATGACAGCTCATCCCCTTACCTGAATCCAGTGCATGTTTGAAAGAGCTCAGAAGAGTTGCTTCCAAGTTGGACAGAGCATCGTGCGACACATCTGGATAAGTTTTGACGATATTCCGAATTGGGCCATTGCCTAATAGAGCTGAAGACGACGAATGCTGTCATAGTTCTTACAAGATATAGGATCGTCTTTTTTGAAGATGGGGCATATAGAGCTGATACTCCAGTCGTGAGGCATGCGTTCCTCCACTCGTTCCTCCGTCTTGGTGCATGCACCCTACCAAGGCATCACCTACGTATTTAAAGAGCAAAAATTGTATTAAAATAAGTATTAGTGCTTCTTAAAATTCTAAACTGTGCACATACAAAGTAAGTTAAACAAAGAATGCATTAGTTCCATCTAGGATTGATATTCAGAATCATTTATCGGCAGTTACGGGTACTTCTTACTCTAGAGTACGAGTAACTAAAACATCCTATACGCAGCAAAAAATGTGTTAACTAGGAATTCCTCACAAGGTCATATTAAAGTGCGAAAAGCCCACATGTCTGTCCATTTTAGCAGGTTTATGTGAATGGTTTTCGTTGACTAATAAACCACTTAGATTAAAAGCATGACGTACCTACATACATATGTCGTTAGAATTGCCATCAAATGTTGTTGACCTTGCATGTCTGCCAGTCTTGTTGAATGTAAGAAGAATTTTTTTTTTCTGCGGAAGTATAGGGACCGATACTTGAATTCCTTTTAATTTATGGAAAACCCAATTTAAAAAGAAAAACACGTTTCTATAGTGAAAGTGTAGTTTATTTTTATTTTATGATAATTTTAATGACATTCTACCCCGACAACAGAGGCTTAAATTACTCACAAGGTAACTTAATGCAATTCCAATGAGAATTATCCATTTTTTTTTTGCGCATAAAACCGAAGTTTGCCCGACGCATCATAATCGATTGGTGCATGTCTGTTGGGTGTAAAGGGAACTAAAAACACAATTCCATGAGAACGTCAACGGTTCTCCTTTCTTTTTGGATGTATTATTGAATTAATACGGCAAAATATGTATGTGGCCAAGGATAGATGGCCGACGTGGTGGTGGAATATAATGTAATGGAAAGACCAAACAAGGCATTGGTGCATATTTGTGGTTTCGCTCATGTCATTGATGAGAGTGCTTGTCTGTGGATATAATCTACGCAATCGGATAGTTTAACTGAATTTCAATCTATGGACTCTGTGAAGGTTATGTGGCTTCATTAAAATAGTCGGTATTTGAACAAAGTGTAATTAGCCATCTGGAAATTTGCGATAAGCGATAAACAACAAATTTGAACAATTTAGCGCATCATGAAGATAATAATTGTTTTTGTTTTTTTTTTAATTTTTTATAACTTTTCATTTTGAGACCTGTTTTATGGCGAGCTATCTTTAATCCGTTACGTACTAGAACATCTTTTACTCAATTAATACATTGTCAGGCAGTGTCAATGGCAAGACCTCCCAAAGGCTTAAAAGTCTATTTACAGCTCAGTGACCGGCGAATAATTTTGACGTTTCATTTACAGCAACTTTTTTATCTAGTCGCTGCAAACTGTAAATAAAAAATAATTCTGAGGTTAAACTGGGCACGTTCCGAACTCTAGGACTACTTTTTGAGGTAAGGCCTGATATATGGAACTGGAAACGGTTTTCGACAGTTTGCACATTGACTTACAAGTTAGAGAGAATTTTCTTACCTTCAAATTCAATCCACAACCTCAAAATGAAATGCCTTACTTTGCAGGCAAAACCAATCAGAGACGTTTGACTACAAGTTAAAGATATCATTGAAAATTTTGATTTCCAATTTTAAGACGATTAAGCAAACAATATTGGTTTTAATTGATACAAAAATGAAGCCAATCAGTTGTATTTTTTTTTTTTACAAACAAAAATTCCTAATTATAGTTAAAACTTTTCTTTAAATCCAATATTATTATTTCACTGATCAAAACCGATTTCAATGAACAGCTGATTCTCGTTTCTTTAATTTGGAACACAATCGTTTCACTGATGTGTTCATTTCTCATTTTATTCTCATCTGTCAGTTTTGCTTTCAATGAACAAATCTAACCTCAAGACCTATGCTTTATTGTTGGCATTTCACTGTCAGCGCCTTCCTCTGATAGCAATTTTTCAATGATTGCTATAACTAACTTGTCAAAAAGTGGAACCACTGTTCCACTGATGTGTTCTAATGATGCATTTCAATGTCAGCCATAACTGGCCCCTAACTAGTCTCTAGAATGCGGAACGCGCCCACTTTTCCGAATGTTTTGGCCGTGCGAATGTGGAATCTGTAGATTGCGTGGAATGTAAATAATATTTGACAGTCCGCAAGAAGCATTCGTACACGAACGAGCGAATATTCGCCAGTTTTGACGTTTCATTCACAGCATTTGCCAGAGAAAAATAAATTTGTGTGGTTAAGCTCTCGCGAATGTTTTGGTCGCGCGAATGTGGATGGTGTTCTACATCAGTGGAATGTGAATAAAATTTGACAGTTTGGAAAAAGTATTCGTCTATTCGCGGAAAAATCAGCGAATTGATGATTTCTTTACAGAAATTAATTACTATTCAACTTTTTTTCTACATATAAAACTATAGATAAATTAAGGTTTCTTCCTTGAGAATAGTAAAATTGTCAATTGTTTGCCTTTTAATGTGCTAAAAATGATTTGTTCGCGGTTCGCCCATTCGCTGGTCGCTGAGCTGTGAATATACCTTAAAATCAGCAGAAAAATAAGCTTATTGTTGATTTCTTCGCAGAAATTAATTACAGTTTAACTTATTTCATATAAATCGATATAAGTTAAGCTCTTTTCTTTGGGAATAGTAAAATTGTTAACTGCTTGCCTTTAAGTGTGCTAAAAATAGTTTGTTCGCCGTCCGCCCATTCGTTGGTCGCTGAACTGTGATGTGAATGTGCCTTGGGACCAATCACAATGGTATCTCTCGATTTTTTTTATAGTATTTTGCCCCTAAGTTTGACAAACTGTAGCGTGATCTAATCACGAGCTGTTCGCAGATTTAAAATGCTGTCGCCTATGTTGCAAACGTCAGCAGCTTTCACATATTAGTTAAGGGAATATAATCTGGGGTTAACGCTCTTACCTAGTTGGGAGAATTTTTTTTTTTCAAACGAATTATTTTAAAGAAGATTTACTTGTAAATGGTTGAATATTAGATCTTTTGTAAGCACCGCTATAAACTGGGCATACATTTTCGAAATTATAAAACAAATATTTGGGGAAAATATATTTTTTCTAAAAGTCAGTTATTGAATACTTGATATGTAATATTCATTGTAAATAAATTCGGCTAACATACGTACATATACCAAGTATACCAAAGTCTTGGAAAATATTTTTCTCTATACGTAAACAATACGCATTTGTCCAAAGTGAAGCAACTAATCGAAATCGTAAAACAGAAAACAGGAAAAGCTGAGATTTTCACGTCATATGAAAAACATGTGTACATTCATATTTCATCATCATTGTCGTAAAGTTACTTACATATCTGGTCGTCGTCGGTTACAAAAAGACAAAAAATATAACAAACCCTAAGGTGTACATGTTTCTACAATTCCCTCATGCCTCTTGCAGTGTTGATACCTCAATTAAACCACAAAACACAAAAAAGAAAACAATTCAATGAGATAAGTTTTCTTTCAAACATAAAAGCGAATGAATACTGTAACAAAAGTGTAAAAGGAAAAAGTGCAAACAAAAAAATAAATAATAATAAAAACTAGTGTTTAATAATGTCATCATTACAACAAAAGAGACCAAGCGTCTCAAACTGGTTCTCATCGCTACGGCGTCAGCCAAAGAACAACAAGAATAAGTCCATCCAAGTCGACAAGAAATTCCAAAGAAGTTGCATTGACCTTACATCGCAGAGCACCTTTTATATAGAGCCATCGGGGGAGCCCGGCAGCGGAGTATATCCGCCGACAACACCACTTCCAGCGTCACCACTATCTTCCACAGCGACGACCATCACCGCTTCAAATTCCACTGATAATCTCGATGATGATGACAGACGAGGACTTGTTAGCGGCAAAAGAGTTAGTCAATTGTGTTCACAATGCTGTTGCCACCTGCAGCCAAAGCAAAAGCAGCATTCAACGTCAGCCGCAACTCCTCTTCCTCCAGCATCATCACCCTCATCATCGTCGATATTCCATCGAGAGAAAAGCCTTCAATATGAAACAGATACAGATGAGAAGAGTAATGTTAAGATCATGCGTTTGCCAAGTACGGACAGCAAATCGATTGTTTTCAACAAGCGTTCCGAGTTCAAACGTACAACTACAACAAAGACAACTCGAACTGTGATAATAAGCCGGCCAGTTGAGCTACTACTTAACGAACGTGGCGAAATAGTGTCCAGGATGGAGAAACATCGATCGAATAGCCTGGGATGTGTTCTTGACGAGAGCGATGACAGTTCGTATACACCGACCCTATTAGGTTCGTCTGTGGCCCTGGAGAGTGGAGACTTTAGATTTATCGACGATAGTTCTACGTCACAGAGTGATACGAATATTAAGGAAAATCGTTCAGAACCTGCACCATGTAATAACAACAATAATGAGCTGTGTCAAAATTGCAGAAATGTAATGCAACAGAACAGAAATAATTGGAAGAACTCCTCCATGATGAGCAGTGGCGGAGAGGTGAGTTTCTTTTTATTCGCTTTTTTTCTCTGGCTTTTGAGAGAAAAGGCAATTAAATTGTATTTATTATCTAAGCAGCGGAAACTGATAAGACTAGTTAAGCAGACATAAAAATTTATGTATGCTTTATGCTTAATGGGTAAAGAATAGAAAATGGAAAGTTCGAAAGTGTGAGTTAATTTGCCGGATACTGTGGCTGGTGTGAATACTGGATGATGGGCCATTGCTGCTCTGTTATGCTTATTAAAAATGAAAGTAATAATTATTTGCTTTTTTTTCTGCTATAATGAGAGTATAATTGTAGTTTTACTTTAATTTAAATTGGAAAACAATGAAAAAGGACTAAAACAATTTGAAGAAATTGATTTAGTATTGGGTTCGAAAAAGATCATAAAGTTGAGAGAGTGCGCGACTCTGCTGGGTCGGATGTACTTGCAGTTATACATATACATACATACATCCATATATAAAATTATGTTTTTCATTTTGTGGCCACGAATATTTTTCTTTAGATGAGCGCACAGATGCTCAATTGTGTTAAGGTGAGGGCTCAGAGGGCGCCAGTTCAAGGCTTTAATCCCATATTTCTGGATCCAAGCCTTGCTTTTGATCGTAGTGTGGGATTGTATTGTGGGAAAATGACTTGGACTTTTGCTTCCTAAATGATTTTTCAATTAATTGGTTCAGAGTTGTTTGCTCCATGGCCTGAATACATGTCTCTGAGTTCATCCGTCCTCGACAAAGAAACGATGTTGGCACTCCGCCGGAACGTCATACAACCCCGAACCATTACACTGACCCGACCGTGGTTTGCGGTAGGAACCAGACATTTGGAATTTCCAGCTTTCCTAGCTCTACGACCTAAGGGCTCCACATCAAACGAGTCAGAAAGGTGAATAGAAGCAGGCAGACTGCGCTAAGTTTGAGAGTAAAAATGTCGTATGTTTCTAAGCTTCCAACAAAGATTGTCAGCTATCATTAACTATTGTGCAGTGAACTTAATTGGATATTAAACTCCTCAGACCATAAGACCTTATTCCAGTTTGGAACTGTCGTGTTCTACGTCCAAGCAAGTCGTTTCTTCTTGTTAGGCTCTGAAAGTAAGGTGTTACGTCTGGCCTTTCTAACTTTGAGGCAAAACTCATTAGATCAACTGCCAACAGTTTTATAGAAAATACCGACTCCATGATAACTTTTCAGTCTGGCAGGTAAGTCAGAAGGTGTCTGTCGACGATTTTTCGACGTTTCTATTTCGATAAGGCAGTCTTCCCTGCTCGTGGCTTTACGTTTGCTCCTTCTTCCTGACCTATTCCTTACTTCTTGGGTCTTAGCACCTCTGGGCTTGAGGAATATCCATTAAAATTATAAATAGGGGACAATTCTCAGCATTGTTTTAATTAAAAAGCGATCTTATAGATACGCTATGAATTGTTGGCGCTCAAAACGTAAGATCCTCTCTTCATCATTTTCATTTACATTTCCTGGAAATAGACCTCAAGTGTACATGTACCCGAGTGCATATCCCGTGTACTGCTTACATCAGTCCTATTTTTACCCATCCTCCGATTTAATCAAATTCAAATTAATCAAATCAAATAAAACTGTCGCAACAATATGTGTAAACACGAAGGTTAAGTTAACAAATTCAATATGCCTCGTAGGAAAGTTCCAAGTGCTAATACAGTTCAACGGCACCTAATGCCATTTATGGAAAATTCAAAAGTCCCATTGGCTTTGGCTGTTACTTAAAACATACTTATGTATCTCTCTAGCGAAATATTTGTGGTAAAAGAAGACCAAAAATAGAAAATTTCTATTATAAACTTTCGCCTAACATTTGCATGGTTTCAAATGACATGAAGAAGTTTCGAATCTCTTAGGTTCAATATGCGTTGAAATTCACACGATTCATAGTTCGGTTCGTGGAAATATCGTTTGTGTAGTTATTTTTATCGTCGAGATTGCAAATTAGCATCACACAAACAAAAACCCGATTCAATCGCTCGCAAGCAGGCTCCTATACCGTGGTTCGTGTAATGCTTTAGAATTTTACACACTCAGTCGAACATCTTCGTCGTCGACAAGTCGATGATGTCATTAAGTAAAGCCCACAATAACCGCAGTGGCAAGTATATAAAAGCTTGTTTGTTGTAAATTTGCATTTTTGATTCACTTGATTTCTTTAAATATGTACGCTGACTGTTTGTTTGTCATTCCAAGTTCATTCGCACAAGTTGCTATAAACGAATAATATTATCACGAAACTGGTAATATTTAATCTTTATGAACTGATAAAAGCCATCGTCGTCTATAAGTTGGGTACCTTTATAAACGACATAAACCAAATTGTATTATATTTTCATTTGAAATTTGTTTATGCAATGTTAAAGATGATAAGAACGATTATTCACCAAAAATTCTTTGGATTTTTACTTTTGCCTTTTATGTATGCTAAGCAGCATTTTTTTTGTGGAAAAAATTCAAACTCAAGATATGAATCAGTTCTGTTGATATAGAAGTCGAAAAAGAAATCTAACATAACAACCTTATCTGTCCTAAAATTTCACATATCAACACAATTCGAGGTGGATACAGAATTTTGTAACTTTTTTGGTACTTTATTTAGGAATAATTTCATAAAAAGCTCAAATGATTTTCTTAAATTTTATATCTAAGTAAGGTTAGACTAAAAAATTCACGTAGCGATATTTTTCTTTTTAGTTATGGCTGTTTTCGATTAATACTTCGTGAATTCCGATTACGAAAACTAAAACGTGTGCAATATTTAATAAATTTTTACGCAGCATTTGAAAATTCCTTTACTATTCGGATACAGCATGAAACTAGGTACTACAGATGCTTAGTTGTGTTGGGGGACTTATTTTATTTTAAAAATTTTACTATAACGCACAATATAAAGTAAACTAGTCACGCATCTGTAGATTTCAAACAATGATCGCACACTGATCATACACCGGAAAAAATGCATGAACTCGTTGTTGCATCATAACGGTGCGCTGGATACTTTTCTTAAAAAATAAAAGTTGTTCACAACCTCATATAATGATGCCATAAATCACAACCTTATTACTTCTGAGAAATGATTTGGCATTAAAGAGAAACATAAAAATGGTGCCTAATATTTTTAGTCAAGGCTGTAATTACATATCCACAAATGCATACATAAATACATTATGTACACACATTCATACTTTTTTTCACTCCCAGTGTACAAAGCCTCATTATAAAGCTTCTCATGTTCTTTCTTTGCACAAACTTCTATAGGGGTAAACATTGATAATTTAATTTAATTAATTTAATTAATTACTCTTACTTTGTAACGTAACTATTCATTTTTTAATTGCAACGCAGATAAAAACCTGGCAGCGGATTCGCCTGAGAATTTACTCCCCAAACTAAAATAAAGTGCGCGACTGGTTCGTTCAAACTTACGCCTTTATCTATACGTTTTATGTGTAGTTGAGATCCATAAAACCAACGATCTTTATATAATATCAATTCTTCGAGTAAAACTTAGTCAAGTTGGTTATAAGTAAGGTTCTGTTATTAGCCTACATAAAAGTAGGTAAAATATATAATATAAGCGAAATCGTTAGACCCGAAAACAAGAACACTTTGTTAATTTGGCTGTAAATAAAGTACAAAACGTAATACGCCATTTTATAGGACTTAAAACTATAGGACTAAACTAGTTTAAATATGAAATTTAAAGGAAATCGTTAGAGCCGTACCTATTCGCACAAATCAGTTAAGGACCCTTTATGTTTGAAAAAGTAACTCTTGGCCAACAATTTTTAAACAACTTTAAGCATGTGAGAACTTTAATGAAATCGCTAAATCTGTTTTCAAGAAAATTGCTCATGAGTGCTTTACAACAATTTTTGGCCAAAATGTGGTACGTCTTCTTATTGCACGTGTCTGTACTAGTCTCAGTGTTAAGTAGTAAGTAGTTTTATACTTCATCTGATTGGGATTTCCTAGTCTAAATCTTAATCGTTTCAGCCGTTTTCGAAAAAATCTATTTTTTTTTTTTAAATTTACCTTAAGTAAATTACCATTAATATTAGGGGTAAAACAATAATCTCAATTTCCCCTCTAGTGATTATCCCACAGACCCTAGATATAAAGTTTGATCGTAATCCGTTTACCCGTTTCGACAGACAGAATTGACAGACCTACCTTTTCGAGCTTCTCTATCATTATAATGTCAGAATTGATTAATATCTTGAGTGCGATATTTTGCACGATTCAAATACATACTTGCTCTATATTATAGGTGCAATCAAAAAATGGACCAAAATAAAATAATGACACTAATAAAAGCGTAATTTAAAATAAGTAAAACAAAAGTAAAAAAGTAAGTTTCAACCACGATGGTAAAAACTGTATTAATCATAACAATTTGTATCATGCGTACGTTGCTATTATCACCAATACTATTAAACTAGACACGTCGGAATTATTGCAATATGTCTAAAAGGCTTACAAAAAAAAAAACCTGACGGTCAATAATTCTCATAAACTAGTCAAGTACACAATACATCTACATATATGTATGTGGGTATGTTTGAATGTCCCTGCTGTCAGTGGAGAAGACTTCAAATTTAATTGTTCCGCAAATTTATTCAGATAGGATACGTCATTCGGCAATGGAAATTTCATATTGCAGTCAGATATATACATATGTATGATACATTGCGCGACTCTGTTGTTGCTTCGCAAAATGAAACTTAATTTTATTAGAAAATAAAAACATGTGTCATCCGTGATCTAAGCAATGCACTCGAATTCTTAAAGTAATTTAGTCGGTATGTGCATTCCTTGTAAATGATCTCATCTAATGTTTGATACTTTTACTCTAATCTAATTAGATTTTTTAATAGCCTTGTATTTATTGTAATTAATGTGTTTCATGCACTCAACGTTCAAGACAGAGTCTCAATTAAATAAACTTGCTGTTGCTCTTCATGCCTAATGAAATAATAAAAAAATATAACCTCAAAAATTGCAGGTTAGGGTGGATCCAGAGCGAGAGAAACATTGTTTGTTAAAAAAACGTTTCTGACATGTTCACCATTTCTTCAGACGTTTCTGAAATGTTTCTTAAATGTTTACCAAGGTTTGGACGGTTTGTGATGGATTTGAAATAGGAAAACATTTTGTTTCTCAAGTCTTACGTACTGAAAATTTCCGTCGGAACACGCTGCAGTAATTAAGGAGTCTGAAAGCGATCTTGCAGTTTAGATCCTGGAAGAATACACCCCTCTCCCACTCTCGTTTCTGTTTTAGATTGCCCTCCCAGACTGTCTCAAAGGAGACAAGGGCTTAGAAGTTATTGAATGGCAGCTGGGGGAAAGACATAGTCAGTATCTGCCGGAATGCAGTCTAGTTGATTGAAAATGGATGAGTGACCTGTTGGAAGACTATGTATTTATGCGAATGGCAGCTTTTCCTGCTACTTACTTGCATCAGATATCTACTTAGCAGTAGCAAATGAAACAAAGTGTCTATGGCCGCTGTAGGAGTGGTTCTCAGAGCTTTACTGATGCAAACGAATGCTGTTCTTTGCACACGACTAAGTTGGTTGTAGTAGGTTACTTTTCCCGGTGTGGTTCACCAGACTCCATATGTTAGTATTGACCTAACTACAAATACATAGAGCCAATGTGTAATGTGAGACTGCAGTCCTGATTTGCTATTACTTGTAAGGAGGACTATTTCTCTTTTCTAAGGATTGATCCCCAGACTACAGTTTTTAGTCTATATAGAGAGGCTCGCGAGGACCTATCACTTTCAGGATTAGAAGCAATTCGTTAGCCACTATGGTCGATCAAAGAGGGATGATAACACTTTCTTGTGATTTGCTACTACTGACCAATCTCCGAACTTAGAAGTCGCCCAGCACTTAGTCTTACTCTAGGCTTGACGTTGTAGAATGCTTCCGCAATGTTTCGGAAAGCAGACATGTGTATTCTCTGGAATCCAGGTATTGTCGATAGTGAATACTAACTAATGAGTAGCGCCGTTTCTATCGATTTCCCTTTGCTGTATGCATGTTGAGAAGTTGACAAGAGGTTTGAGTTCACTATAACTTTCTCTAGCGTTTTTAGGAGAAATAATGAAAAACTTTTGGGTCTAAGGTCTTTTTGGTTAGTTTGAGAGCTTTTGCTTGCCTTGGATATGAATACCAGATTAACTCCCGTCCATTATGTTGAAGTTCTACGGGTATTATCCCTTGCTCCTGATGCCTTAGAGTAGAAATCCCTTCTATTCCGCTGCATAGAGTCTTCAGAACTTCCATTTGGCTTTTCTAGCGATTGTTTTAAAGGATTTAAGAGCCTATTTTTAAAAGATTCAATGCTTAGCCTCGCGGGCACGCTTGGCTTGATCGAAGAGCCGTCTGCACGTCTCTCTCGATTTGACCAAGAGGTAGCTTAGGCTTGTCTTTTGGATAACTCAAAGAGAAGAAGACAGGCACTAAAGAGTTAATGACCTTTGTGAGCTGTTCCAACATTGAGTCTAATGTTTTGAGTATTCGTTGGATAGAAGAGAGGTGTACTCTTTAAGATAGACGATTTTTTACTCTGCCTATGTATGGACCAGTCCGTTTTTCTGAAGTCCTGAAGAAGGGTTTGACCAGAGGTTGGTATTTTATTCCAAATTGAATATAGCTGTGTTCTAAGGAGGAATGATTCTCTTCAGTAATGTCAGAAATCACCACATGAAACACTTGCACCTGTATCTTTTAATAAAACCACAATTTAGTAATCATAATCCGGTTTTTTATCGAGTTTATTCACCGTGTACTTGGGATTTTTTTTTATTTTTGTCTTTTCATAAAACCGCCAAAGCTACTTTGTTTTTTACAAGTCACATGAGTCAATGTAAGACAACGACAACGAATTTTTTTATGAGTATTGTAATCCAAAGTGAATCCAATTGCTTTGAGTTTTCGGGAAACAACATCCGGTTGATGATGTCATGCAACTTTTCAAAACGAGATTTCATGTGCAGTTGTTAGCTCTAAAGGCCACAGTTTTATGAGGTCGACGGGGAATATCTTACATTGCAGTGTTCTTGTGGATATACCCATCAAATTTCTAGAAAAAATAAATTATCAAGAACTCAATCAAGAATTTATCTAGATTTAAAATGTATGTGCAAATATTTACAATTTTTACATAATTTGTACTCGTGCCAGAGATGCCATTATTTTTATGAATGGGATATGAAGATATTTTAAAATAAGCCAAATTAAAAGACGGCTATCTAAAACTGCTCTGTCTTAGTTTGTCCTAGAATTTTGTTAGACCACCATGAACCACAGCGGACATGCTGGTAATAAAATCTACTCAATGAGTGCTAATTGAATGGTTAAGAACCTCTTGAGGAACTATAAACTTTTATGACCAACTCATTTAAAAGAGGACAACATCTAAGCAAGACAGCAGTCCTATTTCCTACTTTATAACATAAAATAAGAAAAGAGCATATTTTTTATATTCCAAAGCGGAATGCATCTTGTGTGCTCTCCAAGCTTCCCATGGCGTCATACTACCTTTAGACTTAAAGAGACACCATTTTAATTAGCGAACAATCCAAACAAGATAAGTTGAGAAAAACAAAAAAAACAAACAAAATGTAATTAGCCTACAAATTAAACCCCGTTTCATGGAATAATTAACTCATAAAGGTTGCTGTATAAAGAGGATATAATATGTACAACTTGCAGTTAATTGAGTGCAATGAGATAAATGAATTACTTCCGAACGTTTGGTTGTTTTTTAATTATTCTTGTTCTAGATACATTCATCTGTAACTAGTTCACTGAGCTTCAAAACAAACGTGCTAACAGTAGTCTTTTTTCTGCTTTTTTTCTTTCAGCAAATCAAAGATGAATTGTGTGAAGTAGTCTCGGAAATGGAGGCGCTAGACGTGCCCGAAGATTGCAAACATTCCAACAAAGATAAGCAAATGTCAATTGGACGTAAAAAGTTTAATATGGACCCGAAAAAGGGTAAGTACAAGTTTGTTCACTTTTTTATACCACAAAGCGCCTCAATGTGCCGCCAGCTGCTATGGAATGTGCGACTGAATCCATCCATTGGCATTCGGTGCTTCATGGATGGATATAGTGGCGATTCGGCTTGCCCTTGTCACGCTAGCTTTATATAGAGACGGAAAATTGCATGAATGTAGGAAGGGCGAATTGCTCAAGTATCGATAGTTGAATTTCATAATCTTTTGTGATTTCCAATCGTAACTAAGCAGCACATTGAGGAACGTACATATAAAAGGGAGAAATGGGGGTGATATGCTTTTTATGGCTCTGTATGTGAAGATTTTTTGTTTATTTTACGCCGATTAATTTCCGGCCTTGTCAATCTTGTCGTATAAAACTATGGGCCTTGCCCTTTTTTCGCGTTGTTGAGCCTCTTTCCGCTTGTGGTGCTTGAATGATTTTATTAATTGAAATTTGTGATTCGTTTTATTTATTATTGTTTTTGCGTTTTTTTTTTTTCAGGTATAGAGTATTTAGTGGACAATCGTCTGTTGCGGATGGATCCTCAGGATATTGCACATTTTCTGTATAAGGGCGAGGGACTTAACAAAACAGCGATAGGTAAGTAATATTTGCATTTATACTTCCGTTTTATATCTTGATTTGTATGCAAGAGTGGGGCTGTTCTATAACATGTCACTGTCCAGTGTTTTAAACTAGAATACTGTCAATCGCTTCAAAATGCCATCACCAGCTTGTGAGTTGCATATTTGATTTCAATTTGAAATGATTATGTTCTAGGTCTAGTTAAAGGTCTGGTTTCTTAGCTTGATTAGTTATATGAAGTGAGATCATATAACGGTTTGGCTAGAAAATCCTTAAGATATAGCGTTTGAAGCTTTCTCGTGATAGTGGCGGTCACTCTCCAGGTACTACATCCAAATAACAGGACGGACTCAACATTGGAACAGTTGTAGAGTACTGTGACACAGTAGGCATACATTGTCGGCATAGTTGAGGTGTTTGAGTTCAGATGTAAGAGTCTAATGAATTCTTCCATTTCCTGTTGATAAAGCCGCATTTAGTACATCGCCAATCACAAATAAAAACAGTACTGGTGTAAGTATGCAGCCTTTCATCAACTTTGGACTTTGAATTCTTTAGACAGCCTTCCTCTGTTGAAATTGTGAAACGTAGCTTTGGTAATTGCTCTTAATGTATTTCCCGCGCAAGGCGCGCCAAATAAATTCCCGATTGACACTATCAAAGGCCTTTTCAAAATCGATGAATAGCGGGTGAAGTGGCGATCGCATTGCTCGATGATGATCCGCAGGGTTTTGATGTGGTAGACACAGGATAACTCTGACCTTGTCTTCCAGTATGATACTAGCTAATACATATCTAGAACACAGCAGGCAGCACGCAGATTCCACTTCAGTTTTCGGCCTGCATTAGATTGCCTTTTTTAGGGAGCTTGACGATCATTCCTGTCTTCCACTCATCTGGAAAACTCTCTGGCTTTCATGTTCTCCCGACAGGTGGGAACAGAAACTCAGCCGATGCAGTTGGCGCAGCTCAAAAAATTGCTGGCGAATACCCGGTTCAGAACCGAAGCAAAATACTCATTCCCTTTAGTTGTTCCACGTCCGATATGATTCTATTGCTGCTTCTTCTGCTTACGTGGCCAGCGCATTGATGTAATTGGGTTTGCCAGCTGTACTTCTCTCATCGACCCTCTCTGCTGCTGGAGTTGTTGCAATTCGAGCTCTTACCTGTTTTCTTTCGTAGATCCTTGTCCGGGTATCCTCGGAAAGCCAAGCACTATGGTTTCACCAATGGTCTTAGATGGTGTCGAGCAGTAAGCTTCTGATTGTTTCCACTTCACTTGAGAGATGATCCCGTAGTTCTTGGTGCACTGATCTCTCAGTCGGTCTACGTTAAACCTGTAATCTGTTTAAAATAATAAAAAAAGCACAAGAGAAATAGACAACGGCTTTATGCACTTATATACATATATACATATATACATATATAATTTTTAAAATAACTAATAATCAAATCGATTTTTTAGGTGACTATTTGGGCGAAAAAAACGATCTCAATGAAGATGTGCTAAAGGCTTTCGTTGCATTGCATGACTTTACAAATCTCATCCTAGTACAAGCCTTAAGGTAAGATTTCAATTTCCAATTTTGATTTTATCAATCTCAAGTTTTTTTTTTTATTGTGTCTAGACAATTTCTATGGTCATTTCGATTGCCTGGTGAAGCACAAAAGATCGATAGAATGATGGAATGTTTCGCCCAGCGATACTGTCAACTAAATCCTGATATCTTTACTAATACAGATACTTGTTATGTTCTCAGCTTTGCTATCATAATGCTCAATACATCCCTGCATAATCCATCGGTAAGTACAGTAATACGCGAACGACTAGATAGTGTAGAATTACAATTTAGCTCCCAGCTGTGACTAATGAAAACCGATTGATATACACAATTGGCGCACAAGCCACAACCTATTTTTGGACAAGACCTACCCTAAATCATAGGCGCGTATATTTTTCATCGTTCATTTCTTTGTTTATGTTTTTTTTTTTTTCAACTAAAAATAGGTCAAGTATAATAGCGCACTGCGTTTTGATGGGGTTTTCATTGGTGATCTTTGAGAGTATCTGTTGCATTTATATTCCATTTATGTGTTTTTGTTTATCTAAATTATATGAGGCTTACGTTTGTGTATGTGTGTTTTTTTTTTCTCTTGCATTAGGTTAAAGATAAACCAACCGTGGAGCAATTCATATCAATGAATCGTGGTATAAATAACGGTGGCGACCTTCCTAGAGGGCTATTAGAATCCTTATATGAATCTATTCGAACAGAGCCATTTAAAATACCCCAGGACGATGGAAACGATCTAATGCATACTTTTTTCAACCCAGACAAAGAGGGATGGCTGTGGAAACAAGGTGGCAGGTTAGTTAACAATGATGAAATTGAAAATGTTATGTATGTACAACTCATGGGTCTCGTTTAAATAGGTACAAATCCTGGAAAAGGCGATGGTTCATATTGAACGACAATTGTTTGTACTATTTTGAGTACACTACAGACAAAGAGCCGAGGGGTATAATTCCACTGGAGAACATCTCTGTAAGTAATCAAATCAGAAAATAAATTCTATAAAATAAATACTATTCAAATGCACAATATTGTTTGGTATATTTTTAGGTAAGAGAAATTCATGACAGAAGTAAACCTCATTGCTTTGAGCTGTTTGCAACAGGTGGAGCTGATATTATTAAGGCATGCAAGACTGACTCTGAAGGAAAAGTAAGTATATATTTAATTTTCGTTGTTGTTTTACTTTAAATGTGATTATCCCAAATATGTATGCATATTGAAAATATTTCCTATCTGTATTGATGCACATTATTAGGGATAATATCCTTCTTTTTTTTGATCCAGACTAGGACGATCGCAGTCTTCCCAATTTACATTAATCTTTCTGGGCGGAAGTACTTCCCAGTTTAGGAACACTTCGTCACTGAAGCCCATCAAATACCGGGGTTTTTGAATTCATATGATCCGTCTGTTTATTTGTCTGCGATTCTATAGGAGTGTTGATGGATGTTGAGGGGGTTCGAAGGATCTTTCCTTTGATCAGTCTTGCTTGTGATTCTTCATCTACTTCTTGTGCTTCTTTTACATGATTTTAAATTCTTGAGTTTTCAAACTTTTAGTTCTATCAAGCTTTGTTACTCTTGATGTCATGCGAGGCGTCTTCAATTTGCCCTCATATTTTTTGCATACTCCAGCATTATAAGCTGTATGTGAACGCTGTATACAACTGGGTAGAGCCTTTTTAATGAATAGGGGAAATTTCTTAGTTACAGAATATAGCGGAGTTTCCCTACTTCTTAATCCACCCTACGCTTACGCCATTATTGACACCCATCACAAGTTGCTTCGCTATTGATCATAGATCCTAGATGTTTGAGCTTGGGAAGCAATTTTCGTTTAAAGTAATTGTCTAGAATCGATATCGATAAGAGAACTGGCTGCACATATACTCTCTAGATTGGTATTGCATTTTCCTCCAAACATGAAACATTTTTCATTTTACATCAAGTGCTCGTTATAGGGACGTTTGATCTTCACGATAGTTCTACTGTCAGCAAAGAATAACTGAAGGACCTTTGGGTCCGTCACTTTTCCTTCAAGGAGATAATCTAAGACTAGAACAACAGCTTTGATAATAGTGCAAACCCATGCTAACAACAGATCGTCCGAGACCACACTAGTGCACAAAGAGTATCCTGGTTTGAGTCAAAATGAGAATACATTTTCCCTTTACTTGTTATTGGCAATGGGATAGATAGTTACAGTTTTGTTTCTCCACACCGGGTATCCAATAAGATTAGACTGAGGGTACATTACCCTAAGACACAACCACCTTATTACACTAATTTGAGGACACTTTTAGTTGTTTCATTAGTTTAAAGGAAATAGGAAAGACGGTTCTCCTACAGTCTGCCATATTCAGTCTACTCGCGGGCGCTTTTTGCGATCATTTGTGTGAAAGGCTGAAAAGTTATACTTATTCTTATTTTATAACACTTAACTAAACCTCAATATGCATTTGTAAAAAAAAAAACATTAAATTTTAATTCATAATTTTAATTATTAAAATTCTTATTTCAGGTTGTTGAAGGTAAACACACCGTCTATCGAATGTCCGCAGCAACGGAAGAGGATCAACAAGAATGGATAAAACGTCTAACTCAGTCAATAAGTCATAATCCGTTCTACGATATTCTAGTACAAAGAAAGAAAAAGGCACTAAGCAATAGTTAGTATTAAATCCAGAATGAATAGAAAGAAAAAGAATAGATCCTTCAAATGTTCAACTTTCATCTGATCTGGTTTCCTGCATGCATGCAAAAGCTATACCGCCTAATTCCATGCATTACTCTACACACTTAATCACCACCGTCGATGTCCAATCTTGTATGGACGTCTCTCCCTATATATTTATATTTCGTTTATTTCGTTAAGTATCTCCCATTTTTAACCTATGTAGGATTGTTTTTTTTTTTCTCGTTTTCATATTTGTTAAAAATTCTCTTAATGCATATGCAACAAATAACAACAAATTCTGATGGTAGATTGTAATTCATAAAACATTTAACTTCGTTTGTGTCTCTATTGTGATATAATTTATTTTGTTTAGACATTAAATATATATATATATAAAAAAAAAAGAAAACTATGTTTGTTAAAGTGTTTCATGAAGCATAGTAAAAGAGAGGAAAATACATAAAAAGAGCTGAGTTTAATTATACAACAGTAATAATAAAAAAACATATCTCCTTCCATTTTGTGGAAAGCTTTGCAATGCAGAAAAATTATATGCATATGCGAGCTGCAGTGTAGTTATAAGTTAAAGTGTTATTTCCAAAAAAATATATTTAATTTTAAAATTGATCAGAGGCTTGTACTGCATTATTATTGTCAAAGACGAATGGAACGGAAGAAACCAAATTGTAAACCTAAAAATTGTAACCCCTTTGTTTGAATGTGATATGTTTTTGTTTTAAAAAATGTTTTCATAAATAATAGGGGTGTACTTCATAAGTCGTATTTAGCACACACAGTGTTAAAGAAGTTATATGTACACAGGATCGCAAATGTACATACGTTGGACGTCAAAACAATCGGTGTCCAGTGCTAGAGTACACCTCTTCAAATTTGTTTTTGTTTAGGAATTTGATATTTTCACGACAATAGTTTTCTCAGTTGCTTTTTTCTAAAGACAAACGACGCGTTAATAATATGAAATAGGAAAGTTTACACCTCCTTTTTTTAAAAGCCTTTATAGCCTGCGTTTTAGTACTAAAATGTTTACATTTTGTTCGTGCCTAAATAACTGGTTGTGTTTTAATGGAAAATAGTAAATTGTTCATACTAAATAATTGGTTATGCTGTGCTGTATATGAGAACAGACTCATAACCCATTTCATAAGGCCAAGGCCAGTAAGGCATTCAATAGGCTTTGCCATATTTTCTATAAAGTGTTTACGATATTTTGCATCTCTGCATTTTTTTTAATCTCCAGTGCTTTCTTTTGTCCCATGGTGTAAAACATCTGATGATACTAAATGGGGCTGCGTATGTACCTCTGTAGAATTTCAAAAGAATTTAAATTCTGATTTGTTCTTTAAAAGAATATGAATTTATAAGAACAAACCAATACAAAAAAAAAAATAAACGTTTCTTTGTGGTACAAGTCAAAACATGTTGAACAAAAAGTTCTTTGTCAAAAAAATTACCATTGTACATATTATAACATCATAAAGCCTACATCACTCATATTTGTTTAGTTAAATAAATGTAAAATGTCTTCAGTCAAACAAAATATGATCTATTTTTTATTTTATTTTTACTTAGTACCTTTAGTTTGTAATTAAAATTTTCGTTTGCTTAGGTTTAGTTTCGTTTTTATAGATAAATCTGTATTTTTTAAAGAAAAGAAAACCCCAAGTTAGTACGGAAAGCAGCGAAAGAAAAAAAATATCAAAATACATAAAAAGTAAAAAACATTTAATGCAATATTTAAAGTTAATATAAATATATACATATATATATATAATCCAAAGGGTGAAACTATTCGTTTTCCTTAAAATATTTGTATTTACACATAAGAAAACAAAAAACGATGAGTGTAAATTATATTGCTTAAGTAAAAATTGTAAACAATACCTACATACTTTATAATTTGTATAATTTTTTTTTATATAAACAGTAAACTGTACGTAAAAAAGAAATTAATGATAATATTAATAAAAAAGATTATTAAATACATTTATACATAACATGAAGTGTAAATTGATTACAATATCGGTATAAATCATGTAAGTAAAGTATGTATTAGAGAACTGCTAAAAAGCGACCCTTTTACAGTTTCACGCGCACAGAAAACAAGTGAGTGTGAATCATATTGAAAACGATAACGAAGAAAAACTAATCGTCATGGTGTTCGTATTCATTAATCTTAGAATGCGTAGTATTCAAAGTATTCACCAGATATACAACTGATTCACAAGCCTTTGAATGATTACAGTAGGTAAAAAACCCAGAACTCTGCAAGTACAAACAACAAATGCGACTTTTTTTATGACAGGAAAGAAGCGAAACCAAAGAGCACTGTACTTAAAAGTACTGAAGAGTACTAAAAAGAATTGAAAAGGTACGCTTCTTCCAGAGGACACAAATGTCACTGTATTATAGCTCTTTGCAATGATAAAGACGAAGATAACAAAGGTTTTCTTTTGATGAAGAGTCATGCACAGAATTCAGTCACTTAATTGACCATAAATTATAATAATAAAAAACAAGTAAATATTCACCATATTCGAGTGCTGGACGATAAGTAAGAAAGCTGAGCCAATATTGGGCACCTTCGAGCGTAAAATACTCCGTCGGATATTAGGTCCCTTATGCGAGGAGGGCGAATGGAGGAGAAGGTACAACCGCTGTACCAGGATGTGGATGTAGTCCAAAAAGCCAAGATGCGCAGACTACATTGGCTCGGCCACATCGAGCGAATGGACAACAATGCTCCAGCCAAGAGAATCTTCGAATCCCAGCCCCCAGGTTCGAGACGGCGAAGAAGGCCGAATCTCCGGTACAAAGACCAAGCTGTCGCGGATGCCAGAAAACTTGGTCTTCACAACTGGAAGCAGTGTGCTCGGGACCGCAGAGGATGGAAGGCAACGATGTCTCAGGGTCTACGAGGGTCGGGAGCCCTTTAAGAGAAGAAGAGAAATATTCACACAATAAAACATTCTCAAATTAAGGAAAAATAACTGTAAGTTGTATTTTATAGAATGAATAGTAACTAAAGCAAGGTACATATGTACATTGTTTCCAAAAATAATTTTGGACAGGTTTTCCATACAAATACTCCTATGTGCTATGACCAGCCAGTGGAATGCTTCTGTGGGGACAAAGCCGCTACTGCGCTCGCTCTCCTGTTGCTCATATTTGTGGTAATAAGCCCCGTTCACTTTGGTCCTTAATGTCATATTTTAAAAATCCAACATGACTTTTTCTACATGAAATTTACCTCCTTACTATTACTAAAGCCGACATTTTGAAACTAAACAAGGGAAAATGTAAATTTGGTCTTAGTCAAGTTACAGTGGAGTCCTGGTATTTATATTGATCTACAGAGAATCGAAGCTATTTTGAATATGAAATCTCCAACTTTCAAAAGCAATGGCCTAAGAAGAATGCTACTTTCCAATGAAAGGAATTAAGTCTTAAGTTTCTACTTCTAGTTTGAAATCCACCAGTGCTTACTTATTTCGAACCCTTTAATCCAATTGCAATATCAAGAGATGTTTCGCAGTTTGGGTGGTCTTCTTTAGGATAGTCACACGTGTATACAAATATATTATCTTTTTTGTTTCGAACAGATAAAGATTAATTTATTAAAATTACTAAATTATGAAGCTTCTTGAATAAGTGCAGACAAATAAATAATGTTGTTTCTTTTAATTGAAAAGTACATACAACAAATTCTGGTGCAAGTTTTTGCTTCCAATAACTTTTTTTAAGAATGCTGCAAAAGTAAAATAAAAATTCAGCCATTCTATAGAGCACGTAAATCGTTTGCTATTTTCATGAAAATAAAAATAAGAGTATCAATTCAAATTTAGAGTTGCATAGAGTTTGAGAAAAAAAAAAAAAAAAACACTAAACCTATCATTTGTCATGGTACACAACCCTTTCTTTTGCCATATAATATATTGTATTCAGGTACAATAGTTTTTTGGATGAGTGAGTTCATCTGTCGAATGTATTTTTCTCGAGCAGGATTTTTTTTGTAGACCTTTATGCCAGGACTGTGTATCAAAAATGCATTATTCAGTACATGGAACTCGTAGTCCAATAGGCACATTGCATAGCCCTTCAATAAAATACCAACATCAAAATAGATATTTAACATTTGAAACAAGCTTACCTGAATACGTTTGTTCTTTTGTCCTTCCCACGTAACGCGTGTATCGAATAGTGGTTCCTGATTATCACTCACATAGAAAGGTTCCCAGTATTTGAATTTTGATTTTCTTTGACCAACAGAAAATACGTCCAACTGTTCTGTTTCATTGGTCGAGATCCATTCGGTTAAATTCGGTACGGCATGACAGGTTACGCAGACTTTCTGATGAAATGGTACGGCAAAATTATTGCTCAACAATTGTTGCAATTGGGTTTTGGTTTCAGGAATCGGCGCATATTTATTCACTTCAAATACTACCAATGGAAATACCCTTTAAAAGAATGAATTTGTTTTTGAGCAAACCTTACAATACTAATAAAAACAAAATTACCTGGGTCGTGGTCCATGTAAAATGCTGGAATTTCTTATTACCATTTCGAGGAATTGTTGAACAAAACCAGGATTCGGATAGAGTTCGATGTCGCTGGCCAATATAAAGTGTGTAATGGCTGCTTTGCGAGCAATATTCCTACCGACGTTGATGGGATACAATAGGTTGTTTTTATATCGGTACATTGTACTTTGATTAAAGTTTGAATATGGCGGAGGTAATGAGCAATCATATGGCCAATTCAGAGTCTCAGTTTCGGTAAGCGGGATATTGTGAGGCATGTGGTTGTTGGTAAAATAGATGTGGAAAGTTACAAAGTACTGAATTAGTTCGCTTTCGGGCAGACAATTTCGAACGTACATTATCGCTTCTAGAGTCCTATTAAAATCCGAACCGGGTGCATAAAGGGCGAAACTAACTGGAGCCTCCCATCTGAAATAAAAGACAAGGTTTTATAAATAAATACATGTGTACATATACACAAAATTAATTATTGCGATGTAGAATAAGCGCTACAGACATTTCAAATTGGATGAGGTGCCTGAGGTTTATTCAAGTTTAAAACTAGCTTAAGAAGATGAATAAGTACCTGTTTTGTTTTTCTCAAGGACGATAGGCATGCAAGCGAACATTGTATTGCCATAAAGCAGCTTAATAACCTATAAAAAATCACTGCGACCTAGGTAGACCCTTTACGATATTCCCTAATTAATTGTGTATGATCAGTTTGTGCTCTCTAGCTGAGGTCTAGTTCATTTATAAACCTAAAGACAGTTTCAGCTTCTCAACAGAGGAGATTCTCAAAAGAGGAGATATCAGAGGGTGATGTGAAGCCTTTGTTAAAGTACCTAAGTGTCAGCGGAGCCATGGCTGGACATTCGCACAATATGTGTTAGGTTGTTTTAGTGTCTTCAAGACTTAATTGACTCGTGTCCGACTGCCCATTTTCTTGAGATGATAATTGAGAGAGCAATGTCCAGTGAGTGATTTGGGAGCCAGTGATTATCTTGACTTTGTATTTGCTCATTTAAAGGATGTTTTGTTTTCTTTTGATATTTTTTTTCGCATGTATTAAGCCAATATGAGAGTTCCAGTGAGAGAGCTTTTCTTAACGTTCCCATCTACTGAGCTCTACCCTTATCAAAATGGTTCAGGAGCCAGAGCAGGGTGCTGGTTCGTTGCCAGGGATGTCCCTGTGTCCAGGGACCCACATTAGTATGATTGTATTGTTTACAGGAAGCTGCAAGAGAACTAATTGGAAGAAATCAGCGGGCTGTAACTGGAGCGTTTACAAGCATTGAATCAGAAGCGGCCAAAATGGGTTTAGCGATAAACGAGGGCGAAACCAAGTATATGCTGTCAACTAGAAGGGACATTTAGCACCGAAGAATTGGATAAAACATCACAGTGGGCAGCTACAACTTTGAGGTAGTAAAGGACCTTGGCTCTACTATAAACTCGAAATCAAGCGAAGAATTACACTTTCCAACTGCTGTTTTTTTTAGGCTAATAAGGCAATTCAACAGTAAAGCCACAAAGAACTAAGGGGACTCTGTATAAGACCTTGATCATTCCAGTCCCGATTTCCGCAGCTGAAACACGGACCATGTTGAAAGCGGATAAAGATGTCCTTGGTAGCTTCGAGAGAAAAATTCTTCGTAAGATTTTAGGTCCCGTTTGCGTCGAGGGGTTTTGGAGGAGACGATTCAACAACGAACTATACGAGCTGTACAGCGACATTGACCTAGTCAAAAAACTAAAAAACTACGCATTGGACGTCTGAGATGGCTAGGGCATGTAGAGCGAATGGACACCAACGCTCCCGTCCGCCCCGAGTCTTCGAATCAAATCCGGATGGACGACGCATTAGAAGGCCTCCTCGCCGAGGTGGCGCGTACAAGTTGAAGGGAACCCCGACCAACTTGGAGTGCGCAACTGGAGGCAATTAGCTAAAGACCGAGCTAAGTGGAGAGGGCTTATTGGTTGAGGCCCACGTTCACCCCGAACTGTAGCGCCAGACAAGAAGAAGAAGAAGAAGAAGAAGAAGAAGAAGAAGCTGCAAAAGAGATTGGAGACAGTTCCAGACTAGCTTTTACTCAAATTTGAAGGATCTGAGAGGCTTGAGAGCTACCTAGCTATCTGTAAGTATATTGATATGTGATCTATGGAGGTTTCTTCTAATACATTCTCTGACACGAAGCTCGATAGCGAAGACCTCTGCCTGAAAGATTGTGACTGTTTGTCTTAGGAGAATAGATAGTTTGTAGTTTGGGCCATCCAGCTCCAGACCTGCTCGACATCCTTGATTCTTCAGTGAAGGGCAGACTTTAGGTTGCCCTTTCGCCACCATACTAGAGATGCATAGTAAGTCCAGTGGATTATTTTTAGTTTTGATCGCCATGTTCTGCCGAAAGGCCTAGCGCAGGCCGAGAATGTTTGAGTCGCCTTCTCAGTGGTTTTGTCTACGTGCTCAGTTCAGAGTTCCCCTAAGGTGTTTAGTTTCTTTTGAGAAATTTATTTGAACACTGTTTTGTGATAAGGTTAAAAGGTTAATGATTTTCCTTCTATTGAAAGGTATGTTGTCGGTTTTGTGTGGATTGACCGTAAGCGTGTGTGGATTGGCACAAGTAAATAATAGCACCTATAAGCTATTAGTTATGAGTGTTTACATACTTATGTATGTACGGTATGTATGGATGTAAGCATGACTGTAGCCTAAACGGCTGAACCTATTTGCTTCAAAGTTCATATTTGGGATTTGTTGCTATCAAAATGTTCTGACTCTCTTTCTGACTCATCATTATTACACATGGCCCTTGAGCACTATAGTAGGTTATACCTCCCGTACAAAACCAGGTACTTCAGAGTTTATTTTGATGTCCTAAGATTAAGACTATTAAACTCTGCACATTGAATATATTTGTGAAAGTTTACTAAGATTAAAATTTGTTTTCGTTTGTTAATATCCGAGCAATTTAGGATACACATACATATATGATTAAAAGTGAAGACACTAGGCATATTTTAAGTTTCATACCTTGCTATTAGTACTGGAAGATTATCCAAAAATGTTAAATCTCCATGCGTTGTATACGTTATACTCTCACTGCAGCTTAATTCACCGTGTTCTGCACGAATGTAATTTCTCAATATCCAAAAAGACCCATCCTGGAAAGTCTCTAACGCGAATGGTTTATCGATACAACCCAAAACTAATTTAAGACCTTCAGTCACTCTCACTGTCGCTACTTCACTAGCAAATTCATTCAAAGTATGGTATTCGTATGTACCATATAATAAGCACCACCCGATCACCGAAAGGAATATTACTGTCGCCAATATACTATTATACTTTTTACTAAATTTTTGCATGTTGTCCGGCAAAACCATCGCCTCGACGAAGAGTTAAGGCAATGTCAAAATAACTAACTCTCTCGTCCCAATGTGGTGATTGTCCAATTTAGCAGCAGCAAGTTAGCCACTCATTTTCTACTAAGGCGATATCAGTGTCAATGTTCTTTTTTTTGTATCTTTTATTATTCGACACTATTGCTTAAAAGTATGAAACAGTTTTATAATGTTTTCAAAAGTAAATATCAGAATTCGTTCTTTTTAATTTAGCAATTGTTGGGAGATAAATTGGTCGCATAATATTTTAAAATTATTTGACTGTGGGTGGTTTTTTTTTCAGCACAAGTAATTATTTGGCAATTTGGTTGTTAATCTTTATGATCAAAGTGATTCCGTCGCACGCACTTTGCAAAAATAATAATGTTGCTAATCTTTATTGCTTAGATTACATTTTATTACAAATATTTGGGAAGTAATTCGTCAGCGTCCCATGAAAGTTTAATTTACTTTTTAGATTGCTCGTTAGTCAAATAAGTACGTATAATTCTGTAAGGCTGTTGGATGTAGGCCGAACTACAGCATAAACAGCTGGACTGATTTGTTTCAAACGTGAGTTCAAAGCAAAATCTGAATTTGAAATGGTACTTTACTAAATTTCGATTTCAGATTTGATCGAAAACGGCTCCAACTATTCTGACTAAATTTCATATTCGAGTTATTTGGAACTACTATCGCTATTTCTCAATTAATGCTTTGTGGATCTCGATCAAAATGTGAGCAATATAACATTCAGAGTTTTGAAATTCAAGTAAAATGAAAAAAAAATGAGTAAAATATATTTTAAGACTAAATTATGTTTCACCAGCAGCAATAATGTACGACCCAGTCGTGTATTTTATTAGTTCGGTGTTCAAAGAATTGGCGCTCGATGTTATGGTTAGAATTCGTATTAATAATTAGCAATGGAAAAAGGTAAAAATGATACAATAAAAAACTTGACATCAAATATGTTTATGTTTCTCTCTACCTCATCGGTCGTTATTACTGCTTGCGCGCCGCAATATTTGTAAAAATTAAGAACCAGATATCGACACGCCGCGATCTTAACTGGATCGCGTTCTGTTTAGCGAAGCCTTAAGTTGAATACTTATTTTAGCCAACTGAATGATATGCTTTCGATAAGCAATGACTTTTATCATAGTCATGGATAAGATTATGTAGTGACTTTTTGTAAATCTGAACGAAAAAAAAAAGTAATATTAATCGCTGCGTAATCGAAAATAGATTATAATTTTAGTACTTTTTTTATAACTTTTATACATATCTATTGCTAATTTTTCCCACATTTGCCAATACCAACGTGTGACTGAAGTTTTTTAAACACATCTGTAGCTGAAGCTCCCTCTTTCAATGGCACTAAAGCCTCATTATGTTTAATAATTACATGCAATTATATTTTGTAATACTATACTTAGTAGAATCATATTGCATCTACATTAGTCAATTGTTGTATATCCATTGTCATTAATAGCTAGAGAAAAACTTTTCCATTAGTAATGTATTTGCGCGCCATCGATGACCATCATTCAATAATAAATCAATAGAATAATTTATGTTAATGCACTTTATGTGGGTAGTTATGCGTTCGGATAATGTTTTAAGCCCAGGTCAAATTAGTTTAAAAAAAAGAAGAAGAAGATTTAAGAAATTTAGCACATAAGAGATTTCATAAAGTTACAATGTTAATAGCTTTCCGGCTTATGTCTCTTTGAGAAAAATCTTTACCATGAAAGGATAACATCATGCTGACTAGTTTTAACAATTATGTAACATGTCCATCTCGGTTGAAAGTAATCATACTAAGAAATATTCAAACGGTAAGAATGTAAGATGGTATGTTGCGTTAAAGTAAAGCTTTCACAACCTGAGTTGGTGGTACTCATGTACTAGTACAACATCACCCAGTTTTAGAATAATCTTGAAACTGGTGTATGGTATGTAATTGCTTCAGATAATAATCATGCCAAACGCTTCAAGTAAGTTTTAAACATTTTTTGACGAAGTCTCCAATAAAACACATACTTTTCGGTGCACATATTTTGAATTTCGAGGCACCGCTTGAATACTTGCTGTGGCCGCGATTTCGTTTTATGGCCTTGCAATTCTTGTGGTGAATAGGCACTTTCTTACGCTGCGCTGCTTTCAATTTTGAGAGTGAAGTCCGATCTTTTAGGAACACTTTCACTTCGCAAAATAAAGCATATCCTTTAATTTAACAAAATTCTGTAAATTTCATCTAAATTCGCAAGATAGCCTGCTTGAATACCGAAGTTGCAAAAATTCAGTTTTATTTTTACTGAAAAGCATAAGGAGAAGAGAACAAGTAGGACCTTACTTTTTTTTTTAAGAAAAAGAACAAATTTTCAATTTTCAACTTTTTTATTTACGATTACTTGTACAAAATCATTATTATGTCATAAGGAACTGTTCAAAATTTAAATCTAAAATTTGGTTCGCATGCATCGGCAGTATTAGGAGGAGCTATTGGTGGTGGAGCTGGAGCTGGAGATGGTTCTTCAGCTGGAAAGATGTCATTTAATAGGCTATCAGGAAGGACGTTTCTGGTATTATGTCTGGAGATAAAACAGACTCCGGCAAGATCATACTTACATCCAAGTTGTAATCCAGTGCTGACTTGGTCAAGAGGGATAGTGGACGGAGGAGAGCTTTCAATGTCTTCAAGAACGATGTCCATGTAGACTTGGTGTTCGGGTTCCAGTTCGTCGCCACAAATATGACTATTCAGCTGGAGATGACGACTCATCGTCTGAAGCTATGATATTATCATCCGCATCGATGCCAGAAGCCATAATGAGACCCTTTAACTTATCTTCGGCTATTGGCATTGACGAAAAATCCATGTATGTATGTATGCTTGGCCTTCAAATATAGTTACTGGCGATGGCTTAAAAACAGGAAGCTGTCGAGTTGGAAGTTCTTCTGGCTGAGAATTAATCTTGGCCTCCCTCTTCAGCTTCCGTCTCCTGTTTTGGAACCATACTTTCACTTTAAAATCCGACAGCCCTAGTCTTTTTGCAAGGGCAATTCGTCTTTGGCGCGGTAATATTATGCAACGCGCAAACTCGCATTCCATCTCATCAATCTGATATTGGTTGAACGCCGTGCGGAATCTTTTAGGCTTCTTTGCTGCTGGTGCCTGGTGACGGTGCTGAACTGTTGCCTGATTGGAAGTGGAGTTGAATTCGTGACTGCGATTAACTGCACCCTGATTTGAATTGTCAACCTAATTGTGGGAATTTGATGGCTGCATATTCATTTTATTTAAGGACGTGTGGTCTTTGACGCAAAATAACTAAATGTATTACGCTAAGTTGCGAAGCTCTCAAAGGACTTGTGAGATTTAATGCCAACTGAAGATCTATGTTCGCTTCCTATGATCCAACCTAGGGGTGTTACTTCTTTTTGAGAAGGCAAACACTTGTCGGCACAGGATACACAGGTAGTAAATCCCCTACCACTATATTTTAAAATTCTACATTGACCTTTCTTCAGTTCAAAAGTGACCAAAAATTAACGAAACGAAAGCTATTTAGTCGCACAGTACAAATCCTTTCGCACTGTTCCAAAAATAGGCGAGACCATTTTTTTTATTATATTTCAGCCTTAAAGTTTCACTTACCGTTGAAAATTCTTTATAATATTATATAAGTTGTGACAATGAGAAAAAAAAAAACGTTTAAATAGCTTAAATGTCCCTTTATTCCCCAACATATAGATATGTATATATTCTCCAAAACGGTATCACTAGCAACTACCAATATTCAGGGAACAGTTCAGCAGAAATACAAACATTGAAACAAAATTGTCCATCAAGTGGTCTACGATCAACGGCACTCTTCCAAATCGACAGAAAACGATACAAAAAATATATACTGTCAAGTAGGGTAAATAAGGCTTTGTTTTGGAGTTACCTCCATGTACTTCCATTGAAGCCCTTCATGGCATTATCTTTAGGCAAATACTTTTTTAAAATTGTTTGTTGTTCGGTCTTTTAAACAGGCCGTGAGTAGCCATAGTGTAGTGGTAGTGTCGTTCAGTCGTTGAATGCTAAGTTTGGTGCACACGTTCTGATCATATCCCTTAAAATTTCATAGCCATAAAGTTAAATAATTCTGTTAGGATGCACTTTATATATTTCAACATGAACACGAAAAAAATACTGCGAATTAGGAACGAGTGCAAATATCAGATTTAAACCCACCACCTGGGTTTCAAAAAGTCTTTCGTATCCCTCCTTCTCTCTTCCAATTTAACTAGCGCCAGGCCTCAGTAAAAGGGTGTTCATATCCTCTTTGTCACATGTTGATTATAAAACAAAAATAACAGGGCAAGACCACGAAATCATCGAATACACATGTCACAATTTTCAAGGTTAGATCTTCCCTTTCTTTAGTCCCGCGATCATTAATAGATGACTCTGCCTATAATTGGAGTTATAAAATAATAACTATCCGTCATAAAATTGTACCACGCATTTATGCAAAAATCCTTAATAACATTAATTAGGTACCGTAAACAAAGGGCAGCCAGGTAGCTCGATGACTGTTTGCAACTGCTTGCTAAGATGTTGCCAGCTTCAATAATATTTTGCAGCACGAAACCTAAAGGAATAAAGAGGGATGGTAATTGCTAAAAATAAAATAGTCCAAAACGCTGGTCTATATATATATATTTTAATAGGAAAAGAATCGTATAACGGATTGTTCATTGAACAGTTCAACTCGAATTTATCCACCACGTTGCGAAGAGATTAAATTTCTACTTTTTTTTTGCATTTTCAAAATTTACTAGAGTCCGTTTCAAATCACTATGCAACTTCTTGCACAGGTTTTCTCTTTTCCAGTCATCCTCCCTTGTGTACACATAAAAGAAGAAAAATCGATCATATCCACCATTCGAATTCGAATATTTAATCGGTATTATAGAATAAGGAAGGAAACGAGGAAAGCTCAGTAGTTTCGTAAATATCATTTTCCACAGCAGAAAATTACAACCTTCTGTCGTGTTGATTCAGAACGTTTCCCAATGCATTTTTCTTATTAGCTGTTCGTTTTATGGCCTTGGAATTCTTGTGGTGAATAGGCACTTTCTTACGCTGCGCTGCTTACAATTTTGAGAGTGAAGTCCGATCTTTTAGAAACACTTTCACTTCGCAGAATAAAGCGTATCCTTAAATTTAACAAAATACTGTAAATTTCATCTTAATCCACAAGATAGCCTGCTTGAATACCGAAGTTGAAAAAATCCAGTTTTATTTTTCCTGAAAAGCATAAGGAGAAGAGAACCAGTAGGACCTTATTTTTTTTTTAAGACAAAGATTTCAGTTTCAGTTTTTATTTACCATTACTTGTACAAAATCATTATTAAGTCGTAAGGAACTATCTAACATTAAAACCTAAAATTTGCGTCGAACATGTCGTCCAGAGACAACCCAACCGGGATGTATGCATCGGCAGTATTAGGAGGAGCTATTGGTGGTGGAGCTGGAGCTGGAGATGGTTATTCAGCTGGAAAGATGTCATTTAATAAGCTATCAAGGAAGGACGTTTCTGGTATTATGTCTGGAGATAAAACAGACTCTGGCAAGATCATACTACATCCAAGTTGTAATCAAGTGCTGAAGATGATTGTGCATTTTCCGTGATTTGAGCTGTGTCAATAAAATCGAGGAATGAATACAGCGGGATTTGGTCAAGAGGGATAGTGGACGGAGGAGAGCTTTCAATGTCTTCAAGAACGATGTCCATGTAGACTTGGTGTTCGGGTTCCAGTTCGTCGCCACAAATATGACTATTCAGCTGGAGATGACGACTCATCGTCTGAAGCTATGATATTATCATCCGCATCGATGCCAGAAGCCATAATGAGACCCTTTAACTTATCTTCGGCTATTGGCATTGACGAAAAATCCATGTATGTATGTATGCTTGGCCTTCAAATATAGTTATTGGCGATGGCTTAAAAACAGGAAGCTTTCGTGTTAGAAGTTCTTCTGGCGGAGAATTGATTTTGGCCTTCAGTCTCCTGTTTTGGAACCATACTTTCACTTTAAGATCCGGCAGCCCTAGTCTTTTTGCAAGGGCAATTCGTCGTTGCCGCGGTAATATTATGCAACGCGCATTCCATCTCATCAACCTAATATTGGTTGAACGCCGTGCGGAATCTTTTATGCTTCTTTGCTGCTGGTGCCTGGTGATGGTGCTGAACTGTAGTCTGAGTTGAACTGGAGTTGAATTTGTGAATGGGAAGTACTGTAGCCTGATTGGAAGTGGAGTTGAATTCGTGACTGTGACTAACTGCACCCTGATATGAATTGTCAAACTGATTGTGGGAACTTGATGGCTGCATATTGGTTTTTTTTTTTAAGGACTTGTGGTCTTTGATGCAAAATTAACTAAGTTTATTACGCTAAGTTCTCAAAGGACGTGTGAGATTTGATGCCAACTGAAGATCTATGTTCGCTTATATACGCGATCTAACCGAGGGGTTTCACTCCTGTTTGAGAAGACAAACACTTGTCGGCACAGGATACACAGGTTGTAAAGCCCCCACCTGTGTATAAGCCTTCAGAAATATTTCGTGACATTTATAATAAGGTAAAATCTTTCAGTGAGTTGTGGGAGACTATAATAGACATTTTTGTTAGTGTTCTTCTTTTTGTTCAATGAGTCTGTACTGCACAGTCCAGCACATGATTTTCTGTACTTGCTTTTGGGGTAGAAAATATTCATGCGAACATTCACAAACGAAAATTGTTTGACAACATAATACTTTTGAGTGCTAATAAAAGGAATGCTTTGGGAAACGTTCTAACTCATGCTCAGATCAAGTTTTTTTGAATTTAAGCCTATAAGTGATCGCCATCAGAAAATTGAAGAACAACAAAGCCGCTGGCTCTGAGGGGCTTCCAGCTGAACTCTTTAAATTCGGATGTCGTGGTAGGGTGAATGCATCAAGTCATCAACCAAATATGGGTGGAGGAAGGCATGTCCGTAGGCTGTATTATCAGCTCTATATGCCCCATTCACTTACCTCGGAACAAATATTAATCTTACAAATGACACCTTTGTAGAGATCCGACGAAGAATAACCCTAGCAAACCGCTGCTACTTCGGTTTGGCAAAACAACTGGGTTCAAAACTCCTAACTCGACGGAACAAATTAATGCTCTACAGAACGCTCATCTTACCAGTCCTGCTGTATGGAGCCGAGTGCTGGACGATAAGTAAGAAAGCTGAGCAAATATTGGGCACCTTCGGGCAAAAAATACTTCGTCGGATAATAGGTCCCTTATGCGAGCTGTACCAGGGTGTGGATGTAGCCCAAAAAGCCAAGATACGCAGACTACATTGGCTCGACCACATCGAGCGAATGTACAACAATGATCCAGCCAAGAGGATCTTCGAATCCCAGCCCCCAGGCTCGAGACGGAGAAGAAGACCGAACCTCCGGTACAAAGACCAAGCTGTCGCGGATGCCAGAAAAAGTGGTCTTCACAACTGGAAGCAGTGTGACCGCAGAGGATGGAAGGCAACGATGTCTATACAAGGATCGGGAGCCCTTTAAGTAAGTAAGTGTGACCGACGCTACAATTGTAGCGCAACTATAAGGTCAACTTTCTTGGCATTCAGAACTGGCTTCGGCCAGACCGCTTAAATGTTTACAGCTCTATAGTTTAACTCGAAAATCTCAATGAACTTCAACTTGAAGCAAAGTACATACATACATATGTATGTAATTTAATAGTATGTAGGTTCTTTGGTTCAAGTTTGAACGATCTAGTCGTGCACTCTATTTGTTTTGGTTCAGCTCCGAGTAGCACATCTGATTTAAAGAGTAAGCCAGTAGTTTAAAAGAAAAAGAATAGACTGGTAGTATCCGATGTTTGTCATCACGTAAGGTATCATTCATTGATGTGCATTAACATATCGCTAAATTTCTTTCAAAATGATTAAAATAAAGAAACAAAGATTTAATATATTTTTCATTTATTTCTTCAACCCGATAAGGCTCTTTCGATAGTTAATCCTAATGAAGTTGGCGTCCAGTTTTTCAAGCTTCCATCGCCTAGCATGACAACATTCCGATCGATGTAGCAAAAAAGCTTTCCAACGCGGTAAACCTGTTTGCCAAATTCTCTGCGCCCGGGCATTGGTGCGAAAATTATTCCACGCTCAGCACACTTTTGTGAAACGAGTTCTTTAAACTCCAATTGGGTGGGAGGTGCGATTTGAAGATCCATAAGTGCTGGAGGACAATTTGAAGAGCCACTTGACAATGTCGGTTGTGGTTGAGCCACTGGCACTGTTGTGGGCTGTGGGGTTGGCACTGTTTCTGTTGCACGGTGCATCATTTCAAGTGCTCGTCTAAGATGCTCCTTAATCATTGGCTGCTTTAATAGTTCCTCGCCAAATACTGTTTTCCATCCAGTGTACCAACGGGAGATTTGATCAAAATCAGGAGACTGGTTTAGCCAGAGGACAAGTACTTGCATCCATTTGGGGAAGAAGTATTTATCAAGCATTTGACCCATCAGTAGAGGAGGAATCAATTCATTCCATTCCCAAACTTGATTCCACAATTCTGAAAGAAAAAGAAAAAGATGTTCAGTATTTAGCGGAGTGGTCTGTGAGTTACAAAGTTGACTTGTGCCTTTCAAAATACGCCCACAGACATGCCCACTTTTTGTAATTTTTTCAAATGTTTTTTTTTTTTTTTTTTGACTTACCCAAGTCCTGTTGGGATGGATTGATGACCATTTCACTGAGTGCCATTTGTAGCTTTGGAATAATGTGCTTCAGCAAAAAGGCTTGCATTTCTCCAGCGTCGAAGGCTTCCTTCCACGGTGTGAGCATTGCTCTGGCTGAGCGATCTTGTGGTAGCCAAGCTTGTAGGGCATTGCCCAGTTTATCACGTATAGTCGGATAAATATACTCCTCCATTTTGTGTCCCAAAATTGTACACCATGGCAAAATCCAACTATGAATCGGAACAGTGTCTGTGAGTGGATCCCAATCATTTACGCCACTAATAAGGCGTGGTAAAATTAACTGTTCCAGTACATTGTCCAACACCCAAGTGGGAAACAGCGGTGCCCAACAGTCCAGTAAAGCGGCCATTCTCTGATGGATTTTCGGATTCCATTCATTAACTGTCGATCTGAAGGTAGGGATGACACCGGCCCAAACCAACGACGAATAAGGATCAAATACATTTTTACGCTCTTCTGATGCGTAATCTAGAATGGTTCTCCACTTTTTGATAGTATCAGTAAATCTTGTTGGTTCCTCAAGTGGTTTCCATGATTTCAATTCGTTATTAACCAAAGGCGCAATAACAGCGCCGGCTAAGTCGCCCAAAGCAAATTCTTTATACTCAGCAGCAAAATTTCGCTGCAGCTCAATGAAAATACTCTCTGCACGAGAAAGGGTCAAATTTTCCGGGTTCGCGGTCAGCTCTTCGACTAGGGTTAGAGCCTTCTCAAGTGTATTTATATGATCTTCTTCCAGGCCTACTATTTTCTCTAGATTTCTCTTTTCATGCTCGAGACTTTCCTGTTTGTCAGTTGCTTCGCGTTCTGCTCTGTCTAAGGAAATGATATCCTGCTCGCAGAGATTCACGATCAGACTAAGGTTGTGCATCAGCTCTGGCAGAGCGAATCCTGTTGGTTTTTTGGTAGGTTGCACATCGTATAAATCCTCATCGATAATTTTGGTTTGGCCTAGAGCATGATACCCACTGAGAACACGTTTCTCGGGACCAGTCATGTCAATCACAGGGACATTGCCGAGTTTTTTACTCAGTTTGTCGGGCATTATTCCAGCGGATTTTTTCCCCTTTTCAATCACTTCCTCGACGCTGCGATAATAGTAACGATTTTTCTTCGATTCCTTTTTATCATCCCTCTTCCATTTGTTTAACTTCTCTTTGAACTCCTTGGCCTCGCGAATATCTTCATCTTCTTTCTGCCTGTATTGCGCCTTATCGCCAATTGTGGCTGGCGTTTCAGGCCCGTAAGCACCTATAGCACCGCGACCTTTTCGCAAATGCGCTTGAACTGGTTGTGCTATGCCTTGCAGGTCTTTACCCAAACCCTTGCCCGGCTTATAGCCCATTTGTAGCAAAAGTTTTGCCCCGATCCCCTTTGTGTGTTGCTCCCATGCACCCATCGATTTAGTACTCGAAGAGGACTGTTGCTGCTGCATACCTAATCCCATTCGTTGTGGTCTAGCTGCTTCATCCGATGATGAATTACTCGATGTGTTACCATCGTCTGGTTTAATTCCTCCTTGTTGCGTTGGACGATCGTCCTCTGGAGGAGTACAATGAATTTTTATTTGATAATAAATCGGTCTATGCATAAGTATATTCATTGTACACCTACCTTCGTCGGTAATTTGATTGTTTTCATCTTTATCTTTGTCTTCGACATTATATCCTCCTGACTGCTGTATTCCTCCGGTAACAAAATTCACAGGACCAGAACTTCTGCCCTTACCACGGCGCCCCGTCATCTCGACTTCGCTATCATTGTCACTGTCGCTGTCAGCCCATATCCCTGAAAAATATATTAATTTATTATTCAACAAAAATGTTAACAAGCAAAGTTACAGCTGCAAAAAGCTAAAACTGCCCCTATTTTGACCGAGAATACTCTTACGATACGATTGGAGGAACGCTTTTAAACGTACATTGAAAAGTATTCGTACAAGTATTTTAATAAAGGAAGAGACAGTTCAATTCAAAAGAATGTAAAAATATGTAACAAATTCATACCATAAATTTGTTGATTTTTTGTCAACTTTCTTCTAGGTCGGTTGGGGTTAAATTCATTCGCCAAATCGTAGTCGTTGATCTCAAAAGCTTCATATTCATTGTCCGACATTGTAGAGAAACTGCCTATTCTATTTAGTAACGATAAACAATATATACAAATGTTTAATCGTTTAAGATTAACAAACGTTTAATAAGGTGTAATAAGTGATTTTAAAGATTCACAACAAGAAAATGTCACTTTGCTCTGGACAAATTTCTTTGTTTTCTGAGCTTTCCAAACTGTAAGGTGGTAAATAGCAAAAGTTGCTTTGTTGCTCTTAAGGTGTTGACAGCATTGGTTTATCTGCTTATATGAACTAATTTCGCTTCTAGTGGTGAATATTAATATTAAGGTATATTATTACTTCAACAGTAAATAGAAATTATAGCTCGACAAGTGAATGTAAGCTTCTGATCTTGTGAAGTTGTGACATAAAAATGTAATGATATATGGTGAGCAATCTTGTTTATTTTTTTACATTGAAACGCAAGTAGCAGAGATAGATGAAGCTGTTAGCAAATATTCACCTCTATCTATCTCCAAATTGCTCAATGAAGTTTTCGAATTTTGTAAAATGTGAATAATACGGGCGTTAAAACAAGTTTTTTCTTTAAAGTGGTAGAGAACAATCACGGTCAATAAAACGATTAAAAAATACCAAATTTCGTAACATTGCGAATTAAAATTTTACGTTTTTGTCGATAAAATTTACAAGCACCTTTTTATTAATTATAATAATTCTCAATGGAGAAGAAACTTGTATTTCCAAGATGCTTCCCTTCTGAATTTTGTCAATTTTTATTTTTATATAAATTTTTTTCCAACATGTAGGAAATAAAGAAAAATAGGAAACGAATACGGAACTATAAAAAAACCGTTTCCTCAGTTGCGTGAATCATGTTTCGTCTACAAATTCCTTGAAAACCTCTGTAGGATTGGTATGTGTCACACCTAGTGACACAAAGCCTTAATTTCTCAATGCCAACCTCAAACTACAAAGCAACATTCACCTAGTCACATGGTAGAAAATTCTCAACACACTACCTCTACCACATCTCTATCAAAAGTCACCACTGCAAACGACAAACGGCAGCCATCATAAACTTCTTAATCACTTGTCATTTGTTGTTGCTGTCAAAACGAGGTTGCACGTCGTGCGGAAAAGAACTCGCGCGCTACCCTGGGGAAAATGAATTCAAAAATTTTGTAATCCAAAGCCCAGCAGAGCCGAATCCAACCCATAAACGATAAAAAAAAACGAGTACAAGTGTGCTGAGTGCTACTGCCCCAAAAGAGCAACATTAAAGAAGCACGTGTAGTGAATAATAGAAAAGTCCCGTGTCTCAAGTCTCGAGTGTGGAATAGTTTACCGCGGTAACCCCGACCGGGACAGTTCTTCCATTCAGTGTTCTAGGGGACTATTCAGTCAAATCGTTGTTCGTGGATTCAAAAGTGTGTCCTGTTTTTTTGGTTTTTTAGTTATTTGGTTTCCCACGTGTGACAACCGTTTACAGTGCTAGTGCCAGACGCAAGACGCAACCATGGTGCAGGTAAGCCCAAGACAACACTTATTTGCTAAAATTTTTTAATTAAATATGACCTGCCCTTTGAATTTAAATTGAAAAAAACAGCATCGAAACGCTTTTGTGGGCAAACCATCCCTTTCGAACTGACACCCTTATTTTATGTTTTCCGATTTCGCGTTGTCCCAAATAGAAATCAGACCCAAAATGCTTATCAAATTTCTGCCCAACTAACGTACAACCACCCTCCGTTGGTTGCTTAATCCCTCACCCTCACTTGTCCCGTTTTGGGATACTATTTAGAAGTATGTATTCCTATTCTATTACTGTACAATATTCTAAGGATTTATTGCGTTTTTTTTATTTCGTAAATAAAAGAGCGGCACACTCAGTCCTAGTGCTATGCTCGCGCGTTCTCTCTTGCTGGGATGATGTATTTGAACTCGATTCTCGTACGGGATAGGGGTTGAGTTGAGTGTAGGCCTGTGTTTCGCGAAAAACCATGCTGCTCTCTACCTAGACCAGCCGACAGCAGCAGCCAGAGCTGGAGAATCAAAATGGAAACGAAAAATTGTGTGTATTATCGATTTTGTGTTTGTCATATTGTTTCTATTGGCCTTTTCTAGTTTTTTTTGTTGGTGACTTCTCCAAATGGTTCCGGTTGGGTTTTTTTTTCGTACTGAGTTGCCCCACGAATCCTTTTTTTTTTTCCTGCCTGCCTGCCATGGACCGTCCCCACATAGACGAAAGGAAACAGAAAAAAAACCGAGAAACCACCCTCTCTGCAGTGGATGGATGTTTTTTTGATGTCCCCGTTGTTATAACGATTTTTTTAGGTTGATATATAAATTTATATACAGTTGGCTAGAAAAACACTTAGTGAGTTATATATAACATTTTTTTTGAATTATTTTGTCCTTAGGAGAGATGTTGAGAGGAGTTTGAAATTTGGTGGGCTAAAAAAAACCCTCACTCGCTTTTCTGCACAATAAATTTATGCCAAACCTTGATTTGGTTCTTGGCAGTGCTTAGTAGCCAATCTTGGCTTTGAATTTGCTCTTTACTCTTAATAGTTTTGCAGAAAGGAAGCTTAAAGAATACGATTTGTCAATCAAACCAATATTCGAAGAATCATTAGCTAGTTGCCACTTTTGAAAAGGTTTTGTAAAAAAACAAAATGCCTATCTACTTATTAATACTGATATTGGAGAGAATATTGCAACAATCATCACTTTGCAAAACTTAGGTCCAATGGAAGTTTAGCCCACAAAATGTTTCACCTATTCGATCGAAAAGAATCGGTTTACTTTGGAATAATTAATGAAGTTGCACTATTAATCAATCAAAATATCATAGTTGCGAATAAGTAGAATCAGGTTGTTCCTATATACATACACACATATTCAAAATCATACATTTGTCAAGTTTAAACGCCAAGCGGGCACAAACATTTTTTACATTAAAAGGCATTAACTATTTCGTTTTAAAAAAAAAGTGTAGTCCACATTTGTGGAAGGTATTGCCGATTATTAATTAACGAAACAAGTTTCCTATAAAACGGCTCACAAGAACTGTAGGGTCTGTGGTACCTACATTCATACATCTACCACTTCATCGCATTAGGGACAAGTAACTTAGTAGAAAAAAAACTCGTGGTATCAGCGAGTGTTGCAATCATGGGCGCTTTGTGCACCATGCCCACGACGTTTTTAGACCTTCTGCCGCTAAACTCTCGCATACAACTACAGCCGGGATAAAAGTGCGCTTCAACTCATAAACATAGGCTTATTTAAGGGTAGTACATGTTCCATTCTCAGGAACACGTCAATCCTCTAGATGTTCAATATTATTAGCTTTGTTCAGTGACTGAAAAAGTAGCACAGCACAAGTTTGTGAAAACTGTCAGAACAGATTAGAACAGGAAATTACAACCTTCTGTTCAATGAGTGAGAATATTTTCCAAAGCAATCTTCTTATTAGCAGTTCTCACGAATATGTTCTACCTCAAAACAAGTACAGAAAATCATGTGATGGACTGTGCAGTACAGACTCATTGAACACAAAAATCTGTAATTTTCTGTATTGGACTGTGCAGTACAGAGTCACTGAACAAAACTTTTATTTATTGCACTACCAAATATTGCACAATAATATTGAAAGCCCCTAGGCGTTAAAGTTCATTATCTCCATAAGTCCATTATTGCACAATAATTTAGTTGACAGGTGAAACTTGTAAAGAAAAAATGTTGAATTAGAAGCAAATGCGCAATATGTCGTCATAAACAAGGTGATACAAAAGTCATCGCTCTATCGATGCTATGATTTTTGCAAATGGCGGCAATTGTCAATTCTAGATTGACATTTGTGAAGTGAATAGATTGAAAATACACGTTAACACTGAATCGTTATACACTTAAAGAATGCGGAATTCTGGGTCGCCTATATTACGCATGGTTAGCACATCATACCTTAGGCACGACAGGGAATACTTTATGGCTAAGATTTGCGCCTGAAACACGCTATAGTGATTGGGTAGACGATAGGAGATTCTTAGGTTTAAGTTGTGGAAGAATACACCGCACCCACATGCAGAGTGAGTTGAGATGTCAAAAATTATTTGACAAGGCCCTTTGCCTTAGGTCCGTTCGCGAACCCTCCTAAAACAGCGAATTTTTACGAAAATTTACGAAAATCTGTTCGCGAACGGAGAATTTTCGTAGTTTTTCGCAGAAGAGAGCGCTCACGAGAGAGTAAGAAATCTCCCCATGCTACGAATTTTAGTGCAAGAAATTTCTCTGGGCTGGTTTATGAAAACTGTCAAACCAGTGTATTTTCAACTTTTTCTTGTTCAACCCGATCGTTTACTTTTTCGTAATTTTAGCTCTCTTTCAGAGAATTTTACCCCCACTCTTCGAAATTTGATAATCTACGAATTTTAGGGCAAAAAGTACGGACCTCTTATAAACTAGTCATAGTGTAATACCACTTGTCAAATATACAGAAAATGTGATATACATATTTTATATGACACTATTGGTCCATCTTCGTTTATCCTAGTGCAATACTGCCTTAAGTTTCCTTCGACAGAAATCCTTAAAAACCCTAGAGAACAATTTGTAATATAGGGGTGAGATTTCGCCGTTGCATGTTAGGAGTAAGAGGCCTCTAAGAGCCAAGAAATCGAGTATAAATAAAAGTCAACCTTCAAATTGCAAATTGCACTTGTTTCTTGCAAAATAAAGAATAAATTGGGTCTAACAACTAATTAATTGAAATTGTGGTAACACCAGGCATGGCGTAAATTTTTTTCTAACATGAGCAACGTCAAATATGTACGTGAATGTAGGATGCGCCATTTTAAGCATAAAAGTTTCATGTGTCAGTTTGAATGTTTTTTAGAAAAGAAATTGAAATCCAAAGACAGGTATACCATTTGGAAATATGTAAACTTAAAACAGACATAACAGCTGATGACATTCCAGGAAAATTGCCATTTTACTTACAATGTCATCTCAAAAGAAGACCAATAGGCCGTTGCATAAGTCGTATCGTTTTCCTCAGTCCAGGACTACCCCTTCTTCACTTTGATTGAAATTGAACAAAAACTTAATTTACTTTTGTAGGGTAATGTCCTTCAAGTCACTTCTGGTTATCTTCAATCGGAACGAAGGAAGAAAACGGAAGTTGGTAACTTCTAATAAATCTTGCGGTTGTTCGAGTGGGTTGGTTGTGATGCGATGGTTTGCGAGTGAGGGCTTATGTCAGAGTGTTTCTTGTTTGTGAGGCACTCCTTTTCCTTGGGTTGATTGCCTGTTTTCGAGTGGTGGGCGGGTGGGATCACAGGCTAAGGGTACACTTTGAAAGGTATTGTGAAATAATAGCTATAACTATAAATACAATCTTGTATAGTTTCAGGGAACATGCTTAGGCTATTCAATACTTTTCTAAGATGTTTGAACAGCTCGTATATTATGTGTACATAGCCTCATGTATCTGTCATTTTCTTAATGCACAAGTTGTTGGAAAATATACATACACATGGAATGGATATTTTCGTATGCATTATCCTCATGGTAAAAGATGGTCATTCCGTAAGATGTGTGTAGCTGTGTACATATAGGCATATTTGCATGTTTGTGGAAATGCGTGTAGATTCATAGGCAAGTGCACGGCGATTGTCAATACCAGCTGGTTTATAGATAGATTAAGTCGTTGCAAACAGCGGAGCATTAACATACATACATATATTGTACATTGAGAGCTAAAGGGTATTCCATTACGCATTTCCTATCTTTAAATTTTAATAAAACAAACTGTGAGTTAGATATCACTAAAAAGGACCATGTCTGCCATTATGTTTGGAATATAGCAACATTCAAATTTTCGCAGTGGCTTTGCTGGGTGGCGCGCATCAAAAATCTCCAATTTTACATAACTCTGGCGCATAAATTAGGCTGAATTTGACGAATGCGATTGACTAGGCATGGACCTGCGATTTAACAAGACACCACAAGAAGAAGTCTAACGGGGTCAAATCGCATGATTTCGGTGGTCAGTTTATTTCGAATCCGCATGAGGTTTGTTATTTCGATATCTTCGGATATCGCTCGTGCAAAATGTCCATTGTGGTACGGGCTGTGTGGCATGTATTTTCGTCCTGTTGAAACCACATGTTGTCGGTGTCCATATTGTCCAATTGTAGTAGTTATCATCAACTGATAGCGCTCGACTTTGACCGTGATGGCATGGCCGACATTGTTCTCAAAGAAGTATGGGTACGGACCGATAATGCCTTCAGTCCAAAATCCACACTAAACAGTGACTTTCTCTGGATTAATTGCGATTTTGTGGATCTCGTGTGAATTTTTATCTATTCATGTAGAATTGGTCCCCTTGACTTTTCGACCGAAATTCAACAGCTCAGCGAACAAACAGCCTTGTCTATGGTCATTAACTTTGAGCTCCAGGGTCAGTCATAAGTCCCCAGTCATAATGCAAAATTCGCCAATTTGTGGTCTGCAACTGGCCGAGTTCTAGTTCTCGGCGTGGGATTGACTTAGAACTTCCGCAGCATTAGGCACCATTCTTCATCTACTGCCTGTAAAAATCGCCAACAGACAAATGGCTTCCTCAACAGCGATTCGTCGGACTGTCTCCTCACAGTGCCCAAGCCTCAACTATGGCCACTCCACTATTCCTAATGAATATTATCTCATTATTGAAACCACTGATGGCTTCATCTCACCCACGAAACATTCGTACATCAATCCTAGATCGTGACCTATGGTTGTATCTTGAGCAGGTGGATGTCGGAGCGATCCACATTTATACTGATCTATCTTAGACCTCTGATGGAGTTGGTGGTGGTGTTTACTCCTCATGCTTCATATAGGCATCTCCTTCCGCTTTCCCTGATCATTGTACTGTATTTCAGGCGGAAATAATGGCAATCAAAGAAGCCCTATCATGGCTTAAATGTAGCGTACTATCCGTTAAGGATATTAACATTTTCACAGACAGTCAGGCAGCCATTCACAACCACTTAAAAGGTCGTTGCCGCTCATCAATACAACATTCATCTATGCTGGGTGCTAGGTTACAGGGATATTCCAGCGAACTATACGGGAGATGAAATTGCCAAACTTGGAATATAAGATGAGAGTGGGCATGCCACTTGCTACTTGCCAACTATTGCTAAGATGTTATGTGAGAAATCTCTCCTTTCAGAATATCTAGAGAACTTTGGTCTAACTTAAACCAGAAACGTTCAAACGAGTTGATGGTTCTAAAGCCTTTCGGACCTGAGCATCATCATCGGTGTCCTTACAGGGCATCGGGCTGTACGCCAGACGTCTAGGCCTCCCTTCAAATGATTTCTGCAGAAGATGTGGGAATGACGAGGAAGAGGAAACGATCCTTTATCTTCTCTGCAATTGTACTGCTCTAGCGAATGGAAGCTTCTTCTTTCTTTGATTACTTAGCACTTCATTTTGCCCTTCCTGTGAGGGGGCCAGTATGGGTTTATTAGATCCGGTGGTACCGCAATGGGCCTTATGAGCTAGTGCTCATCTGTATCTGAGCATGATATACTCGTATTTACCGCGAAACTTGTCAGCTTGCTAGCAGATTATTTAATTTTGATTCTCTCGGCGTTAATCCAGGTATTGTCTCGCAGTCTGTTTTTTTTTTTTCAGATTGATCGAACGTATTTTCATAGAACAATTCTTGCTTTTTGCATTCAAATTAATTGATTTAGGCCTTGGCTTAAGTTTAGTGATTTAATTCATAGTTAAGCAGTTGAGTTTGGTGAAATGGTTGCTATCCCAATCTTACATATGAAATAAATTAACCTGAAGGCTTTGGAGGTATAAGCATTGTTTATATACATATGTATATATAGTTGATAAAAAATAATTCTGCCAACACAACGGGTTGATCTATACTTTTGTTCATAACTGTATTTCGCTCTACCTGAATGTCCAGCGTTATTCAATCACGGTGGCTCGTTTATTTTTTATGCTTTATGTTTTTTTTTAGCCGCGTTCGCGGTGGGGGATGATAACGAGACAAGGGGTTGGACCTCTTGACTCAAAAACTGTGAACTGGGAAGGTCGATACTTTTGTACCGTTTCAATGCCTCCCTCCCCCCCAACTCCTAGCATTGCCGAATTTTTCGGGTTGTGCCGAAAAAAAATAACGAGAACTTTCATTGGTATTGGGAGGACTGGGTAGGTGGTCGCCATGGGAGTTGGGTGTTGTTGATGGCGCTCTCGCCGTTAATTTGCTTTATTTTTTTTTAATTTTATTTTTTTCTCTTATTAAGTATAATGCAGTTTTTTCTGTTTCTGGGTTTTTTGTTATATTTTCGTTTTTAATATTTTTTTTTATTTTTGGTTGATTGGACTTGTGATGCATCGGGGAGTGATATACTTCCATGGTGGTGGTTGGGCTGGGTTCTCTGATATTGTCAATATTTTGTTGTTTTGTATGCGCGCTGCATTTCATTAAGGAAAATAATATAAGCAACAAAAACATTATGCAGCACTTGTGCTATCACATGATGATGTTGGTGGCAGCAGGGTTGGTTGCAGTTGGGTAGCAATTGCCAAAAAATAAAAATGAAATGAAAAGCAAGTGTGTCCTGCAAACATTCGTTTTTTATTTTTTGGGGGGTGGTGCTTAATTTAAAAATGTGTTTTACACTTCGTATTTTTTTGGTATTTTTGCGGAATGTGTGTGTGGTGCTCTTTTTCGGGGATTCATTATTATGCTCATGTTGCGAAAATTGCAATTGGCAATGGTGAACAGTGGAGGATGCATTAATAAAAGGAGGAATTAAAAGAAAAATGTTATGTACTTTTGGGAACACATACATATATACATGAAAACGTGTACATATACGAGTGCGAGTTGAGTAGTTGAAAAGTTTTATCCTTATATGGTCGCAAAAGTACAGTTGTGTCAATTGGTGAATTTATGGATGGGGATTTTTTAATTATAAAATTAAAACAAAAAATAAAAATAGGCAGCAACGTAAAACCAATTAAAAAAGAAACCAAAAAAAAATGGAAATAAAATGCAAAATACATAAGTGCATATTTAATGAAATCAATTTAAAAGATCTCCAAACAAAGCCAAGCGTTATTTCGCATTAATGGCGAAAAAGTACAGGAGGCAAATTTTGACAAAAGCGATTTTTAAATTTTCCCGTATACACCTTGTAGAGTGCTTGTATCTAATGAAATGCAGAGTTTAAGCGTATAATTGGATGGATGCTGCATCTCATCCAAAAGCAATGCAATGGTTCACATACATTAGCGCAAAAGCGGAAGCCTGCAACCGGTTTATAAAGACTCAATTTGAAACAATTTGGAATCCGGAAACATATGTATACTTCGCCTTAAAAGAACTAATAAAAGGTGGCGCAAGTCATCACTCTATCGGAAGATGCTATAATTTTTGCAAATGGCGGCAAATGTCAATTCTAGATTGTCAATTCTAGATTGATATTTGTGAAGTGAACAGATTGAAAATATACGTTAACAATGAATCGTTATACTCTCGCCTTATTTCTCGTTTTGGCGATTTGGTCGGCAAGATAGCCTGATTTAACGTTCCAAACTTATTTTTGTAAGGTTTTTTGAAGCCACCAGTCTATATGTCAATAATTTCAGACTCTTAAAGCCCTTAAAGAGAGTATTGGTTAAGAATGAGAGAAACTGTCGCCGAAAGATATCATATTCTCGATTAAATGTCTAGCTCAGCGATTTTCAAATGGTGGTACCGCATGTGTGCACGGTGATATCGCCTGTGGCACGCAGAGCTTTCAAAGATGAACAATATGTGTGACTCAATATTTATACCACTTCTAAATTTTTTCAGAGTAAGACTCAAGAACGGGAAAACAAATTTTTTTTTTGAAATTTAACCCTCATACACTTTATTTTGCAAAATATTCGTAGGTATCAGAGTCCTGCAGCAAGTAGCTCGTTTTGTGAGCCATTCGAAATATTCTCTGTATTTGACGTATACACGCACATTCGTAGTCCTTCACAGGAAGTATTCGCAGGGCTCACATTTTTTTGCCTCTTATAAAATTAATCTGAAGCGGGCTCCAATTCACATTTATTCCAAAGATTCATGAAAACACCATGATGATTCGTTTTCATTTCGTTTTGCCAAGGAATTTGGTTATTGTTTCTTGCATGATTAATACTCGCTTATTTTCTGTGTGCGTGAGACTCTCTTCTTAGCGAATGATTCAGAACGGCAAATGCAGTTCTCTGGTAGGCACTCACGTATTCACATGATTGGAACGAAAAAACAAAGGCTTGAGCGAATTTACTAAGAAAATTTTTACAAAATTTTATAGTAACTCAACTCTCGGGGACAGTTCTGTATATCAGAAGCTTGTAGTCAATAGTTTTTTTTAAGGAATACATGACATACAAATGTTCCATGTACGGTATTTGTCAATTTGTTGGGTCCTTATCTCATAACGCGCTGAATATTGGCTTCTAGTGACTAAAGTCACATACCAGAAGAAATGGAGTGATTTCAAATAGCACTGACTCATTTCGAGATAAATTGATTTTTTAATTCCAAGTTTTCAAATAAACATATGTAGATGCCAAAGAACTATCAAAGAACACAGAACGATCTATGTACATATTTACTTAAGTAATTTTTTTCGAGTGTCATATAAAAATACTGAAAAAAGTGATTTTTTCAAAATGCGGGTGTGTCAGAGGACGAATTTTAAAAATTTGTATACTTGTATTGATTACTTTGGCAAGGACTTCGTATACAAAATTTCATCAACCAAGCTTAAAATTTAAGGCCCAAAAACTGGTAACATACGGACGGACGGACATTACTTAATCGACTCGGCTAGTGTATATACGAGTAAATGTACATGCAGTCTATCTTTAATATTTCTCTATGTTATAAACTATGTATCAAACTTAATATACCTTTTACTGCAATCAGACCAACTGGTTTTTGTTGTTGTTTTTGTCTTATATAAATTTTCGACTAAATATAAAGTAGTTGATTTACGTATCTAAAATAACTTATGTTGTTATTCTTTTTGCCACGGAATTATTGAAATTTGATTTTAATTTTTGTAATATCACTAATGGTGAGAACTTTCAAGGTTCGTGCCCAAAAAAATACCAAAAATTTTATTCGTGTTTGAAGAAAAGCTAAAAGTATTCCCATCATGAGTAATCAAAGATTTCCAGCCTTTAGTTACAGCTTAAAATTGTAGGTTCCTGCTGCTGATGCAAAAATTAACAACATTCACAACACACATAACTGCGACAAGCTAGACATTAGCGCTTTATGCGCAGTTTTTTATTTCGTGTTACATTTTTAAGCATCACTCAGTACACTTCATGACATTAATAACTCTGATTCCACGCTGTATTTTGTGATCGATATAATCCTTTGGCATTGAGTTAATTATTCCTTGGAGCAAGCCAACAACAACCTAGAACCGCTATTACCAATAAAAACATGTACTAAGAGTCTTATTAATATGAACAATCGGAAAAACTATTGATTTATGATCAACCATACTAGTTATGTGTGGCCAACGAAAGGCTAATTTGATTGATTATATGTCAAAATGATTGTCGTTCTCTGTAATTAATACTTAGCGGTCTGTATTATTAGTTGTTTGCGCGTACGTTACCCTAGTTACCGGCACTACCAGGTACATCTACCCCAAATATAATCGTAGCTCCTTTAATTCGATGACTATATGTATTTATCAGACCCATAACATAAAGGACCTATTTATTCAATTATCGCTAAGCTTATATCAGGATTTTGATCTTTTGTAGGTTCTGTATTCAACAAATTTACCTGCAAAACGTCGATGAGTATCTATTAGATGAGAACATGTAATCACATTCACTGACTTTGGGTGGTGTTCACATGTGTAATCTAACGTTAGACAGTCACGGCTAGTCCCTAACATATTAGGAAAATTTGTTGTCGTGCAAGTAATAACATATGGCAGAGACAGTCAACGTGTGAAATGTGCACTTCGAGAAAATTTCGACTCAAAATCATTTACAATTTCAAATGAACAAATAGACTAGATTATGCTAATGTTGTGTACTTATGGCAATAATTTAAAGTCATTACTTATGTGTACACAAATTTTCAGCACCACTAGTTGATGGGGGCGTGTCTTACTGCCTGTCATTAGTTGTCGCACCTTACATTTTTAGCTGTTTTTTTTAAAGATTGCTTTTTCAGTAATTTAAAAAAAAAAAACTCGGTATTTTTAATGTTAATTTATAGCAGTACGTTGGTATGTATGCACTAAGAACAAAAACTTGAAAACGTCAGAAATATACTTTACACTATAGGTACTATACACCACATTTTTCAGCCACTGACAGCTTTTTTTTTTGACATTTCTGCATAGAACTTAGATTTTCCTGTTTGTTGTTGTTGCTTTCCAGCCATATTGGAAAATAAATTATGACAGTGTACAGTAGAGTGGCTTGCAAACAAATAGCTTTGCTTTTCGTAAAAATAAACTTGCTGTCTTTTTTACGCAAAGCTGGCACTTTAGCCAGTAGTTAAATATGTAAAAAATACGAAAAAAAAGTAGTATGCGCATAGTTTCACATTTAGGAGTAATTGTACAATTTACACAGAGATATGTTTTTATCTTCTGAATAAAACAATAATATGTTTACAAGGTAGGCAAGACTCCTGTCGCACACAGAACAGCGTAAATCCATTGTGCTTTCCCCTTTTCTTAGGGCCAAGAGGTTATAACGAATTTGCTAAAAACCGGCAATAACGATTTGGTCACGCGGTTGTTCTCGAAACTAACCCGCCACTTGCACCTTTAGTTCCTCACGGTTATTAAGATTTTACTGTCCGGGACCTTAAAAGAGAAGACGATACACTTATGGGTTTGATACGGTCTGTGTCTGTGCGTCTGTCCATCATTTCAGTTTTTTTGAACCAATAGACGTAAAGAGCTGAAAATTTCGCTATCTATACATTATGCGGAAGCGCGCTCAAGATGGCGAAAATGAATTTCGTAGGATATATTTTTTTCCGACAAAATAAGTTGAACAAAAAAGCTCCGACAAACATTTAAAAAGTGTTGTTCTTCCGCCCCCCTAGCGATTGCTAAAAATATGAAAAAATTGGAGATACATAGAATTTTGTGTAGATTGTGAAATAAATATGAAAATTCATATATCTTTTATAGTATCTGAGAGAAATTAAAAATATGAGATACAAAAGCACAAATTATTCGAAAAAATGTTCAAAATGTCTTCAATTTATTTGCGAAAATCATTCCGAAAGAAAATTACATTTGAAAATTGTGATTTCCAAAACAAATGTATTGGGCAAACTTGACCCACAAATACCATATACATATGTAGGTTAAGAGACTTCATTTTGCTAAATGAAATTTTAAATTTCATCTAAATCCGCCAAGTAGTTCTCGATTTATAGCGTGTGTTCAGGATTCTAGTCACTACGTAGCGAAGTCAGATTTGGTCGATCTTATTGGTTGAGAGCCTGCAAATGGACTGCAAATCTAGTGAACTTTTTGTGAGGTAGCGACTGGATTATTAGTGAAAAATTTTCGACTAATATGTTAGTGAATTTTAGAAATGTCATTAAGCAGCTGTTTTGGCTGGCAATTATTTGGGAAATGGCTGTACTTTAGAGTTTTTTGTGATAATTCTGATATTTGAATAGAAATATAGTTTTATCAAAGTATGAATTGTTATTTGGAGGAATAAAATAAAAAGAATCAACTAATGAACTAGATACAACCGAAGGTACTTAACGCGTAAATATTCAAATTTTTATTTAGCTAAAATGGAACAAAATTCGGTTAAAGGAATAATTATTTTAATTTGATTGGGATACCGTGTGCAACACATTTTCAGATCATACAAAGTGCGTGCATTATTGAAAATCATTTATTAGAAGTAAACCTTGAACTATATATATGAACTATAATGTAAATATTCGTAGTTTACTTTCTTAAAACATATTTATGTGCATATAATCCCACTTAAAAAATTACGTCCTATGTAGTGTCTATTTGTATACTTTTTGTGCCCATTTTTATTCCTAGAAATTCTGTAAAAAAAAAACTCAATTCTCAAAGGACACTTCAGTAAAACTACGTAGTGTACATCCAATTATGTCGAGGAAATGTCAACTGCATATGCAGTGAGTTTGAGCGTTCAGAATCCTAGACTTCACTAACATATTAGTGACTAGAATCCTGAACACACCCAATCGAAAATCGCACAAAACTAAGGAACATTTCAATTTCCCTCGCTTAGTCTTTCATATGTACAGACTAATTGACAGATTCAGGTAATCTAGGTATATAGTTTTCAAAAATTCAATACTTCACCTGTATTGTGAGTATGGTATTTCTGAACAAGCCATTGGTACAAATATATATATGTAGGCATGTACTTTTCAGTCATAGAGCTTGGTAGAATGGTTTCAATATTCACTCACATATTGTCCATATGAAAATTTAGGTGTATGAAATAATTAATACTGTCTTCTATTAGTGGCAATGGCAATGCAAAACTATAAGGCAGTTAAAAAAAAGGTCGGAACACTATCGCAGGAGGCCCTCCTCGCACTTGCCAAATTTTTATAATACATACCTACATAAATTTACTGTGATCTTTCTGAAATATTTTTTAAGAATACAAGGCTCAGTAGTTTCTACCCGAAGAAATTTCGATAATTTCACTAAATTCTTTCTGTTCACCTTATTGTATGTTCTATGCTCCAATCTGCCACCAAAGTTTTCATTCAAACAAAGAACTTTACCATACCTCATACAAACATACATAAGTATGTATGTAATCTATATAGATACTACTACATACGTTGAAAAAAAAAAAAAATTAGCAAATATATTTTATTGATTCGTAAGCCGCTCCTAAATGGCGTCATCATACGGCTTTGCGAACACAAACCAACTTTTCGTGTCAATTGGATTCCTAGTAAAACTCCATTATATGCACATTGAAATACCATCATCCAGTATACAACAAACCGCACAACACTTATCCCTACTAAAATATTCAAGTTCTGCAAACATTCCCTTACACATGTGAGCCCTCTTTGCATGATGCTTCTCATTGCATCAGCACAACGAACAAATCTAATTTATTAAAACCCTTAACCAATTTGTAATATCATCCCGAGAGCGAGAGTGCGGAGGTGACTCCTTCAAATGTACTGCATTGACTACACATACATATGTACTCTACATATAATCAACATGCATACGCGAGCGTCCAATTCAATTGGCTCGTGCATTACAAGCTTCCTATAAACATGCACTGCAAGCAGTATAACTACCCTCCTCGACAAAGGAACGAAACTGTCGTCGTTGTAGCAGAGCAGCAAACCGCGCCGCTGGCAGCAGAGTAAATATTTTCGTTAATTTTTAATGTGAAGGATTGAAAGTACTGTCCACTCCAAAAGTATCTAACTATAGAGAGACGAACGAACATCTACGACGATGGCGACGAAAACGACGACGACGACGACAACGACGCGTGGGCAGTGTTAAACAAGCCAAATTGACCAGAGTTAGCAAACAATTTAAAGTAATTGAGCGCTTAGTAGTTTCCACAAACACACAGAGTGCGGCCCAAAAAAATAAGCAAGCAAACTCTATTTACTCCACTTGAATTGAATTAAAGAAGAACACACACATGGTGTGCAATTCGGTAAAACTTTAAATATCGCCTTCAGAAATTCCGGAAGCTCCACAATCCACATACACATGCATAAATGTATGTGTATCAAGGTCAAGGAGGATGTTATCCCATAAAATTGTGTCGACAGACAAATACTTTCCACCATCAGAACTACCCTATACTATACTATCTACTTACCGGCGGCGTCGTCTACGACGACGACGGGCTATTAACAACCCCCAAACAACCGAACGAGAACTGACCCGGTAAATTCCTTGCACACCACTATTATCACCGTCGTCATTGTCTCCGTCTCCGTCTCGGTCTCGGTCTCAGTCTCCTCCGTCATCATCATCATCATCATCATCATCATCATTGAAACCTCTCGCTACCACCACAATCATCAGCAACCACTATTAAAAGAGAGATGCCCTAGAGATGGTCTGCAAACTACTGCTGCATCCTTAACTATCACCGCTGCTTCCCTCCTCCTACTCATGTCCTCCTTCGAATGGTGTTCCTTGCCGGCAAATACTTTCAATTAAACTTTTACTTTTCAACAAGTGAAACTTTCTAGTCTTGTATTCCCGTTGCCGCCCGCCGCCCGCCGCCACTGTGCCACCGCTGACGCCTCCGCTGGCCTTCCTCAACGTCGTCGACGTCGTAGTTGCCGCTATACCACTACTTTTCTATATAAATGTATTCCATTTGAAAGCATTAACCCCGATGAACAGGAGCAGGAGCAGGAGGAAAGGGGTATGCTATACACACCACACACCGAAAGTTGTACGCCTTTTATTATGATGATGATGATGATGATGATGATGATGATGATGATGATAAAAACCAACGAATCCCACCCAACGCCCATTAGCATTCTCAAACTCCTTATGCTCCTTACTGAGAAGAGAGACCGAAAAAGCAGTACCAGCAATCTCATATCTCAACGTGCAACAGCAGCAAGCATCGTCGTCGTCCATACTAGTAACACGACCACTACCATCACACCAACCAGGACGATGGCGACGACGACGACGACGTCGTTCGAGGATGTCTCGACGAAAATTTCCCTGCTGCTTCTGTGTCCTGAGTATAAAAAATCTTGTTCTCGCTTGCATCTTTGTTCAAGGTTAACCTATTGCACTAGTTCCTTCCTTGGGAGGAGGTGGTGAATGAACGGAAGAAACGAACGAAGGACGAAAGAAGAAAGGAAAGCAAAAAGCAAAGGAAAGCATTTTCCTGAATGGAGAGTAGATTTTGGACGTGGCAACGTGGGTGGTGATGTTGAATATGGTGGCTGGACGATGGGTATGAGCACGGGGAGGACATACTTTATTATTATATATGCTGCTGCTTTAGATTCAACTTTTCGAAGGGGATTTTTCCCCGGCATATTTGGGTAATTTTGTATCTGTTCTATTTTTAGTGGAACATGGTGTGTGTGTGTGTGTTTGTATACAAGATGGTGTGTGTGTGTGTATTTGTCTTGATTTTAAATTTTGAACGACGTCCACGGTTAAAGGATGAGATGTGTCTGGATTGTGTTCTGCTTTTAGTCTAGTCTGGTCTTGTGGGGGTTAATACCCCACAACAAACAATGATTGCAATGGAGATGGAGAGTATTTAAGTTTAAGTTTAAGTTTTTAGGTAGTTCTTAAAGTCTTTAAAGCTGTTTTGATTTGATTGATTTAATTCCTATAGAATTTTGAAGTAAGATTTAGGGTTTTTTTTTGTTCGACGAGGAGAAATCTCAGCGAAGAGTTTTACACTTGAACTGTACTTCTTTCTTTCTAAAAACCTCTTACACCATCCACAATCTGGTTTTTTTTCCGTAAAATATGTCAAATCTGGCGGTTTTTACAATTATTAGGGAAATATTTTGAGCATCTGGCAACGCTGCTCCGAGTGAAAGCTAATGCCCAATAATTACACCATAAATGACCAGAAATTTTATAATTACTGAGTCTAACCAGAGTTTCTACCTGAAGGCCGGCCATGTCTTCACATAAACCCAGCGTCTGTTTGTTCGACCGATGGTTTCATCGTCTAAGGAACTGATTGTAGCGATGGGTCCAGTGTCGACCCTTTCCTTCTATAACTACAAGAAAAATAGCGTAGCCAAGAACTCGATAAAAGTAAGAAAAATGTTAGTATATCAAGATTTTGTTATCATAATGGATATGGGAATGGTACCACCAAGTAGAAGACAAAAGCGCTACAGGACCCTATTCAGCCCCTTTTAATTGACTCAGGAGGACTTAGGACTTCTGTAGTTTGTAAAGGATTGAATTTTTAAATATTCAAGATCAACCAACTAAGAGAGGCTTGCCAATATCTGGAAGCAAAATCATCTTAACGTGCGTCGTTTCGTTTATCGTTCGCGACCTTAAGATTAGTTCGGACCAGTTCGCGCAACATTTCATTTTCTGCCTCGAACTAGTTCTGCTCTTACTTTCTTTAAAAAACCCGGTGGACTTTTTTTTGTTTTTTTTTCCTGAATAATATTTAGTTTGATTATGTCCTAAAAGTGTTCAAACCAAAACTTTCAGACTCTGTTTAGTTGGGCTCAGACAGTAACGTTTTATCCTTTATGTAGCTAATTTTTCAGCCATTGGTGTAGGGCAGGGGTGTCAAACTCCAACTCCTTTAGTGCCACTTTTTTGTTTGAAGTATGACAGCGGGCCACATTAAAAAACATAATGTGTTTTCCAATAAAGATTTCCGAACTTTGACAGGTGATTACAACCTTAAATTGTTTTAAGAAAGTGGGACAGTTCTGAGCCAGCAACATTTCGCATTCATTTCTGGACGAATGGATTCCTCAACAAGCAAAATTGTCGGATTGGGGACGATAATAATCCACACGAGATCCACCGAATTGCAATACAGAGAAAGACACTGTTTTGCCTGGATTTTGGACTGGCTGCATCGTCGATCCATACTTCTTTAAGAATGAATTTGGCCAGGCTTACACTGTCAACTCTCTATCGGTCGGTAATAACCAATTTATGTTGGCCCCAATTGGAGGATTACTCACAAATTGATCAATTGAGTCTATTTTAGGCAATGAGGTGGCAGGGAAAGTTCGAGTTGACCGTCTAATTTAGGCTGTCTACAGAGTCTACTCGGACTCGGCGCATTTGAGACAGTATTTTCGGCGATTACATATTATTTTTTCTTTTCAATTTTCATTAAAAAGAAAGGTGCTTATTATAAAACTTTATCTTGAAGTCTGATATCTCCATATAACCTTTATAGGCATAGCTATTTAAAAACAACGACCCTCTAGTTTTTTTTTTTTTATAAATGCAAATTTTTTTTCTCTTACTTCATAAACATGTCCTTATTGCTATGTGCCCTAGCAGCCGTCGTCATAAAGGGCAAAGTCATCATCACAAAGCAGAACAACATCACCATCGTCGTCGGCGTCGTCGTCCTGGTCATCGTTAGCCGGTTAGTGTCCAGCTATTTTTCAATAAATTTTAAAACATCAAACACAAAGAAAAAATGAAAGAGAACTAGTCTTTAGTATTAAAAGACGATGCTTGCGAATACTGTGAATCCCTTATTGGATACGGAACACGTCAAGTGGTCCTGATGGAAGGACCACTGGGTGGTGCTGCTGCTGCTGCTGCTGTATGTATGTCACATTTCGTATGCACACTTGGTAAGAGTATTTTCCCTATGTGCGTCAACGAGAGCGAAAGACTGCAATTTCGTTGACCATCTACTGTATAGCTTCTGCTGCAGCAGCGCAGCAATAGACTAGGGAATGCTAGTAGGTATACGAAAGTCGTTTAAAGAATTTTAAAGCATTGCCTGATGTCTCTTCATTATGTTGTCGTACATAAAGAGATGATAGTAGGATGGATGTTATATAGTAGGTAGATCCTCAAATAGAAACACATTCTTTTTGTGTGTAGTATTATGTAAACCAAACATTTCTTGTTGTTGTTATTTTTGTTTAGCTCTTAAATAGGTCCCAAGAATAAATAAGCAAAAAAGAGAACAAAACGAACGCTTTAACATTTTCAAAAACCAAAGCTAAAGAGTAAACAAACACAGACATATGCATGACAGGATAAAGAACTGCATTCATTCATGTGTCAATGATTAGGAAATGCCAAGGGTATAATATACAAAAAAAGCATGCAATGCGTACAAATCTTTTTGCTACATATGTAAACAGTTTTATCATACATGGCAAAGCTATGTAGTTGTAGGTATATGTTGATTTGAAAAGGAAATCTGTATCCATTAGCTGGTTTTTTTTTTTCTTCTATTTTGTGTAGTTTGTAAAATGCATAAGATAAGTAGAAAAAAAACACGATCATAATGTCATTCAGAGCACAAGTTTAAAGCAAATTTCCACTTTTATGGCTAATTTATTGTTGGCCTGTACTTTACCTTTATGCCTTTTTGCATCTTTGTATCTGAATAGGGTTAGCAAGAGTGATGAGCTACTGCAACCGCAAATGCCGCTCAACGCCGATGATTATCTTTAGTTATTTACTTGGAGACGACGTGTTCTTGTTATGGCTATTTTTAGTTTGCTAAGTCTAAAAGTAGGTTCTTCATTGTCACAAGATTAGTCCAGTCTCCCATATACATACTTACGGATATGAGTACATACTATTATGGTCACATCCCATCAGCTGTTGGTTTTTGCTCCATCATTGGAAGAATATTTTATGTCCACGGGAGAGAATGCAAATGTAATGATAATGAATATACAAAATATGGGTTATGTACTAAAATTATTTTTATTTTTCAACATAGTCTTCTAACATTTAATTTTTCTAGACCCAAGTTGGATAGAATAGGACTATTACTCGAGAAGTTCAAAACTATTTCAAGAATGGTAATCACCACGACTTCGACTTTGTGTGGGGGTGTGTTTACTCCTTGCTTAATGTTCTCAATATCATGTGGAGATCTTTTTCGTAAAGAATTTGAATGCTGACATATTGCTCGTTCGTATTGGCAGCTATATGCGCTGCGCTGCGTTGTCTTTCCTGTCTTTGTTGTTCCTTAATAGCCACAGTTTCACTTACTACTTTCCAAGCTTCTTGTGTGCTGAGTATCAGTCCGATGAGATTCTCTGTTCACACCCAGTATGTTTGCCAACAGGATTACCCCTTCACGATATCGCGAACAGTGGAATATTGTGTGCTCCGCGGTTTCCACTGCTTCTGTGTATGTTGGACAATAAGAGTTGTCTTCATGCCCAAATCTGTGGACGTATGCTCTGAAACATCCATGACCAGTAAGCATCAGCGTCAGGAAGAAGTTCGGCTCTCCATGATTTCTATTGATATTGGGGATCATTTGAGTCCTTCTACATTTGTCTCGCCATTCTTCCAGGTTTGTTCTTGGTGGTAATTCATCATTACTTCGCCTCGTTCCTGTTGGTATCATTGACCTGTTGGCACGATATTTCCATGCGGTTTCCTTAACGAGGAGGACTACAGGCACTATTCCAGCCACTACATACGCCGCGTCGTATAAGATTGTTCGGAAGGCATTGCATACTCTCAGTGCATTAATTCTGTATACTGATTCTTTCTTTATTCTTTATGATCGGGTGCTTATTGCCCCTGCCTATATTTCGAAGCCATAGAGTTTCATCGACGTCGCTACTCTTGCAAAGAGTAGTCTTTTCCTTTGCTTAGGTCCTCCAATATTTGGCATGATTCTTGCTAGGGCAGCCGTAGTTCTCGCTGCGTCGTAGTATGTAGTAGTTGTTGCTTAAAAGTTAATTTTGCATCCATAGTAACACCCAGGTACTTCAGTTCTGGTTTAGACACTACAACGTGATCGACCACGATCACTCTTACAGTCTTCTATTAATAAGTACTACCTCCGTTTTTTCTTTAGCTAGCCGCAAGTCCATGCTTACCAACCAGTCCTGTACCATTTTGATGGCTTCGTTGCATCTAGCACTTCAAGGAGTTTGGTCACTAAAACGATCATTATATTGTCGGCGAAGTCAATTATTTTCGAGGACCTCGGGATTCGAAGTTTGAGGATGTTGTCGTACATAAGATTACACAGTAGTGGGCCTAGTACGGTGCACTGGGGAACATCGCCCGTGACGTTGTACTGTTGTTCTATTTCGAAAATAGTTCATCATTATCTTCTGCAAGTAGTCTGATATTTTCTTGGCGGTAAGTGTTCGGAGAATTTTGCTCCAATTTGCGGTGTTAAAGGCTTGTTTAACATTCTGTTCAGTACTGTTTACCGCTACTCTTCCATCGTCTTCCTGCTACTGCATAGTGTACTGCTATAGTCTTCCTTATTTGACTATATAATATCGTTGGCTGGTACCTGCCGAGTTTTTTTGAGCTACATAGATCGAAGAAAATTTGCACATGAGGCTCATGGGAAAGAAAACAATAGGATTGTGAAATTTTTTAAAAGCCGCCTATCGACACACTTGTCGAAAAATTCACTTTCTTCATTATTTTTACATGAAACTCAAAAATACTTACTTAAGCAAAAATGTATTGAACCTTTCGTACAATATATGTATGTGTATGGCCACATCCACTTTTTAGATGACTTTTTCTTGAAAAACTGTTTTTCTTCGACTTCATTCGAATGAACAAAGTTCAGTACCCATATGTATATAAAAACTTTTCACAATTCGCCGACTACCACGCCCACTTTTTGAGAAAATCCGCCTTTTAGAGTAATTTTGCTAGATATTCAAGACAAACCAGGTTTATTGGCGGAAAGAATTGAATTAAGTAATCTGTATATTTTTCAAAAACTCAGTTATTGGAAGAAAGGGTACGAAACATCTTGCACTAAAGCTTAGGGTGCAAGAGCTCTGCGCAACATGGGTGCCGCATTTGCTGAATGCCGATAAAAGCAAATCCGAGAAAGATCCCAAAAACTGCGGGACTTGGGATACCATTTGCTCGCCCATCCCCCCTATTCTCCTGAATTGGCACCCTCAGACTTCCATCTAGTCCCAAACATAAGAAAATTTATTTCTGTAAAGCGCTTCGCATCCAATGAAGAAGTTCAGAGGATCGTAGAAGAATATAATAGACTCTCACTTTTCACAGAATGATGATGTTCGAGAAACACTGGATCAACTGTGTCCAGGAAGATTACGGAACAAAATAAAATCATTATTTAACTGAAAATTGCAGTCTTTCATTGTCAGGCCGAGAACTTTTCACCTTGCCCTCGTATATTTACAACTGGAAATGTTGCTCGCGACAATGCTTGTTCCATGTAATATTGTTACTTTTAGTATATTATCTCATGTGTTGAAATTAATTTTACAGTAAAGGAATCAGTTTCATTTTTTTATAAATATTGTAAGAAATATGCAAACAATCGCTTGATATAACAAATGACATTCGTTATATTGAACGTCAACTGTATGTCTCATATAGACATATTTATTCTTCAAACACTAAGAAGCAATAGACACCGGAATGTCTGTCGAATAAAGTAATAGAAAAACCCTTTAAATTCCTTTACATAGAAAGAACAGATTTTAGTTAAAAATATGTTTCAAGGGCATGGATATTTGCGCAATGAATATTTTTCTGAAAACATACAATACAGGTTTTGTACGCTACCAGCATTCGGCACAATCCTTGTCGGGCTCCTGTTACAAAAGAATTCGAAACAACAACGTAATAGAAGATCCTTCGTTTCGTGGCCCCTTTAATTCTTAAATCCTATAAAGAAACACGTGCGAGATATGCCACACCGACTAGCATACATTTAGGGGTTGAAAGAACTATACAACCCCATGTCCTAATTTTTTTTTTGGGCAGAGTTCAATGACGTGTACAGTATTCATCGGAAGATTACTTAAAGATGAGTTGACGTAGGACTTTTCAAATTTAATGCGTCGAGAATCAAACAGAAAATAAACACGAAGAAGCTAAACATTAAGATAATGGTTAATGTTTAAGTAGTTATTTGTAAAAGACGTAACTTTAAGTTAAAATTTGCAACCGTATAGGGTAGTTGCACCTATTTCCGAACACTTCCAGTAGCCGAACACTTTTTCCTTAAATATGCCAAAACAACCCTACTTTTCTTGTTAGAAGCAAAAAACCGGTTTGACAAGAATCTATACACTTTCCCTTATCTAGCATTACGATATCTTACTCATATTTCACCCTTTTCTTATGCAAACAGGTATCAGTTTGTTCGAAGAATTGGCTGCTATAAAGCGGTGTAGTGTGTGGTAAAGAAAAAATAGTAGGAGTGGGCAAACAAAATAAGTATCTATTAGAACAAAAATAATTGTAAGTTGAATTTTATTGTTTTATGCATTTGTCAATGCAATAATTTATTGGTTTTAAATGAATTTGGTTCAAAATTCTTATTGTTTATTGCTGTTATTAAGTGTTCGGTAAATGGAAACCAAATTTTGCTAGTTTCCTTTTCCGAACAATTGCCATTTTTGCTCATAATCTTTACATGTTACTAATGTTCCTTTTTCTTAAAAAAATATATATAATGTTATTTTTTAGAAAGATATTTCTTTTATTAATTAGTGTTTAATTTTGAAAGATTTATTTTTTTCAAAACGATGAATTCGTCCGTTCGTTTATGTTTCTGGTTTTTTTTTTATTGATTTTGAACTTATTATATTTCTCAAAGGGTCTACATAGCAAATGTTACTTTTTTGTGTTAACATATTTTTAATTTTTTAATGTTTGTTTGCTTGCTTTTTAAACAGTTTAGTTTTTTTGAGATTTAAGTTTTCTTTTCAAATGATTTTTTTTATTTTTTTAATAAATATGTATAGGTATATATAAAAAAGCTGTTTAACCTTAAAGCCTCCTTTTTTTAAATATACTATGTTCAAGGAATATTTACCTAAGAATAATTCAGTAAATTATTTAAAATGATTGTGTTCGAAATCCAGGCAACTTAGTGTTCGTAATTAGGCAACTAGTGTTCGGCTTCTGGTGAAACTGATAATACTTTAGTTTTATTTTTTTTATAATTACATGTTTGTACTCACTTACATAAGCTTATATTTTAATAATTAAAAAAACTTTCATCTATCATAAACAATTTGTTTTACATTTTTTTCTTTCATACATAATAATTCACAGCGTTTTTACTTTTGAAATTACGCTAAGTGTTCGGGTATTGGTGCCATCACCCTATTAGCATTTTGTAAATTATTATCTTTTGAGTGAAATCTCTTCCTCACGCCATTAAAGTGTTTTAAGTTACGGAACAACTGGAAGAATTTACATCGACTTACGTTATTTTTAATTGAAAGCGTGCACGCACTTATTTTGTAAGTTCTTAAAACAGAACAATTCGATCAAACAAAACTATCAACCTATACATTTTGTTGAAGGGTAGCTGGGTTTCTTGGTGATTTAAAACGAGTGCGTGATTATGCTCATCCAAGCTATCATGTAAGTAATCATAAATATTATAAATATGTCTTCTTCACGTCATGTAATTCTTACATTCTACAAATACATATATTAAATACATAAGCACTTGGGGAAGCTATTTAGAATAGGCAGAGCGTACATATTTTTATTGGATGAATACGAGATACCTTAGACGATTGTGTACCGAACCGAAAAAACGTAGTATATATTAAAATCACAACCGTGAAGAAGATGAGCCTTGTCATTTCACTGGATGGGAATATGACTGTGTTAAGACTTCCATGCACAGAAAATAGCTTCCCATGAGAGTCAGTAAATCACATCGAGATGTGAGAAATGCATGTCGACGCGGTCCCCATAACAGTTGCCATTTAAAGATGATAGCGGAGCAATGGCACTACACCGTGGTCATTACAATTAGTATTTTTTTTTTTTTCATATGAGGCAAATGTAGCATGAACACTTTCGGACAGGTAATTATGTGTAGGTATATCACCCCGCATTTTTTACATTGCGAGTCTGATTTAAAGTAATCTAGAATAATTGGTCTTTTAATATGGTGTGATCTTTGCAATCTTTAAGAGAGGGAGAGAGAGGATTTTTTGTTTTATTAGAAGATGCGCTATCATAAGAGGTTTCCGTGTAAGATATTTTGGTTTGAGGCTGGAAAGTTTTTTACAACTACACAACCATAAGGAAAACGTGTCATAAAAGGAGATTTTTAATGAAAGAAAAGCAAGCCGTATATGTACAGCTGTGGTCAAAAAAATAGGAGTGCAACTCAAGTTAAGAAAAAATAATAAATCCATTCGCTTTGGGTAATTAAATGAGATTTTTTATCATGTTTTTTAAGCTGCGTCCAGACCAAGCCAAACATTTCAAAAACAAATAAATATTTCCGAAACGTTTCTGAAATGTTTATGAAAGTTTCAGAGATGTTTTGCTCCTTTAGAAATAAGATTAGACATTAAATTTTACATTAAATAAAATAATTGGGAATGTGTCCGGAGGTATTGGAAAACGGACGGTTAAAAAGATAGTAGTGCACTGAATATTTAATTATAAATAAAGCAAAGAATAAAATTTAGCCTAAAATTTGTATCAGGAATTAAAGACCGTTTTTATACATGCAATTAATACTTAGTTCCATGACCTTTATTGGATACAACTGCAACACAGCGTCGTTGCATAGAGTTGATGCGTTTTTACACCTTTCTATTGTTATAGATCTCAGTTCATTATTGTTAAATGGTTTAACACCAGCTATAGCCTTCTTGACATCGCACCAAGGATTCTCAGTCGGGTTGAGGTTTGGGGACCTAGCTGAAGTCTAATTCATTTATGAAACTAAAGGCAGTTTGAGCAGTTCTTAAAGTACCTAAGTCTCAGCCGAGCTATGGCTGGACATTCGCACAATGTGGTGGGCTGTTTCATTGTCTTCAAGACATAAACGACACATGTCGGATTGCACATAATTGAGAAAGCAATGTCCAGTTCCAAAGAATCAGTGATTTGCTTGAAAATTATTATTTACTAATGGAAAGGATGTCTTTTGTTCTTTTTTTTGTTGTGTTTGAGAGTTTCAGTGAGGGAGTATTTCATCAATCGAGCTCTAGCCTTATCTGGTTAGTTTGTAAGCCACAAAATGGTTCTGGGCCAATGAACGGAGCCTGAGTACCCTGCCTGGCAAGCTTATCTGCAGCTTTGTTGCCAGGAGTGCCACTGTTTCCAGGGACCCAAATTACCGTGCAGCAGGAAAAATGCGCTTTAATAGAGAATTAAAAAACATACATAAATTTAAGGGTAGCCTTTTCTTCTAATGACTTCTCTGAGTCTGTTTGACATCGAACTGATGAGATTTGAATTTTCAAAGGAGATGATTTTTGAGCACTCTTCATTTAAAGCCGTTTAAAGCATTTCTTTGGAAGTATTGATCCTTTACCGAATCCTCCTTTCTTGTAAGTCCCTCAAATACTCCATTGGATTAAAGTCTGGAATTGTGGTAGTGAATGTTGAGAAACAACAAACATTGTAACATTGTAAAACAACCAAAGTTTGACAACTCCGGAAATGTGCTTGGGGTCATTGTCATGCATTAAGTAGTATGTACTATTAGATTTTTCATAATTTGTGATTACGTTATTTTTGGATTTTTCTTCACAAAGCCAAGCTGTGCTTTTCTCTTATTGATAACTTAGAAGGTCGACTAGATCGGATCGATGCTTTTAAAGCAAAATTCTGGTTGATTTAAAATTTGTTACGACTTTTTAAATAGATGAATTTGTTTTGGCAATATCCTTGTATTATATGGATCCTTTCCACAATTTAATAATTATTTTGAGTTCATCCAATCCAATATCTTTTCCATTGGTAGTAATTTACAAAAATAAAAGTTATTATGCACAGGAAAGTAACAAATAAAAGCCACATATAATTTAAAATACTCTGCTGATTTAAAATATTATTTTTAAACGGATCTTAGTATACAAATATTTAAAGCTAACAGTGTGCAGACTTTTTCTACCAGGTTTATATTCTAAATACGAATTGCATAATGAGCAATTTGAGCCGGCATGTTTATTGTAGTAGTCATGGTACTAGATTTACATGTAACCAACTTCGAATCGCGTTATAAAAACGACGATAGATGGGATATCTCCGTTTTGATGTATAATTGAACTGTTGGAGTATATTACGTTGGTTGAAATAATACTGACAAGAATTTGTTCAGGTGATAGTTGATAGTTGACAATCAAAATCATCGCTTAACGTCCACGTAAGGTGATTATCAAACTGCCAACCTAATTTTTTTGCGATCAATTTCATGTGATAGCTGTTCAGATGTCGCTTTCATACATTTGTATGTAAATACTATTATTTTGTATACATATGTACATATTACATAAATTAGTACAAAAAACTTTAAGTCAAATTTTGAAGTGCAATGCTTACTTCGTTGGAACTTTTTTACGACTCAAACAGAGAGCTAATTACAAAAATGTCCAACTATTACGAAGAAACCTGAGATGGAAGAATGCATATTTATGAATATTAATTGTTTATTGGTATTTTCAAATTCACCTACATGTTTCACATTTACAGAAACACTTAGATTTTAATTGTATCAGCTGCTCAGAATGATAGCAAGGAAGTGGCGTTTAAAACTCTGAGTGTTGCCAATAATCAATAATTTTTTAGGGATCGCTTTACGCAGAGCAAAGAATAGTTGATAATCAAAAACGACAATCAAAAAAGCAATAATCAACTATCATCTTAGCCGATTCCACCGCATATTTCTACAATACGCAAATTTACTGGTTGTATTATCAAGTATTTTATAAGGCAACATCCTTCAAGTCGAAGTAGATTCACTTCGAAGTTTTGAAAATGTTTGTTATTTTGAGATCTCGTGGTGGGCAAAACATTGTTTACGTGAAATGTTAGCTAGAATGAATTTCAAAAAAGGGTTATCGCCAAAAGGTACTGAACGTCTGTAATTCTTTTGTTTATTAGAACCAAAAATGAAATTCCATCACAGAACAAGGTTCATTTTTCATACCATGCCTTAGTCTGTGAGATCGTTTGATTGAGTTCAAGTTTAGTTTTGCAATCAGGACAGGGCCAGTACAGGACCGAATTGCTTTCCGCTTTTAGTGCCGCCTTAAAAAGTCGAACATAATCTATTCAATTGCTCAATATTCTGCGATGTGTTTGTTATAAATTGTAAAGAAACTTGATTCTCATAAAAATTTAACATAAGCATGTTTTACATGCATTAAATTTAGATTAGAACAGAGTCATTGTTCTCTCTCTCTCTCTCTCTGATAGGTCAACACTAAATTTTAGAAAAAAAACCAAATTAAAATACTTTAAATTTGTCTGCTTTTGCGGCCCAAAGCACAATCCAGAATATGTATTATTTATTCAATTAAAAACCATAACAATTAATATTTACTTACTGAAACTAAGTAAAATACGTCCGAAAAAGTATTTTTAATCCAACGAATTAAATTATCTCATCGAAGGCAATCATAACATTTATACATTGCCGCTTCACTTATTTTAATAATGTTAATTCGTTTGCATTTAAAATGTTTATCCTCTACGTACGCCAATCATCATTGTATGGAACCCCTTAGGGCACACACATCGTGTGCACTCACAGTCAAAGGATTAATGTATTTTATCGATTTTTCATGCAAGCAGAACCGACCACATGCCCACTCCCACTCCCATCCTTATACTGATCCCCTATACCTCTAAACCCCCTTCCCCCCGTCCAGGTTAAAATCGCCCCCGCCCACAGCCCCTGTCAACCAATTTGGGGATTGCATCATTGAAAGGTAGCTTCGAAATAAAAATTAAAAATGCGAAACAAATAAATAATTCTTTTCTGCTGCATTAAAAAATCCTCCAACGCCGCGGTGGTATATGTACATATGTATATATACTAGGTACCAACCCTGTATGTTTTATTTAAAAGAAATAACGACAAATGAACATAAAATATTCCCCATTATTATTTCGCGATGTTTATTCCATTTTTTTGGTGAAGTTATTTTTTTTAAGCATTTCGAAAATAAAACGAAAATATTATTTTTTTGGTCAAAAAATGCTTTTAACAAGCTGCCTGCCATCTCGTCCTTACCCAGTCTCAACTCAACTCAACCCATTCCACCGAAAACCTCCAACCTCCAACCTCCAGCTGTATATTCGCCAACCAACCTATATGTAGAAATTTTTTTATGACTCAAAACTATTTTCATTCAGTTCTTTTTTTTGGATTTTTTTGTTTTGCAGATTTCTTTTTCGTTCTTTTTTTTTTTCTGTTTTGCTTCCGTTGTCCTGAATTCGACACTGCCATTCTCAACATACAACCGGAGATTACATTCCTTTTTTGCGCTTTGTTTTTCGCTCTGAATTTTTTCTTTTTTGTTCCTTTGCACTCTTTTTCTGGTGTTTACTACACACAGCTGTATAGTGCCTCTATATAGTATAGAGCAATCTGCAGGTTGTTTCAGTTGTTCTCTCTCGTTCTCATGGCTTTCGTTTGTCGTCGACAGGACGAAATTCGGGCCACACTCTGTACACCAGAGATATTGCTCTTTCCCATATCTGCCAACCATTGCTATGTTGCCTGTATTTTTTTTTTTATTCACTTCGCCCCACTCCTCCACCACCATCCTTTTACGGTTGTTTGCTGCATTAAAAGGACAAGCAAACAGAAAAAAAAAATTGGAAAAAAATGGAAAAAATCACCACCTTAAAGCAACAACAACATAACACAATACCTACAGTTGGGAGGAAGGACGAGCAAAACAGAAATTAAAAAAAAAAATCCGAATCGATCTCCTCTCTTTTAAGGGAACAAACATTTTTTTCATGATTGGCAACGTATCGAAGCACAACCCTTAATTATAAAAAAATAATTGTCTACCCAGAGTCGAAAAAAATTCTGTGTTTTGCATCATCCCCCTTTAGAGCAAGTGAGTGGAGAGTATACAATAAGTCCGGACCTTCTTAAAAAAGCAACGAGGCTGCCGCCGAAGAATATAAACAAAATAAGTTAAAATAAAACAAAAATATATACATATTTCCTATAAACACCATCCCGTGTGGAGAAACGAATCCGTTCAAAAGGAAGGGGTGTGCATTCGTAAAAATTATATATTCTCTGCCACCGTGACAACTGCTGAGTGCAGGATGCGTCCGTTCTCAGGTATGCTGTTGTGCGCTATCCACCACTCCTATGAAAAAAATAAAAAAATCGAAAAACTGTCAATAAAGCAAAAATAATATATCTGTCGTTTCTTGTTTTTCGGTACTTTTTTCGGGAGACTTTCGATTAAACGGGGGTTTTCGTACAAAAAGTATCTGTTTCGCCCTTATATACATACACGTTGTGTATTGGCGGACAATCATCGTGCTGACTGCCCTCCAAAAAACAGCATTTTAACCCACCCCAAAACAGGACCAGAGCCAGCGAAATTTTTTTTTCTGAATTTCATTCTCCCATTCTTGGTACCACTACCACCCACGAGGACGACAACGAAACGAGAATCAAACTGCCAACTGACGTAAAGCGGAAGTATGCAAAGAGGGAGGTATGGTAGGAGTGGGTGTTTGGTGGCGTATGGATAAAGTGCACACGTAGAAGGATATGTGTGAGACAGAGGGAGTAACAACAGCAGCGAGGAAAAAAATGATATACGAAATAGGAAAAAAATCAGAAATGAAATCAAAAAGAAATAAAGGACAACTTTACTACCACCTCCATACACTAACCCCCGCATACAGCGACAGTGTGTACCCCACATTATAGTCAGCCAACCATCAGGCTGGTAGCCAGCAACCATTTGAGCTACCTCTATCACAGTATATACATACATACACTACACACTGTGACCGTGCATACGAAGATCATTCAAACCATAGTCATCATGCGGCTCTAAACCAAAATCTAAAAGAACCCAACCGACTCGACCCCTTCGATGGTACTGTGGGTTCGTTCAAAAATCTAAAGTCTACACAAATTTGAATTTGTGTTTTATCTCCATTAGAAAAGTTAGCAAAATTAAACAAACACACAAGTCACATAGTTAAAATATGGAATTGATATGAGTTTACACATCGGCTATATTAGTTTGTGATAGCTAGAATAACATGGGGCATAAGCCATGAATCCAAGATAGAACTGCATGAGTCCATTCATTTGTAGTTGTGAATCATTCGGTAAAAAACGAGCCTTTCGCAGTCTCACGCACATGGAAAAAAAGCAAGGATGAATCATGTACGAAACGATAAGGAAGTTCACTTTACGAAACGAAATGAAAGCGAATAATCATGGTGTTGGTATTCATGAATGCTTGAGTGCGTAGTTGACTAACATTCAAAGTATTCATTTAATCAGAGTATTCACAAAAAAAGTGAAATGTACAAATGGTTCACCAGCCTTCGAATGGTTTTATAAAAAGCAGGTAGAAAACCCGGAAAACTGCAAGTAGAAACAATAAAGGCGACAAAAATATGTACATAGATAGAAGATCGCACGAGCCACTCGAAACATTCATTGCATTTTTCCAAATTAAGTGCAGGTAACGAAGTGCATGGGTAGATAATTGTGCCTTAAAATGAATGCGCTTCAGATTCATTTTATGAGAGGCAATAAAGAATGAATTCGAATGTCTGTGAATACTAGGAGAGCAGTGGCTCACAAAACGAGCCACTTGCTGCAGCTCTCTGTTAAGTAGCTACCCCCTTATATGTATATGTACAGTGCTGCTATAAGGTGATTGGTATTTTTTCCTTTCGTTTTGTTTAACCTTTTTGTTTCCGGTTTCTCCAAATTTGTAACAAAAAAAAAAAAAACAAAATTTGTCATTTCCTTCACAAGTTCAAGTTGAAGACAAGTTCTGGCATTATTCTTTGCTTAATTTTAGTTTCAGTACTATTTAAGAAAAATGCAGGTTCTACACAATTTTATAAATAAGGCTATGCATCTAATACAAACTCTTAACATATATTCAGTTAAAAATTCCTTGTCAAATAAATCTGTATGCAAGGGAAACATGAAAAATCCTTGCTTTAAATGTGAATGATTTGTTTACGGTTCGTCCATTCGCTAAATGTGTGCGGATAGCTCGATTTTTTGCTGTCTCAAACTTCTCCTGTATACTAGCTCAGTAGGATACATAAATATAGGTGTCTGAAAATTCTGGCCTGTTCCATGTTGCATTTGTGAAATGGTTTGTGTGTTGGATTATTGTGCATGGGGTTCAAGGCTTATATCATCAACCAGTGATTTTGTCATTAGATGGGGAATATGAGGACAAGTTGTCTGAAAATGGAGAAAAAAGCTCTCGTCCTATACGGTTTTAAAAGAATAAGAACCGATAATACACTCAGAAAAAAAACGAGCTAAAATCAAGAATATCAGTCATATTTCAAGCCTATTCGTTGACGAAAGTATGGTAAACTCGGAAAATCTTAACCCAAGTACAAAAATCTTATTTTAAGCTCATTTTTGATTAGCTAAACATTCTTACTTTAATACTGTTTTGCGATTATTTTAAGAATGTGGTTCTTAAATTAAGCCTGAAACAAATTTATTTTAAGAATACAAAAGCTACGTTTTGGACCATTGTTAGCTCAAATTAAGCTCGAAAACGCCGGGAATAAGAATGAATCCGACTTAAAATGAGTAGAAAATTCTTCAAACAAGAGCAAAAATCTAATTTTAAGATTGTTTTTAGTAAGCTTAAGCGGCTTGTTTTAATACTACTTCGTGATTATTTTAAGAATGTGGTTCTTAAATCATGCCTGAAACAAATTTATTTTAAGTATCCAAGATCTAAACCCTAATTTACTGTACGAATTTCTGGGTTTTATTTTTTTCATATGTGTATTTTCGGTCTTTCTGGAATTTAAGAAAGAAATACATTCATTTTTCAACAAATCTTATAAGACACCTATTAAAAGAATAAAGAAAGGCATGCAGTTCAGTCAACAATAAAAGAAGCAATTTTTTATTTAATCATTTATTTCATTTTATTTGTAAGTTGAAAAAGGTTTTCTGGCTTAAGCGCAATATTATTGGTTATGACGTCTTCAACAATAATATTAATGATATCATCCCTATGAGAGGTTGTAAGTTTTTGATTTTCGGTTGCATAGGCAAGTACCGCCTTTCCTCTAGACGTTCCGTTTAAGAGTTCAGTTAAATCCTAAAGAGATATTTTTGTTTGCAATAAAATACCTAACGTAAATGTCGTTATGCGTTATTTACCTTGCTTAGGATTCTTCCATGTACTCGTAAAAAACTACTATCAGTTGAAGGGCTTGCGTGGTTTTGCAACCAATCCGTGACTTTTGTCGGCACAGATAATGTTTCGTCATCGATTCCAAACTAATAAAAGATGTTAGAATCAATCGTTTTGTATTAAGTCGTAACAGCCTTTACCTCAGATTTTCTCCAGGCAAATAATTTTTCACGAAATTCAACACGTAAACCAAGATGTGGCACTGCTTCTTTTAAATCATCTTTTTGAATATATTTTAAGCTCCTAAATGTAACATTTGCATCTTAAAACAAAGATTATAAAATTAGTTGAAAAATCCAAAATAAGTTCACATGTTTTGCTATTCTGATTGTAACCAGACCTGTAAAGTAATCACGTACATTGAGACTGTAGTAAAAGTATACATTGTATGTGAATAATAACTTACCTTTTAAATAATCAAAAATGTTTTCCAAGTCGAATTTTTTTAGCAGGTCCCTTAAATGTTGGTCATCATTCTGTTCCTGGGAGCTGACTTCAAGAGTTTGGTTTTCGCTATGGAAAATAAAACTGGTTGCGCTATCATACCCAAGCAAAAATTCCAGTTCATTTCCATTTACTTCTAAGTCAATAGTTTTAACTATGTTTTCATTTTCACACATTTTGAAACTTTAATTCACTTACGCTTTTAAAACCGACGAAGAAGCACACGACTAAACACAACGCGACGGCGAAATCAAATCATACTGGATTTTAGCTTGCGATTTTTCTCTGAGTTTTGTTCTTAATTTGTTTTAACTGTACAATTTTAAGATTGTTTTGGCTTATTTTAAGACAAAAACCTAACTCAAGATTATGGCGAGCTTAATTTACGACCATAAGATTGAAATTAGATTTAAAGATATTAATATAGAGGATGTGTAATCTAAAATCAAGTTTTTTGTTCTTAATTTAAGAATTAAAATTTGTTTTTAGAATAATGATATTACAACAAGAATTATGGGTGTCATATTAAGATTTAGCACGTAAGAATAAAAAAAATTAAAAACAAGCCTGATCATACTGGATTTTAGCTTGCGATTTTTCTCTGAGTGTAGGCTGCAAATTTCATCACGTTCTCCAAAATTTTTGTTCAATCAAATCAGTCCCGTTCAGTGAGAAATGTAGAAATGAACATCGATATAGTGAACACATAAGATTGAATAGTTGAACTTTAGAAATTTCCATATATATATGTGCCATATGTGGGTGCCGTGGTTAGTGGCTTAGATTACTGTGCGTGTGGTTCCAAGTTCGAATCCCAGAAAATAATACCAAAGTTTTTGCACGCCCAACGTTTTATTAAAACTACAATGCTTCAACATATAAGCAATGAAATGTATACCTACTCAATTTTCTCTTTTTTAATTACTTTTCGCCTCAATACGAAGTCATTTATTAAACGAAACGCAATGGCCTTTATTAGGTTTTCTATACCTATGTAATTGTTGTTATATAGACATACACAGGCTATAAACTATAACTTCATCATAACTGAGTCGTCACGCAATCAGGATATGACAAACACGAAGGTCTTCAATCAATTTGTTTGAGAATTAAATTAAAAAAACAAGTTCGCTGGGTAAGTTCCTTTCATTTGAAGGAACCAGTAGACTTCTTCTCAATGTTCGATCCAACCTATTACTTATTATGCATTTTATTTTTCCTTTACTTAGTCCACTTTAAAATCTAAATACTCCACTGGTGTCAGAATCACCATCGTCATCTTTATCCTGTGCCACCGGTCGCTCTTCCATTCGTATATATGTATGTATCTCTAGCGCTGGTGGAATCCCCTCAAACTTCCTACCAAACAACAACCGGCACCCCCTGACCATCACCACCACTATCCTGAAACGCTGCCACCAACCGTGGAAAAAAAGGTTTCTATTTCATCCATCCATCCGTCCATCCGTTCATTCGCCTATCGTCAGTGAGATATTTGCGAAGGTAGAAAGTAGACCCAGCAAACACTCATACACGCACACAATCGTATACCAAAAGCGGGATAGAAAGCAGAACTGAAATCCAACAAGACAGAACAAAAAAAAGTTAAAGGAGAGAAAGAAAAAAATCAGAACACAGCAGAGATGATTGAGGTAGTACCAATTCGTAGCGCAATCCATATCCATTTGGATACAGTTCTCGAAAGAGAACATGAATGCTTAAGCTTTAAAAATCCAGCATCACGGGATTCTCCTTCGTCCTTTTTTTTTTATTTATTTTTCCCTGCTTATTCCGTCGTGTTCCTGCTTATTTTCTAGTGCTAAACAATGTTGAGTTGTATTTTTTCCCTACATATGTTGTTGTTGTTTTGTTGGCGACCATGGGAGTGGGTGGCAGGATCGCCTCATCTTGTGTTGATTGTTGAAAGGATGTTTTCTTTTGATATGTTACGCTAAGGTACTCTTGTAGTGTATGCCAGCTCAGAAGATATGACGTATGTTTGTTGGCGTTTATGTTCTTCAATATGGACAAGCATTTTGGAAGATTTAAGGTTGATTTGAGCAAGTACATGAGCCATACACTGTTTAAGGGATACATTCAGTCTGTTTGGATACGGAGATACCTATAGTTAGTGAGTTAATAAAATGCAAAGAAATTGTAGTCGGATATTATGTGAACTAGAAGGACTAACTTCTGGGAATTGAATAATAGGTCTCATTACGAGGTTACAATGTATTGTAAAGGGTAAACTGTTTCATTATAAAATAATGTGAAAAGTTAAAACCAAATGTAATAAGTAATTAAATATAATGAATTGGTGTCTTTGATCGGTTAATGATTTAAACGTAGAAAAAAGTTAGCATTGACGCTTTTAGTTAAAGACTTCCTATTTTTCATGAAGAATTGATTCCTGGAACACAGAAGCAAGTTTTTGACTATAGAGCCATAACACTTGTAGTTGATTGAAGAAGTTCAGGGAACTGGTTACATCTGTGCGGCATGAGTCAGTCGACTAGTCTATGGTTCTGATCATTTCTATATTTCTTTAATGTTTATCTTGTGCTATAATAATTATAATAATAATAATATATTAATAATTAATATAATATATGATAATAAGTCCAGTCGGAATACCCGGCGAAGCTGGTATGTTGCAACTAGTGTCTGGAACCGATGGAATATAGTAGGCCCTACTGCTTCAACGAATAGAAGAGTTGCTGTCAAATTTGAAAAGTTTTTTTCACTGTGCGACTTAGACTGGAATATATCTCTACTTTTTGGTGTACAGTGAGAGTGGCTTTTAACCAAAAACTGGTAAAGATGACTGCTCGCTCGCTAAAAAACTCACACCTATCAGTCTGGCCTCCTTCCTACTAAAAGGTATATAAAGGTTGGTTAAGACTCAAGTGTGGAGGGTTGCTATTCGAATACATCTTCTATCGGAAACGTAACACGTCTACCAGCGAGGAAAATCCTGTGAATATAGATGAATAGGACATTGGTGTTGGACGCAGAGTGTGGCCAATATGTACTGTCTGTGGTAAACAAGGGCTGTCCCCTGGATAGTGTCTTATTTCCCCTATTATGGTGCATGGTGGTGGACTTTCTGCTGACAACTCTTAATAGTTCTGACATCTACGCGCATGCATATGCAGATGACGTCGCCGTGCTCTCAGTTCGTACATGCTTAAGAACTGTCTGTCCTAATGTGCAGGTGGCCTTGGACATGATCCATAAGTGGTGTACTTCGAATAGGCGTTCTCTTAACGAGAAGGACTGATCTGATTCAGCCAATACTAAAAGGCGTTATCTCGCTCTCAGATGAAGTCAGATATCTAAGATATCTAAGTAATTCCAGATAAGAAACTTCTCTGGTCAAAATATGTAGAATCAAAAACATCCAAGTCGGTCTCAGTTTTCTGGCAGTGTAAGGATGCTTTTGGATAGACGTGAGGCTTGTCACCGAAAAGGTCCTCTGGATCTATACGGCTATGATAAGACCATTGCTTAAGCGTTGGTTGTTTGGTGGAAGGGTCTTCCTCGTAAATGCGTGGTTGCCTTTTACGCCAAACTACAAAGAACAGTCTGTCTCGGGAGCACGGGAGCCTTTCGAGTACTAAGGGCGCTGCTCTTGATGCACTGCTAAATTTCATTACTCTTGATACTTATGGTGGGGTGTTCGTTAAAAACTATTCACAGACGAGGTGGGTTTTGGTATGAGCCACATTGGAGCTTTGAAGCTATTTTATCCTATGACTCTGGTGTTATGGTCTGATGTTATGATTCCAAGGACTGGTTACAGCCAGCGTCTGATCCGGGAATGGAGTGCAGTCGTATTTTTACAGATGGTTCCAAAACCGATGCAGGATCAGGGGCTGGTGTATTTGTGGAAGACGCTAACACAAGACTGCTATACTTATTGTGTAGCATGCCACTGTTTTCCAGACGGATATAATTCCGATCCTAATGGCTGCAAGTCACATCGTTAGGATAAGGTGGAAGGGCACCCCTTTACCCCATCCAAACTAGTAGATGAATTGAAGAGAGCTTTGAACTGTGTCGTAAGATTCAATTGATTGACTCTCATCTGGGTACTGGTTTCACGAGAAATAAGATATCCGATGAGATTGTTGGACAAGTCTCAGATGAGAGTTTCTCAGGACCCGAACTTGCGTTAGGTTTTCCTGCATCAACGGTCTGGGCTCCCATTATTGATGATTGGGTTTTTTATGGACACAATTGTGCGTGGAATGTCTCTCTAGGCTGACTGAACGGATGCTCCCAGACTTTAGTGAGAAATCCGCGGGATTCTTCCTATATTTCAGCAGAAAAGACTGCAGACAATTTATTGTCTTCGCTCTTGCATCTTAATATGATTGGCTTAAGCGAAACATCTATATGCGACGCTTGTGGAGAGGCTGCCGACACTCACATCACTATGTGATTGTCCAGCCTTTGCTCGTATCAGGCTGCAGATTCTAAATGCGGATGTGGTGAATGCTGTAAATGCAAGCTCTTCGTCACTTCGCCTGCTCGAATTGAATAAGAAGACGAGAACATTTATACAGTGAAAGGGGGCGCAATGTGGTGCTTTCTGGTAGAATAATGGAAAGGTTGATGTCTTGATGTTTGAGTGCTCCAGTTAAGCTTAAAGTATGTATGGGCTTGGATTATCAACAGCGTTTCTACTGTATTTCATTTCAATATTCTGTATAGCATTTATATGAAGTACCTTTGTAATAAATTATATTTCAACTCATACAACTTATCTATTGTTTTTTTTCAGGCTTTAGATGAATACGATGTCCAACAGGACATTCCCCAAGCTATTCAACTTCTCGGCGAAATGAATAGCAATGTGAAACAAGTGACCGATTTAGTTGAGGGTATGCTACAGCGAGTGAAACGTGGTGAACTAACAACAGAATATGGTTTAAGTTTTCTTGAAGTTAAATATCACATGTTATTGGATTATTTGATTAACCTCACGTATGTTGTTCTTCGAAAGTGCTCTGGTAAGTTATAAGTGCATAAATTGTTACTTTTAACTAATAAATAAATTATAATTAAAGGTGAAACAATAGAGGGTGATCCATCGATCGAAAGACTCATTGAGATTCGTACTGTTTTGGAGAAAATCCGCCCGATTGATTATAAGTTACGTTATCAAATTGATAAATTAGTTAAGACCGCTGTTACTGGCGTCACAGATTCAACGGATCCAATTTTGTATAAGGTAAGAAGAATAGAGACTTCCCATATCGTTTTAGTTTTACTTTATTGTTTTTTATTTGATAGCCAAATCCAGAGAATATGTTGACGAATTATGCAGAAGGTGAATCCGAATCTGGGTCAGAAACAGACTCGGAAGATGATGAAGATGCGGTTGCTGGTGAGGTTTCAATGAAGCCCAAGAAAGCAGTTACAGCGTCCAAGAGCGGAATCTATGTGCCGCCTAAAATCAAGCCTGTCTATTATGATGGAGATGAGAAGCCAGCTGATCGGGACAAGAAGATGATTGAACGTGCTAAAAAGAGGGCAATGACGTAAGATATTGTATATTTCTTTTACAGAGAAGAAATTAAACCTATTTTTTCTTTGTAGGACCTCGATGCTACAAGATTTAAAAGAAGAGTACCTTGATGCACCAACTGAAATCTCGTCCGGCTCTAGAGCACAGCAAATCATTTCTACAGCACAAAAAGAGAAACAGGAATACGAAGAGGCTTACCTGACACGTTTGCCTGTTACAAAGGCAGAGAAACATCGGCAAAGGAAGCTTACCACACTTGGTAGGTAGAAATATGTTAAACCACAACTCAGCCTTGTTATGTTGTACCCTACTCTTATATTCTATAGAACTCTTTTCGTTAAGGTGATATGATATGTTAAAGAGCTGGTAATTCGGTCGAAAATGCGAGCGATAATGATATCGACTAAGTTGCCGGCGCCAGAATTATGGCATTTTCCATTGCCTGAACTTTCGGCGATAGGTCCTCTTATTCTAGACGAATCTTCTCTATGAGGGCTTTAAGAGTCTGAAGTTTATTGACATAGACTCGTGACTTCAAAAACCCCCACAAAAATAAGTCTTGAACGGTTAAATTAGGTAATTAGCCAGCAAGCCAGTTAAAGCAATAATTCCGCATTCTTTAGGACTAAACGTGTGCTTTCAATCTATTCAATTTCAAAGCCATATCATCTTCCGATAGGGGATGACTTTTGCGCCCTTGTTCTGACCTCTATGACACAAATAACCTGTGTATATTAGATGGTCCACTTCCAGAATCCTCTCCCTAACCTGCATACTTTTGACACCGGAGAGCGAGTATGTAATGTGGCTGCTTTTTTGTTCTACAATTTTTTTCAGAAAAAAATATTTCTTACATGTATGGAGGCCTCACAAAATTCTCTTTAATTTGATATGCCACATGATGGGAAGCAAAAATTAGTTTTTTCCCAAAAAAGCGCCCCCAAAATGAAATTCATTGCCACCATCTTGTGCAGGCTTCCATATAATGTATAAATTGTTCTCTATCTTTGATGGTTCAAAAGTTACATCGCTGTGACAGACTGACGGACAGATAGACAGCGTATCAAACCCATAAGTGTTCAGCCTCATCTTTTAGGGTCCGGAACACCAAGAAAAGTTAAAAATATTTAAAAATGAATAATAATAATAATACTATTTGGTTTTATACATGTTTTTCTCTTAATTTTGATGAAATGTATTTCAGGCTCCCTTGGTGACGAGATTCTCGGAGAAATCAGTCGTGACCCGAGCTTATCTGCTGGCGGAGGTAGTAATAAAAGAAAGAAGAAGGCTGGAAAGAAACGTGGTGGTAAAAAAAGGAAGTTCCATTAAACTTTTCACAAAGTTTTTTTTTTTTTAATTTTTCTTTTTCTTTTAATACATTATTATGTTTTAATACTATTATTTGTTAAGTAAATTTAAGATTAAATTGGTTATATTTTCTTATTAAAAAGAAAAACAAATGAATCTAAAGTTTTGAAAGAAAAAAATATTAATGAACAAAAACAGAAAAAAAATTATAGCAAAAAATAGTTCATTTCAGTGTCTGAATGAAATGCAAATATATATTCCAAATACAAAGTTTGTTTTAAATTTTTAGTTTCATGAGTTTTGTTACGTTTTGATTAGTTTGAAGATTTTTCTTTCTTTTATAGTTGTTTGCGCATAATTTTTATAACAACGTTTCATTTTATTCTGTTGATCGATTATATTTTTGTTGTTTACTTAGAAAATTTTGTTCAGTCCTTAAATAATGAAAATAAATATCATTTCTTATATAAATAACATTTTTGATTATTTTTTTTTATACTTTAATATTATTCTATGAATTTTTATAAATTTGTTTAGTTTTTGTAATGTTACAAATGAATTATTTGTTTTATACGTTTTTCTTAATAAAAGCCTAGTTTTTCATAACAAAAATATTTCTATTTCTCTTTTATTTACTTTTTAGCTTGAATCATATAATTTGTATGCAATCCAGTGTGGTGTGTGGCTTATTCCGCACAGGAACTGAAATTCTGTTCCCTTTGAGCATCCTCAGTGCACGTAATGGTGCTAATGTTCCGCCCACTTTTGGAGGCTTTTCCTGACAATGAGAAAATTTATGCCGTGGTGAGAAGCTATTTATTGACTTAGGTCATTTAATCCCACGGGGCATATGGCTTCAAACACGACATCTGATTTGAAGTTCTGTAGTGCGTATGAGCTTTATCCAATTCATTCGTAAAGAGCGATTCCTCCTCGACTGTTCCGCAGCAAATTTGCCTAAAACAGATCGCAGAATCTATTGCATGGCGTATTTCGCACTGTCCACTGTTAACATCTCCTTCGTATCGTAATAATTATACGTTTTTGACCCATTCTCATTTAAATTTCGTCGGAGTTACGGTACGGCCAAATGCCCTCAAAATTATTCTTAAACATTTATTTACAAAGAGTTGTGGCTTGCGCGTGATAACCGTGTCCACCTTCTAGATACCGCACACACAGAGCAGCAAAGATTCTACTTTGGAACGGAACAGTCGTAGCTTAGCTTATTTCAGCAGATAATAGATTGCATTCCGAGCATAGTTTTAGACTTTCCGAATCTGCTGCTTCAATTCGATGCAACGGTGATCGTCCGAGACCACGCTTCTTAGATATAGAAAATAATTGTCAACTTTTTCTACTTCCAATGTTATGTAGAGCGAGGGCCCTAAAAGCGCTCATGGCTTTTATTTTGGTGGGTTCGCAAATAATATCTTTATTCCGTGCGCTGGAGTATAAACTAAAATAAATAGAATCAATATTTAAACTATATTCTAGTAAATTTTCAGTAATTGTGAATCAGCTCAATTTAGTGTACATATTTTAATTTGTTTCTTTGACGTATAAGATTTTTTATATTATTTTTTCGTTATGGTGTCTTTATGTTTAATTTTTTTGTAAATAATACATACATATTTCTCAGACTTAAAAATTAAAACAGAAAAACAAAAATAAAAAATCAATGAACTATGAACCTTCTTTATGACATAATAAATCTAAATTTAACACAAAAAAAGCAAATTGTTGAGGCCGTTTTTAAATATTATTCACATTAAGTTGACATATTGTGTTTCACTAGTCGTATTAAGAAAAAAATTTAATCTAAAATTAACAAGAAATCTTTTGAATTAAAAAATCTGCAAAATTTATTATTTTATACATTCCTTTCATTTTATTATACTTCTCCTAATTTCCTACCACAATACATATATATAAAAAAAAATAGCAAAATCACACAAATACAAATGAAAAGACGCCTTGAAAACATAAAAAAATAAATATCTGCAAAACCAATAAAAACTAAAAAAAAGATAAATATTTTGTTGTTTTTAGGAGTAATACCATATTGCAATAAAGAATTATAAATCATTAATTAAAACAAATCGTTATACTTATATATAAAAAAAACAACAAATAGTTACCAGAAACAAAAACTCGCAAAAACCACATATATAAAAATAAACCAAACGAAACTTCACAATAGTATTAATTTTTAAATTACCGAACAAGACAACAGTTGCCTTAATTACCATTTAAATAAATAAAAAAGAAAGCAAGAAGAATAAATTTAATTATTACTTTTCACTGAAATGAACGAATATTTCTTTAAAACAAAAAAATCAACAGAACTAAACAAGATAAAAAACAGATGACAAAAATAGATTTATATTAATTAAACAAAAATCTATATAAAAGTAATTATATATAGCCCCACCCAATAACAAAATAATAAAATAAAAAGAAAAAAAAACAAAAACCAATACAAAACAGTGGAAGATGGTATTTTTTATATATTTAAATAAATGAATAGTAAAAGTAAAATAAAAATTAAAGAACAAATAAATATACTCCTAAAAACAACTTAATCAACAGTTGCAATGAAAATATTCCTAAACATATAAACCGAAAAAACGTCCATAAGAGAATGTTCAGATTTCTTAAATGGCCTGAGTTAAAAAGTGTTTATTTTTCAAAATCCACTTTGGAAAGTCTTTAAATTGTTTAGTTCTATTAGCACTTGGTTAAAGGATGTTTATAATAAAAATATAAAAATATTATCTTTGAGTTTATTATAAAACTTATGGTTTAAGGTGAACAAAAATGCATGTTTAAGACAAATACAATGTGGAAAAAAGGCCAGTAAACTTGGGGTATCAAACAGTTCGTCTAAATAAACCTAAAAATAAAATAAACAGTTTTTTTTTGACGAGTTCTTAAATGAACTGCTATTGACGAGGTGAATTTTCAAACGCTCTTCATTATGCGATCAGATCTACTGTGAATAAATTTTCACGGGAAAATGTTAAATCTCTAATTAAATATTTATATGATAATGAGTTATAAAACTTTGTTAACGTGTATTCAATTCAACTTTATTTTGTTTTTTTTTTTTTAAATACCTACATATACCTAGTGTATAAGTCTTTTTACTTCTTCTAATTTTATTAGTATTTAATAGATATCTGATTATTTAAAGAAGCTGGTGAGTTGCCGTAAAGAGTCTATAGTTTCTCAAGAGAAGTCTATAACAGCGTTGTATAAGCTTTAAAGAAGTGGGCTTAGATGTTTGCATAAAGGGCATATTCACAGCTCAGCGACAAGATAATAAAAGAGCCGCGAACAAACCATTTTTACCACATTTAAGGGCAAACAACTAACAATTTTACCATTCTGTAAGAAGATCTATCGATTTATATAAAAAAGTTGAATATTGAATATTTTCCGCGAAATGCTTCTTGCGAACTGTCAAATTATATTCACAATCCACAGGTGTGGAATGCAATCACATTCGCATGACCAAACCATTCGCAAAAGTTTAACCTCACAAAATTTATTTTCCTTCGGTAAATGACAGGTGCAATTGGCAGATCTGTATATAATTAGCTGTATATGGACCTTAACACCTAGATAAATGTTACGTGCGCCTTTAGATTCGTTGTAAAAGAAATCCAAATATGGGAACTAAAATATCATATTCACTTCTTTTTACTTAACTTGCAATTGATAAAATAAATCATAATGAGTGACTTGGATAAAGAGTGATTATTCTTTTGTTTGCCGTCACAATCATGCATATTTCAGTTAAAACATACTATCAGTGTAATCTGGAATAAAAAATAGCTTATCTATTAATATTCATACGTCGCAGGAATATTTTTTTCAAATCTTTACGGCACTCAGCAGAAAAAAAATATTCCGTCCATTATTCAACTACTCATAACTTATACTCCTATATCTGGGTATATATTTCAAAACATATCGAATTTCAATCTATTTATTTGATTTCATTTTATTTTTAAAAAGATCTTAGTACTCTCCTGGGTGATTTAAACGACTGCGAAATACCCTCAAGTTTTTGACCTGTTTGACCACAAACAAATTATAAAAACTTTCGTTACTGTAACAATAAAATGGAAATAGATTAATTTTTCAAACTGTTTTAGTGCCTCAAATTGTCATATTTATGATTATTCATAATGAAACTTTTTAAAGTAAAGTAAAATAAAAAAAAAAAACAGAACTATTAAACTAAATATCAACATTTACTTTCCTACTGGTGCATTACAATTTACTAATAACTAACGAAAAAAAAAAGAAAACAAAAAATTTATAATGTAAGAAAATTTAATTAAATCAAGAGAATTTTATATTTAAGTTTATTAACAACAAAAAAAAAACATATTTTTAAGAATTTAGTTCTTTTTTTTCTAATAAAAAAATGTATTAATATTATTTACGTAAGATAAAAAAAACAATCTTTTCAAAATTTTCTAAATTATACTCAAAATTAATTTCATACCTTATATATGATATTTTTGGCAAACATTTTTGGCTATAAATTTTCAAATTTAAAAATTAAATTTAATGAAAAATAAAAGATTAAAAAAAAACCAAACATTTCAACGGCTCACATTTAAACCGGAAAAATACTTCAAGTGTAAAAGACTGATATTAATTTATGAAAAATTTTTATTAAATAAAAATTTGAAAAAAAAAATTGGACGCTTTGTAAATATAATACGAAACCGGGGAGTAATTTTTGCGATAAATCACAAATGTGTGTGTAACTGAAAAAGGAGCGTTTCAATTTTTCACTTTTTTCTCCGATTCTCCAGGTTTGAGACCTTTAACCCTATGTTCCTCTTTTTTTCAGAAACTAATTGGAAAGAAGCATCGCCTTAGTAATGAGAAACAAAAAAAAAAAAAACACTGACAATTAAACAAAAAAAATATTAAAAAATATAGTTAAAAATGTAATTTTTATTTTTTATAGCCAAAAATATTTTTTTAAATTATATTAAGTGAATATTAGTATTTTTAGTATTTAATTTTAATCTATGTATTGATAAAATTCGAGCTTAAAAATATTCAGTGATTATGACAAAAAAAAAATTGATTTAATGATATTTATCGACAAGCAAAACAAAAAAAAAAAAAAAAGAAGAGAAGATATTTAATGCAAAACGAAAAAAAAATGTTTGGCAAGTTTTGAGAAATTAAAAAAAAAATTAAAAGAGAAAATTTTGAATGAGATACCAGATAAAAATGAAATTTTTTGCAAAACTTTTGGAATGTTTGACCGTCAAAATTACAACTGTGTAATATGTGTATTATACAACTAAATTTGGATGAAAAGAAAATAATTATGCATAAATATTTAATAAACACACATGAAAACGTAACTGTTTTATGTTTTACTTCTCGCCATTAGAGTTTCTCATTTCTTGGGGGTCAAGAATCACTTTCAAGATCACTTTTAGTGGTATCATTACTTCCGCTTGGGGAACTATCTTCGGACTATGTTTTTCGAGCAAAAGTATTTGATATGAAGGTAAATGTATGTATGTAAATGTATGGGCAGCAGAATACGCTTAACGTTGGATGCCATACTACGTGGGAATAGTTCCTCTGAGGCTTTTCAAATGGACAAGGAGTTGCGCTGTCATGTGACTTCTCAAAAATCGTGTTGACGCAGAAAATGCGCCTTGCAGCCCGGAATTGTAGATCCCGACGAGCCATCCAAAAGGCGTTTACGGCAATTGAAGAGCAGGCGGAGGACAATATTCAACAGCGAACGTTATAAGAATGTGAATGTAGGTGAAAAATCTAAGATAACACTCCAACCAAGAGAATCTTTCAAGCACAACTCCATATCCTATATGCCAAATATGGATGGAAGGCAGCCGACAAAGACTCTTTGAGACTCGACAGACTCCCATGCTACGAATTTTAGTGCGATAAATTTCTTTGAGGGGGTTTTTGAAAACTGGCAAATCAGTGTATATTCAAATTTTTCTTGTTTAACCTGTTCGTTTACTTTTTCGTAATTTTAGTTTACTCTGAAAGACTTTTACTCCCACTCTTTGAAATTTGATAATCTGCAAATTTTAGTGCAAAATTACACGGATGGACCTAATATTTCGTTCATATTTTTCTTTCTTTCTGTAAAGCGAAAAATGATTTGAAATTCAATTTAAATAAAAAAACAGTCCTCAGATTTTCGCATTGTCCCCCACTGTTCTCTATTTGTTCGAAGCATTCTTTAGCTATAAAGTGCACGACTTGGTCGTACGTCCATGCGGCATCGTTTGGTGATGTGAAGCTTTTGTTAAAGTGCTTAAGCTCAAGCCAGAAATTCGTATACCTTCAAGACAGAAACGGCACACATCCGATAGAGCACGGTTCATTTGAAATTTGTGAATTCCAATGAGAGAGCATTTCCTGGTGTTCCCATTGATTGAGCTTTATTTTCATCTGGTTGATAGCTAAGCCACAGAAAGGTTCAGGTATCAGGCTCAGGCGAACAATCGGGCTTCTAATCTGGCAAGTTCATCAGGGAATTCGTTTGAGTGACCTACAAAAGTATTTACTTGTGGACAGTTGCAAATTAACTTGGAATCATGTTAGACTTTAAGTGCTGCTTGGCTTTCTGACATTATATTTATGCTTGATCTATTGAGGTTTCTGATTGCACCTTTAAAAGTATCAAAAGTTCTCGATACGCAATGATGTATTAATTGTGATGAAAGTAAGAAACCGTTAATAACATTTGAGCGAACAAAGGAAACAGTGCGTTGAGTTTGACAGTGTATCTGCATGATTCATGAATTTAGCGGTGCCACATATTCTGGAGGAGGGATGAAATTAGGTAAACCGGATGGGTCCAAATGGCAGAAGGTAAGTTCATTGTTCCAAACGCGCCGAGTTTGATCCTAAGTACATATACTTACCATACTGATAATAAAGCAAAGCACTAAAGAGATCAATCTATGGGGATGTTTTTTTTGGAGCTAGTCCAATTCGTAAGATTTATGGAATACTTACCAAAGAAAAATACGTGACAATCTCTATATGTATGTATGTAGGTCCAAATTTACATTGTTCAACACAACAGTGATGAAAATCCAAAGTGGTCTTTAATTTATAAATTGTGTTAACCTGTAAATTGAAACGTACCATCATCATTCGGAATAAAACAGTACACATAATGCAATGAACACACTTTTATTTTTCCTTAAATTTAGGAAAAAGAAAATCAAAACTACTCTCTGGCACAAGGAAGGAACATGTCATCTAAGGACTCTCTCTTATTTACACAGCATGCTCAAGAAGATCCTTTTTTATTTCTTGAATTTCAGGAAGTTTCGTTATATCCCTCAATTTGTTATAACAGTCCGGAACCCTTGTATAGAAATCACATAGTCCAGTCTCTTCATTGAATGCCAAATATTTGCCACATGTGTATAATCTTGGACGATTCTTTACACAAACAAAATATTGCCTACAACTGTCGTCCTTGCTGTAGTAACGCAAAGTTTCCTCGTAGTTTGTTTCAGTTTCTTCCTCTGTTTTCTTAACAGCTGGACAGCTGAATCCTAAAAATGCTTCAGCATCACAATCTTCTACTTGATCTGGCCAGTCACATTGATATGTTGCGGAGTTAAAGGCCAATCCTTCAGGGCACTTGGTGATAGAAGCTACTCCATGGGCGCAATTCTTGTATTGACCACATTGGGAAGCATCACCGATTTTATAGAAGCCAAACTGACGTGGACATTCATCACTAGGTTGTGCTGGTTGGAGTCTGGTTCTTGGTTCAATACACGATGAAAATGGCGAGTATGTGCAGTCTCCTTCGGTTTCAGTGCGTTGGTTGAAGAGCAGACCGTCTGGACATAGTTTTTCCTCGGCAACGCCATCTACACATTCTATGTAAGCATCACATTGTTCGGGTGATGCGTACCTGGCGTTTTTCTCTGTACATTGGAACGCAGAAGAAACTGAAATTGAAAGTATATAGTTAGTATTATAACCTTACTAGATGGCGTACCCGGCATTGCTGGGGCCCTTGATTTAAAAAGGAAATTTGATACAAAATACATCTTTTAGTTAGATCTATGTATATCTAGGACTTAAAACCACGAGACTAAATTTGTGTATTCATCCACGCAACCGAGTGAATTGATTTTAGTTCGGTCTTATTGGTCGCTAGTTGTAATGGGATTATTTGAGACACTCAGCGCCAAAACAGCTGACAGTTTTTTCACCAGCTCCGTTCGCGTACTTTTTGCACTTAAATTCATAGATTGTGAAATTTCGAAGAGTGGCGGTAAAATTCTCTTAGAGAGAGCTAAAATTACGAAAAAGTAAACGAGCGGGTTGAAAAAGAAAAAGTTGAAAACACACTAGTTTGACAGCTTTGACAGTTTTCATAAACCACCCTACTGAAATTTCTTGCACTAAAATTCGTAGCATGTGGAAATTTCTTACTCTTCCGTGAGCGCTCTCTTCTGCGAAAAAACTACGAAACTTCTCCGCTTTTCTTAAAAATTCGTAAAATTTCGCTGTTTTTGGAGGGTACGCGAACGGACCTATTAAGTAGCACATCGAATCTCATAAATGCAATGTGCTATTTCTGTGACCGATTTTTGATGGTTTTTTTGAAGAAACTTTATGCTATTTCAATAAAGGTTCCCTTTCAATCTGTGGTAAAAAAAAAAAAAACAAATAAAATGCGTTAGTTGAAAGCAAAGGAATTGCATTTATTGAATATCCTTTCCAAGGACTAGACATAAAATAAAAATGAGATAAAAGAAAAATTAATTTACAAAACTCTATATCAAAAAAAATCTGCTAAGATCTGGTTTATCCGTAATTTGGGCGTCCAGCGTTCTGCTGTTGGTAGGAACCACCTCCCCTTTGTGGCTGGACGTTATTCAAAAAGCCACCACCTCCTCTCTGTGACTGTTGTTGTCTTGCGGGCTGTTGCTGTTGATAGTTGCTTTGGAAGCTTCCACCTCCAACTTGCTGTTGTGGAACTCCCCTGCTGGGTGTCTGTTGAATTGGCTGTGAAACGGCAGCAGGTCTAACTGAACCACTACACGTAATATTTTCCAGATCATCACAAGCACTAAGTTCGACACTGAATCCACGACCTTCTCCACAGTTATTAATACGTGGCCGTCCATCAACACAAACAAAGTAACGCTGACAGTCAGTGGGCGATGGATAGAATCGATACTCTTCTTGACCCAAAAGTTCTGACTTTGCAATCTGAGGGCATTTAAAACCAATGAATGCCTCGGCATCACAGTCTGGTACTAGATCTGGCCAATCGCATTGGTATGTCTCTGAGTTCCAAGCCAAGCCTTCAGGACAATCCAGCACGAAAGCTACTCCAGATGCACAATTCTTGAACTGACCACAGTGGCTTGCATCGCCCATGCGATAATAACCAAATTGGTGTGGACACTCTTCGGTGGGTTGGGCTGATTGAGTTTTCGTGCGTTGCTCACAGCTTACATCAATTGGATACCCACAGGGATAACCCAGAGCAGTTTTCTCATTAAACAGTAATCCATCTGGACATAGTTTCTCCTCAGGTACGCCGTCAATACATTCGATATACGCATCACACTGTCCGGGTACAGCATAACGTCCATTCTTATCGGGACAACCGCCAGGCGCTGCTAAGCCTGAAAGAAAAAGGGAAATTATATTCACGTTAATACAGATGCTTTGCCGTTATCTTACCTAAAATTCGCTAGGGATTATTATTCACATAGAACACAGCTAAATTTACTTTTGACTTCAAATTCTCAACAAAATGACAAACCCAAAGTCTTACGTAATTGAATTTTGAATTCAAGAAGATACATAGCATCATCACATTCCTGTGTACGATCATGACTCATTTAGACACATTGTGCTCTAAGCCACAATCACCTACTGGAATACAAAATTTACCAATGAAATAAACTCGCAAAACAACTTTAATTTGAATCGTTGAAGAATAAATATTTTCGTCTGCAGTTGCATGGGTATCTAAACGTGATTAGTATTCCTAGTTGAAGACGGAAGCTAATGTGAAACTTCCACAAATAGAATTATTCGGCTCCAAATATGAGTGTCTTCTTTGGAAAATAACCAGTACTAGGTATATGTATATCGAAATCGTCATCTTAAGGTCACCGGTGAAGCAGACGGACGCTTTCATCGTTTTTTTTTACCAACCAGTTGACCTTTAAAGATTCCATTCCATTCGATATGAAAAGTAGAATGTTAAAATTTTATTAACAGGATTATGTGTATAAGTAAGGTTACAAGCACCGAATGACAAAAAAAGAATAAGTTAACTAGTTTGAAGTTTTTCACAGATACATATGTTTTAATAAAAATCTATTGGTGTCTGGGAAGGCGGATGCTGCTCTATAAATGCCGCTTTAAAAGGTCAAGTGAAGACAATCCATCAGAGAGTATATAATGCATGGTTGGTACCGTTGAGGTGACCTTTTATTTGCTAAAGGGTATAGAATTGCATATGAACGTGTAGTTCATGAATAAAAATTCTGTAAAGGAGTGTTTTGGCTTCTAATAACTTGCCTTTTTCTTAAGGCTATACTTATCTACCGGTTTTCTACTACTTTTGGAAAAAACATGTTTTAAAACATTCACATTTTACAAAACTAAAAAAAAAAATGTTTTCATTAAAAAATTGTTATCTATCTTTATAAACAAATAGGTATTGAGCGCGTTCCCAACACCATTTCGCCTTTTGTTCGGAGCTCGGAAAAGTTGATCGAAATGTCTTAGAGCTTGTCAACTTTTCTGGACAGTTTTCAAAATCTATAATAATAAAATCAAAATCTATATAATAATCGTACTTTATTGGGTTTATAACAAATGTAGGAACTAGAAATAAAATGCAATGTGCAAATGGGCAATACACGTCAGAAAAAGTCAGTATTAATCTTAACCTACTTTGAGAACGGGGTTAAGTTGATCGGTAGGCATGCTGCTGCCATAAAAACAAGCATTTCTTCGGAATACGTGGCTTCTGTGTTCAAATTTACTTTTCCGAACTTCTACTGTATGTATTTCGATACTTTATGTGCTTTTCTAAATTATTACAAAAAACCCTATATTGCCTCGTTTATATGAGCGTATCGATTTCGAACGTAATTGAAATTTTTCATGGAAATCGAGGATCGAAGGATAGAAAAATCGAGTTTGGCAAGCAAAGAATGAAGAGCGCAAAATTAATCGTTGTAGCATCAAAAATAGGGTTGTATTTCACACATGAGATATGTATGTATACTGTAAGGTCATAAAACTAATAAGGGCTAATTGTTTGGCAAACGTTACTCTGCACAAAAGGGAAAAGTGCCATATATTACACGATTTCAATCCATTTCTAACTCGATCTAACCCTGATTGAAACGCAATTCGTTCCCAATCCGATCCCATATACGAGGTATATTTTTAGCACTTTCTAACTCTAGCTGAACGTTTCATCTTTTAGCGCGTTTTAGCAGTCTAGCATCTAGCGAATTCCAGTCGTAGGGAACGCGGCAATTATTCACGTTTGCATTTAAAACTAGTTTAGGTTTTATTATGTATTTCGAGTTTTTAGGCTAAAAAACTAGTTTTCTTACCACAGAGCTAGTTCTGTTGCCGTAGAACTAGCTTTGTTGCCGTAAACCGAGTTTTGTCTCTCAGAGCGGCTCGAAGTTCTACCATTAAGTCACCCACAGACCAACAAGCCTATAGTACATATATCGGTTGATGTTGGACATAAATAATTTGTTTCAGACAGTCCACTTCGAGAATCCTCTTCTTAAACTTGAATTACTAAAATCAATAAATAATTTACTCATATCTTTTGTCCATAACAGGAGTATGTATTCGGAAGCATCAAGTAGTCAAGTAGTTTCGCTGGTTAATTTATAGTTTTTTTTTTTTTTTTTAAAAAAACAGTTGTTTTAAGAAAATCAATCAAATAAACTCATTCAAATTTGATGCATTTTGTACATTATGAAAGAATTTTAGAATTTTCCTCAGCTGACTGTCAATTTTTCATACGAAAGAGCTTATACAAAATACATATACATATGTAGTTTCTCAGCTTCGGAAGTGACCTAAAGTGACCAAACACTTAACGAAAGCAAAAGTTTTTATGGTCGTACTTACAATACATATCTTTTGTATTTTGTGTTTCATGGTTCAGCCTTTGTTCTTAATCGTAGTCATTATACCACAAATTTCGCAATATAAAAACAAGACAAACTTTAAGAAATTTAGGTTTAAATTTAGAGAAAAAAATAGATTATGTGCAATAAGTTTATTGGAGTGTCACCTGCATATAGGCAGCTATTTGTATATTTTATGGATATACAATAAATAACTGAATCATGTTCAAATTATGTGTGTTTGCAGTATGCAGTATATTGTTAGCTGTTCTAGCTTTCCGCTGCGTTTACACTATGTGGTACAAGATGGGAAGAAAAATGAATTACAATTTATGGGCATATTCTTCAAAATTAAAAAAAGTCCTGCCTTCTAGTAAAAATACATCAGTACAGCAACGACAACTTTGATAACAGCCGCAAAAATTTTAGAACTAATGGAACAGAACACATTGACCATAGCAACAGCAACTTCAACGTTTGCCCTAAGTCAGAGTATTTTTATTGCAGAGACTATGTTTTACCACACCTTATGTCTCAAAAATATATAACAATATTTACTGAATCATTTCCAATATGAACACACAGATTCCATTAATTATTGCACAATCTTACGATAATCACAGTGAACGGATCACCCCACGATAACTCCTCTTCAATAAAAGAAGAATCTACAAAAACACTTGTTTTGCAAGGCAAGCCTTAAATGTTGCACCCATCCCACTAATTAAATTATATTACATAATTATCTTCACACTGCAACAATAAGTTCACATTAAATTAAGAATCGTAAATTAAATGTAAAATTCATATCCACTTTATGTGTGTCAACTCAAAAGCCCGAGATAAATTTGTAAAATTGTTTGGTTTTAATTTTTTATAATTGAAAACTTTCCGCTGAATAATCAAATTAGTAAACAATACCAACCTAGGGCTCCACAAAGTGCCAAGCACAGTCCAAAGTTAAGTACAATCCTTCTCATGTTTAGTTACTCTCTACACTTCACGGGGTTGGATGTCGATAAAGTTCACCCAAACGAGACTAAACAAAAATGTATAATAATGCACGCGAATACCCTTCTGTATACTGTGTGTTAATCTCACGGATACTGAATTACGACTGATGCCACCTGTTAAGGTGGGATATTAACTTTGCGAGCAGAAGAAAATTCAACGAGTTTGGTTTATGAAATTCAACAATTTTAAATTGGTTTCTTCTGAAACAGCGGACGCCAGGTAGAGGGAGAAACTTGAAATGTACATATATACAGCATCCATATATACAGATTTTTGATTAGCAAGTTGGGGTGTATAATAAAAATGCTGATGAGCAATGTCGTCGCGTCTTCGTCTTTTGTTTAAATGTCAACTGTGGAGATAAACGTGAGATAAATACCTTAAAGAAAATCGCTACTATTCAGGATTTGCAGAAAACATTTGTGAACATTTAGGTTTCTTTTTTGACTCGAATGCTTAGTAGTGATCTATTCAAAAATACTTCTGTAATTATTTGTAACAACAAAGTACTCGTTACATTCTGTGGATGTGCAATTGAGAGGTGCATTTGTGTTTCGGACATACTTTAACTGCACCCAAAAATATAATCATGCAAAAATACCGCATTCATTGTCTCAATAGACCCGAAAATTTTTTGTTGTAAATTTTACAGAGATACGGTTGCAAATTCAAAAATCTAGTTGTAACAAGTAGAAGTTCGGAAAAGTTGACCAAATTTGATCCCCGTACGTTGCCTTAAAAATTGACTTTTGGTCAACTAGAGTAGAGTGTGACTTTTTTTTACTTGCATTAATTTTTTTAATATCATAAATCTAAATAAACGATCTAGAATACATAACACAGAAGCCAAGTATTCCGAAGAAATGCTTGTTTTCATGGCAGCAGCACGATGACGAAATATTAATTTTCTACAGATTTTGAAAACTGTCCAGAAAAGTTGACTTTTCGGAAAAGTTGATAAGCTCTGGGACATTTCGATCAACTGTAGGTTCCACAAAATTCTGATGTAGATTTCACAAATTTATATCTTTACATTTAAGAACAAAAATTGACAACGTGAACGAGAGTATTAGCTCGGACAGACACCGTAGCAAACCAATAAGTGTTTCGTCTTTTGTTTTAAGATCCGCAATTAAACTCGATTTCGGTTTTGGTAAAAAATGGGTTGTAATACAAGGTTATGAAAAAGTCATCACTCTATCGGAAGATGCTATGATTTTTGCAAATGGCGGAAAATGTCAATTGAAAAAGATTGGCATTTGCGAAGTGAAAAGATTGAAAACACACGCTAACAACGAATGGTTATACTCCTAAAGAATGCGCAATGATTCTTACAGTTTGCGTTTCTGAGCCTAATTTCTCGTTTTGGCGATTTGCACTGGCCGGCAAGATCGCCTGATCCAGACTTCTTCTTCTGGTGTTTTTTGAAGTCACGAGTCTATGTCAATAATCTTCAGACTCTTAAAGCTCTCAAGGAGAATATTCGACAAGAATGAAATGACCTATTGCCAGAAATTTTGGCAAGAGTTATGGAAAAAAGTCACGAATTAATACTATTCGAAAGAAGGTTTATAGTAAGGGGTGGTAAGGATAATAAGGTTTTTTTTAAAATTGGAATATTTTAAGATTCCTTGGCATTAAAAAGTAAAGACGGACGGACTTTTGAAGTCAGCAATTTGGACATAAGCTTGTAACTTTTGAAGTATTTGGTATAGAGTGAAGAATCTTTCGGTATCTACATAACCACATAAAGACATTAAAATAAAGTTAATCGAGTATTTCAACAAAATGTTTATTATTTATTTTATCTAATTTGATCATTTGAAGTCTATATTGTCTTTCGTAGCAAAGTGTAAATAATTTAGTACTGTAACAGGGACGTAATTTGTACCGTAACGACAGGTTTTTATTAATGATCCAGCACCCTACTTTGCACTCTTCGACTGTTTTAAAAATCAGTACTTATTAATTACAGTAGATTCCGTATACATAGGCACACACAAGCTAAATACGTAAGAAACTAGTATATGACACGGTTTATGAGTCACTGGTTTTTTCCCATATCCCTTGCTAATAAACTTGTATACAACTAACACAGTTTAATCTAATAACAATCTATTAATCTATCTTCTAAATAGTTTGCAAAAACGTACAGCCCAAGATTTGTGTACTATATTTGCAAATGACAGAAAAATTTATATACGCTTAGTTGAACCTGCACTCATGAAGAAGGTGATTTATTAAAATGTCAATCAATATTTGTTTTTTCATAAATTCCACTTTGGCTTGTGTGCAATAATTCCATCTGTATAATTTGTAAAACAAATAAAATAAAGTGCCCAAATAGGTCGGTTGTACTTGCGAATGTATCTATGTATACTTTTAAGGTATCTATTCACAGCTCGGTGAACAGCGAATGGACGAACGACGAACAAAGCATTTTTATGCCATTTAAAGGCAAACAATTGACAATTTTGCTATTCCCTTAGAAGAGAGCTAAATTTATCTATCAACTTATGTAAAAAAAAGTTAAATTGTAATTAATTTCTGCGAATAAAGAAAAGTTCGCTAATTTTTCCGCGAATAGACGAAGACTTTTTACGAACTGCCAAATTTTATTCAACTTCGTCAGATATGGAACACAATCAACATTCGCGCGACCAATTCTTTTTTCCTTGAAAATGACAAATGTTCGTAAATTGCAGCGACTCAAAATAGTTCGAGCATTTTGCCTGAAATACTTCTACATATTCGTGAAGTTGACTGATAGATTGTTAGAATTTACTCTGCTTTATGAATCTTATACGACACATATTATAACTTATGAAATACACAAAATCTGACGAATATGACACTAGGTAGTGTAAATCCAGGATCTCGAATTCGGTTTTTTCATAAAAACAATACTTACCCTATTAAATAGCTGAAAGCAAAAACGAAAGATTCATCTGAGCATTTGAAGAGCATTTAACACGCAACTTCAAACAATCACATTGCGTAATACCGATCAATTCATTCATTCATTCATCACTTTTCACTTTCATTGAAACTCAACTTGAGCGTGTAAAAACTATTAACCTGAATGCCATTCATTTTATTTTTGCCGTTTGTATGTACAAATGTGTGTATGGCTTCGAAGTAAATCCAAAATAAATATAAAAGGTTACGCAAATCTCCAAGAGCGTTACTTCTTTATGTAAGAAATCTATAGCATCTTCATCGCATAACTTGTATTTCAGTTTTTTTTTGATTTTTTTTTATGGTATTGTTAAGTGACAGACACAATCAGCATGGGGTTTTGTTGTAAAGCCTCAAGTTCAACTCAATCGTCATTAGCATTAGTGCGGTAACGCATGGCCAGTGACTCGAAGTGTTTGTGTCTCCATGTGAATCTGCGGACGCAGTACCATCCACTTGGATGGTGCTGATAGCGAAAAGTAAACCGGTTGCGGATTTTGATACCGCAAGTAGGTATGCTAAATACATGACCAAATGACCTTGACATTTTTTTTCTCTGCTTATGGTAGATTTTTCGAATTATTACCCGAATTACTTGTTTAGATCAGTCGACTTGAGTCAACCAGCTACGTAGAATTTTATTTTACTGTTTGAAATATTTGCACAGTAAATACTTTTTAAAAATGCCAATATGCGGTTAATGAATGTAGTTCTAAATATATAAATGACACTTACTCTGCTTCACAACAATTTGGTCGAAAAGTAGTTAGTTTTCATAAAAAATACGATGACTAATTGTAAAATTAGACCTTGAATTTGTGACAGGAGTATACCTATGTCAAATGAAAGTTGACATTTGAATATTACAGGCGGGTTTTGAAGTCGTTGTAGGTTTGGTTTAGGTCATGAGATGGGTAGAACGTTGCACCCACATTCCTTTAACTTTAGAAACGGATATGTCGAATAGTTTCGATCTTGTGACCATGAGTGTGTTCAGGATTCTAATTACTAATATGTTAGTGCAGCCTAGAGTTTTGAATGCTCAAACTCACTGCAGGAGTATTTCTTGTGTCACCTTGTTCGAAAATAGTGCCGTAATCTACCTATCATGCATCTCACTATATATTTGTAGACTCACTCTGGTTTTCCTGGGCAAGTAATTGGCAGCATAGCGTTCCTTCTTCTGGGCTGCATTCGCATATATTGAATATAACCATTGCTTTTATGGCTAGAGACTTGGTGTATAAGGACCGCATTACTAATATATTAAGGTCTGGAAACATATCAGCTGCAGTATTACAGAGAATGTGTGATCTATTGTCCACCCGTAGTAGATACTTACTTGATATGTACATACCTATGTATATTATGTATATTTAAACACCATAAGAAAAAAGTAATAAACATTTTGAATAATATAATTTATTATTAGGAAAAATTGTGCCACTACAAATTATGGCCTTTTGTACTAAAACAGGCTTTCAAACAGTGTGGTCATTGGGCTATAGGGGCACGCAAGGTTTTCAAGGACATCATTGGTGTTGATGCAGTTAATGCTTTTCTGACGCTTTCCAAATTTCTGTGAGGAGTCTTGCAGGTCATGCTCTCCAATTCTGACTACAAACAATAATCCAGTGGCCAATCTTCTGCTGCCATAAAACCAAGGATATTTATCTTTACCTATTCCTGCGTGATTTTGACTTTGTCAACCGGAGCAGAGTCCTATTGAATAACTCATTCCTCTCCTTTAAAATAAGTATTGGCTAATTCCTTCACGACGTCGTCTAAGATGACTTTTCTATAAACCTTTGCACCCGTTTTCGCACGTTTTACGCTGAAGGGATATGACACCTTGGTGAGAGACACCTCACCAAACCATTACGGAAACGTGATGCTGGCCATGTTGTACTCTTGGAACAAATTTTGTTGTTTCTTTCTACTTTTAATATAATAGCATACATTTCGTAATTTTATTTATTAAAAACTTGTTCGATCGTAAAAATGTTCTCATTCGTAAAAAAGATGTCTTCATGACAATTTTTCCCGTGCCACTGCGGTTGGCACTTGCATCTTTTATCCGTCGATCATCCTTAGATCTGTCGATCTAAGATCCTGGGGAGTTACCGCCACTATCACGAGGAAGCTCCAAACGTTGGTCAATAGGTGCCTACATTATATAGTAAGAATTCAATGGTAACCGTATCTCTAACGAACACCTTTATCAAAGATCAGGCCAAGAACCCATAGTGGCAACACAACCATACGACGAAGAAAGTGGTAGTAGAGTAGACATGCTCCCCGGAAAGGTGACAGGTCCATAGCTAGCCACGCGATGCAATAGAACCCACCTACTCAGGATGGTAGAATCCTAGGAGAATGGTCGAGAAGAAAGCATGGTAACTGGGAAAGTGTTGGGGAGAGCTGCGGCATATTTCCAGAAACCGCACACAATGGCGCGTAGGCGTTTTAGAGGCCCTACGAATCAAGGCATACTAAATTTATACGAACGTGTTCGCTTTTTAGAAATGTGCATGTACGTTGTTATGCCATTGTATGAGGCATTATACTTATGTGATTTCTATTTCTGAGTAGCCCATACATTTCAGTTACTCAAACATGACTGTCAAATTTTTTACTACGTTTATATGACTGGATTGAGAGATCAGATTAAAAAAGAAATTGCTTTCAATCCACGTTTTCGCTGTACCCGGATTGAGGCATGGAGTTAGAATCGAATCGAAAGAGGATTGAGTTTGACACTTTACTTGCATGCGTGCGAATATTTCTACCTCCCATTTTTTACGTTTTATTTTACTCCGCACAATATATATGTATATGGTCAAACAAAAACACGCGAAAGGATAAGAAATTCTTTACCTTCTTTATCTGTCAAACTCAATCTTTCGATTGTTATCGGATCGACTTTGCGGTAAGTACGAGGGTTGGCTGACATGAAGATACTGAAAAGTACTCAAAACTACTGCAGAGTATTGAAAATGAATAGTACTAAGCAGTATTGAACAGTATGGAAGAAAATACTGAGCAGTACTGCAAAATTACGAAAAAAATATTCGAAAGTACTGAAAAGTACTACAAAAACTAAAGAGTACTGAAAAAGTTGGTATCTTTTCAATACTATCTAGTACTTTCTAGTACCTTTTCAGTACTTTCTAGTACTTTTTTTAAATTTTGAAAATCCAAAAGTACTAAAAAAGGTAGTAGAAAGTACTAGAAAGTACTAGAAAGTACTAGAAAGTACCAGAAAATGCCAAAAAGTAGTGAAAAAGTACTTTCTAGTACTTTCTAGTACCTTTTTTAGTACTTTTGAATTTTAAAAAATTAAAAAAAAGTACTAGATAGTATTGAAAAGGTACTAGAAAGTACCTGAAAGCACTGAAAAGTGCTGAGTACTTTAATACTAGAAAGTATTAAAAAAGGTAGTAGAAAGTACCAGAAAATGCCGAAAAGTAGTGAAAAGTATGGAAGAATAAGAAGAATACTGAGGAGTACTGCAAAAGTACGAAAAAAATATTCAAAAGTACTGAAAAGTACTACAAAAACCAAAGAGTGCTGAAAAAGTTGGTATCTTTTTTAATACTATATAGTACTTTCTAGTACCTTTTCAGTACTTTCTAGTACTTTTTTAAATTTTGAAAATCCAAAAGTACTAAAAAAGGTAGTAGAAAGTACTAAAAAGTACCAGAAAATGCCAAAAAGTAGTGAAAAAGTACTTTCTAGTACCTTTTTTAGTACTTTTGAATTTTCAAAAATATAAAAAAAGTACTAGAAAGTACTAGATAGTATTGAAAAGGTACTAGAAAGTACCAGAAAGCACTGAAAAGTGCTGGTATACAGAACCAAACTGAAAACGTACCGAAAAAGTAAATACAAATACATTTAAACACTGAAAAACGAAGGCTACAGACACTAAAACATGGTACGCGTACCACTGGCTGCGCTCCGAAAAATCAAACCGTATTTGATTTTGCTCTTACTAGAAATCAACCTCAAACATTTGGTTGTACATATATTTCAAACTCTATGACTAAAAGTTCAGGCCTCCATATGTACATACATACATATGTACGAGTGTCCCAATGTCTTGTTCAAAGATTCCATATTTATAATACAGGTGAAGTATTGATTTTGTGAAAAGTTAGGTTACCTGATTCTGTCAGTTAGTCTGTACATTTGACTATCCGAATGAAAGGGGAAATTGAAATTTTCGTTCTAGCCCTATTATAAACGGTACTTTGCAGTCATTTTCAGAAAAAGGGGATTTTCTCGAAAATAGTTTCAACGATTTTGATAATATATTTCAATTTGTTGAGGCAACTACTCACGCGAAGCTGACACTTTACCATTATTAAGTATGTAAAAAAATACGAAGAACAGTTTAAAACAATTTTTTATACGTTTTTTTCTTTTATTTTTTATTACCATTTTGGTCGGTATTACAAAACAAACAAAATTATTTATATCTTTATACTCACAACTTATATAAATTACCACATTGGTCAATCTTTTTTTTTTTAAATTTTGCACTTAATAAAAAAATAATGCAACTGAATACAATATACCATACAATGTCTTTTTTTTTTTTTGAAAGTCAAACAAAAACCTGCATTTAATTTTTTCTTTTTCCTTGGGAGATTTTTTTTTTTTAAGTTTAAACTTTAATCAGAAAGCATAGAATTCTAATTATTATCTTCTTATTTCGTATATATATGTAATTAAATTTTGAATTATAATTTGTTTTGTTTATATTTTATATCTTCATCTAAGGCACTTTTCTCTTAATTTTTCGATAGGATAACATTGGTTTTTTTTTACGTTTATTTTTTGTTTAATAATTAACATATTTCATGCTTGTAATTTATTTCGAGCTTTATTTTCTTTAAGGTAGGTTAAATTTTATATATATATTTTTTTATAATTTGTAGACTAGCATTTTTTTTTAAATTACAAACAAAAGAGAAATAAAAAATTAATGCTAACATAAAAAAGTGCCTTTACATTGGAGTAATCTACATTGTTCTTGACGAGATTTCATATTTTTAATTTTATACAATAAAAACATTAATGAGAAATATTTTCCAGAAGTCTTTAAAAGATGTTTTGTGATGAGTTATTGTAGTGTGTTTAATTTTTTGTTTTTTCAAAGTAGCACAACACTAAAGAAATAATTTAATTTGAATCCGAGGTAAATATAAATAACAGCAGGGAAAACAAAGGGCGAAAACCTTTTGATTTAAGGAGTAGGAGAATTTTGTCTCTTAATGACTTCGGCTTTTTTTCTCGTTTTTTTTTTATTAATATTTTTTTTGCTATTGCAATTCGAAAATAAAAGTGAAATAATAAAACTAGGAATGTGAAGGAAAGTCTATCTATGTAAAGAATCCGGAAGGCAGTATGATATAAATAGCAAAAATGACACATATAATTTTTTTTAAAAAGAATGCTAAATCATAATATTAAATACTAACAACCTGACATAGGAAATTTGTTTTGTTGCTGCTTGATTATAACTAAGACAAATTTTTTTAAGAAATAATTAATTAATTTTTAATCGAGATTTTTTTATTATTAGATATTGGCCTACCTATTTATTTTTTATCAATTCTTACTTTGTTTTTACCATTTAATGAATTTGTTTCCCTAATTTTTTTGTTTGTATTTCTCTATACATATGTTATGCACAGTTTATCAGTGTTTCTAGAAAATATTTTATCTTCTTTAATTTTTGTTGCTTAATTCAGTGAATAAAAATGTTTTTTTATGCTTAATCCTAAAGATATATCACTTTTGCACTTAAGTATTAGGTTTTTTTTATTCCTATTATGTATTTTATAATATTTTTTTGTTTTTTCTGGGACCATACTAGGACAGTTTGAAGATTAATTCAGCTTTCGCTCTGTTGTTGCTAAGGAAGCAGTTTTACTTTATTTTATGTTTCATTATACTTATGCTTATGCATGTGATGTTTTGGGTTTTATTGTGATGTTTTTGTTTTTTAGTTGAATTCTTGTAGCTCTTTTTAACGAAAGACATTTTCGAGATAAAGTTTTAGATATAATACTAGTAGGTTTTTGGATTTACTGTTTGTTTATTAATTGGTGAACTGTTTAAAATGAATTTAAGACAAGTGACTTGGGGAATTCAAGTACTTTGGAGTATTCTCTCTTTGCTACTAACAACGTTTAGTATATAATAAAGGGTATAACACTTGCGGATGAGGAATATTTTAATTATAAACGAAACAATTCAACTGAAGTATAGATATTTGAACATTTCAATTGGTACAAACTGATTGAAATCTAATTTTGTGGGATATTTGTTAGTTAAGGAAACTGTATTATAAAAGTCAAAGGTGAAAACAATAGTTTATTTGGCTTAATATTTGGCCTAGAAAGATTAACGCTTAGCTTATATTATATATGAGCATAACTTTTGTTTTGGCTTGTTTGGTGCTTGTGTTTAATCAGTTGTAAGCAGTGGCCTATTCGAGCTTTGCATTAAAAATAAAGGAAATGCCATATCTTGCGGGATTCGGCGATATATTTTAGACTTTTCCAGAAAATCTTGATTGTGAGTTCATTGGACTTTAAGCCATATGAAATAATTGACTGGCGAAACCAACCAAATATATCAACACTTTTCAAATACGGAAGTGGAAAGAAACGCAATTTGCTTTGTCCCTTTTTCGGTAGTAGAAAATCGTGGTAGTATTTATGGTACAAAAATTAAAGGATAAGCTCATTAAGTTTCGCGCAAAAATTTGTGCTTGTGGAACTCTACTACATATTTGTAAAGCCTTGTTTCACAGAGTGTTTTTGTAAATTTTATACATGGTGAAACAGGCCTCTGGATCGCAAATAACACATTACACAAAGCTTTGTTCTATAGCACAATTCTGTCGAAATTTAATTTACTTGTATAGTCATTTCCATCTTCAACTTTGCTTTACATAAAACTAAAATATTCCACAGAAAGAAATAAGCTTCATAGCCGCTTGCTTTCTTTATCAGTATTTTTCTTTCGTTTAATAGCGTATATTTTTTAATGTTATTATATTTTTTTATGGTAAAACTGTCCTCAATGATTTTTAATCTGTTTTTTTTTTCTTTGTTTATATATTATTAAATAACATCCATGGTCTATGTTCATTTGAGCTTAAAGCTGAAAATTATACAAATATACAAATGTAAAAGTACGTGAAATATGTATATTAAGTATACATAACAAATACACATATATATATATATAGAAAGGCTTGGGCGAAAGTTTATTTTTAATTCAAACTATGTTTGTTTTTTTCCGTATTAATAAAACTAAACAAAAATACTTATTACATAATAAGTAAAACACACATATGTATGTATCTACTGAAAATACTACTTACATTTTTGTTGAACACATGCTTTAGTCCATTGTATAAATAATAAACATGTATGAACGTAGGATTTATAAAATTTTTCTGAGTAAAAAAAAAAGGTATTAAAAATGGTCAAAGGTATAAGTGGATTATTGTGTAGTTTTTGTTTTGGGGACACAATGTTATAATACATACTTCAGCAATAAATTGCGCAGATTTAAGGGAATGTAAAAGAATTATTTTGTTTTTGGTGTAGGCGACGGATATTTCCATTGTGGACACTGGAGTTCACTACATTTTTTATAGAACAGTTATGTTATATTTTTATGAAGGTCAATACAATTCAGATACATGGAAAAATTATATAACTTTATAGAGCCAATTAGATTCAGGGCCTGAGACATGCAGGACATGCATAGCTGTAGCAGCCAATTTAGGTTGAGAAAATCACACTTCATCATCAAGACAGCAACGAAATAGATAAAATGAGATTTAATGGTTGAGGCCCAGTGCTGGGAGTTGAGAGTAAGCAAAAAGTGGGATACATGGTATAATGCGAAACCAAAAAGTGGTAGAAAGTCGCAGATATTTGAAACATACCAAAAACGCCATTTAGACTCCAGTATTCAATTTAGGTGAGTGCCGTGGCACAGTGGATAGTGCATTGGACTGCTGCGCAAGCGGTTCCAAGTTCAAATACAGGGAAATACCATCACAGCTTTTTCACGAAACTCCCGAGCGTGTGACAAGCGTTCAAAAGTATTTACTTTCATGAGAAAGCTTCTCGAAAAACTCTCTACGCTTGGGATACGGCAGAAAACTGTAAGTCCTTTGTGTACAGGCACAAATATAAATCGCGCGCAACACGTACAGCTATGCCTTGGCTCTCTATGGACTAGTATTTATTTTATTTTACTTTTTTAGCTCAAGGAACGCGCTAGAACTAATATGTACTTATCTAACTTATAGAACCATTAGGCAAGTGGAGCTCTCTGCATACATTCTGGTATGCTTTTAGATTGAATAGGCTTGTTTTCTTTTGCTTAATTAATTTACAACGTTTCATGTAAGCATTACTTGGTTTTTTAGCGTTAGCGAATGTTTTTCTCGCTAGAATTCGCTAAAATCTAGTCTATTTTCTATTTTAGCGGCTCGAAGTCTTGTCTCACTTCTAGGTTATAACTTTCGAGAAGCCTTATCATTGTATTAAGATACAGCTTAGGCATTGCGATATGTATTATTTTCTTTTCGCATACGGAGCGCAACTAATGTGATACTTGAGTCTTAGAGGAGGCATTTTACACACCAATTTTCTGACTGGAAAAGTGGTAAAAGTCCCAACACTGTCAAGGACAAAGGAATTCTATGTATTTATGGCGTTGAATTGATAAAGCCTCGGGGAATTTGTCATTTATAAGAAGATTCCTTGCCAGATGGGTCACACCCAGGCACGTCGAAGTAAATGACAAGAATGTTTTGGTTATGCTAAAACGATCGGCACTGTGTGGTTTTTTACATCATGCAGTTTTTTTTTTTTCTCGTAAAAATGAAAATATTCGATTTTGCTGACAACATCGTAGTTTTTTAACATTATAAAAGCATGACTCACCACAGACCGGATAGTAAATCTAGTACCAGAAAACAGAGGCTATCTTAGTAACTAGTTGGAAAAATGTGAAGATTTTGGCTTCTTAAGTTGTAAAAACCGCGCAAAGAAAGAGTTACAGGATTGTTGCCTTTGAATGGATATGCTCTCTTCTTGCTTTTTTCTTTATAAGTTTAACAGTGATCCACAGCACAGCTTCGATAACCTTCACCCTCAAATTGTATAATGAAGTGGACACTACTTTGCCAGAAAAAAAAAAAGCCCTAAAAAGTTTTCGGCAAGCTGAGGAGGGTCATTAGAATGACAAGGATCTGCTGTATGAAGTAAAAATAAAGTTTTGGTTCACCTAGTAGTAAATAAGTATAAAAATGGAAATATAGAAGGTATTTAAAAACTATTTCAAGTTGTGGAAAGATTGGATCATAGACTACAGAATAGCGATGCCCTACTAGCTTATTAAAAATACAAATAAAACCTTCAGGCTTCCTAGAAGCTATGTTTAAATCGCAACTTTCTTATATCTTTTGCATTCTTTTGTGTTGCCCTTTTAGCAGTTAATGTTTGTTTCTTTTTTAATCATTTTTATAATGTTTGTTTACACTTTTTTAAACCAAATTACAATTGTACAATTCTATTACATGTTTCTACATCTAAATACATTATTTTTGCTCTAAGCAACTAGACATAGAAAGAGTTTGCTACTAAAAAAATAAAAAGGTATAAAATAAAAACTAGGCTTTTACCCTAAATATGTTTACAAAAGTACAAGAAACAAATATGCAGAAACGTACGAAACAAAATCATCTACAGTTTAAATAAAAAATAGAACAAAAAATAATAACAAAATATATAAAAAAAAAACATTTCTTAGAATAAAAGAGATTCACAGACCAAAGGTAGGTGTGTGTGTATGTGTGTGCTATATAGCTCTCCAAAACATATATATAAAAATGTATCTGCACGTGTGTGTATAGTATTCCAAGTTAGATAAGTTTACTTAGTAAATTCCTAATGGCCTCCGATAAATATCCTTTTTTGCTAAATTGTCTACTCGTATCTAATTTAAGTCTTTTCTTCTTTATCATTCTTTGAAGAGGAAGGAAAAAAGGATATTTATCATAATTACTATACCGCACATCCTTTCCGTTGTCCATACATTATCCTTAGCTCAGGATAGATGATCTTTCTAATTAATTGATTTGTCTTACCCGCCAGCATGGCACGTCTTGCGTCCTTTTTAAGAACTTTTATACCTGGCTTGTGCACTAGGAATGCATTATCCAGAATATGGAACTCATAATCCAGCACACAGAGTGCGTAGCCCTATTAAAAATACAAATTAATTTACACATTTACATCTTACTGATGGATGGATATACTCACTTGTGTCATTTTATCACTCTTACCCTCCCAACTCAATCGCTCATCATAATGAGGATCAGCATGTGTGCCGATGTAAATTGGTTCCCAGTGAACGAAATACCCAATGCGTTTGCCAATATGAAAAACGCCCAACTCTTCTGTTTCGTTGGCCGCCATCCATTCTTTGGATTTTGGCACACCATGGCAACTGGAGCACACTCTCTTGTGGAATGGTATTGCCTTGCCAAGTCGCAGTAGTTCTTGTAATTCCGTCTTATCTCTTGGCACGGCGGCTGAGCTCTCCACTTCGAATATAGAGAGGGGAAATACTCTACACAAAATTATAATTACATTTACAATTAAATATTTTATATTTTTATTTTGTTACCTTGGATTTTTTCGATGTAGATACGCTTCATTCCTGGCAATCATTTCGAGGAATTTCTTAACTAAACCTGGATTTGGATACAGCTCAATATCACTGGCCAAAATGAAATGGCTGAGAGCTGTATCACGCGCGATATTACGCCCCACATTCACCGGATATAGGAGTTTCTTCTGTGTCTTGTACAGATGACCAGCAGACACATTAAAGAATGGCGGTGGTATACTACAATTGTAGGGTGTGCCAAGTACGAGATCATATTTGGGCACAACCTTAGGGATATGTTTCGTACTAAAGTATATGTGAAAGGTGACATATTGTCGAACGAGGTTACTCTCTGGCAGGCAGTCTCTTAAATATTTAATCGAGTTAACAGTTGGCGCAAAGTCAGTGCCAGGCGCGTGTAAAGCTATACTAACTGGTGCATTCCATCTGTTAAAGATATAACCATTGTATTATAAGAATAACCTTATTTGCTCTTATCTTAACTTACCTCTCTAGCAATGGAATAAGATTATCCAAAAATGTGTAATCAGCATGAGTAGTATACGTTATTGTTTCATGGCACCTTAGGCCACCATGATCGGCCCGCACGTAGTTCTGCAGCACCCAAAAATCTCCGCGTTGTACCGTAGACGGTCGGTATTCTCGATCGTGACACTTTAAGATTGATCGCAGTCTCTCGTCGAAATCTTTCTCGTCGCCTGTTACCATGTAACCATCAGGACTGGAATTATTTACATAAGAGCTGACTTCCTGTAGACCACCGGTGTCTAGTGTGGAGTCAGTTGGTGCTTCTGAAAGTTTCTTCTCTGGATTTTCTTTCACTTCCAACACCTGAGGGTGTTCTGGTGTGGGCGCATCATTTCCAACTGCCGCTGGAGCTTCATCTTCCTCTGGTTGTTGAGGTTGAGTCTGCTGTTGTTGTTGCTGTTGCTGTTGATGCTGAGCTTGCGGCTGTTGCTGTTGCTGAGGCTTGTCCTCCGATGTAGACTGAGGACTTTGATCCTAGAAAAAAATAATCGAAACCATTGAGAATAGAATAGAAGTCTTTAAATAGTAAACTCTTACCTGTTGCGACAGTGGTTCTCGTACATTAGCTTGTTCCCCCTTAAACGGCGCTACTGCCTCTAGCTGCCGAGTTTTAGATCCTTCTTCTTGAAGTATGTACGCTGAACCACTAGAGAAATTACTACCACCGCCAATCATTACATGACTACCCAGGTACAGGATAACTGCCACGTTGATCAGAATGCTGCAGCGCAACAACCAGTTACGTCTGGTGAACATAGTTGTTTTGTTTTTTGTTGTTTTTCGGATTTAATCGATTCAATCGAATGTAATCCTTGTGCGGTTAACAAGTTAAATTTATTTTAAGTACACTTAAGAGAAACGTTTTCAGGAAATATTATCTATTCCTCTTTTTTTTAGATTGATTTCTTTTTTTTTTTGTCGAGAATTTTAATCAGTTATTGCGGATGTTAGTAGTTTACTGGTATCTTTCAGAAGTTAAGTTATTATTTAAAACAAAAAAAAGAAAGAAAGGTGTAAGGAAGATTTTCAGCTTTTAGCCGAGGGTTTCAGTCGTGTTCCTTGGGAGTTTTTAAATTTTTCATTCGTTTTACGATAACCACGAGAGGTTATTTGCTTTTTCGTCCTCATTTAGAGTTGTTTCTTTGGGTTACTTCTTGAAAAGTATCTGCAATAAAACAAAAGAAGAATTGTAAGGTTCTGCTGTTTGCAAATTGAATAAATTTTTCCTGAAAGATATTTTACATGTTTAAAATGAGATATGAGTTATTCATTGTTCGAGAACCATAATATGGCGGTAAGAGCAAGCAACTGGAAAATAGTTGGAAGAACCTAACGCGAATTGCCAAAAAACTACACACAATCGATCGTAGGGTTTCATAGAGCTCAAGACAAACAGAGGGATACAGGACATATGTATGTAGGGCCCCATAACCCCATAAGGGTCTGTGTTAACTGTCGTATGGCTTCACTGCATGCATAGACAACCATGGGATCGCTAGTCTACTACACACCCGAGTATTGAAAGCGGCTTTGAGTGGAGACCCAACAGAAATGATAACAACAATCAATATCAAAACTAAAATGGAGAAAACGCTATAAGCAAAGGTCACCAGTCAGAGAGCTACCAACCACCGAAAGGAGTCCTGAAAAAGATGCAACTTCCCAAAGAAGTACAATACTTGTGCTGGATCCAAACACGCAGCTTTCCGTCTTCAATTGACTGAAGGAGCAAATAAAAACTCAGGTGGAAATGGTGGATAGAAGAAAGCGCTCCATCCACCAGCCAATGCGAGACGCAGTTGAGAGCATTAAAGCGCTCTATGAGCTTTCAGTGATCGAAACGCAAAAGAAGTCATTCGCTTAAACAACGCCTCGCAAACATACTCATGGCTGAAGATGGTCACGGGACCCAAACAAAGGCCCAAGCCCAGCAGTGAGTTGCCAAGTTCGAAACGCCAGCAAAAACCGCCGCTTCCAGTCGTAACGAGCAAGGCACCCCGTGGTGAAGTGGAGTCTAAGAAGGACGGAAAAGCCGGGAAAGAGGCAAAGACCAAGCCCAAAAGAAGCGACAGAAGGGACAAAGCGACGAATGATGAGCAGGGTTTGAAGAGGTAAAAATCCAGCAATATGATGAACAACAAACAAGCTATAGTCAACGGCAGGGCCTGGTCTTTGAACTTTCGTTCATAAGACAAAAAGGATCAGTCGAAACAACGGAAGACCGCCAAGGTAAAACAATGACCAGACGCAGCCGTGGTGACAGGGAAGGGAGAACTTTGCTTCGCTGAAATACTCCGCAGGGGCAAAGCGGAAAAAATCAAAGACCTCGACTAAGTGACCACTAGGAAAGACATCTGCGAAACTATCCAAGCTCAGCACAATATTGGGATAACCAAAGCAGATGTGCTAAGGCTTAGGAAGGCACGCAAATTGCGACGGTGGGGCTGTCGGCAGAAAAGGCAAAAATTCTGCTTGTGTCCGGCAAAATCAATGTCGGCTTGGTGTACTGCTGTATTCGCGTTTTAAAAAACTCTCACCAACTGTTTCAGGTGTCTGGAGTTTGGCCACACGAAGCGTCAATACAAAAGCGAGCATGACCGGTCCAAGCAGAAATTGTAGAGAAGAAGGTCACATAGCCAAAGAATGGAAAAATGACGCATTATGCTTCTGTTGTGAGATGGTCACGCCAGGAAATGTCGCACATGTAGCTGGTAGCACCAAGTGCCCGGTACTCTTCTTGCCAAATCAACATGATGAACATCTCTTGATAAGCGAACCATATCACTCCATCGATGGTAGCAATTGCACAAACGACTCCACGAAAAAGGCATCTATATGGACTTCTGGGAACCATGCTCTACGTTAATAGAATCCATTCCCAAAAGATAAAAAAAAATGTAAATTTTAAAACCACTTATTTTGTTGGCTCTCTAATTAAAGTTTACATCGGTAATGATTAAGTACACTGGTTTAAAGTTATATTTAAGTGTAAGACCAATTTGAGTTCAATTTGCAACTCGTAAATACATGAATTCAACTGCATGGTGAAAAAAAAAACACATTTCCTGTAGCCATTTTGAAAATTCAAATTGTAACGTATTCGCAAAACAAACTCACCACAGCTCTTTTCACATCCGTACTAATCTCGTACATCGTTGAATACGACTGTCAACAATTTGACAGTTCTCCCCAATTGATTTGCAGTTCAGTGGTTCCACAAGTTCTCGCGCAGACGTTGGTTTGCGGCAAATTTATAATTGTTTGCATTTTATTTACTTTTTGTTTTTTTATTTCCAATTAAAATGTCACACAAAGTTCTCACCGACGACCTGCATAATTTCGTAATCAATTTTGATCAAAAAGTATTGGTTACCAATTTGCTGGATAAATATGGCGGACTTTTGGAGGAGATTGCCCGAACTGTGGATGAATTCCTTTCAGCCGAAGAGGCGAAGGGTAAGAAATATTTGAAAACGTTTCTTTTGAAAGGTTTGGAACCCGAATCAGAGAATGAGGTCATCACAGTTGTGCCAGAGGAGAAGCTACAGCAACACATAGAGAAGCTGAGAGATGTAAGTAGCCTTCTCTACAGTGCAGAGACCGACGGAGGCTCCAAGTTGCCTCCGTACGAGTTTGTACCTTTCACACGGGCTGCCATTAAGCTAAACAGCTTGATCGTGAACGACACACCGGCGCTTACTCCAAACGGAAGTGCAGTGACTGCCGTGGAGAACAAACAACCATCTAAAAAAGCGACACCACTAGGAGCGATGTTTGCGAAACAGGAGAATGCCACAACGACGGCTAAAAAGAGTCCAGAGCAGAGCACACCCAAAAAGATTGAGACGGAGAAGAAGTCTGGTGCTCTAGGGGCGATGTTCAAAAAGCAAGAGGCCACAGCAGCAAAGAAGAGCCCAAAGTCCGAACCAGAAAAGAAGGCCACCGGAACTCTGAGTGCTATGTTCAAGAAGCAAGAGCAAACTGCAGCTGCGAAGAAGAGCCCGGAGACAACGAAATCAAAGAAAGGAATGACGAGCTTCCTTACTAAAAAAGAAGAGGACACAAAGGCTGGTGTACTCAAGCCATCATCTCCAAAGAAAGACAACTCGTTCTTCAAGAATAATCTCGGAAAAGAAAAACCCGATCCCAATGTTTCGGTTAATCTGTTTGAAGAAAACTCCTCTTCCTCAGACGATGAAGAAACTCTGGACGCTCTCAAACGCGAAGTCTTGACAGATGACGAAGCAGATAAGCTGTCGACTAGCAACAAACGGCGGCGTATCATAGATTCTGAAGATGAGGACACAGGTCCTGAGGTTAAAAAAGTCCAAGAAAATCCCCCTGTGGAAGTAATGGAAATTGAAGATGAACAACCAAAGCAATCTGAGACGTTCATGGATGAAGATGGATTCATTGTTACGGTAAAGGCGAAGAAGTTGGTGCCTGCGAGTAAGCCCAGACCTACTCCTGTGAAGGTGAAAAAGGAATCGCCAAAGTCACCATCGAAGAAAGAAAAAACAACGAGTAAAACTCCAGCAGCCAAGTCAAAGCAAGGAAATATCATGAGCTTTTTCACCAAGAAGTAAAGCTATTCAATCGGCGGCGATACGTGATGTGTGGCATAGAATTTAAATAAAGATTAAGTTGTGTTAACTGTTAGATGGTCTGTTTTTATGAACTTATTGGAATTTTTACAGATTATAGGTAGCGCTCGAGGGAAGTTTGCATGCTTTTTAAAGTTGAAGGAAACGGAACTGTAAGAGTAAGTATTGATAAATGGAAGGAGTAAGTATTGAGAAGGCCGGATATAGTGACCTAGCAAAGTTATCCATCTTGGTTTTTGCTACTCTGAACTAAGTATGGCTAAGAAATTATAGTAAGTGTAAGACCGCGAACACAAGTATACAAAAGAACGCGACCAGTTCTACTTTTATATTGCGAAGCTACTTATTCGAACTGAATGATCTATGCAGATATCGATCTATCGTTCTTGCTTGGAAATAGGGTATAGGGTAATGGGGTATAGAAGACTCAAGGGTGCTTTTAGCCTAGGGCAGCTTCTAAAACAAATATGTATTAAATTTTAGTTTTATTCATATTAGCGGCTTTATTTTGTAATGCTGCTAGTTCAAGAAATGCTGTGAGAGACTGCTTCGAAATTCAAGAAAAAAGATGAAATATGAAATTTGCTTCTATCTCATGTCCCGTGATACCAAAATGGCTTGGCACTCAAAAAAATCATTAAATTAAATCTTCCGATGCTGACGATCATGTCAACTACCATTAGCATTGTCTCATGCAGTTGAAAGTTGCGTTATTTAAAGTTACCAATAAAAACAAAGCCAATTCATTCCTGTAAAGACCTTATCCCCAGAGATACACAATCACTATCAGAATTAGATTCCTCTTCTTGTCCTGAGTTCAAAAAAGCAAAATATGTAAGTTTGACACTAAAGCTTGAGAAACAAAAACATTCTCCCATTTCAAATGGAAGACGAAAAATATTTCAGAAACGTTTCATAAAGCGTCCAGACCAAGCGTAACATTTCAGTTCGGCTAGTTCGGCTTGTGAGTAGGTCCCATCGTGTTGTGGCCCCTTTTCACTGGCAACAAAGCGTTGTGGCTATTTTTTTGCTTCTAGGGCATTTTTGGTTCTTACATGTAACATGTACGTTTAAAAGAGTGAACTTTAGGACGTATAAATGCATGTACTTCATACTATTCCATACAGTTTGTCCATACGAACTATACTAGACAGCATAGACTACCTAATTTAGACGATCAATTTGAACTTTCTTTGCCTCTCATTGCTGAAAACAGGCGAAGCCTAAATTGCTGTTTGTTAATAAATGTGACCAAGGTTTAACTACAAATTTGTCGAGCTATCTCTTTCATTTCTTTTGAAAAAAAAAAAATATTTCTTTCAGGTTATTATTCTATTAACAACAGAAAAATGAATAGACAAAATATGTAGCTGCGCCCATAGCTGTCAAACTAGCCACCAAGATCTTTACTTGTTATATGAGCTTCCATTTGATCTAGCTTGAACGTCAGAATATACATTAACAAAATCTAGTGGATTTTAGTTTGGTCGAGCGAGTCTGTCAAACGACCCGAAGTGGACTGTCTAATTTAGTTCTCTATAGTAAATTTAAAACTTCAAAGTCCAAGCTTCTCAAGGACACTGTCTAATAGGCAAGCCCGCAACAAGGATAGGCCTTTTCGCAAACGACTTTTGCAGAAGCTGCAGGGATGAGATAAAGGAAGAGACTATTCCTTACCTTCTTTGTGTCTGCCCAGCTCTTTTTCGAAGAAGGAAGCTTCAAACTATAGCGACTTAGGTGATGTAGAAAATGTAGACACTAAGTGGCTCTAACGAGTATTTGTTAATTTAGGATCCAAACTCTGTGGTATCACAACGGACCTATCTCTGGGCCCAAGTGTGTTGGCGTTTCTCAGCTGGCAGTCACATCCAACCAACCAAACTTCTCAGTGTACATTTTTATTTGTTTGTTCCTATTTTTTCTCGTTTGCAATACGTCAACTAATAAAAATATATTCTTTGTTTTATTATACATACATATTGAATCCCAAAAACCCCAAAACCCAATTACACAATAGTACCTATGCAGTATTAATGATGCGAATGAAACTGAACTCGTGATAATATCACCTCCATTATTCTGAATGGCAATGCAATAAGTCAATTTGGAAAGAACAAACAGAATCTGTGCCTGAATTATTCACATCACGGTAAGTAATGATTGCGCGCAACAAATAAAATTTCACAATGCTATCAACTATCACTCAAACGTCTATTTGTGTAGGTCCCGAGAAGTTCTTTTTTTTTTAGTTCGAATAAATTACTATGTAGATACATACTTGCGCATATTGGAAAAATATTGAAATTCATATAAAATTAACAAAAAGCAATCTCAATTATTATTATTTCGTGTAGTTTATGGAAATGTGTTTTTTTTTTTCTGAGTAATACCGCCGGATATAAATACTCTAGGTTGCATATGAAAAAATAAATCGTAGTTTTTGTTTACTCTCTATAATGATGGCTTCAATGAAACGAATTATTATTGACTTTTTATTATTTAATTAAAATGAAAACGACCTATGCAAATAAATATTGAATGCTAAAACCATCTGAATTTATGTTATGTGGAAGCCAAGTGAGACATTTTTGAAGGTTTGTACAAATATTTGAATTTGAATTTTAAAATAAAATTATTAGCAGAATCTGTGAGCATATAGAGACAATATTTCCGGTATTGATTCAGTTGATTCATCAAATTTTAGGTAGAATCTAAGAATGAAATAGAAGCCTTCTAATAGATGACAACAATTTTTTTCAATCATAAGATAATCGATGACAAAAAAAAACCGCCCGAAATCAAAGTAATAATTTTTGATATTGATTGCTCAGAAGAAGTATGACAGTTTTATTACTGCCACAATATCGGTAGTAAACGTAATTTTATGACTGTTTTCAGGTAATTAATTAATATGCTTGGTTAGTAATTATTCACTCTACGCTTCGATAAATATTAATCTTTTTTATCGGCCTTCACTTACATTTGATGCCTATAGAGCTGCGTAATTATGTAGGTTAAGGGAGATGCTATAAACACTACTTTGTGAATGAATAATGTTTACAACTAAACATTTATCAATACAACAAATTTGTGAAGGCTTGACCTAGGCTAAAATTATGTTGTAATCAATTTTGTTTTATGACTGCATTCTTACGAATTTAGAGAGAACGATTACAGTGTGTAGGAAAAAATCTTTACTTTTACATTTGAAGCTGTGCTTGCATTTTTATATGGAAATTACATCTCGCACTAGAGATGTACAAACTTGATGAAAAACAACATGACATCGATTATACGAACAGGTAGTCCCTTCAGACTCATGCTACCCGAATAAATTCTACCAACTATGGAGAGGAAAAGACTATTCCAACGGATTCGTTTACAATACAATTCATAAATGACATTTTTCTAGATCGCAAGAAGCTCATAAAAACCGAACCCCATAAAACCGAACTTTACTTAAATGTTTGATTGAATCAATCTTAGTACACATGTAACCTAAAATTTGCTGAGCCGACTTAAATTAGATTCAGTTCCTCTATTAGTACAATCGTTAGTAAAGAGAATCCGTGCTGCTATATGGATGTAGTACCTGAAGGGTGACCGCCACTATAACAAGGAAGCTGCAAGCGTTCGACAATAGATGCCTACGTTTTATATATTAAGAATTTTCTGGCCGTATCTTTAAGAAAATAAATAAAATAAATAAATAGTAGGCCGTAAGCAGCCCATAGAGGGCCAACGGGCGTTCATGGCACAACCATCCGACGACGAAAGTAGAAGTGGATTTGTCACACTCTGAAAGGGTTACAGGTCCATAGCTAACTACGCTATTCGCTCTTTGAAAATGCTTCCTGTAAAGTCTTTGGAAAAAGATAGTAGCATCTAGATAGATAGTAGATTGGTTAAGCTCTTAAAAAAGGACAGACAAATAAAACCACTGACACTTAAAGAATTTTGTCGTACCTTTACTGACACAAAAGATGAAGCTGGATACTTATTTTTCAGGTAATTATATAAAAACAAGGTCAATAATTGTTCCACTCACGAGCACTGATACTGAATCCCGCGCCAAAGCTGATATGCTGCATCTGGGGTTACGCATGACCATGTGGCTATCATATATGCTTTGGCATCTTTTAATACCTTCGAAATGCCTGCAACTGATGCAATATGTCCAGCCATGCTACTGCAGAGAATAGAGCAGCGGTAGTATTTTCACTGCGGGACGTGCATTGGGCTATATCGCTTCTTTTTGGCGTATATGTAGTTAGAGTAGCAGGTTATACTGAAAATTGGTAAGCATGAGTACTTACTCACTATAAGTAAGATACAACACGCCTACCAGCGAGAAATCTCCTGTGACACTGAGTTGAAAAGCCTGGCTTCCAGAAAGACCAGAACCAGAGAGAGAATTTACTAAGAGTATTCTCATTGGCATTTGGTATGAACTTAGATGATCTTGTGCGGCATTCTTCTATGCTTTCTCACAGGAAGTGTCGCGCAAGGTCTACCTAAGCTGTAGCACAGCTCATACAAGGTGGAGCAAAAGTAATCACCCGATGTACTTTCTTTGGCCGTAACACTTTGATTCTGCTTTTAGATTATGATTATTTTATGTCTTGAATTTGTTTGCATTAAATCGAAAATGGCCATTTGGATCCGATTTATGGAATTTCCCATTACTCTCGCCAGAACTTCCGGCGATAGGTCCTCTCATTTTGACGACTATTCTCTTTGAGGTCTTTAAGAGTCTGAAGTTTGTTGACATAGACTCGTGATTTCAAAAAACCTCACATAAATAAGTCTGGAACGGTTAAATCAGGCGATCTTGCCGGCAAGTGTTAATCGCTAAAACGAGAAATTAGGCGACCCAGAAGCACAAATTGTAACAATTATTACGCATTCTTTAGGAGTATAACGATTCATTCATTTGCAATCTATGCTATTCACTTCACAAATGTCAATCCGCCATTTGCAAAAATCATAGCATCTTCCGATAGAGTATGACTTTTGCGCCACCTTGTACCAAAACCACTAGGCTAAAACATTGGATAGTTTTCATTCTGCACCCAATGATATTTGTTAGTGTGTACATTTTTACATATGTACGTCAATCTGTAAATTCAACAGTGTTCTAGGATTTAGCTGACGTACTTGATCAACCTCGAACCTCTTTATTACACTACCAAACAACAAAATAGAAGTAAAAATGATGTGTAATAATAAGAAGATTTCAGTAAAAAATTTATTTACAAAAATTCATCTAAACAAAAGCAAAACATAATTTCATGCTAATTATTTGCAAATGAGGTACTTTATGCGTGTTTATTATATCATCTAACATCCGAGCACAAAGAAGATTGCCTTTTCTTTGTTCCTAAGAACCTGTTTCCTTAAAGAAATTAGCAAGAACTATTATGACTCTTTGTATATTTCTTCATTTAAAAATTACATCAACCACATGATGATGAGATGAGAATATTCTAATTCTGAGAGAATTAAGACTTTCTTTGGATGCTTAATATACCTCTAAATTATTTCAACGAAACTAGTTTGTAGTTTTAAAGGTGAATCTAAAAGAAGCTGATGCCACACAACATCAACACAGTTCTTAAGTAAGGTTGTCCAACTTGACCTCGATTTACCAAAAAATAAAAGGTTTTAAAATTCAATTAAATCCCGAGTTTTTGCGATTAACAATTATCAGGGGAAAACCAGATTCCACTTGGAGTACTTAGATGCCATTTGCTGTTGGGGATTACAAAACTATTTGGAGGTTTCGTGGGAGTCTTTTGTACTCATAATTGAAGTCTCTATCGTTGGTGTCCAAAGAGTACCTTTTTTTTGTTCTGGTATTACCCATTTACCGTGTTATTGTGTTTGGTAATTATAAACGTAATATTACAATGTATGTGTTCCGTGTTCCGCTCTCGACTTTTAACACCCTGAGAGGGCAATACTTAAAAAGCAGTTTAGATTAAAAATTAAATTGAAAACTGCTTATATTAATAGTGGCGCACAGCTGTAAAAGCACCTGCATTCATTACAATCGATAATATCTCTATTTATTTAGTTGCTGACATCTATTTAATGTCTACACCAATGTAAATATGTACAGCTGTGTTTGATAGAATGAACACAATTGTAATGGATTGTTTTTTAGTTTTGTAATAAACCCAGGGAAAAAATACCAATTTACTTGCAAAAACAATTAACGATCTCGTTCATTAAGTAGAGTGAGATGACGTACTATGCCAGAAGGTCTTATAATGGCACAAAATCTTGTAACGGTTTCATACGTAGGATAGTTTTGAAAAGCCTTATGAGATAATGTGCCACAATTTTGGCCTTAAAAGCCTACTGCCAATTTAACAATAATCCTATTTTCACGAAAGTGTCTCCAACGATTTTGGTTAGGTTTCATATTATAACACACTAGCTGGCCCGGCAGACGTTGTTCTGCCCTTTCCTTACTCGCGGCGAAAATCAATATGTATTTCTTTCCTACTAAACAATTAAGAGAAATTTTCCTGGATTCACAACGAATTTTTCAAAATCATCAAATCATGGGATGAAAATGCAAAATTTTGTCGAAAAAAAATCAAATTTTTCGCGTTTTTTCCGGAATTTTCCGAGTTTATCTACTAAGAGTTTTATTTTTCCATACGAAAAGCCATTCCGGATAATTGCACACATAATTCCAAACAAAAAATAAATATTCAGTTTTTCCAGGGGGTTTTTCCAAAATTTTCTTTCGCAAAAACCTTCTCCTGTTATTAACGAACAACTTAAAACAAATTTGACCCAAATCGGCCCACCCGTTCTCAATTGATATGACATATGTATATAGATTTGTGACTAAATATGTTTATAACGGTACCTTGCTTGTTAACTGCTCAATGTTCGTTAAAAATCTAAATTTGAACAATATTTGTTGGACTATCCCATTTAAAGGTTTGAAATTGTTTAAAAAAAAAAAAGGGCTAAAAGTATAAACATTTCCAGCGCTGGGTACTAAGTACTTTTCAGAACTTTAATAAAAAAATAAAATTAATTCATTTTTATTTAACAGTTTGCAGGTTTGAGTACGTATGTATAGTGGTCCACATTATTTTTGGTTATATTGAAAATGTACATGTTTTGAGAAAAGTAAGGCATATAAACTAGAAAAATAAATATGTAAATCATTCTGTTTCTTACGTTATCCTCTCATGCGTCATTATTTCCTTTGGTGCTTACCTGAAAAGAAGAAAATATGTTCAATTGGCAGTCAAGACATATAAAATGTTATAAGGCTATGTTTAAGCAATTGCATGTTTCACTAACTTTAAGCAATAGCTACAAATTTGCGCTTGTAGATCTCAACTACAAATTTGTAATTCGGATCTATAACAATGAAAATGAAATTGATTGATTATTTTACAATTTTGTTAAAAAATGCTTGTAAATTACAATCTGTAAGTTGGTAAATTCTTGGGCGCAAATCTGACAATATTATCAGGTGTATCAATGTTTTGACGAATACTTGCAAATGAGCTGATAATAACGAACTACCCCCAGATTTTGTCACAAATTTCATTGTTTTTTTAGTTGGGCTTGAAAATTGTTAGTTCACACGGTTGATAGTTGTTCATTTACAGAAAAATTGACGGATTCATTGACAGTAAAAATAAATAAATTCTGCAAGTGGAAATAAAGATGCACTTGCGACTGTTTTGCTGGACTACAGAACTTTATTAGTTTCCGAAACCATCATCATTGGAAATGATTTCTTTTTTTTTTTGTGATTTTTGTCAATTTACTGTTGAATGCCATGTGTAAATTCGACCACTATCCTTACTAGTATTGTACTCGTAGAGGGGATGATGCATGGCGTCCGCAATTTTCTGCCATAAGACTTTCGTCAGAAGTTTATATTTTGCGCATCCAGCATCCCACCTTGATATGCTGAATCAGTTTTAAAATTTGTTCCTACGACCACTTTAAACAAGTTTTTTCATAGGAAAATTTACTGGATCATTTTCTACTTCGACGTATTCACAATTTAATTCACTCAAATTCACAAAGAAATCCAATTGAAAGATGTAAGAAAAAAAGCACCGCGCGTTCAAATATGATAAATAAATTATCTTACAATTGTCAGACATCAAGAGTCTGCAAATGTCCTAAATGTCTGACAATGTCCACTTTCTGAAATCTTTGCCTACTTTTTGAGGTAAGGTGTAACACATGGAATGGAAAACGATTTTTGACGGTTTGCACATTGACCTAAAATGTAGGGAGAATTATTTTGCCTTAAAATCTGGTCCACTACCTTTAAAAGAAATGGTTGCTTTGTAGTCAAAACTTAATCTCTCGACCAATCGGAAACGTTTGACTACCTAATCCCTAGAGTTCGGAACGCGCCCAATGGTACAATTGTGTGTTCAGACTATTGCCAGTTTCATTGTCAGTTGTACATAGATTTACTTCTAGTCACTGGTACAAACAATTGAGTTAAAAAATTAAGCAACCACAGTTACTTAAAATAACATAAAAACAAATAATTTTTTTTACGTTAATGGTTCTGTTAAATTAGCAGACTGTGCTTTAGCAACAAGCGTTATATAGCTTCTGCTAATTTAGCTTCACCAAATTTTTCGAAAGTTTCTCAGAAAAAAAGAATCTATTCACAAATGTGGAGCTCCCTCTCTTTAATGAAATCCATAGACGCCATCATCTACAGCCGTTGATGATACAGCGTGTTGATTCTACAAGTGCTCTGCCTTTCCTTTTTAACGCCCGAGGCACTAAAACCAAAACAAATATTAGTCACAATACAATACTAGAAGGTTATATTTTCTTTTGGCAGCATCGAACATGTTAATTATAATAATTATGTTAACAGAAAGTTTTGTTTCAAAGATTGTCGGAAGTGGGTATTAGTATAGAATTATGAATTGCACGAAATTCTTCTTCGAAGACGAAAGTTGTTTATGACAGTTTGAGGGAAAGTTATTGACAGAAATCATTGAAAATAGTCATGAATTTAGCACGAAGGTTTAGAGTGAGAAACGAGTTAACATCTTAATACGAATAAGACAGTTAGAACAATGGCGAAACAAATAACATGTGTATGTGCTGTGCACAATAAACTTACACGAGAAAGTAAGTATTATTAAAACTGTAGAAACAACAATAGTTGCTGGTGGCTACTTCCTGTAAGTGCAGATATATAAAGTAGTTCTCAAAAACATGAACTCATGAAGGATTGAAATAGTTTTGGGGAATGTAATGACTTAATATATATGTATGTGTATGGTTTTGAAGCATGGCCGACGACTGGAGTAGGTATCAACTCTATATGCCCCATCTCCAAAAAAGGCGGTCCTATGTCTTGTAAGAACTACTGAGGTATACCCCTGTTAAATGTGGCATATAAGATCCTATCCAAGTACCAGTGTGGCTTCCGTCCCGGCAGGTCGACAATAGACCAAAGTGTCACAATCAGACATATCTTGGAAAAGACCAACTTTAATGCCGCCTATGATATCATTCATCGTCTTGAGCTATTCCACGCGATGGCCCAATTCGGGATACATGCAATGCTTTGTGCAACTTGGAAAATTGGAGCTCTTATGAGCTCTTTCAAACGTGCACCGGAATCCGGCAAATAGATTTCTTCAGTATCGTGTTGGAGCAGATAGTGCGCAGGGCAGGTGTCAACACGGAAGGCACTATCTTTTACAAATCTATTCAACTGCTGGGATACGTAGACGATATTGGCATCATCGGAAAATCTCGGCAAGCCGCCATAGAGGCGTTTGATAAGCAGGCGAAACGAGTTGGCCTTGAAGTGAACGAGTACAAGATGGAGTACCTATAAATGTTATCAACAAACAACAAATTATTCGTCCAAAACATTGGGCAGAACGTGACTGTTGATAACTATAATTTCGAGGAAGGAGAAAGGAGTTAACTGGCTTCAAAACTCCTAACCCGACGGACCAAATTAATACTGCATAGAACGCTCATCTTACTACCCCTGCTGTATGGAGCTGAGTGCTAGACGATAAGTAAGGAAGCTGAGCAAATATTGGGCACCTTCGAGCGAAAAATATTTCGTTGTTAGTTCCTTTTTGCGAGGAGGGCGAATGGAGAAGAAAATACAACCGCGAACTCTATGAGCTGTACCAGGATGTGTATGTTGTCCAAAAAGCCAAGATACGCAGACTAAATTGGCTCTGCCCCATCGAGTGAATGTACAACAATGCTCCAGTCAAGAGGATGTTCGAATTCCCCGGTTCGAGACGGCGAAGAAGACCGAACCTTTGGTTGTGGATACCCGAAAACTTGGTCTTCCCAACTGGAAGAAGCGTGTCCGGGACTGCAGAGGATGGAAGGCAGCCGTGTCTCAGTCAGAGACTCTACAAGGGACGGGACCCCTTAAGTAATTTTGTATATGGTTTTGCAAAATTAGTATCATAAATATTTGATTTCATTTTTTGATTAACATTTTGTGTTACATTTGTATGAAGTTTCACAGGGATGAGAATTACTCAAGTTTTCCATTAAAAAATTCAAGTTAAAACAACCTTGAAAAGTAATCGCATTTGATAATTAAAGTAGGCAAAAAGTATGCCTAAATACAACCGCAAAACTTTCACATTTCACCAAAACTAATAACCTCTGATGACAATGGGGAAAAAATGAAATAAAGTAAAACAAACAAACATGTCGACCTAAATTAATTGTTACAGTTCATTGCGTTGTCGGAAGTCTTAACCCACATATAGACAGCTTCAAGTATAATTACTTCATCATGCCAAACCGCTCGAGCCACATCAATCCCAAAAACGGAACTAATGATTGATAGGCATCGCAGTACCAAAAACAGAAGATTTGTATTAATGTGACCTGCTTTCAGCCAACACACACGGCAGACTGCAATGCGCCTTTCGTTCCGTACGTTAAATTAATCAAAATGATTCATACCCATCGCTCGTGGACGCACTTTCAGAGATTATTTCAATCTCCTTCGGTTCAGTGGATGTATGTATTTCATTCAATCAAAAGGGCATTAGCATTTAGTTCAACTGAAGCACATAAAACTTTTAAATATGCATCCATCGCGGAAAGCAATATTTGTAGTTTTAAAGGATTAATTTGATTTCACTTCTTTTCAAACAGCCGTTGCACTTTGCCAACATGCCCATTGCGAATCAATGCACAAATTAAAGGCAAAATAATTCAACAGTGAGCTGAATCGGTGATAACCGTGAAAAACATAAGCAGTTGTAAAGGATCGGTATAACACTACCGCAACAGGAAATACAATTTTGTAATTAAAATATACCAAGGATATTCTGAAGGGGAACGCAGGCAACAGAAGAAAATTTCAATCACAGGGTGTTGACTATATTGCTTAACATTGCTACTGGTTGGATTATTTAAGGGCATTTAATTTTTCTAAAAATACTGTCTGAAACCAATGGATGATATTTTGTATATATCAATGACTTTTACATATTTGACTAGTAAAAAGAACATATATTAATGGATACAATCGATACTCAACATTTGACAGTGATAAACATACCTACAATTACAAGAATGCATTATTCCTTTCGGTGAATGAAACCCAGGGAAATACCATCAAGGTTTTTTAACGGCTCCACTTTTTTCGAGCGTCTCTCAAACATCTAAGAGTATTATGCCTAATTCACAGTGTGGCGTTCGTGCGGTCGCGCTTTGACATATCGAGCAGAACAATTGGCTCTTATACCCAATTGCCAAATTTATGTATTTGAGATGTAAGTAAACATAACTTGATAAAAATAATCTCACAACGCGCGACTGCTCCGAAGCGACATTGTGAATTGCAAAATTTGAAAGTTGCACTTATGACAGAAGTTATCGTAAGGTCGTTGAAAAGTCCATTGGATTATTGTCATGGAAAAGGTTCTCAAAAAATGCCTCTGCCCTACGGTATAAAACTATACATATGTAGGTCCCTTCTGTATGTGCATACATGTTAAAGAAACATCGCAGGCTATTGGGAAAAAATTGTCTTGATTGATTTGAGCATCGAACCTTTCATTCAATGATCTGGATCTGGATGCACATATTAGATAAGCAGATTTCGAATTGCTCGAGCACTTTACCTATCTACACTCAGTTACTCCCTTTCCTCACCTTTAAGAAACAAGCAAGGACAAGAAAATTGAGGACAAGGTCCTATGCAAAGTGTTTTTGAAAAGGTCCAGATGAATATTTCTTTCTAAGAGTATTGAGAGTTTAAAAGATGCTGGACTATGTAAGGAGACTATAACTTTGACAGATCCCAAAAAATAAAAAATCAGGAGCATGAAAGTTTTAAACAAAACAAAACATAAAAACCACAGGCGAACCAGTAAAGTTGCACCGTTATAATCCGTCTACTTCGGATCACTTCAGAATAGCAATAGAACAGTTTTCTACTTATATTCATTACAATTCAATGTTAAGACTATCACGGTATCTTTGTGGAATAATAGTTTAGTTTGCACCGGATAAGTTGAGTAATAGCAATCATGATCCAGACTATATTTTGGTCTAATGGAAACAAAAAGCATTCTGTGTTATTACGTTGTTCCATTCTGTGTTACCCAATACTAAGGACATCAAGACTATTATCTTTATTGTGTTCTTTTTTTAAGACGTTCTTTATTACTTATTAGAACAGCATGGATACGAGTTATTACTCTTTTTGTACTTTTCTTTGAGATCAAGCATTTGCTTACGTCACTGAGACCTAGATCACGTTGAGTATAACAGTTCCGTTGTTATAATATATTTAGGTGTGTATACAAACTAAAATCGTTTATAATTTCAAATCTGTTGACACATTCATATGTAAATGAAACACTTGACTAAAATGAAATAAATTCGATAAAATAGGTCACAAATGAGTGACATTTTTTAATTTATTTTTAAGAATTTCATAAATACTCAGATTCCCTGGAGTTGCATCATCTCCACTTTTTAAATATAAGAAGAAAAAAAAAGCAATCAACTCGAATGAGCGCTTTATTTAAATTTTTATTGACGGACTTTTGATTTTGTGTCATAACTCACAATCCAGTGGATAGAAATATGCTCATAAACATACCTTAGTAGATGTTTTCACAATCTGCATTGCAGATTTCCCAATCCTGAGCCAATGCCACGTGAATCCTTCTGTACTTTTATCCGACGACGTTTGCACTTTTGTACACACATTCCAGCCAAGGATAGGTGACACCAATACACGAACGCAATTGGCCTTGTTTCATTCAATTAATTTAATTTGCAACCGAAGCACATAGGCACAGACATTTTTAAATCAAAAAAACAATCAACCACAAAGGTCACTCAAAGTGTGCACTTGACTATTTTTTTTTTCTATTATTCATAAATATTTCTTTATCACACTTCAGATATGAACATTAATACAAAACAATTTTAACTAAAAGTATCTAGTTCTAGGGATAAGTGTGCTTTTCGTTTTATCCCTCATGCCATCCGTAGCAACGATTAGCAACAGAAAACTCTGTACTTCCGCGAGACACCCGATGCTACTACTAAATGTGATCCCAACACCCGATTACTCATTTATCACGTTGTGTCGGTCGCTACTTCGTCTCGACTCGACTCTCGTGGGGCGGCAAAACAGAGAAGAAAAAAAATCTCTTGACGCGGATGGGCAGCACCAAAACCACACAATCGGACCGCAACACCATCAACCAACACCGAACCAACTCACCGAACAGCGTTGCTGAACGAAACTGAGAATAACGCTTAGCTCCAGTAGCTAAGTTGTGGGGTCTCCATGACTTTGTCTCAGTCTGGAAGAGAGAAAGAGCACCAACAGCAGCAACACAGTATTTTGTGTAATCCAAAACGCTTTACAGTTCGCCAGAGGAATCTTGAGGTCAGCCGTGTTGTTTCGGTGCGGGTGGAGATATGCGTTGCGTATGTGTGTTCATTCCATCGATGGAATGCGGTGCGAAATTTAAGACTTCAACCAGACCTCAAAAGAAGACTTGACATTGGTGGCTATTCCTTTGCACGTCTGGTGTACTTACATACTATCTGCAGGTGGGAGATGTCTAGAAGTAAGGTGACGGTGAAACAATAGTTAGAGGAAGGTCATTCTGTGGCAGCGGAGGGGAGGAGAGTCGGCACGTAGTAAACACTAATTAGCATGCTAAATGTGTCCGTAGAACGCTGAGAGAATTGGTTAACGAACTAGATTTGATTAGCGTGTAGAGTCAGCGCATAAACAATCCAAGCGAAATTGTGCAGAAGCTGGGAAATAAAAGTGTGAATAATTATAGAGCGGCAGCTGGATTTTTCGAGTGAATTTGAATCTGTTTTGCTGCACATGTGCTTAAGTAAAATAAATCGTTTAATTCACATGAAAATGGTTCGATTCAGAACAAAAAAAAAATTATTTAGAATTATTACTTTCATATTCTTAGGAAATGGAAGTATTTTTTTTTTTTTATTATAGTACAGGATGACGCATAAAAAACCGTGTGATTTATTTATTGAATACATTCTTTTGGTTACATTTTTTTACTTGCACCTATAACATAGGGCAAGTATTGGATTCGTGCAGATTTTCGATCTCGAGAATTTAATGAATTCGGACATTACTATTTATTATAGAGAAGTCAGAAAAAGTGGCTCGGCCCATGCCGTCTGTCTGTGCACGAAGCTACAGCCTAAACGGGTAAACGGATTTTTATCACATTAATATCTAGGTTCTGTTGGGTAATTCCTAGAGGTTTTAGCCCTATTATTAACGGTACTTTACTTAAGGCTAATTTTTAAAAAGTAAAATTTTCTCGAAAACGGCTCCAACGTTTTTTATTAAATCTCACATTTAATTTATAATGAGGAATTCCAATCAATTAACATATAAGATGTCTCACCAAAATTGTTAACAACAGTACCTTAGATATAAGTTTGGTTGCAAAAAGTCAATTTGCGCGAAAGCAGCTGCAAAGATTTGAAATTTTACACTGATGCTAGTACGAATAGCAAGATGACTTACCACTCTTGGCCAAAAGTTGTTGTACTTTTAAAATTTTTTTGTTAGATTATAAACTGCAGATGCTAAAAAATGGCTTACATTTTTTTTGGTCAATACATAATGGCATTAAGGGGTTTTAGCCAATTTCCTCAAGAACGCTTATTTTCCTTAAATGTCGTATTTAGACAAATTAGCAAATTCTTATAAGATAGCATACCACATTTTTTGCGAAAATTCATTCTTGTAAACGGATCCAAAAATTTCGTTTAGATTTTACATTTTAACTACTTTTATGGAATATTATAAAAAGGCGTAAAGCAGTGGTTAATTTATAGACAACTTATAAAAATATCATTTTGCTCGAAAACTGCTCAAATAAATTCTTTTAAATTGCAAACGTGGACTAATTGACACTTTTTTTTTAGTTTTAGACTTTTATTCAGTTTACTTACAATTGTTCTTGTTTATAAACAGTAAATACTAAGTCGTTTTTTTGTGGGTGCCGTGGCTCAGTGGTTAGTGCGTTGGACTACTGCGTAAGCGGTTCCAAGTTCGAATCCAGGAATTTACCACCAAAGTTTTTTCACAGCCCCACCTCTTGCGAGCGTCTGACAAACATCCAAGAGTATTTACTGTCATGAGAAAGCTTCTCAAAAAACCCCCCCTGCCCTTCGGATACGGCATAAAACTGTAGATCCGTACTGTAGATCCGTACGTACAGCTGTGAGAAGCTAGGCCTTGGCCCTCTATGGGCTGCTTACGGCCTAATATAAAAAAAAAAAACTAAGTCGTTTATGGTATGGCTTATGGCCGTCAACCAGATTAGCTAAAAAGTTAATAGGAAACTTATGCTTTAAATATTGGTACTTTGTAGATAATTTAATTATTGATACTTCTTATGTTTAAACATTTTTAAAAATCGCCTTCTAAAATACGAGCTCTGTAGCGGATTGCAGCTGTAGCATAGTTATATAATACTTCCTATCCAAGACTACCATTAAGTAAGTTAATAACCTCATCTAGGTCTAGTGAAATTACTCCGAAATATCTCAACCGGATTTCTCTTAAAATGGGACATCTACCGATGAAGTGGTGTACATCCATCAAAATTCCACCACCATTTCTTAAAATCATAATGTTAGATTTCGATAAATTCACCGTCAAATTCAATTACTTGCAGTAGTTTTCGAGGCAGTTCATGACAAGCTGCATCCCTTCAACTGTCTCCGACAAAAACACTATATCGTCCGCAAACTTTAGCGCCGGTATCCTTACTCCACCAAGCTCGATTCCTCCCGCTACTTCTCCTACTATATCGTTAATAAATAAGATGAAAAGTAACGTGCTTAAGATGCATCCTTGCTTAACTCCCATTTGTGTTCAAACGTTGCAAACGTGGACTAGATTCGTAGAGTCCAATAATATTGCATTCCAGATTTTTGGCCAAAAGTGCTAACAAGGGTACCTTACTTATAGGCAAATTAACAAAATGCCTCTCAATTGAAAAAAGTTTTACATATTTACTTTCATATGTCGATCGTCTTTGGAATCTCTACTGCACACAAAACGTATGAATATGTAAAGTGCAAGTCCAAGTGCAAGTGGAAATCTGTACGACCCAGTCGTGGACTTCATTTTAATTCAGTTTGTACGGAAAAAGATATACATATGTGAAGATACGAGTATATCGAAAAGTAAACTATCAATATTGAATATTAATATATTTTGAATTTTTAAATTCTTTATAGATAACTAGAGAATATCAATGTAACATATCTAACATATACATTTATTCATATGAAGTCTGTTAAAGTAAAGCTGGTTATATGAAAAAAAAGTGCTGCGTAGGACAATGAAGAGAATCCTAATTGTAATTCTCTATAATATATTACTTTTTTATGACAGCTAGAACATAATCATTGTTGAATGAGGACAATATATACATACATATCTCGTATTCAATTAGCAGATGTGCTAGTTGATTTATGCATTCCTTTCATTGATTGACATCCTCGTGAAGTAGTTCTTGAATTACGTTATGGAAATCTATCTAATAACATTATTCAGAGCAAGAACTACTCTCTACTACTTGATTATTGGTAAAGTAATGACAAAGTCTAAGAAAACCGTCATGTACACTTTTATGCTTTTGCACGCAGGTCAATCCATTAGTTTTATGGAACTGAGATTATTTTCTTAGATTTAGTGTTTACCAGAAACGGATCTCACATCATTCTGCATATTTATTCACTTAGGCAGATCACAAGGTCATAGTGTAAATTAACAATGTACTTGCAAAACAACACATTTAAATGGATTCGGAAGCAATTATAATAATTCACAACTTGCTAGAATCTTGATTTTATTTTCAGCTGTCAACTTCCTTCTTTGAAGGTCAAATGTAACATCTGTCAGCAATTTGAATTTGAATTTGAATTTGATAAGCCTTCAAAAATGCATTTACAGTGCATTATACAATTTCGTAAGTTGTGTCAAGCATTTATTATTCAATTTCTTGTTTCCTATAGATAGAGATAACTGAGTACCACTAAGATCCTGCCAGATCCTTTGTCTGAAGTATCCAAATGATACATCCAAAAAACAGAAGAAAAAAAAACAGAGACAAGAAACAACCCAATTTAAATAAATACTCACTCTTCAATCCGGTAGTCCTCCTGTAGTCCATGTCAACTTCAAGTGTTTAGAAATGTATGACACATGACTCTAGGAGGAGAATGTGCTTGCCTCTTATTTGGCATGACAATGCCTAAGCACAACAAGAACTCTGACCCATTAGATATTCCTCGGTTGGCTCTGTAGAACAAAACAGAACATCTCTCTCTTGGTAGGAGACTACTACACCATCCCATCCACTTTCCAGCCGCATCCTAAATTAGAATTTCCAATTTACATTTGCCAGCAATGAATTTTATGATTTATTCAGTCCGGCAAGTGCTTCCAGTGATTTGCATTTTAAATGTTATCTCCAGGCAAAAACCTTTAAATTCAAAAGCTTGGCTGTTTATTTGGTTTCGATTTGTTATTACATATTTTCTTTTTTATGGAGAAAAAGCAAAAAAAAAAAAAGAAAGAGCACACGAAGCTGCTGTGCGAATCAGGTATGGTGAATGACCCCATAAAGAATTATCGCGCACACAGTGCCCAGTTAATTAATCTTAACAATCTCCACACACTGAGATTACCATTTGACCACCATCCACGACGTTGCATGAAGTTCATTAGAACACATGGTGATTTTGAAACCAATTTCCTATCGCATGTCTCCATTTAGATGGGAAGACAGGCGCGCGTGAAATTGCACGGCGGAAACTTGAAAGACCTGCTTGTGGCAAAAATACTGAAGACGCCCTAGAGTGCGTCTCTGCTGTATGTATGTCTGTTCAGTTCTTTGAATTAATATGATTGGCAAACATTTAATGACACACCTGGTGGAATGTTCATCACGGTGACGGCAGCGGCAGCGGCAGCGGATGATGTAGTGCTGGATCCTCCTAATGGTGAGGAATTTATTGATGACTACCGATAGATAAAAGAAAAGGAAATAAAAATACTGCATGCCGCATCAGACTGCGTAGATTGTTTATTATGCGATTTGAAATCGGAAATGCAAATGAGTCAATCCTTGAAAATGTGTTGTGTTTGTGTGCTTTTTTATGACACATTTGAGGGGATTTGTTTGTTTTTCTTTCAACAGTTATTGTGGTCGGCCATGTTTTACGGTTCCAAGGAAACGTTTCAATAAAAATATATATTACGAATGAGGTCAATAACTTGGTGGCAATGCTCAGCACCTTAATTTGCCAGACGCAACTTAGTAATATGAATTGAAATGTCTTGTGATGATGTTTGCAAATGATACAGACAGATTTTTTATAACTCTATCTTGACTCTCGAGTCAAGCAATTTTCTTAATTGCTTTCTGCCGGCGACATCTGACTTTTTAAGAAAACATACCGAACCTGTTTGCTATGCATTGTAGTACTATAAAGCTATCAAATTTAAGTCACACTTATGTACATATAAACTTGAAATTAAGCAAAAAGTCATTCGAGTTTAGACAGTGGGTGGTTCTGGATTCGTTTTAGATTGACTACGTAATTATATGCGGTTTATCGTACAAAGAAAGAGAGATTGGTTGAGATAATGTCAATTAAACTACAGTGAGTAAAGGGTGGGCCATCTAGTGGTTTCTTTTTAAATCATTTTGACACTGACAGCTGTTTCCCGCTCGAAATCTTGACAGAAAGTCAGTATCATACCTCCGCGGAACGAAATTAGTTGCTTTACGCTTGAACAACGTTTGGAAATATTGAAAACTTTTTTCCAAAGCGAATGATGTCAAACAGTGGGTTTTTTTGAAAAGAAGTTTTGGCCGAAATGAAGCAGTCCGCCTGTTGTCCGCAAGTTTGTGCAAAGATTTCAAGAGACTGGCATGCTAGTGGACAACACTTATGGTCCCCGTCGTCGTACAGTACGCACAGACGAGAATGTGGCAGCTGTAGCCGAGAGTGTGAGACTCATTTCACGAACATCAGCTATCTAACAGTTTGACGCACTAGCCTGAGGAGAATTCTGTTAAAAAGATCTTGGATTATTCGCTTACAAGGTCCAATTGACTTTATGACATCCGCCTCGTTATCGCTTCGCAGTTTGGGCCTTACGGCAGCTTTTATTGGGCAACCAATTTGGGCGAAAAATCATCGTGTTATCAGACGTCTTGGCGAGATCAATTGGCCGCCTCGAAGCTGCGACTTTTTTTTTTGTGGGGAACCGTGAAAGACCGATGTTATGCCAAAACCATCTTAAGGTACCACAATAACCACCAGCGCTGCAGTGGGCGTAGTTTTCATTGCACCCGTAGGACGTACATAAGCTAGTCCTCGCAATTTGCTGGGTCTGTCTTGTGTTGTCCTATGTTGAGTCTTTTGCCACCATACCGGGGCTCCGTACGTAACAATTCATCTTGCTATCGCTGTGTAGAGCAATGGCTTCATTTTGGGGCTTAGACTCCAGTTTCGGTAAATAAGACTTTTCCTGCTCCATAAAACAAACCTGGCTTTGTCTATGGCTTTTTTCATATGAGAATTCCAACAAAGTTTTTCATCAGCAGTTAGGTCGAGACATTTGGCCTCCTTTTAGAATTGTATTGTTTTGTTCAAAGAGTGTAGGTGGATTTAATCCTCTTGTTAGTAGAAACAACTTGTGCCCTTTTTGAAGCCAACTTTATGGCATCAGTCAGCCACAAGGTTTAATGTCCTCTGGAGATGATTCGAGATGGTCTCTTATATCGTCTGCGTAACCTTGGACAAAAAAAACTTCATCACTGGGTATTTTAAGGAGTTTATCGACTACGATGGACCACAAAAGTGGAGAAAGAACACCCCCTTGCGGGCAACCTTTCGCAGCCGTGACCCTAAGTTTCTTGTTGGCTAATGAGGTGTTTATTTTTCTGTTTTCTAGCATGCATTTTATCCAGTTACATGTGGTATTTTCTTCTCCTGTGTATCGCATACATACATCTGTATATTAAGGCGTGTTCGGTATTATCGAAAGTCCCTTGGATGTCAAGGAAGCATCCAGCCACGTACCCTCCACCGCTTAGGGCTTTTTCGATCCTTATTGTGGGTTCCTGAAGAGCATGGGTGGTAGATTTAACAGGTTGATAGACATATTGATTTTTATGCAGAGGGTTTGTAATGAGTCCTCTATATCTGATATGTCTATCAAGTATTTTTTCCATAGTTTTTTGAAAGAAGGATGTAAGACTGATAGGCCGATAGGACATCGGCAGTTCAGTTGGTCTACGACCAGCTTTTGGTATAAATTTTACTGCAACTTCCTTCCAGCTTTTTGATATATAACTCCAGGCATAAGCAAGAATCTATTTTGTATTAGATAAGATAAGAGCCCACATGCTTAAAATGACAAGGATCCAATGTTTAACTTCATCAGCAATCTCATTCAAAGTTTCGAAGAATGTAGTGCAAAAAGACAAATTTTGCTATTGCTGTCTCTTTCCAAGACAGAAGACACCCCTTAACGTATCAACCACCAACATCATCTAAAAAAAACCATTCACCCTATTAATAGATACAGTTGATGTGTATAATTCGATCTATTTTACAGCTCCTTCATTACTAAAGCAATTCACGTCACAATTACAAACAAAATTATGCAGTCATTGTCTGATATCTCTTCTTTATTGAGGTTAAGTTCATCTCTTTAGCCCTAGAGTCCCATTACCATACAAAAAGAATAATTCAAATCTTCCAGGCAACCGCCATCCTTTGTGTCTCTATCTTAGACAAAAAGCTTTCCCCCTTCTGGGCAGAGAATAAAGCAAAATGAATTTCATGTAATCTCTGCAAAACTAAAATTTGATCCACACGCGCACCAAGAGGATACCCAAACGCCGAAGGTCATTCGGTATATCTGCGCCCACAATTTATCCAACACAAATCATTTAGATAATCTTGGACTTTTAGAAGAAGATACAGTACAGTAACTGCAGCCACACTAAATAATGAACTTTAAAAAAATATCCTTAAAAATTTTTATAGTTCTTCTGAAAAGGATGAATCAACTCATAAATAAAAGGAAACTATAACAACTGCGGTTAACCAGATTCAAACACTATTCTCACCGATTTCTTTAAAGGCATAATGTGGTTTTGAGCCTGTCTTTTTATTTGAACTGAGGCAAAGAGAGATGCCTTCGGGTGGTTATTGTGGCGCCTTTATTTTCGATGAGAAATGGTTTCATTGCTCCCACTTCAGGAAGCACACAAATTCTGTTGGCGATGAACCGCAAAAAAAAAAAAACGACAAAACAAAACAGAACAGAAAAAGACCGCGAGCGTTTAAGAAGGAATCATTTCTCCTTTTTATCATTTCACGCATTCATTCGGAGAGAACTACTATGTGTATCTGTTAAGGGGATGGTAAATAAAGTTGGTTTGCTTTTACCATCGAAAGGGACAAAGAACTGTGACGTCAGACGAGACGTGTAGGATGTCGAAAACTTTTTTTGTTTTCTTTTTCTTTTTGTAGACATGGTCAATGCCAATACTCGTGAGTGTGTTCCAAGAAAGAAGGCAAAATTAAGAAATTGCCCCCGGGAAGACGATGTTAATGACATTTGCAATCATTCTAAATGGAGACTGTTTTAAATTGGACTCACTCGTTCTTTGTGTTCAGCCTCCCCCTCCATATGGATGTATGTATCTGTCTGGAAGGAAAGAAGTGGCAAAGGAGTGATATATAATTTAAGAAAATGACTTTTTAACTTCTTAATCAGTTCAAGTCGTTCGAAATAATTGTGTGTGTCGATGTTATTATGAATGAAGAGAGAATCGTAAAAATAATTAACTTTTCGATTGTACATTCTCTAAATGTGGTGTTAGTTGCGAAAAAATATAAGTATATTAGTTAGATAGTTGGGTTTGTCGAACTTTTACCAGGGTTTTTAGACATTCTGAATATCTATGTACACAGACGTGACGTTTCTCTTCAATAAATGCTAATTATTATTTTTTTAAAGAAAAAGTAGGTACTTTCCCCATATACCCGTCGTCCACTATGTGCGCAACGCATCCAACCAACTCCGTTCAACTGTTTATTGAACACGTAGCCCCGTACACCTAGTTGTTCAATTCATTCAATTATTGAATAGCCGCGTACACCTAGTTGATCAACTTGTATGGTTTTGGCAAACAAACTGGTTGCTCGAGTTGATCAACTGCGTTGTTGGTGTGGATGCACAACGAGTTGATATTCGCGTAGAATAGATCAAGGATTGCATGTTGATCAACGCCACTGACAGCTGTAGCGGATCCTTCAGCTCTCTTCCACGTTGACACAAGTCACAAAGAACATGAACGAAAATAAAACATTGAAACACACATTGGCTAATCATGTGAGCTCATCAATGAACTGCTTCAACTCGCACTAGCAGGCAAGTTTTGTCGTTCTCAACACAACTCATCCCAACGAAAAATTAGAAAAGTTGAGCAACGCGTTGAAAAAACAATGTGCAGCACATTATCTCAAATTCGTTGCTGTACGCGTTGCACAAGGATGTGCTTATAAACTCATTGAGCAACGAGCTCTAACTATATCCAACTCCAAATCGTTGGTTGGACAAAGTTAAGGGCCTCGTACATTAGAGTTGAATGTGTGAAATGTGTTGCACATGTAGAGGACGACAGGCATTGTAATATACATACATGCACAATCACACAGTATCAGCACAAGGCTAAGGCCTAGCCCCTCACAGTTTCAAGTGCAATGCACGGATTACATTTCTACACTTGTAGAAGGGCAGAGAGTTTTTAAGAAACTTTTCGAAGGGATGAAATACTAAAACGTGGACTATCATATTTGAAAATATTTTGCTCTTAGCTCAGAAACCGATAAATGATAGCATATTTCTATATTTCTGATTTTTGTCCTCAAGACCTAAATCTTTATAGCAAAAGACGCGACGAAATGTAAGCAAACTATCCATTTCTATTTCGTCGGCAGATACACTAAGCGCTGCTAAATATCAGAATAATTTACCAAATTTTTAGAAAACTTTACAAAAGTTTATTTCATAACCACCTATTTAATTTCTTAATTATTATGATGAATTCGTATACTTTGATATACATAGGTGCATGTAAAGGTGAGCGTATCTGTATGAATGTACATTTATAAAGTAAGGGAAGGCACATTATGTAGTTTGTCGTAAATGCAATAAATATTTTTGCATAGCAATCAAATTGGGACCATGTATCAAAACTACTGTAAACGATTAAACTTCTTCCTGCGATTAAAAACATAAAATATATATAAATTTATTTACATAAGTGCCAAGCAAGTTTTGATAAAACTTAATTTGTTATGTACATACATATTATAAAACCTAAAGTCTCTGGGACTTGATGACCGCATAACTAGAGAACCACTCATCTACGTTTTTTCATCCTATCCTAAGGGTAAATTAAGTTTGACACATAGTTTGTAACATAAGGAAATATTTCAAGGAGACCTAAAGAAGTATGTTTATAGGTGACCAATATCAGTAGCCAGTTTTTGAGCCTTATATTTCGAACTAGGAGAATGAAATTTTGTATACGAAGTCTTTGGGTATCGGGATAGAACAAGTGTAAATATTTTCAAAATCCGCTTACTGACACGCCAACTTTTTGAAAAAAATCAACTTTTCGACTAATTTAACATAAATCTTGTAAAAACTTAAGCAAATGTGTAGATATTTAACATACATATCTCCCATACATTATGTATGGCCACGCCTACATTTAAGGGGCAGTTTTCGTACAAAATTCAAAATTTTCAATACCACGCCTACTTTTTGAGAAAATTCAAGTTTTGGAGTGATTTCATAAGAAATTTGAAAAAAAAAGAAATTAGGCAAGTCGGTGGAAAGATCTATGTATGTCTGTATTTAGGGAAGGGATAGGGTATCCCACGATCCGCTACAGACAGATTGTAGCACGTCCATTTGTCTTTTTTTATTCATGGATGTATTCTTCATTTATTTCCAATTTAATACGCATCATAGTAAAAACTAATCAGGTTTTTAGGGTATGCAAATTTAAAAATTCTTATACAACGACACACCGATCGCATTGAATCTTTTGAATTAATTATCTACCACACAACAAAACAAGGACGAGTACATGTTAACTTCAAATTATTGGCAGTATTTATAAATGTCTATCAACCAATATTATTTACAACGGCGCACAATTTCTAAGAAAATAATAAAACACTATTTAACATTTAACTTCACCTTACGATGTTTATGCAGATAATAATATTCATCTGGTTTAAACGAGTTTTGTTACATCCACTAAGTCGGTGCTTGTTAAGCGTTATCTATAAGCGCCTCTAAAATTCGTCTTTCCCAAACGAACGATGAAAGAAAACAGACCAAACAAAAATCTTTTAATAAATTTCTCCCAAAACGTAAAATCTCTCACTGTCACTCGAAAAACGTACACAACCTAGGTGCTAATGACTATGTAAATGCTTTAAAATGTTTACGGCGCTGACCTTTTCATACATGGGACCCGGAAACTATGAAAAAGGAAATTGCTGAACCAGATCGATTAGATATAAATATTAATTTCAGTCATGGAGAGATGCTTTCGAAATTTCTCATTCATAAAAATGATAGTTGTAGATATACATAACACAACATACTCTCACCAAAACAGAAGTTATATCACACACTGAATGCACTTGAAAAAAAAATATCTAAAACCGCATAGAAGCCAGTGTCTAGCTTATACTAGTTAATCGAGTTCCGATAGAAACGCAAATTTTGTTGTTCGTTTGTCTTCAAAAACAGAAGATAAAATAGAGAGTATGAGGCGAAATAGATTTGGGGCGATATATAGGTATATGTATACATATTTCAGGCCTAGAATTGGGCTTGTCAAAGAATGCGAGTAGGAGCACTTGGCGAATACGCATGGAGTGTAGTGTCATTTACCTGATAAAAGCTCTAGGGCATTGTTGCTTTTCTCTTTTTTGAGTCGCTCAGGCTTGGCTCATGTGTGGTGGAGTGTTGCGGTTCGATGAACTTGTTAGCGGTTCATTTCGATAAAACGATGGAAAGGTTTTTTTTTTTTTTTTTTAATTCCGAAGCGAATCTATTCGCCTGTTTTTTTTATCGGAGAAGAGGAATTAATTAATTTTGAATTTTTTTTTGCTTTTGAACAATGTACAGAATAATTTACAATCTTATTAGGTATATCGTATAAAAAAGATAAATGGAATTAGTCAATTTCAGCTAGGGTCATGCGACATTGGCAACAACAGCAGGAGATTTAATTACCTCAACCTTCGATATGTAGGTAAGCTGTCGGTTAATTAGCGCACATGTTCTTAAAACGGCGATGGGTGAGGAATTACTGATTGATTTATTATTGGTGAATCATACTATTTAGAATCATGTTTCCCTTGCGAAATTTCACAGTGAAACTAAGCGTAGCAATAAATGTTAACAAGCAAAGTAGGAAGTTTTGAAATAGGCTTAGTGCTAGGGATTTTTATGCTTTGAAAAGTACTAGATTGCAAAAGCCTATTGTTTTCTCTTATACTTTTTTGATACTACATTTTCATCTTTTCATAAAAAAAGACAGCAAGTTTGCATTTACGAAAAGCGAGGCAAATTTTTGCAAGCCACTGTACCTAAACTGTCATAATTTATTTTCAAATATGACTGGAAAGCAACAGAAAAAAACAGAAAAGTTGAAATTAAATGCAGAAATGTCAAAAAAAGCTGTTATTGACTGAAAAATGTGATGAGAGGTACATTTAAAAAGTATCCATCCCATCCTCGGCAGATTTTTCGGCCATGCACCCACAACAGACTACACTACGCCTTACATTGACTTCAAAATACCATTTACCTCAGCTTACACTAGCATAGAAGAGTGGAAAAACAACCGCATACCAAAATGCCGAATCCATAGCTATTTACACTGATGGATCAAAAATGGACACCGGTGTAGGATCCGGGATCTTCTCCTAATGACTGGGTATATCCAGATTTATACGACTCCCAGACCACAGCAGTGTTTTCCAAGAGGAGGTCCTGGCAGTTACAACAGCTGCCGTAAGAACAATACCGCCAGAAGGTATCACTTTCTTTATCGACAGCCAGGCAGCTATCAAAGCAATTACCGCCATAGAAATAAAATCCAAGCTTGTGAAGTCGCGAAGAGCTTAAGGTTCTTGGAACACAGCACTAGGTTCTGCTCTGCTGGGTCCCCGTGGCACGAGGCCGTCCCGGTAGATGAAAAGGCAGATGAATTAGCAATGAAATCTTCATCGGACCCACTTGAACAGACCTCTCCATAAGCACCCCGCCCTGCGCTCTCAAGCTTGAAGTAGGGAAACTGGCTATGAGAGAGGCGAACTTGAGATGGAAGTCCCTAGATACTTCCAAAACTGCCAACTTTTGACAAGGCAACGACCGAGAGAATTATCATCAAGGACAGACGTTCACTGTCCATACTCGTGAGGATACTCACGGGTCACAACACTTCTTTCAGGATCTAGGAGAACTCTGCAACGCCAACACATGTTGTTGAACTTCATCAGAACATCAGGATGGTTTGTATATACGGGTAACGAGTAAGTACAACCATGGGCAGTTGTTACAGATATTTATAGGTTAAATGAGCAAGGGGTACTTTTCCAAACGCCCCCTATGGGTGACACAATGGGTCAGTGTTGACCTGAGTGCGGCGGAGGTATTTCGTTTCCTCTGCCAACCCATAAACCTAACCTAACCATATAGCCTGTGAGAAATACGGCCTTGAACCTCTATGACCTAGGCTTTTGGCACATTATTTTTTTCAAGTTTTTAATAGAAGAGGGCATGGTTTTCAAAACTACACACCTCAAGCTTATTTGATTAACAATTTTCTTATAAAGTCTCCTTTCTATTTGATATGTCACAATATAGGGAAAGCAACCCTTTTGCTTTAGGTCCCTTAAAAAGTGGCCCGAAATTACGTTTGTTAAGAAATTCATGTCCTAACTCTGCCTCTCTTTTCTGAAAGAAACACAGAAAATTAGACATTGTACCTATAGAGACTTAAATATATTTTTTTACGAAGGTCGTGTAATAGACACACGGGTACTAAAAAGGCTCACGAACTAATCCATAAATAAACATTGACGATTTAAATTTTTGCTAGCGGCAAACCTTGTGTTTTTTTTTTAACAATTCAAACTTTTAAAGGCAACAAACAAATAATCTTATCCCAACTTAACAACCAAATAAAATCGAGTAAACATAAATCTTAGCAAATTTCTTGGTGTTTTCTTTGATTCCCCACCCTCAGTCAAGCACTTAGCGTTTCATCATATCCACTCAAGGCTCACTTTAATTCCTTTTTTTTTTTAAATCCGCTGAAAATGCAAAACGTTTCGTTATAGAGAGAGAATAAGAAGAAGATACACTACACCTAACTCTCGACGTTTAAGCGTCCACGTACATATATATCCCGAAGCACTTATGCAAATTAAAATGAAGAAAATGACTTATAATAGGCAAATAATTTTTGTATGCTACCTTCGGCGAATTTATGAGCAAAGCACTTGGTAATTTATTTTCTTGTTAAAATTTATTTAAAGCTTAAGAAGGAGATGTAAAAAATGAAGAAAGACACATCGTGTGACGAAATAAAATAATATAGTATTATACCTACAGAAAAGTTTAACTCTGAACGAAGGAAAGGTCTGCTAGATGAGTACGTTTGCATCCCTGGAGGAAGATTTAGAATTATGTTTTATTAACAACTTTTGAGTTATTGTTTTTGAAAAAAAAGGTTAAAAGCTTATGAGCATAATAAAGTAGAAGGGAAAATTGAACATTTCATTCTATTGATACGGGGATGGGGAAAAAATGTAAAGGAAAACAAGTAAATGTATATGTAGGTATAACTAGTTGATACTGTACCTCAGAAATACTATTTTGCAGCTCCTTTCCACTTGCGCCTGGAACATACGTAGGTTTGATGAGGGAGAAGAAGAAACACTTTTCCATAATGTGGCTGCCTGGCATTATCGACCACAAGGAAGCAATTCCTTGATGAAGACTGAAGAACTCTCAAATATTTTCGACTTGGCTTCTAGAGTCTCTACAATGCCTACGCGCCATCGTTTGCTTTTTGGGCAATGTGCCTCAGCTCTGCCAACTCTTTCCCCGTTGGCGTGCTTCCTTCTCAACTGTACACTTAAGACTGCCGCGTATCCTGCCATCCTGGGTAAGAGGCTTCCATTTTATAGCGTGGTTGACTATGGACCTGTCAACCTTTCGAAAAGTGTGACCAATCCACTGCCATTTTCGTCGTCATATGGTTGTGTCCATAGGTTCATGGCCCGTTCTCTGATAAAGCTTTTGGTTAGAGGTACGGTTTGGTCAGAAAATCCTTAAAATATAGCGTAGACACCTATTGAAGAACGTTTGCAGCTTCCGTCCATATAGCACCATGGATTCAACTTTGGAACGGAACAGTTGTAGCTTGGTGTTAAAGCTTATTGCACTACTTCGCCAAACGTGGATAGCATACCAAAGGCTTTTTTAGCTTTGCCTATTCGACTGGCTATAGCAGTTCTGTTCCGCCATCGGTTGACCCAATACTCCCAAGGTATTTGAAACTCTCTACTCTCTCAACCATCTGTCCAGCAATGCATACATATATGTATGAGTTGATGAGTTCGGTCCTTGGCTGATCATTTGTGTTTTGCCGATTTAATTTTCAGCCAACGACGTCTGCTTCTCTCTCCACATCTGCTGTCCATTATTCTGTACCAAATTTTATCCTAAATCGGACTACCAAAGCGAAAGGGATGTAATCAAAACTTTGTGGATAAATGTGTGGGGAACCATCATCCCTAGCTGATGCCTTAAAAGGTTTTGATCAGTCAATGGCCTTTTTATTATTTCTTGACTGAATAGTTTTCCAGACAAGCAGTCAACTCTTCTCATGTCGCTTCAATTCGTTCTTTTTGAATGGTATTCTTTAACTTTATTTCGAATAAGTCTACATAGATAGGTATTATTAACTCAATCTATTTCGTCTCATATTTTGGTTGGTTTAGCGGTGCAACATCAACATCTGTCATGTTTTGACATTTGAAGATGTAAGCAACATAATTTCATGCAAAAGAATGGTAGTTAGTTCGTTTGGGTCATATTACGTTAAATTCCACTCAAGTTTTTGAATCAGGTACGATTAGTTGACGACAACATTTGCAATAAAAGACCTCATTACTGTGAACTTGAGTACTTTTTCTTGAATAAAATTTAAAAAACTAGATTTGTATTTATGAGATGGTCAAAAGCTAACTCTAGTAAGTGAATTGACATCACATTCAACCAGGATTTTCTGTGCATGAACTTTTCCTACCGGAGTCTCACGCAAGCCTTTTATTCATGACTGAGTCCAAAGATGATTTTTTTCATGAATTATTCTGTGACTAAAGGAGTCTGCGGCACATTTAGCTTACAGCAGCAGAATCTGTTGTCGAAGTTGACACAGGTACCACCTTCACCACTTTAATGGCGGCCATTGAGTGACTATTTTCACTTGACACTGAACAAAAGTGTACTCACAACATTCATATAATTACAATAAATTACAATACATATATGTTCATATGAATGTACGTTCAAATACTTAACTCTACAGTGCAATGTTGTACATCTTTATGGCAGAAAGCAGTACGCCTGGAACTGTGTCTATGCTCTTCTGCCAAGGGATAACTAGGTTACACTTTACTATCTGAAGTCATTGGTGAAACAAAGTTATAAGGCTACCAAGATTCTTCCTGTCCTTTTTTATAGTAGAAACATATTGACTGACACATTACATACAGCAACGACAACAGCACACAACATATTTTTCAATGCAACAGTACAAACTGAGCATGAGAATAGCAAGAACAACTTTAACTTCAACATGCGGTTTTAGGACTTAGGTCTGACGTTGCTGTTGCTGTGGTCAATGTGTTCTGTTGCATTGAAAAGCATTGGCTCTGAAAAATGTCCTCCAATTGTCAAAGTTGCTGTTGCTATGTCAATGTGTTTCTACTATTAGATTCGAGTGTTGTGAGATGTGCTATCGCCAGAAATGCCAGAAACGAAAATAGTCCTACCGATTTCTGTTTTAATAAAAAATATAACGAAAGTTGTTTGTTATTCATCTTCTAAAAACTCTCAAAAATCTTCCAAGTCTGCAAGCAAATTAGACGAAACTATTCCTCATTTAAATACTTTAATACAATGGCGCAGTACTCATTGTTAAACTAACCCATAACTCTCGGTCAATACCGCTACATAAGTAAATATTCTTTACACACAGGGGAGTAGGTATAAACTTTAAATTAAATTGAAATATCAATCGTAAACCGACAGTTCACTCGCCCTCGCCCACATCGTTGCAATATTTGTGGCGAAAAACTTTACTCCTCCTCGTAAGATGCAAGAAGGCATTCCATTAAATTGATATCTCTGTGAAATCTTTCTCTCCTTTACGCCCATCATCGGCCCTCGTCGAGGATTCTTACAAAAAAATAAAAGAAGAACATTTTTATTGCGCACACGTTTTCTCAAAAAAAAAAAAAAAACATCCTAACTTTCGCTTTTATCTTTCTCTCCCTCGCGCCGAAAAAAAAAAGTTTATAACTTGTTTTAAAGTTTTCTTCAAATTTAAGACGAAATTTATTGGATCGCGTGGCAGGACATACTGAATCTAAATATGTCCTCACATCATTCTAACAAAAAATTCCGGTTAAATTTTTGTACACGGCCAATGAACCAAACACACAGCTAAAATTCATGCCGGAAACAATTGTAAGTTTGGAGATCCTTCTATGTATCTATGGCCTCCTCCCCGAAGTAATTTATCTTTGGGTGCGCGCTGTGACGGGCAAGCGATGTCATTGTGTCGGTTTATGGTCGTGCGCTGTTGGCTCCGGAACAACTCAAGAATAAAGTAGTAACATTTAAGGGTGCTTGGTTATGCTAAACTTTATTGTTTGCCGTAGAACCTTCTCACTGTAGCTGGGGCTGTAATGATGAATTAACCAACAGAGAGTCGTCCCTTTAATGTGCTTGTCAATTGGGGTTTTTTTTTTCTTTCTCCTAGGAGTTGTTCAACACACACTTGGAATAATGGATGAGAGTCTGAAATTCGCAATTGTTCAATTGATGGGTGGTATTGTTTCTTCTTGAGAAACTTGGTAAAGTTGTGAATCTTTTGTGAGATGGCCTTAAATTTCCGAAATGGATTTCCATTGATGTCTGGTACTTAGAGTACTTTATCTGCGACTGACGCAAAGAAAACAGACTGTTTGTGATAATGACAAGATTGTGTTTTCAAGCGGAGCAGGATGTCGTTTACGATGTGGAGTTAGTTATTAGGTTGCTGTTGTGCGAATTTCAGCGAAAAATAAAAATGGGTGGATACAGCAGGATACGGTGTGGTATTGTTAATGGTATCGTCATTTTCGGAAACTCATCCAATTGCAATTTATCGATCTTTAGACTAAGTACTTTTTTAGGAGACAATCTCATATCGAGAAGCCAAAAAGCCTTAAGAAAAAAGAATATTTAACGGGCTCAGAGGAAAACATCAAATTGGACTGTGTGAGGAATATTCTTGACAGACATGTTCATACGGCATACCGAAGTATAGGTTACATTCCAATGTCAGACTTAATCGCAGAAAAATGTTCTGAATCCTTCTCCTTTTGGGAGGACCAATGGTGTGTATATGCAAAATTCGTACATTCCATTATGTTTGGTTCAGCCGATCATTCAAATGGCAGCCTCGGCTTCGCTAGCAATGCTTCAAGCGGTCGGTTAATTTTTTGATGACTCGGTCCAATATGTACGGCGTTATTTCGAAATATGGTTATAATGGCCTCGACCTCGACTATGAGGTTAAACTAAGGACTTGCCGTAGCCATAGAGAAATCTAATCGAGTGGTGTCATGTCGCATAATCGCGACAAGGAATTGATGAGCGCTCATCGTGAGATGACCCAGATGATCGACAACTTGTCCTTGTGGATTGTTTTCGCTCCAAAACTAAAATGTTGCTTGTTGACATAGGCGCTCGGGTCTCATCCGACAAGATGACTTTTTGGCGAAAATCGGAATCTCGTGCCAACATTTCCATCACCCAATTAGCGAACTGACGGCGATAGCTCTGGTCATCCGGCTTCAATTTTTGCGTCAGCAGAATCACCCAAATCTGGAACAAATAATGCGGATTGACTCTGGCGATGCCCTATTCAGCTGATCGGCGCAGAATCGACATTTATGGATCTTCTTCGAAAGATCAATCTCTGTCTGGTTGGTGGCTTAAGGTGCTAAAGGGTTCACTCACGCTCAAACTTTTCCAAGGTTAGACGAACAACAAATTATTAACATTTTAACATGAATAAGCAGCACAAAATTGAACTCAATCAGGTGTCCGGATACGAATGGATACCGGGAAATGAGAAGACTGATGAACTGGCAAGAGGTGGCTAAACATCGACCACAGAACAAAATCACCCATTCGAGTACATCCCGTCTAGTACCCTCAAACTTGCAGCTGGGAAAAAAGCCACGAAAGAAGCAAATCACAGGTGGACATCTATAGAGACCAGTGTCATTACAAGGAAGCTATGGCCTATGCTTGACAAATCAAGAACCAAGAGACTTGTTAGGAAAGAGTGGAAGTCCATTTACACTTTTGTAGGAAACGTCACAGGGCACAATACTCTGTAGAGGCTGCGGTGATGAAAGCACGTTTTATGCCACTATTCTGGTCCTCAACATGCAAGATATGCACAAGTTCCTGTGGAGAGACTTCTTTAATGATCTAGATGAACTCTCTATCATATCTATGGACTCCATATGGGAATTCATCAAGTTCACTGGTTGGTTTGTATGGGGCCAGTTATAGCTATCATTGGAACAAATCATTGGAACAGTGGTTTCATTTTGTTGACCAGTCAGTTATATCATCCAAAGATTTCTATCAGTGCAAGGCTCTGTTAGTGAAATGGCAACAACAAAGTATTGGTTTTGGGGTTGGAGTTGATCATTGAAAAGAAAAGTGACAGATGAGAACAGAAAGAGAATAGAACACATAAGTGAAACGACTGTGTTCCAAGTTATAGAAACGAAGATCACCTGTTAATTGAAATCGATTTTGATCAGTGAAATAAAAAAAATTTGATTTATAGAAAAGTTTTAATCAAAATGAGGTATTTTTGTTTGTAAAAAAATTATACAAGTGATAAGCTTTATTTTGATATCAATTAAAGCCAATATTGTTTGTTTTATCGTCTTAAAATTGGAAATCAAAATTTTCAATGATGCATGACCAACCCCTATATTGGACTGCAAACAAGGTAAATCCGTTCACCCATTGAAGCTGCAACCTCGCTGACAGACAGACACAATTGCCAGTCTCCGTTTTTCGACTTCTTTATGAAGTTTATGTCAAAATTTATCAAAATCATGGGTGGAAAATTTTCACGAATCCAAAACTTGCCCTATAGGCACTGAGAAAATAAACGTACGCCACATAAAGCCTACCATCCAACTTAAGCCTTCAAAAAAAAAAACCATGATTCAAACACCTAATGACACCGACCATTCACAATGCTTCCATAGGATCCTCCAAGGCCAACTACTCTCGTCCTACCATAACAAAAAAAGGACTAAACCATTTAGCACCGAAAACAAAACCCATCGTCTCTCATTACAGATTGCTTAATGTTGCGCCATAACCCATTAGTATGCCAACAACTCTCGTCTAATTACCCAAAGGTTCGGTTATATACTTTTCCGCAGATTTACTATACTACCTCAACCGATTCTGATGCTACTCGTCCAAAAAGAGTAAGTTCCCATGCCCGTCCATGACCTCATAATGGAACATAAAAACTAATCGCTAAGAAGCTAATTTCATGTTTCGAAAACCCAATGATGTATGCGCCTGACTGTTGCTATATTGTGTAGCGTGCAAAAACCGACATATTGCACACACTATGTATCTATGTATCTTATAGTTACAGACGAAAAAGTATTACTTCATTGGCGTCATCAATTATAATTGTGAAGAGTAACACATCTCCAGATGTTTTCCGATGATTAAACAAATTATTTTAAAGATGCTTTCAGGTGCTCAAGGCACCGTGATTGACACCATTCAACGAAGTTGCTCCGTTGTCCGTGGCGAGGAAAGATTAATCTCTCAGCGCGACCGGCCCGTGTCTCGTCCCATGTGGTTACCTTGAACAGAGATTGACCGAGAAGGGCGAACAATAAATAAATGATTGTTTAATCTTTGCGTTTGCTTATTTTTATTTTTATTTTTATAATACGTTAATACTCTGTTGACGGCGGCGGCGGTTTTTTTTTTTTTTTTTTTAAATATGAATCGTCACAGGTGCGCATCGGTCTTCCTCAGGCCATGTTTGCTTCATTAGAGGCGATTTATTTTCAATGTTCTATTGTGAACTTGAACTCGACCACATGTTAGGAGAAGTTTGTTTATTAAAAACTTATCATTTTTATGGCGCTGTCGAGGGTTCATTATAGTAATGTGGTCATTAAGATTATAATCAACAAAACAGGAGATAAACAAAATTCAAATATTATTGATTCTTTGGGAAGGTTTTGTTTATTAAAGACTTTAAATGATAGCGTGTGTCCTTGAATATTTTGAATAAATCGCTTGAATGCACTTACTGAGTACTAGTTGTGCCCGTGGATCTCTGTCTGTCTTCTTATTCGTATTACTTCCGGCTTATGCAATCATTATTAATTTATTATTTCTCGGTAGAGGCTGTAACTAGTATGTTTCTTGCATGCGGAAGGTTTCAGTGAAGCGGGGTATTATTTTGCCACTCGTCTGGCCTGGCGAATTCATCATCGTTTTCGTATCTAGAAGCTTGCTGTGATGTGGAACCCATAAGCTGAAAGCTCGCGAGGGCACTACCCCAGCAGCAGGAAGGAGTGAGCTAGAGCCGCTATATAGAATGAAGATGAGAGAAGCACAGCGTGACGTACGATATGACAAGAGAAACTACACCAATCCCCTGGCTGCAAAAGCAGAGGAAGCTGCACGCAGGTGCGATAGCAGGGCCGTCTATAGAATCACAAAGGAGCTGACAAGTGGTCGCAACTTCATCCAATACCCGGTGAAAAGCCTAGACGGCTTTCTGCTTAGTTCAGATGAGGAGCTCAAGAGATGGAAGGAGCATTTTTCTACGGTTTTGAATCATGCGTTTGCTAGCGATATGCTCCCAAATCAGATGGAGCTGCCCGAGGGACAAAATTCGCCAACACGTACCACGATCCCCGGAAAGGATGGGATCACAACTGCGATCAAAGAACTAAAACAACAAGGCGGTAGGACTCGCCGAGCTCTTGCGAGCAGTGCCAACAAAATCGCCAGATTCGTTCCCTCTAACTGAAAGAGATTAGGAAACTGACAACTTTCCTGACGAGTGAAAGAAGCGAATGATCGTCAAGCTTCCTAAGAAAGGAAATTTAAAGGAATGCGAAAACTAGAGGGGTATCTGCGTACTCCCTGCTACAGCTAAGATAATAGCTAAAATAATCCAGGAGCGAATCAAACAACACCTAGAAGACACACTGGACAAGCATGCTTCCGCTTTAGATCCTCCATGGAACCTGTTAACCTAGGATGGCAGAATACGGTAGATGGGGGCATGACAAGTTGGGGAGAATTGAGACACATTGATAAAAACTATACACGATGACACGTAGGCGTAATAGAGGTAATAAATAAAAAAATAAATACCAGGCCATAAGCAGCCCAGCTTCTCTCTTTTGATTGTAGTCTTCATATTTTTTCAAAGCATATCAGCGTAGAAGCTTATACATGTTTTCTTTCGCCATTGGTCTATTGTATGTACGTTTGGACTCTAGGATAACTCTTTAGCGCTGAATGACAGGGAGAGCAACTGACCGTTTAATAGAGGAAGCGTAATGTAGCAATAAACCCAGTACTCAAAAGTTAAGTCTAGCAGACTTCGGGGCCGGATGGCTCACGATCCTCATTTCAAAACTTTTGAGCGGTGATCCAGTGCCCAATCAGTGGATGAAAAGTTATACGCGAAAAGCGATAGTTACCAATCTGTCTAGTTCATGTCACACACCTTCAACCTTGATGAGTATCTGTGCAGGTTTGGCTCGGGTGAATCAACAAAGCCGGTCTTCTGTGAGTCAAAGAATGCCCTCAAAGTTGAATGGAAGGCACACACGATGTATGCTGCTCAATGTACAATGAGTATGAGGGCAAACTAACGACAGCTAAAATGAAGATGCTTCATATGACAGCAGGAGTAACAAAACTTGATAAAAAAAGTTCAAAGATTCGAAAAAATGTTCATGTACAAAAACCCATCGCAAGAAAGATAGAGCACTACCAACTCAGTTGATATACTCATGTTCAAAGGAAAGGTTCTTCGAACTCAAATCCAAAAACTGATTGACCTCAGTGACTAAGTGATCCAAAAGCCTGTTACTACTTCCTTAGGTTAAATCTGCAAACCCCATAGGCGGACCATTAGGAATGCATCAAAAAGGGATAATTGCGATCCTCTTACTCCAGATCGGATTAACCATATCTTCAGTTACTTATATTGATCTCATTTAATTTCTTAAAGAACAACTTTTTCCATATCTGTCATAAGCCTTTGGCTTTCCTATCCAATTATTTCTTTTCATAACCCAGCTATTTTTATCTTTCCTATTTTACTCATGGAAACGACGGATTTTTTTCCTTTACTGAGTTCCAGGATTACAGGCAATTGACACGTGGCGCCTATAACAACGTCAATAAGACGACAAATAGATTATATTCCTTGGCCATAAATATCCACCACGAAAATATTCCATCAAAGTTCCTCCAACAGCATGGAGGCGGCGGCGTACAGCTCTGAGATTATCACTAGCGTACGGCCGAAAGAGTGTGAATTCTTCTGCTAAATTATTCTTCTTGGTCGCTCTCTCTCTCTGGGGCAAGAAGACGGTGCCACGTGACGTAGAACAGCTTATCATTAATCAAATAATTAGTATACTTTATGAAAGTAAGTTCATCGGCATGGAAAAAGGCAAAAAGCCATAAAAATCCCACAAAGACAGAGACCAAGAATGCGAAAAAAAAGAAGATTAATTCAGTTCCCCAGCACCCGGGAGCATTTCATTCAAAGGAGTATGTATAGGCTACAGTGTACCCACGTTATTTGAATATAGTACAAATATTGAATCATTTCTTACGCAAGGACCTCCGGTTGACATGGCAGGCTTCAGTGAATAGAAACAATGGCCGTGGATTACACTTTGACAGAAATTCTTCTCCTCTTATTTGTTCGATGGAAATCACGAGAAGATGACTTTCCGAGGACTCGATTGTGAACTTATGGGATTAACCTGACTTAAGAGGAAGTCTTTAACTTTATAAGATCGCAAAACAAATATTGAAAGTTATCAGAAGTTTGAATGTGAATGGGGGATACTTTATTCCAGGCAAAGTGCAATGATTGGCGTAAAGGGGCAATAAATGCCCACGTTGTGCACTGAATTTAGTGGGAGAGTTTAAATGGCTATAAGGAGAATATATATTTTTATATTGTTTAAAGGGAAAAGGGGAAAGAATTGCAAGAATTCGGTTTAAACTTGTGAAATTCATATGAGCGTAGTTTTATTATTCTTGGAATTACGTAGTTTCTGAAAAGGTTTAGGTCCATTCCAATGAACACTGAAGGAATGCAGGCTGAAAAGTTAAATATGTATGTGAACAAAAAGGTAACTCTAAGTGAAGTGGAATCGACTTCAATTGGATAGATTTATGGTAAGTCATAAAGATTCTTCTGTCGCTGTTGGAGGGATACCAGTCCATATTTATACGATTTAGACCGAAGAGGCATCAAGGTCATATTTCTGCTTGGAGTTCTTTTACCTCTTTAAAAGGTATGAGATTATTTAAATGGACACAGGTTAAGTTAGGCATATTGGCGCCCTTGTTGATAGCAGGTATCAACGGCTCACTTAGCTCACTATGAGTCCACTTTGATAGTTTCTTTCCTTTTCACGCCCAATGCTAGACAGTCGCACAATAGGTGACGAATGGATTCTATTTCCTCTTTGTCTTCTATAGAAGTTGTTATGTTTGCTAGCCCGCGAAGAGCTTAGATGTGACCCTTCCCTGGCACCCAATAGGAGTTACCGTATTGGTCTCTGAGATATCGGATTGGACCGTTGCTGACAGCAACGCTTTAATAGATGCTTGACTGTTAACATAGATACTGATTATTTTTCCTGAACAAATTACTTAATAATCATATCTGCAGCTTGTTTATTGCAGCAAATTCAGCCTAAAAAACACTTAACTCTCCTGGACATTCGAAACAGACGTGGAGCGGGCATCGGACTAGAACGCGATCTTATGCTAGATAATATACATTGCATCCATCAATAGCAACCGCTTAAACTTGCTAAACAACATCAGGTTCAATACTGACAGGCTCAAGGCTCACCAAGTACGCCAACAGTTAAGGAGCCCATTGTAGGAGAGCATGGATGACCACTAGAATGCTGTGAAAAAAGCTTTCGCAACAGGGGCAAGCAGCTACGTCGATAAGAGGCAGAAGAACCATAGCACATGGCCTTCGGCAGACACTTGGAGACGGATCGAAGAGCGTACAGCAATAAAGGGTCGGATTGTAGCCGCCTCAGGAGTGGAGAAAATCGAGCTAGGAACTCAATACTGTGCGCTGTAGAAAGAAGTGCAGTTTGAGGCGCAACGAATGTCAGTGCATCGAACACTGGCTCCAAGAAGCTGTGAGCAGGTGCGACAACAGGACCATTTACAGCATCAGCAAGGAGCTCTTTTGTGGTCGGTGAAGAGTCTAGACGGCAAAAACCTTTACCTATTATTAAGTCTACGTATGAGGGCAGTCACGTCTTGCACAATTGTAGAGTGTGAGAAGAATTTGAAGTCCAAAGTGGAGAATGCATACTGTCATCGCAGTTGTTCTTTTTGGTTATCACTGATGTTCTCCGTGCAGCATTGACGGATGGAAACTAAGGAATTCGTTGGATTATGTCATCTTATCTTAAACACCTATACTACGCTGACGATGTTTGTCTACTTTCACACCGGATAATGGATCTCCACCTTATGGCCCACAATCTAGAAGCTGAGGCAACAAGTGGGGCTCTAATTTTATGCGCTAACGAGCCAGGAACCTATAAACATTGCTATACAAAGGAGAAAATGCCAGTCGATTGGACACACTCTGCGGCCGGAAGACAACTCCATTGTTAAATACGCCATACAGTGGAGACCGATCACCCAAGCGGGCAGAATAGCGGGACGACCTAGACAAACATGGCACCGAACAGTCGAGGAGGAATCGTGCTCTTTAGAAATGAGTTGCAGAGAGCTTAAACGCATGACAGAAGAACGATGGCCCGCAGGCGTTGATGCCTTATGCACCTGGACGGGTTAAAGTAAGTAAAGTAAGTAAGTAGTAGGAATATCACAGATCAATAAAAATGTTTTTTTAAGACTTGTGTCAAAGTTCATATCTAGAGTTGAGAGTGACAGAATGTATGGCATTTAAATCGAGAATTGAAATAATGTATAAAAACAATTTTCAATTTGTCGTTCTACTCGTGATTTTTAGTCATACACGGAGTTAGCCAAATCCAGCGTTTTCCAAAAGCTTGGCAATAGTAATTCAAATGTGTATGACCAAAACCCGCCAAATGGAAGGAGAGAAAAAGTCTATAAGGTGAAGGTGAAGGTAATTCTAGTTTTTGAGTATCAATATTGACGTTAATAATAATAAGCACGGAGATTCAAAATTCATTGTATGAGACTGTTTTATGTATAAACACATGGATTCAGAAGAATGTGCAATGATGGCTGCTACTTAAAGCTGCCAGTTTACAATCTGTGTATATCGCATATATTTCGATTCCACGTCTAGAGTCGTTCAAGGTAGCCTGAGAACATAAAATCAAAACTGCTTTTCGACTTGATGCACCGTAAAATAATGGGCATAATAAAACTATATTTTCAAGACTTCAAATAAATAAAAAAAATATTATGGTAATGACAGCCATAAACTTTTCAATTAACAGTGGAGAAAAAATAAATATAGAAAACAAAACTTAAATTATTAATGGCGTCTGTATATGAAGGCGATGAGTTACAAATTAATATATTACTCTGAGTTATTGCCATACGGTTTTCAAAGTAAATGAGTAGGTCAAACGTTAATGTCAACCCAAATTAGTTTTAAAAGTTTGTAAATCTTAATGACACAAATAGTGTTCATTTAATTTATTTACCTATTTTATTTCTTACTTCCTTTTTTTGCTTTTGTATACTAGGTGAATGCGTGATGCATTTTACTTCAATTTTTCATCGAATTAGGAACGAAACGACTACAGTTTTAAAAATATTTAAATTCAGGAAAGGGCTTAATCTTGAATAAAAACTGTAACAAAACTAAAAAGTGGGCGTGGTTAAACTTAATTTACGAAGGATTTGCAGAGTAGTTTTTTCGATTGAATTACTTAAAAAGTGAATTTCTTTTCTTAAAAAAGTCGTATCAGTATGCAGATTTTAAAAAGGTTTTGGTTATGGATTCCTATCTACCAAAGTCACAATTTAGTTAATATTAACTTCGTGGAAAAACTATGCACGCAGGCGACGCCTATCAGGTCCAAAACTATACTATATGGCAAGCTTAAGCCAACCACTCACATTCACAATATCTTGTTCGTTTACGAACATAGTGAGGCTACGGAATGTAATGTCCGAACCAAATATATACATACGTGCGTGGACAGATCGCAAAAGAAAGACCGTGTCAATTGCTCAACTGACGATGTGGACCTGCTACGACTATTGCGCACGTAACGCCACCTTTTGGTATTTTTTCTGACTTTTCCATAAAGCCATTGTTCGAATCGTGAGTTATGATCTTGAAAATCAGAAATGCCATGACAAAAAGTACTTTCTGTTTTTTTCCCAATACATATTTTAATATTTTAAGCACCTTTTGCAATTTTTCTTTCTTTTGAGAAAAAAAATTAGCCAAATAGGTCCAGCCGTTCGAACAGCATTACATTTTCATTTATATAAGCCGTGTTTTTTTTTTCGAAAGTGTATAGCCACTTTTCCACACAAAGCAAAAACAAAACGAAAATCGAACATAAATTACTCAGTAACCAAAAGTGAACATAAAGTGTGGAGAAAGTCGAATCATAGATGGCGTAGACTAAAAAGACTAAAATTGTAGACAACAACCCTTAATTGTTTTACGCTGACAGTACGATTTATTCATTAATAGTTGTTGTCTACAATAAAGTCTATGCCATCTATGATTCAAATGTCATTTTGAAGATAAAAATGAGAAGTGAGTATAAAAGTGAGTATGGACGTTTTATTCAGAGGTGGCTATACACTTTTGAAAAAGACACGGCTATAGATGATGAAGATGATCTGTTAACCAGAAAAAAATTGGTAAATACGAATGATTTCGAACAATCTTTAATTTAATCGCGGTACAGACGTAAAAGAAAATTCATCAATCGAACATTGTGACAATAAAAAACAGCCAGCGACAAGCTCACGAATAGATACATTTACATAAATCCTGAATCATGTAACCGTAATAATTTACAACATCATAGATTCCCACCCTATGATCTGGTACTGCATATTACAAAATTTGCAAGAATTGCCAAAAGGAATTCGATTATCTTTTTATTAGTCAAACTTTTATTGCCAGGTACATGGGACAAATTTATTACATTTTATATACGAAAGGGTTGGGTTGAGAGTTATGCGAAACTCATCTTTCCCTTAATGGGTTGTAAAAAATCCTGATAGCTAATTTCAAAAAAATTCTGCAAGTCCATAGAATTTCCTATGGCGTATAGGTATTTTTTTTAAGCAAAGCAATCTAAGATCCACGGGAAAACAACAGGGACGTTCAATTAGTCTGGAATAGATGGATTTATACAAAAAAATACATCAAGTTGTTTTTGCAGAATTTCGCTATTTGTTCACGTGGGTTGGTATCCCCTACTGGGACTTGAACTTTGGATAACGAAGAAGATACTGGACTTAATCCGAATTTAATACTTACGAATACTTGAATACGAACATACCTGAAAGAAAAGAAATAAAATACATTAGAACACTTACTTAGGTTAAGACATGAAAAAAAAAAAAATAAGTGTACGACTTCATACGCGTGACATAATATTGACAATCTTTTACTACACCCACAACTTTCATACAAAAACATATGAAAAGGCTACAATCCATTTGGAGCGGATCGTATGATACCCTATCCCTTTCCTATGAATATACTAGCTCCTTCTTCCACCAATATACTTCCTTAGGCATCTTTTTTTTAATTTTTTTATAAAACTACTCCAAAACACAAATTTTCTCAATAAGTGGGCGTGATAGTGGGAGGATTTTGTAAATTTTTCAACACATACTGTATTTTGCTCCCAAGAAGTGCTATTATTTCGTTAAAACCTTCAAAAACCATTTTTGGACGTACAGAGGGACAGACGGTCGGACGGACGGACATGCCTCAATCGACTCTGATGCTGATCATTTATATACATATATACTTTATGTGGTCTATCTTCAATATTTCTCTATGTTACAAACTATGTATCAAACTAAATATACCCTTGGGATAGGGTATAAAAAAAAAAACAGAAGTTTGATTAACCTACGAGTTTCTTTTTTGTCCTCGCACAATAAATGGCCAACAAAAGAAGGTGATTCTAAGAAATATGTATCTCCTTTCAAGAGAAGCCATTCTTTGGCTGACTTTTCGTTTCAATTTAAGAATTCGACAACGACTACAGGTTATATATTCAATATTCATAGTCATTGCTTATTACTCAGCCTCCCCTCAATCTCTTAGCTTGGCTATGAATAACTTCTCCCCAAGCACTAATTACTTAATTAACAGTAAGCTGTCCATTCCATCACGTTGCTTATAATATCATGATTCACAGAGTGATTCACTCACGCACATTCTAACGTACATGTGTTGTTTTGGATTCGTGTGGTGGTACATCAACATCAACCCCTGACAAGGTAAACTTTACCACCCTCATCCAACATAAAACAGCAACCCATATCTCAGTGTACTAGGCTAAGTGTATAAGCCAAACATCTGCTTCGTATCTCCTTTATAATGATAGCACGTATTCATTTTCGGAAAATCTTATTTTATGTTCGTAATAATTCCCCGATTGCCCGGATAAGATATGTTTGCCAAACCGTGCGTACAGATACATGCGGAAATAAATGCTTGGGGGGGTCGGTCCGGGCGCCGGCAACAACAGCAATTCTTGGTCCGAAAATAAAGCTGTTGAAATGTTAATGGAAGTGTTCTCATTTTTTATCCATTTTGATGCAGCTGCTGATGGGTTTTGGGTGGTTGCTTTCCTTTTCTATTAAGTGAAAGTTAAAAAAAAAATAAAAATGACGATGTAAAAGTAGGTGCTTATAAATGGTAGTTCTAACATGGGTCTCTGAGAAGATATAGTCCAAAAATAGATTCAGGTTTTGAATTGTTAACAATAAATCAATAACGTTATGGAGAAGATATTCTGATGAAAGGAAGTGTGGAAAGCTTCCACTGGCTAAGAGGTCGAGAAAGTCGATATCTTCCTGAGGAAGTAAGTCTCGGTTAATGGTGGCACCAAACTTGATGTAAAACTCAGAATCGGGAAAGCCAAGATTGAACTCGCTATGCCAACGTATGCAAGTAGTATCAAGACCATGCTGTTCAGCTTCTATGTTTACTTAATACATAGAACGTCAAAATCACTTTCATTAATAAATTGCTGTCTTTCGATAACAGATGTCCGCGAATTATCCTTAGGATTTAATGAAAAACGAAGCTAGCTGTATCTAGGGTCTTTTTCACATTCATAATAAGATTTAGACCTGAGAGTTAAAACTCATGAAGGATAGAGACATTGCGAACTTTATAGTCTCACCTTAGCAACGCAGGAATGTATAGTATCTTTCCCTCTGTTGTCTTCAGCTTCCTCTTGAATGGCCTCATATTTCGAGGTAACCTTGGCCTCAGCCAACAAGCCTCTCCACTTAGCTCGGACTTTAGCTAATAGTCTCCAGCTGTGTACTCCAACTTGGTCGAGGTTCCCTTGAACTTGTACGCGCCACCTTTATTGCGTCTTTCCTCCGAGTTTGATTTGAAGACTCTGTGAGCCGGAGCGTCGGTATCCATTCGCTCTACATGTCCTAGCCATCTCACACGTCCAATACGCAGCTTTTTGACTCAGTAGATGTCGCTGAACATCTCGTGTAGTTCGGTGCTGAATGTTCTCCTCTAAAACCCGTCAACTCAAATGGGACCGAAAATCTTACGAAGAATTTTTCTCTCGAAGCAACCAAGAATATTTTCATCCACTTTGACCAAAGCCCATGTTTCGGCGCCCTAAAGTTTTTCGAGATAGGGCTTTACTGTTGAATTGCCTTAGTCTTCGCTTGATTTCGTTGTCAGAGTTAATAGCAAAGCCAAGGTAGGCAAAGCCTCTTACTGCGTAGCTGCCCACTGTGACGTTTTGTCCAATTCGTCGAATATCCATTCTCGTTGACAGAATGTACATGGTATTGCTCTCGTTTTGGCTGTTTCTGCTTCAATGCTTAGAAACGCACAAGTGAAAGTGTTCAGTACGTCGGCGAATGAAAGCAGTTGTACGTACTTTTGATAGATAATGCCAATGGTGTTGGTTTGTGAATCCCGCACAATCCGCTAAAGTACGACCTTTTTTGACATCGAAGCTTTCATACAGTACGGTCGTTCCTCATCCTTATTCCGTATAGACGGACAAGTTTGGCGGGGATGTCAAAGCTAGACATGGCTTTATATAATTCATTTCTATAGATACTTTCATAGGCGATCTTGAAATAAGATAAAGAGATGATGAGTATCGATGTTGACTTCTTGGGTTTTCTCCAGGTTGCAGTGTGAAGATTTGATTGATGGTGGCCTTAACTGGTCTAAAACCGCACTGATAAGGGCCATTCAGACTGTTGATAAAAGGCTTCAGGCGTTCACACTGTACCGCCGAAAATATCTTCTCAATGTTCAGGAGACTGACATAGATTAACCCAAAGACAGTACATATGTATTCCTTATGAAAAAATAGTCTTACTTTACATCAGATGACGAATGAGAGTCATTAATGTAAAAAATGTAACGTGCCGTGAGATACATTCCAGAGGATCATATACATATATTCGAAGTTAGCACCCAGAGAACAATGCGTGCTCAATGTACCATTTATTTTTACTCTAAGATGATTCTCATCACATCCGACATCCCACCTAAGCTTCAGCGGCTTAGAACCCTGTCAACATTGTCGCAATTAATTAAATCAAAACACTCCTGTTCGACGGTATTGATGTTTTGAAAATTATTCCCACTCCGTCTAACCGCGTTACACTTTACATAAATTAATATGCGACAATTGTCAGACTTTCAAGGATATACTGATATTAATGTCAATATTAAACTATCATATGAGTGAGTAAGTCATAGTCATTGCACCATTTGAGCCTACACACAGCGCTATTCCCTAATCGCATTGACAAAATTGCTCCTTTATATCGTGTACGTACAGCAAAATAATTAAACTATTCCGTCAACTCATCTACCGTTATTATAAAAGTCACGGAAATATCAAATCAAATTCACTTTCAACCCAACATTATACGAACTAGTGAATGTCAAAATGAAATAAGCCATAACAACAGCACAGAGACGTGTATATCCTTAAGGGAGTGCGTGCCCCGGAGTTATTTCATGCTGTTCGCGAGTACCAAACGCGATTTTCGACGACAGAAAACAATAATATGACTAGGCTGACGATGGTAGGGGTGGGGGTAGTTCCTTACTAAGGAAAAAAAGGTGCACGAGAACCCAAAAAAAGGCGTAGTCAGTCAGTCACACATATACTAGCGTTCACCCGCCCCTGCTATGACACACGTGAAAACAATGAAGTGTCCTTTTTATGTGAACCTAAAATAGCAGACTATTTCCATACAACAATTGAACCTTCACACACACACATACATAGAATAGGATTCGGAAAATCAATAGTTTTTGACCTCGATTTCCATTATTTTCTTGTGTACTTGTATAATCCAAGTATTGAGCTTTTTTTTTTTTGTTTTGCTTTTCTTGGAGCCAAGTGTGGCAGGTAAATGGTGATAGGTAGCTATTGTCTTTATTATTAACGGCTCACTGTATACATAGTTAGATTGTCATTTTGGTGCTATCTATCTTTTGTAAAAGATTTAGGTTGCAGTCACAAGGTACGTTTTAGTCACGTGAGTTTGAATATGCATGAATTTTGAAGAGAAGATTTTGTTTTGTGTTTAATAGCTTTTTAGGATTTCTTTAGAAGTGAAATATTCAATCTACTTTTACAGTGACTTTCCCAAAATGTTTAGAAGATTTATCATGGTACAGCACACGGGAAAATGGATCATGTAGTCATGTAGTATTTAAGTCAAAGCGTTGTTTTGGCACAAGTTATTTCGACTTTTGTACAAAAAATTAATAAATATTAGGCCATAAGCTGACTATTGATGGCCAGAGGTCTAGCCTTTCAAAAAACTTACCAAAAAGAGAATATAAATAAGCTTTTACTGATTAACAGCGCACGGGCGTTAGTGAATTTTTGGAAGAGAGACCAAGGGATAGGAATGAGTTGCTGTAGTGAAAGTTGAAACTCAGAAAATGTTAGGCTTCAATATATATTCGCCATGGGTGGCATCTAATTTTATTGGGGAGTAAGTTGTGTGCGATTTTTGCATTCGTTCGTAGTTCACGGTTTGTTTTTCGCGTTCATGTTGTGGTATAAGATGTACACGTTTCTACACGTACGGAAGGGACCTACAGTTTAATGCCGTAATCCAAGGGCAAGAAGATTTTTTGCCAAGCTTTTTCATGACAGTAATACTCTTGGATGTCTGCCAAACTCAGACTACTCAGAAATAGGGCCATGACAAAAATTTTGATTATATTTTCTTGGATTCGAACTTGGAACTACAGATCAGTCCAAAGCACTAAACACTGCAACACGGCAACAACTGGCTAAGTTCAACAATTTTAAAATACTTTGCACGTTTTGCATTCAATCGATATTCGAAAACGATTAAGAATAACTATTATTAAATTTAATTCTTTAATTTTTTTTTTGTGTTAACAAGGAATTGCACGAGTTATAGGGAAAGGTATCAAAATCCAAAATGCTTCCAAAAAGTAGACTGGCGAAAAAACGACAGCCGATATTCTTCCTAAGAAATATCAAAAAAAAAAAGTCATTTAAATCTGTCTTGCTTTTTTTCACGCCAACTGTTATACAACACAAAAGAGAACCTATAGGTTCATTATACGCATACATGCATACGCTACGTAAAATTATATTCTGAATCTTCGTGGTCTTTCCCAGTTGGTGAGGTCCTGGAATGTTAACTTTTTTATTTTGCCTTGATTTCGTACGATACAAAATTTTAGACGGAAGTCGAAAAAGTTAACAACTTTCTATACATAGCAAGTGTGGTCTCAGCAAACTGTGGTGGCACCGAACTGGGTGTGTGCAGTAGAATCGGGAAGGCCAAAGCTGTGTTCGGAATACTTTTCACCATCTGGGAAAGCAACCAATGGAAATGCAATGTTTTATCAGCTTGAGAATCAAGCTGCGACTGTTCCCCTCAAACGTAGAATCGGAAGGTGGACATGGACACCATTAACACACGTAGGCTGTAAGGCTTCGTAAATAAGTGATAGAGCTCAAACGCATTGTAGAAAGACGAAGGAGATGGCGCGCAGGTGTTGCTGATGTCTCCGAGAGGTTAAAGGACCTAAGTAAAGTAGTAACATTTTAGAAGAGCGATACACAAAAGGTTACTTTATTTCTTAAGATGTGTAGGCATGGATAAAGCTAGTCTTCCTCTTCTCCCTTACTAGGAGGTTAGGATTCAGATCAGAAAGGTCACTAATTCATTAACTGCACAGCATCCCTTCAAAGGATAGAAAATATGTATGTATGTATAAGGCACCAGAAAGGCTATCCGCATATACGAAACTACTACTACGAGTCGGCAGACCACCGATGGAAGCTTCTGCATACTCCTGCATCATAGTGCAAGGGTTGTATTCGGTTATGAAAGATTCAGTGATCAAGGCAAAAAGCCTACAGGAGCACTCTTCTCTTGAGCCTCCATCGGCCGCTTCGGAGCACTCGTGCCGGCTTCAGTCCATTCCCGGGCACTTATCTGTTCTCTGGTGTGTAATAGTGGATCCAGGTTTCATCAACAGTTACCAATCGCCGCCAAAAGTCCGCCCAATTCCGCATCAGCAAACCCAAACACTCTTTCGAAGTGCGGTCGCGTTCGTGTTTTTGGTCAGGAGTGAGCATGCGCGGCACCCAGCGGTAGGATAACTATTTCATAAATATGGCGTGTGCACTCAACACTAATCTTTGTGGTATCTGTTAGCTCGCGCACCTTCACTTTCCGGTCAGCCAACACCATTTTAGGTTTTTTATTGATATTCTCCTCTGTAACCGCATCGGAGGTCCTGCTGCTGCGGACTTGATCAGTAGTGGAGTTGTGGCCACCACGAAACTCTCGAAACCAATATTTGACGGTGAAATTTATAAAACTTTTCTTTTGTTTCCTTCGCCATTTTGCCTTTAAAAAAATAATGTTTTAGTAGAGAACGAAAATCGTTTTTGTCCATACTCAATATGATGCCAAACACGTCAACAACAATCAGCTGTATGTATATCCTTTTTAGTAGCGCTCGACTGCCGATTGTCTCTTAAGGAGATGGCCGAGGAGTTCAACATTCAGGATACTCTAAAGCCGATGGACTTGCCGGAGTAGGAGCAGTCTTACCTATCATGCCGAACAAAGGGATTGTAAGTAAACCAATCGCTACATGCAAATAAAAATTTAAGCTGGATGTATTCGAGAGTACAAATCTTAGGAGGACAAGTGGTACAACATGTCTAGCGACAGGTTTGGCCTAAGCTGGATTTAAAACGCTTTAAGACTTTGATTGCTCTTCACAGGTTGCACATCGACAACACAATAGGTGTCATCATTAGCAAGCACGCAACAAGACTAGGCTTTCTCGCAAATGAGTTCTGCAGAAGCTGCAGGAATGAGGAAGATGGTCTCTCCCGTAGGCTGATGCTTCATTTATGAGCTCCAATATTTTCAGAAGAAAAAAAAAATCGTCAACGTGGTAAGTACCAGAAATTACATTCTCCTTTTAAGCGCTTAGGTAAAATTGATTGAATTTACTTTCCTAGGAATTCATTTCTGTAAAAAAAAAAACTTTGACCAACTTCATAATAAAATAAAATTGTATTATCTAACTTTCTTCTCGAAAACTTGCATCTACGGCAACTTCTGTTATCGGATTGAAATTGAGCTCATGGTCAAATAAATATCTTACATTTTCACAAAACCCCGTTGAGATTTACCTCTCCATCCATTATACAAAAAGGAAATTCATGCCATTTTACTCCCATTATAAGTAAATTGATATACTGGAATCCAATTACCTCCTCCCACTAGATATAAAGATAAGTTTTCTTTCAACAAAAAAAAAGAGAAAAAATTGAGTGATGTATCGAATGCATATAAACCAACCAATTACCCAAAGTCAACCCTTACAAAAATGTCTTAGAAGAGAACAAAAAGGAAAAAACCCACTTAAGGGTTGAGCATAGCAGGGTAGTAAATAAAAGGTTCCCTTATCGATTTTTGTCTCTCAATTTGAATATACAAAATTCCGATTGAAATCATCAATTTTTCCCTCCCTCCCACAGCAGAAGAGAAAATGCCATCAAATCGCACGCCTTCCTTATAAAAACAAAAAAATGTTAAGTATACGCCACCCCTTCGTTTCTAATTTTTGCTTATGTATCGATTCCGAATTAAGTGCGTCTAATGGCTGCGTGTGAGTGGGTCTATCTATTCACCCTTCGCTGAAGGCGCCAATCCATTAATCCACGAGTGTCAAAAAATAACAAAAATATTTAAATTCAATAATAATCCAGGAGTGGGATCGAACTCAGCTAATGATTCAGGATCTCAGCAAAATGGAAATCACAAATCATCGGGAAATTCCAATAATAGGATTTTTTCCCCTACATCCAAGCCGAAAGCCGAAAAAAAAGGAATTCTTTGAGAAGAACAAATTCTGGTTCCCATTTCTCATCGCTGTTTGACAAATAAGATCCCTACTCCTGGTACGCTCCTCGATGCGTGTCGGTGGGAGAAAAATAAATTGAATCGCTCAATGAGGTCACTTATCCTGGATGGTTTTATTGGATTCTTACACCTTCGCTTGCACGAAATGGGTGGTTTACTATTTTGTGCGTCGGAATTCTATTCATTGTGACCGACATGTGTGTAGTCAAAGAGCTGAAAATAGCTTAGCCAAGATTATGGTGGGGGTAATATAACAAATGCGTATTCAGGTGATTAGGGGCGGCAGCCTACTGAAGATTAATGAAGCCGATTAAAAGCCAAGATACGGCTCTCATTTAGTATTACCAATGCAAAGGTAGTGCACCCAAAGTGGGGTTCATAAATACACTTGGTGGGCTTTGTCACACTAATTTGCTTTTGCAACATAAGGCTACTCACTATGGATTCTAGCATTGGATCAATTAATTTCGGTATATTTTTGTAGAGACTAAACAAATGTAGCTGGGTGGAGATATTATTGATTAGGCTTGTCCTTGGAAGGAAAATATGGTTTCCATTGGATTGATAAATAGGCGAGGTTGACAGACATTTGAATTACTCATTCATGGTCCTTTAGAATTTGAGTTGTTAGTCATTAGACATCGGGCATAATCTATATAGTGGAACATGTCCTTTTGAATTACTACATATATGAGGCTAATAGTTTTATGATTGCACTGCATAGTGGAAAACCCAGGTGTTTAACCTAGGCACGAAGTCTAGGAATAGCGAGCAAGTTCACCACTTGTATTGGCTCAAGCCCACAAAGAAAATTTAATTATTAACATATGTGTTGACCAATTTAGAACTATACTATACACCATGTGTAATATGTCCATGTCTAAGATCGTCTTGGCTTTTTCCTGTGTCAGCACAATCTTATACGAATGAAGGCCCAAATCCAACCAACAAATAAACCTGTGACGCAATTGTACTCTGGACTACACGGAAATATTGAGTCTACTCCTTCAAACCCACTTTCCAATTCAGAAGTAACTGACGCTCACACTCCTACTGCATATGAATTTATGCAACATCATCCCAATATATGTACGTACTAGGACCTCAGGCAAATGAATTATTTAGACCAACTTTGCTGATTCCATCAGGTGGGCCATTTCCACACAAAAGCCATACAACTGAGCTACATTCCATCAATCTGGAGGAAGGTTGTTCAATCCTTAATCTGGCAATAGATCCTTCAGGTCTTCAGGCTCTAAGCCCTACAGGCCTATCAGTCTTACTTCTGTTTTTCTAAAGGTAATGGAAAAAATAATCATTGATGTCTGGGAAATCTACAGCTACAGTCCTACATGGTGTTGTCAGTACCATCGTGGAATCGCAATTCCAATCCGTAGCTCCTGGGATAATCATCAAATCACTCAAACATGTTCCTCATTAAATTGGTACACTGATGGATCTAGGATGTAGAGCGGGTCTGGAGTTGGAATCTGTGGTCTAAACTACAAACTGTCTATTCCTCTACGACAAGCAACTACAATCTTTCGGGCGGAGGTCCACGCTATCGAGCTATGTGTCAGAGAATGTATTAGGAGAATCCTCTGTAGATCAAATATTAACAGACTTTCAGATAGCCAGGCAGCTCTCAAGGCTCTTAGATCCTTCAACTTTGAGGCAAAGCTAGTCTGGCACTGTCTCCAATCTCTCTTGCTGCGCTCAATAAATCACACTAATTTGCCAACTAAGCTGCAGATAAGGTGCGCAGGCTCCATTCATTGTTCCTGAATCATTTTATGCTTTACCAAGAAATGCTCTCTTACTGGAACTCTTAAACTGGCTTAAAACATGTCAAAAAATATATCAAATTCTCAAAAATAAGAACAAAAGACATACTTTCCATAATCAAATACAAAGTCTAGCCAATCATTGACGTCCTCTGTCAATTATCATCTCAAGAGCCGTGTATAATCGGACACGTGTCGTTTATGTCTTGAAGACACTGATACAGCCCACCACGTATTGTGCGAATGTCCAGCCATAGCTCGTCTGAGACTTAAGTATGTAATTTAACAAAAGCTTTACATCTTTACATCCCTCTGATGACTCCTCCGCTTCAGCTCAAATTACCTTGAGTCAACCAATTCAGTCTTTTTGGATACCAGCCGACATGGCACACGGCCATATTTTCTTTGTTTCGCGCCAATCTCTGTCTGGTTGAAGACTGTACTCACGCTCATCCTTTCCCACAGAACAACAAATTGCCTGTACATCGAAGCCATGATGACGACCAGCAGCAACAGCAAGTAGCTAGTTTTGTGAGCCATTCGAAATATTCACTGCTTTTCACGTATTCACACACATCGGTATTCATTCACAAGAAATATCTGCTGGGCTCACATTTTATTTGCTCTTATACAGAAAATGAATCTGAAGCGAGCACCCATTCACATTCGTTCCGAGAAATGATTATCTACCCTTACACTTTGTTGCCTTGCACTGAATTTAAAAATAAAGCAATGAATGTTTCGAGTGGCTCGTTCGATCTTCCATCTATGTATTTATGTATTGGCAGTGCTATTTGATTTTTATTTTTTTATTTGTACTTTCAGTGTTCTGGGTTTTCTAACTAACCATTCGACTCTGATTGAATGGATACTTTGAACGTCAACGATTCATGAATACCAGCACCATGATGATTCGTCTTCATTTCGTTTCGCAAGGTGCTAAAGGCAACTTTTGACAAACCTTTACAGCTTCCTCCTGATGGTGGAAAATATTTATAAGGCTCCATTATGTATTATCCGGAGGTGGTATCTAAATTGACTGGGAAAAGTCGACTGACTTGAAATACTTTTTGCATTAGTTTATATTTTTGAACCATTTACTCAATGACCACTACACCATGGCATCACTTCTCCAGATTGCCCAGTTCGGTCCTTTAATTTTTGTTTTTGCTGAGGTAAAGGATTAGAATTAAAGCTCTAAACAATCTTGCACTTGCAATTTAAGCCTACATTTATAAGGGTCTACACATGGGCTCGGGGACAATCGCGAAGAGCTAAAGCAATCCCTACATTGCGAACTGTATTGTTGCGTTACTGACCAATTCCATGTTTTGGGCAGTCAATAGTGTCCCGATCAGTCTTCATGCAGGGCCCCAAATTTGGTAGCATGTGGAATAGAAGAGATACCCCATAGTAGAATACCAATATAGGGACCACAATGATATACATAATTAAGAGGAGGATGATGTTAAATACAAACATATGTATGCTGTCAAGAGTAGACTCATTCTCATAGTAAGGCCTTTTCAAAACACAATTTATAAAAAAAGAAAAAATCAACCCTTAATTAAAAACCGTACTTGACTTAATTGTTACATACATATGTACACACATGTAAATTGTTAACTAGATTAGCAACAACAAACAAAGCATAACATGAAACGTCCTTTCGAATTGCATCTCATCACCTCTAGTCTCAGCTGCTTTCACCCCAAAGGGCACTGTGAAAAGTTCATAAAAGTTTATACACACCCCTATAACAAGAATTACCACCACCATAGGCAAGCCAAACATCGTTGACCTCCAGAGCGACAATCTTTCACCCACATCTATTAAATAACAAGAAGAAGGCGGCTGGGTGAAACCCAGCAGGCAGGACCATAGAGCGGAACAAATACGCCGTCCAAAAGGTATGTGAACCCGAAACAAAAGGTCACTTAACAAAGAAGATTTATACCGAACGCTATGCAACCAGATGTATAGTAAAGGTATCGCTTGGGATACGTACGGGAATGTGTGTGAGATTCCTTGCCATTTGACGTTGCACAACCCCTTATGGCCCTTTAACCATTCCACTACCCCTTTTTTTTTTCATAGAAAAATTCATTTAAGCACGTCGCTTGTGATGTGGGTGGGTGGGTGGCAAGCTACATATATGAGTGTATTCTTAAATGAAAAACGTCAACAGCCGTCCACACAATTTGTCCATGTACGGACCACACTTGGTACGTAACACAAGTTGCTCATTCGTTCGGCATGCATCTCTGGGGTGCAGTAATGCACATGGGTTATTCCTTTACTTTTTTTTAAAGAAATATAATGGTCGCACATGTCGCACTGTGGAAGTATCTCGGTATATCCAGATACGTGACAACATTTGTCATGTCACCTTCGTTGGTTGTTGTTCACCTGTGATGAGTACAACGACAATAACAAAGTCGGCGTAAACCATTTCCCGAGACCTTAATTAGCACTTTACACGCATTCGCTATGCGATTTCCAAGCTATCATCATCACGTAGCCAAGCTGTTTGGATGCAGTTATCCAAGAGATTCAGCGCAAAAAAAAATGAGACACGAGCCGTATGGATGGTATACACAGTCGGTGATAATTGCTCAGCATTTTAAAATCAGTGAAGAAATATGTGCTTTATATCCGAATGATATCCGCGTCCTGTGTGTGGAGTAAGTTATAGTAATCTCCTTAAAAGATTCGCCGAGAAAAGGAGTTCTTCACGCTTGTCGATGTGAGCACTTAGGGGAAAAAGGAGATATACTAACAGAAGATACAATACATACACCCCAACGATTGTATTCAATGAAATTGTTTGTCTCGGATGTAAGAGATTCTTGTTTTCCTGGGAAGAGGGTGTGTGCACAAAGTAAAAGCCTCAATGAGATAATGGAAATTGTACATTCGTGTCAAGTATTTATACAAGCAATCAAGAGTGCCATTGGTACCAGTATTTAATTAAGAACCTGTTAAAGTATTTAGGGAATGACCAGTGGAAGTTGTTTCTCTTGGTATGGACCAATTTGCCGAATTAAGTTGGGAATTCTTTCGTTCATCATCAAAAGAGATCATCATGACACAGAATATAGAGGCAAGTGTACCAAAGAATAATATCCTTCAGCATTTACAATGTGGTTTGGTTACTCATATGGGTTGAGGTTAATCCATTCCATTCGTTGAAATTAATCCAGAGTATCGAAAAATTCTTTATTCAGTAAAGGTTAAGGAATTTTCTCATTTGCAAGTGTACACGTCGTGTTTTTTCGAGAACAGGACTGTTGTATCTGCCACTACATCTTCGAAGCTAGTAGTAGCGCAACGGGTGGGTTATCGGTTCAGGATTAGTCTCTTTTGGGTGCTCAGTCAAAGAATCATTGAGAAATATGAGAGAGCTGATGAACTGGAAAGGTGAGGATCTGTCCTTGATCTAATGCTGATAGCTATCTAATGCCGGGGAAACTGTGTGATAGGTATCCATATGATTGCAAGAGTTGTGTACTTCAGTATCTACAATATTGCTAACGAGAAAGAAACTCTTTGCACTACTCTTTGCTAATGTTCAGTTCTAGGTATTGCAACATAGAACATTTAACAGAAAAAAAAAGCATCACAAATGCAAGCTCTCTCATGCATGTCACCCAACATTGGTGTTCCTGGATACACAAAAAGGATTATACTCTCCAGAGTTATCACTTCAGTTCTTCTATATGATGCCCCAGTCTGAGGAATGTTCTGAAAAGATATTAAAGACGAAGGAAACTAAAAGGAAACTATCGTCAACATACAGACCCTGCACGCTAGGAAAAACCAGCGGCTTGCGAACCATATCAGACGAAGCAGGCTTTGTTATATGTAGCTGGAATAGTTCCCATCGACATTTTCACAAATGAAATGCTGAAGATATAGAGCCTTGATCCAATACGAACCCAATGGAATCAAGATTATCAAAATGGAGGAAAATGCAGTGTCAGCTGCTATGTGGCAAGCTCGTTGGGTTAACAAAACGAAAGGCAGATGGACACATAAAGTTATTCCGACAATTCAGGACTGGATAAGTTGCAACCGAGAGACAACCTTACGCAGTTCCTGTCTGTTCACGGTGTTTACCGCAGGTATCTTCACCGATTTGGACATGACAGCTTACTTTCTTGTCCCAAATGTCCAACAGAAGATGAAGATACGGAGCATGGAGAACTACTCTGCCCAGTCCAACGCTAATTCTCTTTTACATGTTGCAGTCAGAGAAGAATCGGGCGGAAATATGTAATGTTTGTGACACTACTGCAAAATGAGCTACGGAGAATAGAAAGGATACGAAAAGCAACAGTGGAAGCCTCAGAAAATGCAGAAAACTTAGAAGGGGGTGTCATAACACTAATAACTTGATTTTAGAATCAACCCCTCAAAGTAACGGCAGGAAGTTTGTAGGGGGTGTTAAATATGATAAATATTCCTGGCCTACTCAGGTTTGCGAATCGTGGATGCTAGTAGAACTCGGGTCACTAGTATCTATGAAGATTACACACCCGTTGCGTATAAGAAAAAAAGGCATTGTCATAACCTTATTTGACAACCTAATATATACAGAGTTAGCGAAGACCACATTGTCAGTTTTTGATCTCAGTAACAATGCAACTTATCAATATTTAGTAAAAAAAGAAATTAACATTCAAACGCATGATTCGATAAAGTTAAATTAAATATTAATATGAATACACTCCATGCATTCGCCGATGAATAAGTGAATGAGATATAATAAAGTTTCATAAGCTATACTCGAGTGTTTATCCCACTTTATTATTCTCAGGAATAAGGTTTCCTCAAGGGAAACATGTGCCTGTCCTCTAAGAAATAAATATTTACGAGTGTGTCTGTGTTCGGCGGGTGAGTTTTATATTTGCGTATTATGAGATAAAAGTAAATGGGAATAGAGAAATGAAAATGATGGTCTTTGCTGATTTTTTAAGTCAATATCATTGTATTCCCTCTTTTGGATTAGGTGGTGCTTTTTCTTCTGCGTCTTGTCTATAGCAATGGTTATTTGCTTTCCTGTGTTTGGATACTCGTGTTTAACGCATAGTCACAAAAATAAATATTACGCGCTAAGTAGCCCATACATAATCAAGGGATAGCTTCTTACAGCTATATGTATGTGATGTACGCGGTATACTGTACCTGCACATATAGAAGGAACGTAAAAGTCACTTTCTGGGATCGAAATATCAATAATATCACTCAAAAATTGATAATCACAGATTCGCAATTATATATTCCGTATATGCAAGCTATTTTATTCAAAAAATCTATAGAAAAAGATAAAAAAAATTATCAGAAAGAACGGACAATATGCTGAACTTTCAAATGCCAGCCGCAGCGCCACCTGTTGAACAGTAATCGATTTGAACTGGAAAGCTAAATGTGCGCCTATAACGCCAACAATTGCACAGTAATTGAATTTAACTGAACAACGAAATGTGAGCCTACAGCGCCACCTCTTGAGAATTTATTGCCTTTTTTTTTCGCGTACCAAATTACCAATTACGAACAAACCCGCAGAAGGAAATATCCAATTTGGTTTAGTCCTTCAAAATTTTAAGCAATTGAATAAACAACGGTCCCTTTTAGGTGTAGAATAGATACATATATATAAAGTTATGACTGCGTTAACATGCGTATGTAATTAAAGACCTCCCTAGCTCTAAGCGTGAGTCTATGGCGCCGAGTGCTAGTCGACAAGTAAGAAAGCAGAGCAAATATTGAACATCTTTTAGCTAAAAATATCCTAAAATATATGTATATTCTGATAAAATGTCAAATATGCGCAGAAGATAAATGGAGGATACGATGATGTGGATATAGTCTAAAAAGACAAGATACGTCGCCTACATTGGCTTTAAATCACAGACCCCAGATTCGAGACGATGAAAAAGACGTTATTTAGACGGTACAAGGACCAAGTAGCCAAATGATGACAGACAATTTGGTTTTTACTACTAGAAGCAGTGTGCCCGGCAATGAAAAGCAGTCTTAAGTAGAAGCTCTCCAAGGGCCGGATGCACTTTAAGTAAGTATATCAGTAAGAAGTTTGGATTTAAGACTTAATGGCTGATTGATGGCTACATAAATACAAGAAAATTAGAATTTTCGCGATCCAGAATAAGTTATACTTAAACCGTGATATTCATTCATTAGCAAGAGAGAATGAATGGTTATAAGGATACTAGCAGTCAGAAACTATGTGCAATAAAAAGTAGTTCAAATCGCATACTTATGCATATCTACATATGTAAAACATATGCTTAAATAATGTATCAAGAGTTCATTGTATACAAATTTTGAATAAATTCAGCTGATATCCGAATTTTTAAATGTCTTAAGACTATTCGCAAATTAAATAATTTAAGTAGACTGTTTCAGTCAACAATCAGGCAAAACCCGTACGTTAACGAAACGCAAGATCTTTCGAAAATATCGCGGCTACCCATGAGAGTGTGCAGGAGATTACAAGACAGTCAATTGCACGCCGCGTCTAAGAACTTGGCTTTGCACAAACCACAACTTGGCGAATTTTGCGTCATGACTTTATCCTACAACCATTCAAGACTCAACTGACCCAGGAGCTCAAAGTTAATGACCAAAGATAACGTCGTTTGTTCGCTGACTGGGATCTCGAGCAGTTGGAAGTTGACCCCAATTTCGGTCGAAAAGTCATATTTAGGACGAGCTCCGTTTCTGGATTAATGGCTTCATCAAAAAGCAAAATTATTAAATTTGAGATTTTGTAGGGTTTTCTTAAGTCACCGCGGCGGATGATTTGAATGATCTAATATTCCATACTTAGCATAAATGAGCCCTCTAAATAAATACAAAATTTCTCACTCATAGTCTTGTCTTCTTCAAATTGGAATGTCCAAACTATTAGACTTTAGATTTGTCCAGCCGTTTAGGTTTCAGTCCAATGCACGCGCACAGGCAGTAGAATAGGTAGACCCTCACAAAAGCTGAATGCAATACTTGCCTTATACATACATATTTTAGATGCAAGTACAATTTTCCAGAACAAGAATCACATAAATCGTAACAATTTACTGCATTAGACCGGCAAGCCCTACCGGCGGACCATTGTGGATGCAGTAATGTAAGGGGGTTGTGAGCCTTCGACTCCGGCTCACATCCTCGTTGTAAGGAAAATAACCATTCGAAGTTAAGAACTTTCTTAAGAATTTTTTTCTTTGTAAATTTTCCGAAACAATTTACTTTATATCAGCACGTATTTCATGAGCTGATAAGACTAATTAGTTCTTTATGAATTTACACTTTAAAGTAACTACACTTCAGACTAACTTGACGGTACCATTATGCTAGGAATGCAATTACCATCTCTTCGTAGACAAAAGAGAATGCACCTTGTTAAAACTTACTTAATACGCTTGATAATCCTTTCCTTATTCATTCACTTTATCTAAGACTTTCCTCAACATTTGTAATGAATGCAGCACTATAGCAATACAGTTTCCGCCATCGGAAACTTCATACTCCGAAACTAACTTCATCAATTATCTTATGAAAAGCGTGTCTTTCTTTCTTACAAAAAAATACCATTGCAGCCTTTCATCTATGAATTCCTTTCAGCCGCTAAAAGAAATACCACGGGATGCAACAAGTTTTTCTCTGCAAACAGTAGCAACTGCGCGCACCGCACACATCACGTTTAATCCATATAAAGGCAAACAAAAAAATAGCAGTCCCCAGGAAATTACGATCTCTAACGTCACGTTGCATGACCTTTAACGTCTCCCCGCTGTAAGCCATGGTTTTCATAATTTATGCATGACTCTCTATGGCCATCTTCATCGTCGTCGTCGTCGTCGTCGACTCCGCAAAGCGAGAGAATTATAGGATCAGCTTTTATTCTGCACATTTCTCCTTTCACAAATAATGCTGCTGGAGTAGGTACATCTTATGCATAACTAGAGGAAATAGTGCACAACTATTATCCGTCATGCTTTCCATCATCGCCACTGAAGAGAACTAGAAGATATGTCCAACCAAGATCAATTGCATCCGATGGAACCATGTAACAGGCTGGTTCTAGTACCTTTCAGTTTGTACCATCCGCCAATTTATAGTTGAAGTGTCTCGTCCGGAAGCGGACGACCTGTGTCCTGTCAATTTCCATAAACTAACAACGTTACTGTTTGACTTCATATTCGAAACGATTCAACAACGGTTTATTGTCCTCCTGAGTGCCCCAAATTAGAATTCTCCCTAAAGTGCCCAATTATTCACAAGTATTCCTGTATTTTTGGTCTCTCGTCCTTTTTAAGAATGTAAATAACGATGTCTGTGCTATCCTCCATTAGTGACCCCTGTAGTTGTGTTGAAAGTCCATCCCATGGTACAAAAGAAAATATTCCACCAACATACATATCTACTACTTGCAATGATCACAAGGAGCAAAGAAAATAAGAAAAAATAAATTTAAAAGGATAACAATCTGCTTTCTTCGTGTGCGGCTCCTTTAGTTTTTTTTTTTCTTCCAATTTAAGGAATACTGGGCGCAGTATTATGATGAGGAAGATTTTTACGATATTGTTGGCTTATCGTTTGAGATAGAATTGCAAAGTTGGGAGGAAAAGAGAAGAAGAAAGGATTCTTTTATTTGAAAATTGTTGAAGAAAAGTGAAAGGAAATGCCAGTAACAATTGATGTTTAGGAAATTACGACATACACGGAAGGATATTGTCAATTTGATTTGTCAAAATCGTTGAGAGGAAAGAGGACGTAGTATCTATTTTTAGATCTATACATACAGTCGACATTCTTTTATGTTTCGTTGAGCCAATTTGAGTTGTGTTTATGATTGTTTGGTCTATTGATTTTGTATACACACCTACATACATATGTATATGTCTTGCCTGCCTGCTTATTTTAGTAAGCTGTTTTGTTTCGATTCTTTTTCAATTTAGAATGAATGAGAGTCCTTAAAATGGGGTAGAAATACATTCCTTATCCTTACGTGCGTAAGGTGGTAATTTGAAAAAAAAAACCGAGCTCAAAAAGCGTTGAAGTATACAGTACCCCGCCAAAAAAATATGAACACCTTCATAGTTTTAATGGTTTTTGAAAAAAATCGCTTTTGTTGCCTAGTTGATGAATACATCGAATTTTTTTTAACGGTATGATACTGTCTGTACTTTGACACATCATCTGGACGTATAACAACATCGTTGCAAAAACAATGGCAATGAAAGTACCGTTCAAAAAACTACGCTGCTACAGTTGTACTGATTATGCTTTCTTTTGCCATTCATTTTAAACGTGCTGTTCGCTTGTGAGGGTTCTTTTAACTGGTTTTAATTCATTTTAGTTTTTGAAGTTGTATCCCGAACTAGAATCCTTTTAATATTTATTAAGTTTTTATAGTTTTTAAGAAAATATTGAGAATTAAAGATATACGGTGTTTTTTTTAATAATGGGTCGCGAAAAAGATATTTCTGAAAAGAAAAGAATGGAAATTTGTGCGTATCTTGATTCTGGACACCTAAAGTATAGAGATATCGTCAAAAAAACGAAGGTTTCCCTGGGAACAGTGGCTAATGTAGCCAAAATGCGGAAAAATGGCAATGTATTGTTAGAAAGTTCTCGCCAAAACTGTGGAAGAAAAAAGAAATTCTCTGACAGAACGGTCAGGAAAGTGGTCAAAATGGCCCTAGAAAATAGGAGAAAACCAGCAAAGGAAATCATAAAGGAGTTGCGTGACGATGGTTTGGATATATCCTTACGGAGCGTGGAGAGAATTTTTTCAAAAAATAATTTGAAGTGTAGGCGCCCCGCAAAAAAGCCAAAACTTACAGAAAGGATGAAAAAACAGCGGTATATTTGGGCAAAATTACATCGCACTTATGAAATGAGTGATTGGAATAAGGTATGTTATCATAAGTCCTCTCCTATATTATTTTTCCACTGCAGATTTGTGCATCCTTCTAAAATCCTGTTCGTTCCTTATTTAAAGGTAATATTCAGTGATGAATGTCGCCTTGAAGCCGTTACTGAAATGGTCAAATTTGTTCGGAGAAGGCCACAGGAGCGTTACAAACCGGAATGTGTAGCTAAAACTGTCAAACATCCACCAGCAGTTATGATTTGGAGCTGCATATCGTCGGAAGGCCCTGGTCCAATATATTTTGTTGACAAAACAATGAACAGCGACCAATACGTACGGGTTCTGGATACCGTTTTTTTGCCTTATTTGCATAGCCTACAGTCAACTGCAACAGACTACACCTTCATGCAGGATGGCGCTCCTTGCCACACTTCGAAAAAAAGCACGAATTTTATGAATTCAAAAAATATCAATATTCTTCCTTGGGCTGGCAATTCTCCAGACCTAAACCCGATCGAGAATTGTTGGGCCTATCTAAAATCAAAAGTTTATTCTCGGAAAAACACAACAGTTCAAATGTTGAAAAAAAATATAGAGGATGTGTGGAAAAACGACAGTGGCATAAAAGATATGGTGCATGCATGTATTTCGAGTATGCCTACTAGAGTGCAAAGTGTAATAAAAAACAAGGGAAATGTGACAAAATATTAACCATAAGTGCATTAACCGCTTTTAAAACACAATAAAATATGATATTAAAAAAAAAAATATAATTGTTTTCATATGCTAAATAAGCAAAACATTATCTTGAATTTACAATTGTAGTATTTCAACCGTGTTCATAATTTTTTGGCGGGGTACTGTAAGATAAGATAAGTATAAGATAGTTTTATGGACGATTTTTTATTGCATCCTTATGCTTGGAACAACATATTGAAAGCACATGCATACATTCATACCAGGGAGTGTAGGCTTTGTGAGTGAGTTTGTTATATTGACATGTTTTCAGAATTTTTTTTTTTTGTAGACCAAATATAGGGGTTGTGAGTTTCCAATGAAATACCAGGAGGTCTTCAAAAGTAAGACTTCACTTACGTTAAACGATTTAATTTAAGCCACACGTCAATCTTACTGCTCTACCGTATGATCCTTATCCAAAGAACCGTAAAGACTGAAATATGCCTTGGTTACGTAACAAATTAGAGAGAAAATTTATTGAACAAAAAAGCCTGTCAAAAGAGGACCATCGACGTCGTCGAAAGAAGAAAAAGGAGCATGAAAAGCGCTCGATCAAGGAGATTGAAGGACTCTATGGCAGGAAACCAGAACAGAAGCTGAAGCAGAGGTGAAAATGGCAATATAGTAGTAGAATCGCAGTCAGTGCTGAGGATATGGAAGGAACACTTCTACAGACTCTTGACGGCGAAGATGACCAATGTTCCGCTGTCAGGCAGAAAGAATCATTTAACAGTGACGATGATAGTCAAGATTCCCTTTAACTCGATCAGAATGAAGTGAGGATAGCGATATCTTAACTCAAATCCAACAAAGCTGCTGGAGGCGACGGCCTTACCGCCAAACTTTTCAAAGCAGGAGGGGATGATCTGGTAAGGAGTATGCACCAACTTATCTGCAAAATCTGCTCGGGCGAATGTATACCCGGGGAATGGAACCTTAGCGTCGTTTGTCCGATTCTGAAGAAATGAGAACCTCTGAACTGCGCCAACTACAGAGGTATAAGTCTTCTTAACATCGTGAACGCCTAAAACCGATCGTAAACAACCTGATAGGGCCTTATCAGTGCGATTTTAGGCTCGGAAGGTTCACCATCGACCAAATATTCACTTTACGGCAGATCTTGGAAAAAACTTACGAATATAAAATTGATACGAACGACCTCTTTATCGAGCTATACAGAGCCATGTCTAGTCCGACTGTGCAGAATGAAGATTGAGAATTCCCGCTGTTGTATCAAAGTCGCTAAGAACTTCATCGAACCATTTGATGTCAGGAAAGAACTTAGACAAGTTGACGCGCTATCGTGCGATTTCTTCATTATAGGTAGTACTTGAGAGAATTGTACGAAACTCATATGTCAACACCGGAGGTACAATCTTTCAAGTCTGTACAACTTCTCGCTTACGCCGATGACATTGTCAAAATCGGAAGAAATCAACGGGCCGTTTTGGGGGGCATTTTCGAGCATTGAGATCAAAGCAGCAGGAATGCGTTTAGCGGTAAATGAAAGCAAGATGAAATATTTGCTGGTAGGTAGCACTTTATAAGAGAATTAGTCACCCCAGTCCTGCTGTAGGGCGCAGAGGCATGGACTTTGACAAAATCGGATGAGGATGCCTTTGGTTATTTTGAGAGAAAAATTCTTCGAGTGATCTTTAATCTCATCTGCATAGAGAGTGAGTAGCGAAAAAGATATAATGCCGAACTATACGGCCTATACAAGGACATCGACTTGGTCAGAAGAGTTTGCATGCAGAAAGTAAGATGGCTGGGTCATGTAGAGCGGATGTTCCAGTGAAGAATGTCTTCGAAACCACCCCGGATGGACGGCACAGTTCATACTTGCTTGTTTTCTGTGTGCGTAATACTATGAAAGGCTTGCTTTTTAAGGAATGATTCACAATCGCAAATGAATGGATTCATGCAGTTCTCTGATATTATATGTATCTAGGGATATTTTAATGTTTTAATAGTATGCACACATCGCACGTCAAAGTAATCACAGTTGCCTTTAAAGGGTACCAGTAAAACCGCTATGTCAACTTCAGTTTTTGTAATATTCATTGAATTTCTTTCATCTATTCTTACACATGCATACATGAACGCTGTTGGCAGGTTCTAATTATGTATTTTACTTTGCAGTGAATCAACTTACAACACTGTGGTCACAACATTGCCGTTGGTATCTATTCAAATCAATTGCACGTACTCTAACGAATGGTTTTTCTTCTTCTACGTCTCTTCTGCACTTAGAGTAATGCTTGAAGAATTCCATCCCGCCACATGATGGAATACAGCTGGAGGCCAATGCAACGCATGTAGATTCACTTGTTATTCTTCTGTTTGCATTACCCAACAACTTGAATTGCGCACAAACCGACTTAAATTAGATACATAGCTCCACTCTATGTTGCGCACAATTTGACGCAGAAGGCCTACGTGTATCCACTTAAGGACTGCCAACAGCAGTATCTCCGCCAAGAGACGACGACATTCACATCGCATCGGTCTAAGCATAGAAAAGGTCTGATGAAAGAAACTCACAAGAATTTCTTCATGAGGATGCGATGGATCGACAGTGGGCAGAAGTAAAGCAGAAGAAACTCCTTTTAAGTATTTATGGTCATCGCCTTTGGTATACTGCACATTCAGCAGCAGGCAGAACGAAATGAACAAATTAAATTCTTTTTCCGCCTTCTTGGTAGTCGCTATGATGTAACGACCGGGTGGTGGCGGTGGTGTCTCCCATCACTCGCCTGAGGTTTTGATGTAATCGCTAACGAGTACTTAAAATAGAGAAATTCTCCAATCAAGTGGTTTTGGCCATTTTTAGCTGGCAGGGGCTTGACAAATCCTTAGGGCATGCATCTAACTATACTTAACTATTCGCAGTGGCATTGACCACGCAAAAGAAAAATAAAACACCTCATCGACTCACTAGAGGAAGCGCATTCGATTGCAGTCGTATCGAATAGACTCCAATCCGTTGTGCTATCATGATTACTACCTACATACATACTATATGTATCTACATATGTAGTCTCATCGTGTATCATTTTTCGAGCTCCATGCCAATTGGACTGTTGCAATGCCAAGGTATATATCACTGGCTCATCGTTTGAGTAGATTAATTGCATTTTAATTTTTCAACTCGTTCTTTTTCCGCCCCAGAAGAACGTGACACATTAGTGTTATGTGTTTGGTGGCGCCGTCTTGTAGGGTTATCATGTGTTCGTTGCTTAAATAGTTAATATTTTAGCATTAACCTGTCGTATTGGGTTTCACTTTGGTTGATGTTACGCAAAAGTGAGCAAGAAGGGTAATTCAATATGGATACACACGGCAATGGCTATTCTTAGAATATATTCCAGGAAGAAGTGACTTTTCTTAGACGTAGTGTTTTCTAGATAAATTTCGTTTCAGTTGGACGAATGCGAGAAAGTGATACTCATTAGTAAGCAGACAGCAAATATTTTCAATCATGCAATAAAAGTGGGAAAGTTAATCATCAATTATTTTTACATATCTGAAACTAAAATGGTCTTAACTTGACAAGTAGGGAGAGGAGATAAAAAGTCGACAAGTAGCAAGCAAGCTCTCGCTTAAATTTAATATAATTCATACAAAGCAAGAAAGTAAGTAAGTAAGTAAGGACCAGTTGGACATTATTAGTGTTCCGGACCTTAAAAGGTAAGACGGAACACTTATGGGTTTGATACGGTGTCTGTCTGTCCGTCTGTCCGTCTGTCCGTCTGTCCGTCAGTCTGTCACAGCCCTGTAACTTTTGAACCGTTAGACATAGAGAGCTGAAACTTTCGCTATGTATACATTATGTGGAAGCCTGCACAAGATGGCGACAATGAATTTCATTTTGGGAGCCCTTTTTTGGGCACCTTGTATGAAGGGCAAAAAAAAATTATTTTATTCCCCATCATGTGGCATATCAAATTAAAGAGAATTTTGCAAGGGCTCCATATATGTAAGAAATATTTTTTTCTGGCAAAATTTGTTGAACAAAAAAGCTCGCCAAACATTTGAAAAATGTTTTTTCAAAAATATATTTTTTTTTTTAGTTTTTAAAACTCTAAATGCTGTATTCCTTCGCATGTCAAGTATTGCCAGTGTTTTGCTTTACTTAAACCATTTAACAAGCAAAGTACGGTTACATTCATTTTTATCCAAAAGCTTGGTACGCCATGTTTTATATTGAAAGTGTAAGTTAAAATGGACTGGAATCTCAGCTCAGTATTACTAGGACATACCTACGTACAAGACATTACATTATTCATATCAAAACCAGTATTAGTACCTAAGCAGGATATGAATAAATTGCCTTCTATTTAATGACAATATAAAATGTCCGGAACACTATTGCACGAGGCCCTCCTCGCACTTACCCAATTTTTTTTTTTGTGGTCTCATAAATATCCAACTTCTCTTAAAACATCTATGAAGCTAAGACCAATGAAAAGAATAAACAATTGACTTTTTTATGACATTTAAAAAATGTAAAAATATCTAATAGCAGAAGACTAATATGGTCTCAAATGCGCCAAGTCCGGGTGGTCCAACTTGCGCCACTAACGGAGCAAGATGGGCCAGCGTGTGAAGTATGTTCAACCAAGGGTTGAAAGTGGAAAATAAGCTTCATAAAGATCAAAAAGCTAGAACATATAACAGAGCTCTATTCAAAGCATACAAATAAGAAAAAGAAAAGAATTCGAGAGAAAAATACAGTTCATGGATAATACTGTCAGTTTTAAATGTCTTAAAAAATAGTGCAACACCTTTTGAAACAAAAACTCGTTTAAGCAAGTAATAAATATTTAAAAGCTTAAAACAGAAATATAGTCTATTTAGCTAAAAGTATGTACATAAATACAGAAGAATCGTATCATCTATTTTCTAGTTCTAGTTCATTAAATTTGCTGCATGCAAAGTCTTGTTGATTTGTGATATTCAATGATCGTTCAAAATGAGCGAAATAAGCCGATTCCAAGTCATTGACAGGAATTGGAAATCTCTTAGTCCACATTGCATCTTTGCCTACACCCTTACAAGATCAGATTAACTTAAGAACTGAAGCTTGAATCTTAAGTTCAATCGAAACATTATCTATAGAAGTGAAACTCATTTTTGGCTTAATCTATGACTACTAAACTAAGACTATGTTTGTTCAGAATTGGATGGACTATTTTGGCTTGTGGTTGCAAGAAGATGGCGTCAGAAGTCACGACAATGGTTCATACAATTGGTCAATGGAAGGGAAAGTTCGGTAGCCACCCTCGCTCATGTGGTATAAAGTGCAAACGTCACGACGGATATTGTCAGTGGCCATATAAACAAGATCGAATTCCATACATCAATTTAACATGTGTACCACACCTTTTGCGAACGTCTTCCCAAAACCCTCTCCCCTTCGAATATGACATAATGTCTTCCATATGTGCAGAAATTAAAACGTACGTAGTAGGTAGCTTTAAGAAGTTAGGTCTTGACTTTCTATTTCCTTACACATGTATGAGAGATGAGAATGATCAAGATCATCACTTCAGAACGACTCGACTAATTAGGCTGATTTTACTAGGTTATGCACGTAATTGTGAAGACAAAGTTTGTATGAAAGAACAAATTTGGCAAATCCATCGAAAAAGTGGGAAATTTGGTGTGTTCCAAATATTCAATTGATATCAGTGTGGCACCGAAACATCGATCGGCGTACGCGCACCAGAAACCTACTGCATGATCACTTAGAGGCAAATCGAAAAATAATTTCAAAGACGCGATTTATTATGACTCCGGACGTCGACTAGATTACGTACAAAATACATATATAATTTGGAACGTCAACCAAATAGATAACACAACCGGAAATCAGGGTGCATGATCGAAGACAAATGCTCCAAACGTAATCCGCATGCTTTATTGGTTTGCATAATCACAGGAAATGGTATTTACCGCGTGAATCGCTGATTTGTATCACATTAGGTTTGATGTTTTGAGTTTTTAACCCTGGAGTAAATCAAATTCTGATATCGATTTACGAAGACTTAAAATCTGCATTTGTTTCAGCTTTAGTAGAACTATTCTTGCGGGAGAACATTACACCATATAGGACAAAAAACCAGCCTTTAGGCTGCAGTCCAGCGTACATACACACAGACAGACAGACAGACAGACAGACAGAATCGGCAGACCCACTTTTTCGAGCTTCTCTATCATCGTAATGTCAGAATTCATTGTTATCTCGAGTTCGAATTTTTGCACGAATCCAATACTTGCCCTATATTATAGGTGCAAGTAAAAATGTTTTCGCACAAGCTTCCCCTCATTTGTTTACTACTTTCATAGAAAGTAGGTAAAGGAAATGTTCCCCTTTTTTTACCCGGCGGAGGGACTTAATCAAAGTTGGAATATTCTCTTTCATTCACGGATATTCGGTTGTCATCAGCCATCAAATTAATACACTTTTCGCCGTTTTAAGAAGATTTTATGTGGACAAATAGTTAATAATATTGGCAATACTGGACACCGATCATCTGTTCATAGCATAATGACTTCATCGATCCCCATCCTAATACATATATTGATGGATTTTAAAGATACATACATATGTTCAAGCTAAAAAAAAATAATCCAATAGCCAATTCCAATTCAAATTAGTTTGCAAATTATTCGCTAGAATAATTGACTTTACACGCTCTGAACGTATGTACACAGTTTCTCAGTCGAATAGCGATTCGTTAATTGACTAACACTACTTCTAAATATGGCAATATCTTATAAAACAAAACATAAAACTACTATACCTGAGACACCTTCAAAAAGAACCATGAGCCATGCTAATTAGAAAAACAAACTTCACGTCCACTTCACTGAACACACGGTCACCGTAGAAACATAAATTACTTCCCGAATCTTCCTACAGCCACTCATAATTACAATCCATATCCACTCAATCAAAAACTTTATCTATCACACTCTAACTTACCTTTAGACGTAATAATGCCACCGACAACACTGCTCACGATGATGGTCAGAGTTTAACCTCCAGTATAAGCAAGACGGACCCCTGAAATGACACATACAGAGAACACAGAGGTCTGGTGAAATTAAGCAAAATAAATTTGAAAAAAAATTGAAAAAAATAACAAATATGGAAAATGAATTTATAATTGAGTTCCCCTCCCTCGCCCCGCCAACTTTTCGTTTAAAGATTTCAATAAGCACTCAGCCGCGAAATAATTTTCATTTTACAATCATCCAGCAGAGATGATGACGCTCTTTGCATTAAAGAGAAAAAAAAACACTCTCCCCGCCTAAAGAATAACAAAAATCTGTGCGACGACGTCTTTCCTCCACCGGCATCGCTCCCACCCTCCAGATAACTAAACAAAAAGGCTTTTACACTAATTACAAGGAATATTGTTGTTCTCCTCCGAATGCAAACTGATTGCATTCCACTAATGAAAAGGGAGATTTAAGGTCGTATTATTTGTTGTTTTTTACTTTAGTATGAGAGAAGAATACATACTTTTATTTACATTTAACGACTACAGTGTAATTATATGGGCATTTAATTAAAATTACACTTACAGTCAAATTGTGGGTAATTACTCCAGTGTGTCAGGTTCAAAAGGACATTCCTTCATTATGTGTGTGTCTTGGAGATGCGTAGCCTACGCATTTGTTCAAAATCTGATTAACTACCACTCAGCGATGTAATGGCATTCCTGTTTCATACCACGCGGCTGATGGCAATTTTCTATTATAATTTTACCTAAGGAACACAGAAAGACAGAAAAAAAAATGATACTCATTAGACACTGTTAAGGCTGTGCCTACCCGCAGCGATAATGAGCGTTTTCTTTCAACTTTCTTTTTAACCCGTGTAAAAATCCTTTTGACATTTTTGTCACTAAAAATGTAAAAATGTCGTCGCGAGGAATTTTAAGGAGGACAGCACTTGACAACAATCTATTTTAGGTGAAATTCTTTTCATTTGATTTTGCCCCATGGGGCGCGCGGGGGACATTTGTATTCATACATGAGTGGTAGGTATTATTATGCTTCGCGAATAGGAGGTGGAGATTTATGTATCTCCTGTTCAAACACATAATATATTGTGCTAATTTTTCTTTATAACTTAGTTTTATTAAGCACAGTACTTACGTATGTTTTTAAGGCTTTGAATTTTGAGCTAGGTCGATGACATTTTGTATACGAACTCTTTGAGAATCGGGACAAAACAAGTATAAACATTTTCAAAATTCGCTCACTGACACGCCCACTTTTTAAAAAATTCCCTTTTTTCAATCATTTTACCCGAAAATTGGCAAAACTTACTAAAGCAAGGAATACCTATTTATTCCTTTAATCTACGACTACATTTTAGGGACGTTTTTCTTAAAAACCGTTATTATCACTTTTAGCCAAAAATGTGCACCGTCATCTTATAGCCCAGTTTTATACACACTAAAAATTTGAATGAAATCGGTTGACCCGTTTTTTTAACAAACCGGCTTTTACCCAAATTGGCCTTAAGTGCCGTTACAACAAATTTTGACCAAAATGTTGTAAGCCATTTTATAGTATGTATCTAAACTCGATTCAGTATAAATTTAAAAAAAAAATCGTAGAAAACATTTTCCAGCAAATCTGTTTTTTGTTAAATAGGCCTTAACCTTTAATAGAACCAAAATTTCACTTTGGCCTCTAGCGATTACCCCACAGACCCTAGATATGAAGTTAGATGAAAATCTGTTTACTCGTTCAGGATGTAGCCTCGCTGACAGACAGACAGAATTTTCAGACCCATTTTTTTTCGACTTCTCTATAAAGGTAATATCAAAATATATCAAAATCCGGAGATTGAAAATTTTTACGAATCCAAAATTTGCACTGTACTAAGTATCGGTGCAAGCAAAAAAAAAGGTAAGTAACACAAATTTTACTCGAAATTCATTATATCCAATATAGCAATGTCTAAATACAAATTATAAATGGAAAGTTTTATTTAATTTATATTTTTTTCTATTCGAATAACATTCAAATTGTATTTAACAAATAAATAACAATTTAGTAAATAAATAAAATCATTTAAGCAAGCCAACCCATTCTACTGTGCTAAAACTTTCCACAATGCAACTCCGAGTATTTACATAACCAAACTACAAATACGTATGAAATAATTATTTAAAATGGGCGAAAGAGATAAACACATGGCTATCGGCAATTCGTACGTATTTTTCCCGGAAGTCTACATTGTTTTTGTTCAGGAGAATTTCAAATATATCCTACCTTTTCCTTTACTTTTTTTTTTGCAAAATATTGTAAAATAATTGGAGAAGTTATTTATTGATAGGATATCAAATATTATTTGCAAGTAAAACGTTATTCAATAATTTGTATGTTCAAATAAATAAATATTTAGAGAATAGTAATTAACAATTAGTAATAACATAGAATTTATGAAACAAACCATAAATAACCTATCAGGGTGAATAATATACCAATTGAATTTCGGCAAAATAATTGTCTAAAAAAGTCGAACGCATCGAACTCTTATTTTTAAAAAAAAGTTACTAAATCGCATGGCAACTTTGTGCCAAACTTTTACCTCAAAATTAAACTTAAATTGTTCGTTGATCTGCAGTGTTTCGTTTTCATCGTGTGATTTGTATACCTAGAAGAAAACACGGCTACCAATAGACATTCGATGAAATTTCATAAATTATTTTGCACCGTAAATTTTTCGACTTTAAAATAAAAAGTTTACTATTTTCTTTGTCGCCCTGTGTACAGCCTATATTTTGGCATTTTCAAAATCCATCATCCCCATTCTTCTCCTCATTTCTACCTGCAGCTTACCGCATTCCATTAAGGATACACGACATATAAATATTTTTTTTTTAATAATTGCCATAAAAACCATAGCAGCAAATGTATTGATATGACTGCTGGAGGCGCCACCTCCGCAAAAAAAAAACAAATTACCTTCGCCACGAGGTTACTGAATGGGAGCGGGGCACGACAGAAAGCTAGATATTGCCCTTAATATCCTGAGGGTGTCAATGCCAACCAGAACCGGCCCGCTTTAATGTCATTTAATTATGTTATGTACACGCCAGAGCTCGAGAATTTACGATCAATTTATCGGCCTCGGTGGCAATAATCGACCTAATCCATATTTAGGTAAACAGAATGTCACTTTATCCTGTATTAATTATCCTTATTGGAATTTGTAGTTTGTTCTCTTCCCTTCTTACTGTTTGTGACCTGCTTTCATTTTCACATTTCTCATCGTAATGGGATGGCTGTGGCGGCGGCGTCGGCGTCGGCAGGATAATGTTGATTTTGTGGCAAACGTAATCCCTTTCTATAAGGTCTCCTGCCTCCCCGCTTAAGATGTTATTTTTTTTTTAAGGAATTGGCAAATAAAATAGGTACAACAAATAGGAGCGCATAAAGAAGGGTATGTCAGGTATCCCAGAAAGTAGGTAGGTGTTGGTTCCAAGTTATGTGGGAGGATTTGTGTCATTCTGAAGTCAGAGAGGGTTACTCTTCTTCGTCCTACTTTTGGTCAAAATTACAATTATTGCAAATGGATGTGGCGGAGTTTCGTTATAGGTGATATAGGATGGCTTTGTCTCCTCGAATTTATGTGAAAAAAGATGCCCTTCTCGGTATAATGGGAAAGGATAATCGTAACTCAGAAATTGAGGCGGCGCATGGCGATTGGGAAAATTGAAATACTGCAAACGATAAAAGCTTCAATAAATTACATCAGATTGCTGGGAAATTATGATGTCAAGCTATCATCGCTTTTAGATTCGATAAAACGACCGTAAAGATTTCAAACTTTTTAATTGGTGTTCATTTAGGGGCTAATTTGGAAACAATATGCGACGAGTTGGTTGGAAAAGCAGTGTCAATAAACGGTGTCTATAAATAGCCTATGTTTTAGGGCTCGATGGAGTTACTCCTTTGCCGAACGAATGTGCTTAATGATAGCGATTTTTAACAAGTTCAGGCGTAATGGGATTATTATTTGTTTTATTATTTGCACGTCCTAAAGAGATTATGAATAAATTTCAACTCGAAAAAAGGAGGAAGATGTTATAGTGATGAGGAAGTGCAGTCCTCTTGAATTGACAGGTTACAGTGATTCAAATTATCAAGGCTACATATGATGGATCCACATGTCACGTCTTGCACAGAAGAAGGCTGTCTAAGGAATTCGAAGTCAAAAGTGGCTGCATACTTCCCCAATACTGTTTTTATTTTTAATTCTAACATCTGAACTTTAACGCATTGACTGCGCCGACAACATATGTCTACAGTGGATTGGTCAGGCTGGTGACATGTCCATAGCTAACCATGCCATGCAATGAAACCAGCTCACCCAAGATGCTAGGATACGTAGCTGTCCTAGGAATACTTGGCGTAAAATAATTGAGAAGAAGGCACGGCAACTGGGAAAGAGTTGGGGAAAGCTAAAACACATTTCCAGAACTACACACGATACTTATTTACTGACGAGGCAATCCAAAATAAATCTGCCTTTCAAAGTTACACTGATGGGTCTAAAGCTACCATAAGACGGCCCGGACTTTGACATCACTCTGTCACTTCAATGCTGAAATTTTCTCGGAACTTCTCGCAAGCCCATTTGTAGAAAAAAATTGGCTTATATTGGTTATTCGAAAAGCGGCTAAGTGGCTATCGGTGAGAACAACATAAGACCCCCCGTACACTGCAGACGTTATGTCGTCCGATAGTTAAATCGGGATGTTAATCAATATCAAGATATATGTATGGAAGTGCGCACACTACGATTCCATAAAAAAGTTTGAAGGGCTACCCGATTACCTTCAAACTAAAGTATCTGTCAACTATCGGGCAACTGCTAAATCGGTTTGGCGTAACGGGCGCACACTACCAATTCTTTAGTCGGTCGATAGTTCATTTTGCTCCCAAAATTTTACACTGAACGGCCGCATTGTTCGTGATGTCTCTACCAAGTCCTCCTCCATCGCTGATCGTTGAAGCCAACAACGTAAATTTGATAGAGGAAATGGAAAAAAGAGTCAGTGCGCGCACTCAACGTCAACCCGACTATTTAATCGGCGCAGTATGCACGGTAGGAGACCAACCCAATCCAATTATCGGCCGGTAGAAAGTCTACAGTGTACGGTCGCTCTTCTACGACCTCAGTTTCCCCCCAAATTAAATCATTCAACCTTAATGCAAGAACGACATGACAGTCCAAATGTCCTTTTTTTGTTCTTAAAATCCCCGGCCACCCAACAGCAAGAAAAAAATAAACTCTCTCAAAAACTTATCCCAACAAAATTCAATTCCCCAGATAACTTACTAACGGGTGACAGTTTTTTCGCTGTTTTCATTTTGCAAACTGTTATATGGCGACTATTGAAATGCATTTCGTTTATTTCGCAGCAGTCATGTGGCTTATTGTTATTGCATTTTGCATTCATTTCGCCGTAAGATTAACCGGCATTTATTATTTCGCACTTTTATATGTAGCATTTCGGTTTAGTGGCTTTCGTTTTTTTTGTCGCGGGTTATCTGGCAAACCGTTAATTAGCGGTCTTTTACTTAGCCGGTTGTTCACTTCAGCGTGCATTGTATTTGCTTTTTTTTATTTCATAAATTTAGTGATCTTATAATTGCTTACGGAAGCTGGTTTGAGTGAGTTACATTTCGTATAAAATGGATAGTGACGAAAAAGTGTGTAGTGTATTTAAGTCCATTAGGGGCAAAGATAAACTAAATTTAGATGGTTTTTCTTACGACTTCGAAAAAATTAACAAAAATGAATGTTGGAAGTGGACTTGTGAGCTTCGGAAAAATAAAGATTATAAGTGCAAGGTCATTTTGTTTACTGTGACGAATTCTGATTTACATACAATGAAATGTTTAATCGGTGATCATAACCATGAACCTTCTGCATTAAGGAAACCTGTAGCAGAAGTATTGACAAAAATTAAAACGTGTGCGAAAAGAAGTGCTGAAAAAAGTGGCAAAATAATTCAAGACGCTATTGCTTCATGTAGTTCTGAAGTAAGTGTCAATCTCCCTTCAAAATCAGCGCTCCAACAAGTAATTAAGCGTGAACGGAAGAAAGTAACGGACTTGATGACTGAACCAACAACTATTGACTTCACAATACCGGATGAAGTCAGATATTTAGATAATAATCTCTTTATTGTAAACGATATTAAACTTCATGGAGATAGAATAATAATTATGACTAAAAATGATAATTTGAAGTATTTGGAAAAGAGCAAGTTTTGGATGATGGATGGTACTTTTAAAATTGTCCCATCCATATTTTATCAATTATATACCATACATTGTGATGTTGATGACAGTTTAAAGGCATACCCTATGGTGTTTGTTTTAATGACGGGAAAAAGCACAAAGTTATACGACATTATGTTCAAAAGTCTGAATAAATATGCACGTAAGCAAGGTGTTACATTAAGTCCAAAATTATGTATAATGGACTTCGAAAAAGGTGCTATAAATAGTGTTCGACACTGTTATGACGACTGTGTTCCGAAGGGATGTAGTTTTCATCTTTTCCAGTCAATATACCGACATGTCCAGAAATCCGGTTTACAAAGTAGGTATGGCTCTGATGCAGAATTTTCACTGAAAATCCGGCATATAGGAGCCCTTTCCTTTTTGCCTCCAGATCGCATTTCTTTGGCCTTTAGTAAATTAAAGGAGGAAATGCCTGCTGAAGCAAAGCCAATAATGGACTGGTTTGGTGAATTCTACGTCGAGGGAAAAAATGAAAAACCTCCCACCTATCTTCCCACTTTTTGGAGTATATCGCACCAGTTTAACATGAAAATGCCAACTACTCAAAACTATGCAGAATCTTTTCATCGACATATCAATTCTGTCGTTAATTCTACAAATATTGGTTTCTTTAAGCTAATATACGAAATGAAGAAGGAGGCCAAAAATGTAGAGGTTGCTATCGAAAAAATATTTAGAGGAGATTGTATACCAGCAAAGAGAAGAAAATTTTTAGATAAAGACACAAGAATAAGAGCTATTTTAGAAAAACAAAAAGATTATTCGGAAATTGGTCTATTGAAGGCTCTTGCTTCGAATATAAAATTGTTTTAGTATGTTTACCTAATTTTAGTTAAACCTTTTTGTTTTTGCCTTTCCATACGTTGAAATATGAATTCCGTTTAATGAAATACATACATATGTATCGTAATAAAGAAAATGATCCTTAAGAATATTGAACTAGTTATAAAGTGCTGAATACCTAGTTTATTTTACATTTTCCGCATATTTGAGCTTTATGTTAGTTTAATAAATATTTGAATATTGTGATTTTTTTTTTGTTTTTGTAAATAAAAATGACGTTGAAGAACATACAAAATTTCCGTTTATTACTTATTTTTGTGTTCAATTTCTCTAAGCAGGATGCTTGGCCTGTTGCGCTTTTAATTTATTTGGCAAAATAATACTTTGCATTTTAATTTGTTTTGCTCCAATTTCGCGCGAAATGGGAGCAAAACAAATTAAAATACAAAGTATTATTTTGCCAAATAAATTAAAAGCGAAATAAGGGAACGCTAGATAAAAAAAACGAAGTAAGCTAAAGCTTATCAATAGACGCTAACTTACCAAAAAGCGAGGTTAAAATTGCGAAATAATAAATGCAGGATATCTACACGCCAAATAATTGCAAATCTAAATAATAGTTTGCCAAATAAAAAATGCGAATAAAACAAAATGCAAGCTAATGAAATGCAAAATAATAAAGTGCGAAATCATCGCAGCGAAATAACAAAAAGCGTAAAAAAAACAGCGAATTGTACCATACCCCTTACTAACACATTCTACGGATGAATGTACCCCATTTTATATGAATGATAAAAAAAAAATAAAACAGAAAATTTAACCTGATTCACTTCACGAAAATGCCCAAATTGGCAATTTTCTCTTGTTTGCCAAAGACACACTGTCCTCCTGGCTAAGGCAAGTATGGAACAAAGAAAAAAGCAAACTGACCGAGACCTGAAAAGACCCCACTAAGTGCATAGTCCTTGGGAAACATTATAATAAAAATCCAAAGACATATCGCAGTGGATTCCGCCAGGAGGACAATGGCTAATAACATTCTTGCATGCAAAAGGACGACACACCAGTTGGCCCCATAGTTCATAGCTCAGAAGCAGCACTGCATTGCATTTCAGTTAATTCTGCATAATTCACTAACGTCATTCTGCCTTCTCGTCGTCCTTTTGCATCCTCTGATTTTCCTTAGTCCTTACCATTTCCTAGACGTTTTTATGGTGGCGGGCGGGCTGTGTGGATTGTGCCACACAAAACTTCCAGACATAAAACATAATTAAAGAATCCTATAGCTGTGTACCACAAAAGGATTGAGTAGATATTCTAGCTTTTTGCTATCGTTTACCTAACCCTATACAATGCTGCAGTAGAACATTGCCCGAAGGAATAGTCTGGGAGCTGCTGCAAAAGGTTTTGAATTGTGAAACTCTTGTGGCAGTTTCTAGGTCGAACCCTTTTGTTGTGCTGAGTAAATAAATGTGTTTCGGTTTTATTTTTGCGGTTTTCTACTATAAATTCAGTTATTAAGGAGCAGTGGTGATGATAATTATGCCGTTGGTTGTGGAGGTGGCAGTGGCAGTTAGCGGCATCTGTTTCGGACTCTAAACAGCTGAATAGCTGTGCTGAATCGATAAAAGTATTGGTGGTGAAAGAGTCGGCGCATCAGTGCAAAATATTGAAATTATAATACAATATTGAGGAAATCAAGATACATATACCTGAGACACAAGAAGAGACGAGTTTGCTTTAAATTTAAACAGCCCTCTTGACACTAAAAGAAGGAAGACTGAGTTGAGAAACCGACTGGAATCTAAGCACACAATCGACATATTGCCGAAAACCATTCTAAGAAGACCTATAGACTATAACACTCACAATCAATTGTAAAATTCAAATTACAAATCCCTATCTCATAGTTCATACATTTTATCAGAAATTGTAGCAACTTGAAGTGTTGATGTCGGTGTTCCTAGCCGCAAGCATCATTATCTTCCCAAATAAGAGACGTAAACCAAGTGCTCCTCTTGCCTCATTTATGGATTATAATCTCACATTCAAAACTTGAGTATTCCCATTGGCCTTAATCAGAGTTTTTCACCCACACACACACTCTCGAATCTCAATTGAAAATTTCTCAACCTTGTATTTGCGAAATTTAACCAAATCACGTGGTACATCTCTTAAGGGGACAAGAGCCCAACCAACACACACCGCCCCTTTAAACGAGTATCTTTAAATAAAATCGACCTCAAATAAGCATCTACACTCATGAATACTCATATCATCAGCATCCTCTTCATAAATTACAAAAAAAAATCATAATAATAATAATCCATGGAAGATGCAATTAAAAAGTGCAAAGTCATAAATTTGTATATCAAATGGAAAACATATAAAATCGATTGAAATGGAAATGTTTTTAGCACCATCATCCATCCACATTGACTTTCTCCACTCCATCGTCGTCGTGGGGATTATGTACTCATCTTGTGAGCCTACGCAGAGTGTGTCCACACACACTCAATGAATCCAGACAAACGTCATGCAATTAGTGATTATTTTCATTATTCCTCAATCAATGCGAGCAATCTATCGAGAAAAGGTATTTTTTTTTTTTATTTGCTTCTTCTTCATCCAAGAGTTATCTAACATCATTGCAAATACTTTTTTTTTTTTCTTCTATCTTTTGGCATTGAGATACACAATCAATCAATAGAATGTTGATACTTCTATCAGTGTTCGACAAGTTTATTACGTATTCTGAAATCGAAAGTAGTATTTACAAATCGGATTTCCTTCGATCAAAGATGTATCTGCGCGACGTCAGTGACAATGGGACATTTCGGACAATGAAAAACAAAAATTATGTCAATTGTTTGGGGGGAATAAACTTGGCCAAGTAGATACAAATGTATACAGACAGATATGTGATTGAGATTTAATAAAATTTTATAACTTTTCTAAAGTTTTAATCACAAGTTGATGTTGCTTTTCCCTGCTTTATAATGTATGTATGTACAAATATACATGCGCTTAGCAACGAAACTTTTTACTGTTATTGGGATGGAAAAATTCTGATTTTATGATTTCAATTGGAACTGTGCAAAATTTCAAGCATTACCAGTAAATACTTGTGCGACATGGTAATTAAATGATTTATGACTGCATAGCGCTAATTGGAGTGTTCGATAACATATCCAGGAAGAGCTTGTTTTCCCATATTAAATTAAATTGGAAATTGAAATCGGAATAAGTGTGTGTTCTGACCAGAATTCACATTTTAATGTATTAAGTGCCGTACAGGCAGATACCTTGACGTTGTGCGGGAGCTTAAGTTACTTGCAACGAAGTGTCACCCCCTAATCCAGGGTGTAATGCGGCCCATGTCTATTGGTTGGCCAGGGGGTATACCGGCTGTATTGGACTGGAGCCTCTCTGAAACAGGACCGCCTCACAGAGTAACCACAGTCATACTGCACTAAGGCGGGGCTCAGCGGGCGTTCCATTTCCGCGCCACTCGCGGGATCACGATCCAGAACAAAAAACAAAACAAAAGATATGGAACCACGTAAATATCATGCAGGGGGACACCGCATCTCTGCTAGTGGGCAGGATGGAGCCAAGGCTCTGTTCAGACGATCTAGAATGTGGAAGTCGGTAAGCGACGAGCTGAGCTAGGCAGATGCAACACAGCACCAGCCAAAGAGCCACCAAAACCGCGAAGGAAGTTCCAGATCCATTGAAGATTGCTGCACGTCTAAACTGTTCCAGTACGGAGGGTGGAAGGCAAGTTCTAGCTCCCCGAATCATGGGCAAGACAGCTGCTCGACTAAGAGGAAACGAGCGTACACGGGCACGCTGGACAACTGGAGGTAAAGATAACCCTTCAGGAATGGTTTAAGCGGTGCCGGTGTTATGGTGGTACCGGCTCTACCTCGAAAAGGGCCTACCAGCTGAGTAAGCCAGAAAGAAGGCGGAGGAGCGCAGGACAAAGCCTGACTCCGATGCTGTGCCAACAGCAAAGAGAGGGAGCAATGCAGTCACACCTGCAAAAATAGCTGAGGACTGAGGAGAGCGCTAGGGAATTCCAAGCAGGACCTACTCTCTATGCTTCCGCTAGCAGAATCTATGCTGTGGCTGCAAGTGCAGGTGCAAGGGCCGCATTGGTGGAGCAAGTTGCGGTTATTCCTGTGGAGTATCCAGGTACACTAGAAGACGCAATTATGGCGGAAATGGCTTTGGGGCATTAATTTCAAGAAGGGCATGCTATTTATCGACTGCGAGACTCCACAAACAGCGGAATGTCTGAAAACTGTAGCACCCAAAATAAGGAACTGGAAGGGTGTGGGCCTCACTGCCTGCGGAATTGCGAATATACCACGTGCTCAAATAGGTACATGTCCCACGCAATATGTATGACAGTCTATGGCAATTACTTAACTTCTTCCTAATGGAGACGCGTGGAGATGGCAATATTGATTGTCAAATGGATGGCATTGATTGACTTCCATTGCAAGGAGAATAAATTTGAAATTTCCTCTTCATTTCCAAAATGGCTGATACTAAACTAATGTGGTTTGATGGTCCTTGTACCACGAAGATATTTGTTGACCAATGTCATACTGACCAGCTGTCATTTGCACACAAATATTTGTAACGTCATATTGACCAACTGTCATTTGACAATTGTTAATAGAATGTCCCATGGGAAGTTTTTATTTCCATTGCCCGTGCCGCAAATATGACCCGTGAAGACCTGTCTCTACGAAAAACTGACAAACAAATGGATAGGCAGATTGTGTCTGGTGATTCTGTAGTCTATCTTTGTTAAGATCTAAAATCTCGCGGAATATGAAGGCATAGTCGCTCGGCTCAACTGTAGGTATATTTAAAATTGCCTGGATGGAATTTTTCCCTTAAGTCGCCTTCTACAACAAGTGCAGCTACAATACTCTTAATCCGTCCTCCCTGCACGGATGCTGTAATTGGCTGTCATCAACGCCCTCAAAAGTATCTCATAAATCAATTGTTTAAAAGAGAAAAAAAAATTATTACAGCACATTTCCGTTATAGTATCCTCAAAAGGACATACATCGACATACGTATGTACATATATGTATAAAATCTCTTATGGTCCTGTCTATATCGATTTTTTTTTTCATTAAAATTTGATTGACCTTCAAGGCAGCACATCGAACATCACCATCTGTTCATGAACATACACATAACCATTGGAGGCAGCATACAGTCCATAATCAAGGTCAAGCTAAAACATTACCAAGAATATTGGGAAAAAAGGAAAAAAAGCCGACAAAAAATAAGAAGAAAACTAAAGAATATCAAATGAGACGCAGCCAATTGCACAGCCTAAGGCAACAGTTCTCAAACAGAGAAGCAAACAGCTGAAGAGTATTGATACATTAAGAAATCGACCAGCTGCCCACTTACGAACAAAATGGCCAATTGTCCTTCATATCGAGACAATACCTTTAGCCAGTGTTCCATGACCAAGGATGGATGGATGGAGCGGATAGAGGAAACTCATATGTTTGAAGATGACCACTCAATGGTTGGTTATGAAACTCTCTTGACAGCCCGGTGGACCTTTTTTTTCGTTTCTTTGCTCGTGTTAGACTTATTATTACAAAAGTTGATATGAATATCGTTTGATGGAGTATACCACATTTATTGCATTGTTCAATCGACGAGCATGAGCTTATACTTTAGTTAATGGCAAGCTGATTACCAGCCAACGGATCTTATTGAATTTTGTCTTATGAAATGATTTTATTAAATGTAGAGGTAATTACCTCGAAATCAAAAATATAGAACAAGGCATATCTAAACGCCGAACTATAATAGAATAATGGGTTCGTACGACCACTTCCGAAACAGTGCGTGGACTACATCGGCAGAGCTACTATTCCCATTTGTCCTTATGGATCATCATCGAGTAATGCGTTCAATATCGATCACCATTTCACCTGCTTTTTATCGATTTTGAAGAAGCGTTTCATAGTGCCAATCGGATTTAGGACAGGACAGGACACAACTCATCAATTCATATATGTATTACTGGACAGACGGTTGAGGGAGTACAGAGTTTCCAATACCTTGGAAGTATTGGGTCAACCGATGGCGATAGCCAGTCAAATAGGCGAAGCAAAATCTGCTTTTGGGATGCTGTCCTCAGTTTGGCAACGAAGTAATGCCAATAAGCTTTAACACCAAGCTACATTGAATCCGTGCTGTATATGGATGTAGTACTACGAGGATGACCGCCATTATCACGAGGATGCTGTAAACATTCGTCAATAGGTGCCTACGCTTCAACTTAAGGATTTTCTGGCCAAACCGCACCTCTAAACGAACAGCTTTACCAGAAGAAGGGCCATGAACCTATGGGCACAGCCATATCACGCCAAAAGTGGGAGTGGATTGTTCACAATCTCCGAAAAGGAGACAGATCCATTGCTAACCAAACGATGTCGTGGAACCCGCTTACCCAGGATGACAGGATAGGCGGCGGTCCTAGTAGTAAGTGGCTCAGAACAGTGGAGAAGGAGGCACCGCAACTGGGCAAGAGTTGGGAAGAGCTTAGGCACATTTATAGAAACCGTACACACATGGGTATACAGGACACAAGTAAGTAAGTACAACAAAATATGGATATGCAAGCAATTGACTGTGCAAACATTGTTCAATATAATCAGATATGTACTCCAAAACAGTGGTAATAGATGCCTCAGTGGTATATGTGGAAGTAATACCAATTTATACTAACAATTGAAAGCAGGCTGTGAATCAAACGCCACAATATCCTGCAATTGATCTTATGGGTCATAGGACACCAGGCCTCCAAGCTTCGTATCGAATATCTACAAATATTAAACGACTAAAGGATTGAGCCAAATTACATATTCATACAATTCCAATGCAATGTTATGTACATACACCAGTATCTACCTCCTTAAAAAACTGCGGCTTGCACATAAAAACATCTTCTTGAAAATTCCCTGTTAACCATTCAAATCCTCTACTTTAAAATATTCCATTAATATCGAAACACATTTCACAAGCCCCAAAAAAAAAAAAAAATAAGCAGACCACCATTCCATCATAATCGCATCCTTCTCATACATTTTTCAAAAGCAATCATCATTGGTTAGAGGTGGTGTTCAGTCGAATTAGTACCCCACGGTTAATTAACTTACTCAACATGCTTTTAGTTTTAATTAAGCCAACTAACGTTCATAACACACGTATTTATCTTCATATAGACAGAGACAGAGCAGGAGCAGGGATCACGTTTCCCCATCAGTAACAAACTCTGGTCTTAATTGAAACCACAACAAAGCGGTGCTTCTTCCTCGATGGAGCCAATTCACGTAACAAGATTAGCCACAACTGGGTAGAATAGGCGAACGACTGACTACCTTCAATCTGTACTGCACTGCATAAATTGCTACCTCTAACGTATCATCTTTATTCGATATTCGATTCCAATTGACAGGGGTCATATTCGATAGCGCGCATCCAATTCGAACTCGAAGTGTGTGTCTAATATTCAAGTGTAGTCCGTCCGTTCGATGGCAAACCGAGGAAGCCAATTATATGCCGAATGAAGTGGGGATTGTGTGCAGCTAATTAAGATAAAAGGAAAATCTTCCAAATTAAAATCTACTCTCAGTGGTGGTTCAGATGCAAATTTATTGGTATTTATCTATGGATGAGTTTTGGGAGCTACTCAGTCATCGAAGACGATCGGGCAGAGTGGAATTCATTGGATATTTAGTTGTGGTCCTTTGGCAGAGAATGGAAAATACAAATGGATTGCTTATATTACTTTGCCACCATCAGTAGCATAGGAACCCCGAGGGAGCAAATGAAAGGATTTTCTATTGAGTTTCTTTTGCAAAGTGTTAGGTACTGGTGATACCCAACGGATTCAGAGGATGCAATATGAATAGAAATATCTTAATGTGAGTTATATCAAAAAGGTGTACGGATTTATGATAGTTGAGAGGAAACGAAACGCTAAATAAAAGTTGCACAGAAGGAAATTGACAGCGCTTCATAGCCATTAAGAATACTTAGACTAGTCGAATATATGTAATAGGATATATGTTTATATGTACTTATATTTGATATCGCATACTATGATGACGGATACTAACTTATGGATTAATTGTCTGGTGCACAGCGCTGGAGAAAGCAATTAATTGCAATCTTCTTAGCAAGGTCTATCGCTCAGCCTTTATCTCCATAAGGGGAGCACTACGCATTATAACCTCTCATGTTTCATCTATTATCACTTGATATGGTTAAAAAGCAAGTAGCAGAGAGAGCGGTCATTTGCCTTGAAGCAACTTCACAGTGGTCAAGGAAAAACTATGGCCACGCTTTCATTCTGGATAATTTAAAAATCTCACCCGAAAACACTGATTACACTAGCCCATGCCTAAATTTTGCAAAGAATTTTCTCGACACCATCGACACAAAGACTAAGGATGGAGTTTGGGGTGATGCTTTCTCAGAAAGTCTAAGTCTTGAGCTCTCATTTCGTCTTCCAAACTATTGTAGCGAGATCAAGGCGGAAATTACGGCAACTAAAGAAATCTTATCGTAGCTCAACAAAATTGTGATCCGCTAAAGATACCCGGCAGCCAAGCTGCCATAACGCTTGACCCGACCTCTTTATGTCCTTTAGTAGCCCTCGACTCCCGAACCTTTCTTACGTAAATGGCCGGGCAGTTCAACATTCAGCTGTGTTGGGTGCTGCGGCATAGGGACATTCCAAAGAACTGTAAGGCCGATGAACTCGCCAAAGTAGGAACAGCCTTAACTAAATATTATGCCGAACAAAGCCACTGTACGTATACTAATCGCTAGATGCAATCAAGAGTACACATCTTAGGTGGACAAGTGGTACAACAAGTAACTAAGCAAATTTGGCTTAAGCTGGATTTAAAGCGCCCTAAGACTTGGGTATCATCACCGAACACTGTGATGAATAGGCAAACACGCAACAAGGCTAGGCCTTCTCGAAAATGACTGCTAGAGAAACTACAGGGATGAGGAAGAGTAGGAGACTATTCCCCATCTTCTTTGTATCTGCCCAGTTCTTTTACCAGATTTGGTAGAAAATTACCAAAGTGGAAACCGTGGTAGAAACATGTTCAAGTGCTGTTCATTTTTTTCTGGAGCCATTTCAAATTAAGTCTATACCCTAAACTGACACCGCTTATTGAATAATGAGCTCCTACTCGGGTTAGGTAATAGAAAATAGGAAATAAAACTTTCTCAATCTTTGTGCAGCGATTAAGCCTCCGGCCACGGATTCTCCCTGTACTCCAGCCTTAGGCATCGAAATCTTCTTCCCACTATAAAGAGGGTGAAAGTGCAGACGAGGATGAAGGGATGCTGACTGTAATTATCAAAACTTGCATCAAAATTCATAAAGGTCCTGCTGATCTCTAATTACATGGCCCACCATCTAGTTCATGTTGAAGGGTCCCTTTTAGTTTTCTACAAAAGCGATATTCTTAACCGTATGAACAAATTTGCTTAGTCGCTAGGTACGGGGACAGCCAAGTCTGCTATATGCTCATACTAATCAAGTTTCCCCGAAATAACACAGTATTCAACCACAAACAGAATTATAGAGTAGTTAATGTTTAAGGATCCTCTTAGATATCTGCAAGAGCTACACATAGACTCCCACAGAGTCAACCATAATAAGTACTTCCGCACTAAAGTCTACAACCAACTGTCAGCATCTAATAAAATTACTAATTCATAGATGCAACGCTAGTCTGCCGAAGAACACGTATCTCTCGGCGTCGTGAATTATATAAAAATCTACCGAAAAATTATTCAAAGGCTTCCGTTTGAGTTGGATGCAGATACAAAAGCAACACCATACAGCTACACACATCACCTCATTTGTTAGGCACAAACGTAAAACGAGACTTTGATGGCAATCTCGTTTGTCACTTGGCAATGAAATGGAAAATTTTCAAGGATAAAACGATATGCCTTTCCCTGACTTGAATTCTCCTTTCGTTCGTTCCTCCGCATTTTATACACCATTCGTTGTGTGGTTTTCGTGTACACCATCAAACTGAAGTTAAAGATATTCGTCCACTCGGCTGAAAGTCATCTGTATGTGGGTATGTTCTTCTTTCGTTCCTTATGCAGCACAGCCTCACTCACTCCCTCAGTCAAGGAGTTCGTTTAGAAATATGTACACGTATAATTTTTTTTTTTCACTGAAGTGTCGTTATGAGGAATAAGACGAGTCCTGGAAAATGTTTTTTAGTACATTCATGGATACGGAAGTCTATAATTCACCGCCTACTTCCCTCTTTGGAGTACAGGTCCAAGGATTTTTGCTGCAATCAGGTGAATGGAGTAGGAGAAACAAAAAGCTCTAACAACAAAGGGTTAATCGTCTAAAAGCCACAACGACATTGCGACACCACCCGAAAAGTTGCGTGTAAGGTGATTGAGGTCAGACTGTCGTCATCATTGTCCTTGGTTAGCGCGACAGATGAGACCACCAATATTCCGTTCCTATATTCAAAAATTAATACATATCCTTGCCGAGAGCATGCCAGAACAGAGACAATTAATTGGATCATGAAATACGTTTCGGACGATTGTGGGGACACAAGCCAAATGCTGGCGGGAGACAAATGTTATAAAGTAGAATGTATATTTTGGGGGATAGTCTGAAATCCTATATAAAAACTCATTGATTTAGTTTTATGGGGATTAAATTGTTTGGGTAGATGTGCATCTTGCAGCCGAGACATAAAGTAGGTATCCGAAGGATTATATAATAAAACCATGGAAAAAAAAGATAATATATCCTTTTTTATGCCATACACAAGCATGAGTCATGTGATGTTAAACTGATTGTAGGATAAATAAAAACATGATACAATGGTTTCATATATTGCAACCTCACCGTTTTATGGTACCAACTTTGTTTGCTGCAGCTGTTGGTGGCCTTTTGGTGTATGAAAACTTTGCGAGATAAAGGATAGATATCTCATAAAAACTTGGTTCATTGGAATCACATAAAACTGCAAGTACGTACTTTTGATATGAATAAATCAAAATAGTTGATGGTGACAGGGGTTGTGATTAAAAGATACATGAAGGTTGATGGCAACATTGAGATCCAGACGAAGCTCTTCGGCCTCAATACGTTCCAAATCGCTTTCAGTTCATGCAAAATATGTACTCCCAAATATACAGATGTATCCAATATACATGTAACTGGATAAAATGCTCTAGCATGCATCCAGAAGGAAAAATAAACATCTCACAAGCTTAAGGTCACGACTGTGAAAGGATGAACGGAAGGTGAAGTTCTTTCCCTACTTCTATGATCCATCCATTAGCGTTTTTACCCAATCTCTGATCCCAAGTGACACGTTGTACTCTTAATCGACTTCCAAGATGTACCATAGTTGCAGTGCTATCAGGTAAGCAACCTCTTGGTATGTTTAGGTATAGATAGTCTGATAAGGTCCGACGTCTCTCCTTGAACATTCTTTGGATTCCTCCTGATGAGTTGAAGCCAATGATGGATGCTCCATCTGAACATCCTACTCCTTTGGCTCTCACCTTTGGTAGGCCATTGACAATGTAAGCAGTCGAGGAGCCGAGTCGATTGATAGAGGATATACCCTCAAAGTAATTTCTGGCTTTACTACGCTCTCCTTTCTCCACTCCATCAGGCGTTTTATAACTATCCAAAGATGCCTCATTGTCAACCGCAACTGATCCAACAAACTAGCATCGCCGATGGTTTCGATGAAATTCAAAACCCTGGTCGCGTAAGGGGCCCTAGGAATTGATCTTGTCGCATTACTAGACGCATTACGGACTACAGCAAAATATTACCTCGATCTGGTAAGCTGATCCTTATTTGAAGTGGACAATGATATGTCAAAGAGATTACAGACTTTCATGAAAAGAATACATATTACACATACCTATATGCAATACGAAACTAATGTCAATTAGGTTTTAGAACCCTATAATGAGGTCAACAAATACATTTAAAGAAATATATGCACCTTAAGGACAAATTTCCAGTGTCGTTAAAATATAATAAGATCTTTTGACAAATTTTTAGAGCAAAAAGCCAACTATGTGCATAGAAATAAAATTTGTATAACCCCATCCACCTGAAGAGCAAATGTCCATAATAAACCTATCTTACACAACTCGTATACACATGCTGCAATAAAAGATGTTTCGTTCTTCTTTATTTTTTTTGTAAAAAGAGAAAAAAGTATTTTCTGTTTCCTCCTTAAAATTTGCATTACAAATCTCAACAACCCACCACCAGCGTGTATTGTCAACCACTTTATAACCATCCTCTCGAAAATGGGTTAAATACGTTTTCTCAACATTCACTCCGTTCCCAAACAGCACGAGTAGAACCTACTCGACTAATTTTGCTCTGCAATTCTCAAAACATGCTAGAATTAAGTTCTTTCTAGTACATAATTCATACGATTTGACTACCCACCCGTTTGTTGGGTGGCGGTTGAAAAGGTTTGCCTCCCTCATTCGAGTAGTATACCGTGTACCATAGGTGTTCCCCCGACTACACACACAGGTGTAGCTAGGTTATAATTCAGGAAAACAATCCTTTTCGGTGCGCCCATACCCAAGCATACTGTCATTAAGTCTTTGAAATGAAAAATATAAACAAAAATATACGTAGCACTATTAACTCTCAAGAAAACAATAGACGAAAGCAAATTGTAATGAAAAACAAAAACAAAGACTCTTAATGTATCTGAAAATGTATCTTTTATAGAAAAAAAATAATACATACAAGGTGTTTTTCAATTTTATTTTGAAGGCAGCAAATGCAGATAAAGGACACGAAAGAACTTCACACAGTATCCAAAGTTTAATCAATAAATACAACGAGTGGCGAATAAGATACAAAAAACCATAGTACCAACAAAGGTTAACAGAGTTAAGCCATATGTTCTAGATGGTTTTTCTCACTCTTCGAGTCCATGGAGATGTTACTAGATTATGAGTTGGTTGGGTAGCATACTGATACTGAGTCATGGTGGAGCTAGAGGATTAATAGTGAAACCGGACAACGGTGGTTTATATATTTTTTTTTTTTGGTTGGGTAAGACTTATGTTTTAAGCCAACAGCTGCTTCAAAATTGGTTTAATGCCAATTGAATGCAATTTTTCATTATGGTTTTTCGCCTGAACATGTGTGTGTTTATTGTATACATGTCGGATAGCCATCATGGAATGGTCGAGTATAGGAATTTTCCTTTCCTGATTTCGAACAGTTTTTTGTTTTTCAGACTGCTGCTGCTGAGGAACACTACTTTGGAATCGAGTATCTTCTGAAAATGTGCACTGTGTGAGCCGTAGCATTTTATACTGTCATATGTAGCCTCTTTAATTGCTATAAAATGTTGGGAAAGGGTCTCCAATGGGTTAGGTTAGGTAGATGGGTGTCGTGTGATAAGAAAGGCACTGCTCACTTAGACCACCATTCCATTTGTCCAATCATTTAAGTTTGGAAACGATGTAAAAAAAAGTCCGCATTCGAATCACCCAGATAGGGATATAAATCGCAGGATCTATCCTGCTCACCGTTGCCTAATTCCTACAGCTCCGAGAAGAAATGACTACCAAGAGATCTCATTCTTTTAACGGATAGGGCAGGACAATTACACAACAAATGACGAATAGATTCGACTTCTTCTTCGTCTCTTAATTCTCCAATATTCATTTTGCAGCACACATATGAATCATAGATTCACCAAAACTAGTTTGAACCGTTTTGAGCTTCTTATGAAGCGTAAGAGGCTTTTAATGTCAATGTTTTCTAAATCACCTAAGTCGTTATAGTATGATGCTCCTAAATAAAGCTTCCTTCTACGGGAGAGAGCTGGACAGACACAAAGGTGAGGATTAGTCTCCTCCTCTTCCTTCTGCAGAAAACGTTTGCAAAAAGGCCTAGTCCAGTTTGATAACAGAAGATTGACAATGTTTGTTTTCCGGTTGTAGCATTCCTACTAGGCCTTTATTAGTGGTTTGAAAACAAAGACTTAATGACTTAATTTGGTTCAAGTTCAATTTCGTGAAAACCCATTAAATATGTTAAGTGCAAACCATAGCGATACTAAGATCCAGGTTGTAAGTATATAATATAACCAAAGCCAACTCCGCAGGATAAAAAAACCTGAAAATTGAATATAAATGAACGAATTAAAAAGGCCTACATAGCCTTCTACATGTACAGCAGAATTTTTGGTAAAACCTGGGGACCCTCTCCAAAAACAATTCTCTGGATGTACACAGCTTACATAAGACCCATCCTGACCTATGGCGGCCTCATATGGTGGCCAGCATTAAACAAGTCCACTGACCTAAAGGCTCTCACCAAAGTACAAAGACTAGCGTGCATTGGTGCTACCAGTGCAATGAGAACCACTCCAACTGCGGGCCTTGAGGATATTCTCAACCTACCTCCGCTAGACATTTAAACGAGATCAACGGCAGCCATCAGTACCTTAAAAATAAGTCAAACTGCGAGCTCGAAGTCGAATGCAACAGGGCACGCGACCATCCTTGGTAGATTTTTTTAACCATGCACCTATGACGGACTGCATTACGCCTTACTTTGACTTCGAAGTGCCATCTACCTCAACTTACCCTAGCAGAAAAGAGTGGAAAAACAGCAGCATACCAAATGCCGAATCCACAGCTATCCATACAGATGGATCAAAAATGGACACCGGTGTAGGATAAGGAATCTTCTCCGAATCACTGGGAATATCCAGATCTATATCTAGATCCCCAGACCACAACAGTGTTTTTCAAGCGGAGATCCTGGCAGTAAATACAGCCGGCCGTGAGTCTGCCATAAGAACAATACCGACAGAAGGTATTACCTTCTTTATCGACAGCAATTATCGCCACAGAAGTAAAATCCAACCTGCCGCGAAGAGCATAAGGTTTTTGGAACACAGCACAAGGTTCTGCTCTGCTGGGACCCTGAGCATGAGGGCGACGCGGGAAATGAAAAGGCAGATGAATTAGCAAGGAAAGCTGCATCGGACCCACTAAAACTGACTGACCTCTCCATAAGTAGCCCGCCCTACGTTCTCAGGCTTAAAGCAGGGAAACTGGCTGCGAGAGAGGCGAACTTTATATAGAATTCCCTAGAAACTTGCAAAACTGCAAAACAATTATGGCAAACATTTGACTAAGCAAGGACCGAGAGACTTATACCCAAGGACAGACGTTCACTGTCCATGCTTGTGGGGATCCTCACGGGTCACAACACTCTGCGGTACCACCTAAAGAAACTACGTCGGACGGAAGAAGAACTCTGCAGAGGATGCGGCGATGAGAATGATGTACATGGCACCACCTACTCCCTCTGCCAGTGCCCTGGACTCTAACATTCCAGGTACAATCTCCTTGGCAAGCACTTCTTTCAGGATCTCGGAGAAGTCTCACACGCAAATTCTGAATTGTTATTGAACCTCATCAGATCATCAGGATGGTTTGTATATACGGGAAAGGAGTAAGAACAACCATAAGTAGTTTGTTACTGACATTATATGGGTGACACAATGGGTCAGTTCTGACCTGAGTGCGTTGGAGGTATTTCTATTCTTCTGCCATCTCGCAAACCTAAGATCCAGGGTGAGATTTTCTTAAATTTCACATTAATTCGGAATGTTACAAGATGGGACCCTTCTCTACGCCCTTAATATTAAAACTATCCATCATCGAGTGTCATAAGGTATGACTCATACTTCAAGTCCCAACACTACTTAAAAGAACTAAAAGTTAGTGATGCTACATTTTACCAGAAGGACTGAAAAATTTTAAAAATGTTTCTTTTAAAACGTTACTGGAGCGCATTCTCAGAGATATGCTACATACCAAATGCAAAGTAAATACAAACTTAAAAACTAAAAACTCTTAGGCTATGGTATAAAAAACAGCAGCGTCCAGCTGAAATAACCACAAAAAGGTTATTATAACACACGTCAAGAAAGTTTACCTCAAGAGGGTCTACTGGTGGGCGAAAGGAAAGAAAACGTTTTGGCAACGAAACCAAATCCTGCCTATGGCTGCTCTCTGCAAACGCTCCCTTTGTCTGGCATGAGAGAATAATATAATCAGCATGTGCGTCATTCAACGTTCATTTTCATGGAATGTAGCCTACTCCTGACCTCGGTTCGGGGCAAATTATGCGTAGGAAGTAAAAATAATGCCAACCGAATGCTAGGTAATCCATTCCTGATGGTTTTTATTTAATGTATCTTTTTTCAAAGCACAGATAATTAGAAATTTGGTCGACCATTTGTAAATTAATACCCAAAGCGGATCTTGGTGGGAGAGATTTTTTTTTTATAAGTACTCCGCGCCTATCATCAGGTATCTACAAATATAACAAAGCAAAACGAATAAGATAAAATTAATTTCATTGCGAATTGAAACCCAATTATAGTGCTTTTCCTAATTTATCATCTAGTTACCGGAAATGGAAACTACTGCCACACCACAGGCAACATGATATCACAAAAAACCTTCAAAATACCAGAACAGAGTAGAGAATTTAAATTCATTCACTGTTGTTAGCATATTGTGTGCTTAATTGGTTGCTAAGAGAAGCAGAGAAGCTTGATATCAATTATTCTCTGGTCTAGTGTCCTCTCCATCAAAACTGGAATATCATCTTGTATTCTACATCTCATTGTCACACCGCCGCCAATAAAGATGTACATTGAATCTTGGTCAAGGTTACATACAGATGGTAAGAGAGCGCTTCCAACACACGTCCTCTTATTTAGAAGAGACACACAGGAGGCGAGAGTAATGCCAAGTGGGGGCTTTGTTAAAAAATGTAATTCCTGTCAGCAAGGAAACACTCATGATAGTTACCTAGGTGGTGAGCTTACAGGAAAAGAAAAAAAAAAGATATGCAAACTATGCACAAAAGTCCTTTTGATGGAAGTATGGGGGTGGAGCACTTTTCATGCGTTTAGATGCCATTGTAATGTCAGAAACTGCTGAGATTGTAGTTTCTGAAACAGTTGAGTTGGGGGCTGTTTGTCTGGCACACAGGAGCACTTTTAAACTGACATCTTACCTGCAAAGAGAGAAGAAAAAAAAGGATTCTATAAAGTAACACGAAGAATTATAAATTTTGTTAGTTTCTATTTTTTTTTCTTTCTTTCTAAGAGGATGTTAGGTTAAGTTTGAGGAAAATCTGAGTGTGCTTCAAATTGAATTTTAGATTCAGTGATTATACAGTGACAGATACTTAGAAACTGTGGAAATGTGGTTCAAAGTAAAACATGGACATGACATAGTTTTGGAAGTTTGCTCAGGGCTGTCGCATAGACACATAGATTAGGATAGGGTATGTACATGGATAAATATGTAAGTATGTACAAGGATATTCAGTTTGAAACAGAAATATTTTAGTGATTCAAAGCCAAAGATCATATGGCAATGTTACAATCTATCTAAAATGGATCGTATGATACCCTATATCATTCTTATAGAGCCTCTTCTTTCGCTAATGTTCAATATTTGTGACTTAAAACGACTAAAAACGAGTATTTTTTTCGAAAAAGTGGGCGTGTCCGTGGCTCCGTATCATATGCTTTCATAGTTCCTGCTCAAAATGTAAGTCCGCAGAACTGGTGACAGACGGACATGGCTCAATCGAATCGGCTAGGTATGATGATCATTTACAAAATTTGTACTATGTTACAAGTCGTGTGTCAAATTTAATTTGCTCAAACCTATTGTGCATTAGTTATTCCTTGCTGATGATGGATCTATCAAAGATCAAACGTCCCTGCAACGAGCACTTAAAGTATGGGTGCATGTTTCTGAGTACTGAATTCATTAAAAAGGACAGAGCCTGTTCTTCGATCTGTACTAACCTATTTACTAATGCGAAACGGGTTTGTCAAGAGCGAAAAGGTTCAATACCTGGGATTAGAAGCAAAGCAACTTGCCAGTAAGGGGGGATGAAGTGGTGCGAGGACTCCTAGAGCTCTGCCCTGAAGCTGAAAGGAAAATTCTACACCTCAGCAATACGTCTGACGTTCGAATACACTTCACAACACTGGACAATGTGAAAAAAAACTATGAGGGCAAATAAGAAGAGGCAGCTCAAGAAGAAGATGAAGAAGCTGCTTCGCATGACAGCAGAAGTAACAAAGCTTGATAGAATAAAAATTCCGAAGATTCCAGGAAGTCTTCATGCCATCACAAACAAGATGGAGTACGGCTGGCTCAGTTAAGACTTTGCCGTAAAGAACTCAGACGAACCTCAGGAAAACACCAAGTAAAACTGTGGAGGATACTGAGACCAGGGAACGAAGTTGTCAAGAAATGAACCTTTAAGTGGTCTAAAATTCTATTATACCTAGAACTTTATAAATGCGGAATAGTACGAGTATTTGACTTCAAAGTTTGAAGTTTGTAGGTCAAGTACTCGAGACTCTGTGCCTCCAAAAACTGCATGAGTTTTGTACAAAATAATTAATTAAATTAATCGACACTTAAGGAAACTTACCCATCAAATATATTGCTGGGCAAGTACACGTGTTCCTGTCAATTCCTAGTTTGATAAATTCAAGTTCGAGTTGAACCCAAAAGAGAGATTCCCTTTAGACATACCTTTCAAATCAATTGATTCCTAATTGAATGCTCTTCCAAGTAATATTTGCAATTTCATCCAAAATACCATTTGCAGTCCATTCAAAAGTTCACACAATCTATTTCCCACGACACAGGAAATCAATTTCTCTGAAATTCACATTTTTTTATCATCATCCTTTGTCAGACGGACTATCATGCGTTATAGTTCTCAAAATTGTACTCCACTTCAATTGAAATCGACAGCCATGACGCAACGCATACACAGATCCTTTAATCGAATTCCATGATTTGGTTGGACGTATCCCAAAGGAAGAACCATTGCTAGTCCCCAACTGTCCAGCAAAGATATAAATTTGAAGATACTCGTACTACTTAAAATTCATTTGATGTGTTGTCCCAAAAACGGACTCGCTCGATGTAGCCATCGTCTCGTCGGTCGTTGATTGAATTTATCGCCTGCAGTGTGCGACGTCATTATGTTCAGGTATCTTTAGAGCGTAAATTTATGGCAAATTTCACTTTGCTTGCTTGGGTGTTGATTACGCATAGAAAAATACTGAATATAAATAAATGCTTGTTGCTTTATTAGGTACTGCTTATGTAGTGGCTCCGTATCGCTATGAACTCAATTTGTGTGGATTCCGCCGACTGTTTGTATAAGTTTCCGGTTTCTGATAAGCGATTGTAGATTGTCCTAAGAAGTTCTTATTTTCTCATAAATTACAGATTTACGTTCAAGAATAAGAACTTAAAACATAAGAAAAGAACTAATGAACATATGTAGATACCAAATTTGAAAAAAAAATCTTTTTCACTAATGCCGTCAAGTCAATTGCGTTAAAATAAAAAGCCACGAGTGTAAATTTGCCTGATGGATATTTTATTTGCTATTTTGAAGTCGAATTGTAAAACATATATTTTGACATGAGTTTTTATCAATTTTATTGGTAAGTGAAATATGTTCAAAAGGCACTATGAGTCCGACAATAGTGGGTGTCACTAAATACATTTCTTTTACTGGTTGACAGTGAAAAATTTAGTAAAGATTCCGCGCCAAATCGATAAGTTTCGTCTTTTTGTCGGCGCCACAAGGTTCGTCTCGTCTAGAAATAGTATGTGGAGTATCTATGTGTAAGATGGCGAATAGGAAGCATCTTCGACTCTTAGGTCTCGGTAGAAATCACTGCTCCTGATATACCATGGACCATTTACGATCACTTTTACCAATTTATTTAGGAAAGATTATGTGAGTGGCTCGCTTCTCTCACCCTTTTCTCCGTAGGGTTAATTTACTCCCGAGACTCTGTTAAGGTTATGTTAATAACTATCAGCCAGGCGCCTGCAAGCGATTCTCGCGTACTTCAAGTTTGGGATCATCGGCGGGCGGCTTCATTCATTTCCCCTCTCACACGACTTAGACGCTTAACTTAGACTGTGTCAACAACTTTTAGGCAGAGGCTTGTAAGAGGTCAGGTCAGTGACGGGTGGTTTCTACCGAGGGTTAAGCCGCTTACCCTACCTTGTTGCTCCGCTAGGGCTTTGTCAACAACAGTGAGGGAAAAGCCTGCAAGCGACCTTAGCGTACTTCAAGTTTGTGATGACTGACTCGTTTCATTCATGTAAGGTTTACCCTCTCTTACACTTTTTAGACACTCAACTTAGACTCTGTCAACAGTTGTTAGCCAGAGGCCTGCAAGCGACTCTGGTTTTTTTTTAAAGTCAGGGACGCGTGGCCTGCTATACTCCCTATTAGGATTTGAAGTGTTTACACCCAGGGGCTAGCCACTCACTCTGCTTTGTTCTTTGTATGCAACCTGCAACCCCCCCTACTTGGAGTAACTGTTGGATTTGGAGTAGGCTCGATGTATGCAAAGTTTCTTTATGTCCATTCTTCCCGAGAAAATTTACATTTCGTGTCCGTTTGGAGTATTAATGCGTACTCTCAACTCAATGTATGAATGTGCATACTGTCAATGGATCGACGGATGGAAAAGGTAGCAGTAGACCAACGCACTAACAACTGAGTCACGGCACCCACTCTATTCTATCAACCTGTGAACAGAACTTTTATTGCTAATTTTAAAATGCTTGGGATTTGAGCACTGGTTCTACCATTCAATCAGGAGGAGCGGTTGATTTCGTTTCATTGGGAGTAATCCATTAAATCTTTGTCCACTCGCAAATGTTGTCCAAAACATTTCTGTTCCTAGTGAAATTGTTTCGTCCACGAATATAGCTTCAGTAGCCTTCTTCTTGATTTACTTATCTACATATGTATATCTTGAGCGTAAGAAATCTGCAACTGCTTTCTTGCATTCATTCCATAGATTGTGTAATAGTTTATGCTAGCATGTTGCAATCTTTTTCGAGATTGTTGCTATCTTTAATTCGTGTTACAGTCACTGGTATCTATTTTTTGCCATATAACTATTTGCTAAGTCATTCGTCTCCACTTAATTTATTTTACAATTACTCTATTCTCCATAAGAAAGAAGAAACACCCTTCAACTCACACGACACTCCATAAACGTAACTCCACTTGAAGTACCTACACCAATGTCAGTCTTTTTTTTTACACACCTGGTGCGTTAATGAAAGTCAACAACTTAAGAGACTACTATTTCATAACATCACGCGTTAAAGTCAAGGCAACCTCTAAGGCGACATAGCCATAGTTCCAATTCAAATCCGATTACGGACTTGTCCATCATAATGAACATTGTTAAAGTCTAAAACGGCCCATGGTCACATGCCCGAACAGACAATATTCATCCGTATCTGAGTCCCGACATTGTCCGAAATTCAAAATCGAAATTGAAAGTGTTGTTATGCAATCTGAACACGACGTAGTAGTGCAGTCGCACTCATTATTTAAATCGCTGCATAGTTATAGATACAGATACGCGATGTAAACGAAGCTATATTTTTGAATGACAGTAGGAAAGGAATGTGCAACGGGAGGCGGCACAGCATGGTGTAGAGAATTAGTATTCCCTGGAATGATGGAGTGGACAAAGGTTTGAAGGTGGTGCCTTCTCAACATCGCATTTTAACATGGAATACCAAATGAGAACAAGTGCAGCAGTTCAGTGCAGGTGCTACCGTGAGGATGGAAGGTGGTGGTTAATAATTACGCGTGGATACAATGCTCATGTAATCAGACTCCAGTCGACGCTTTCTCTGAGTGGGTTAAGGCTAGTCATTATGTAGCCATTTCGTTGTCGTTACTGCATTTCATTTTTTTTTTTTGTTTTTTTTTTCTTTACTTTACGGTTTGTGGAGCATTTTTCTCATAGCGGTGGAAGGTACTGCGCTTACCTTGAATGTTAGCTTATTATGTTTACACATGTAGTCCTAGTATATTCGTGAGAGATTCCACTTTTAACGACCGGTGACGAGTGAAATTGTTCGTTTTTCTTCTTTTTTTTTGTGTTTGTGGCACCATTTATTGGGGAACATGGTTCGTGTTTTGGTTGATTGAACTGTAGAACTAAAGGCAACTCGGTGACCGATAAACAAGAAAATCGATCTTGACCTGCATTTAATTTTTTGTGTTGGCGTGTGGGTTGCGGATGTGTATTGAGGGTGGGTTAAGAAATTGAACGAGTTTTAAATCTTTTCTAGTAGGTAGAGGTAGACTCAATATGGTGGTAAATTGGGAATATATTTATTAATAGAGATACATCTGAGGAACAAAAGGGGTTTCAGTAGAAAATGAGTCTTTAAAGTCAAATGCACAGTGTGGACTATTAGGTAACTATTTCATTCATTATATCCTTAATCCCTTGCTAAGGGCTTTGTCATTAAGACTTTTTGGTTTACTCTTCATGTAGCTATGTATAATGTATCAATCGAATTAAATAAAAATTAAATTTGTCTCCTCTTCCTATCGTCAGTTACGACATTTTTCAGTTAGTATCTTTTATTCACACAACATGCTGATGCGCTGCTTAATTATTCAAAAATTAGTGCCGAACTTAAGTCCATGTTATATGACCTACCATTAGACACGGATCAATCCATTTGGGATGTAGATTCGTGCAGGTTAAGTGAATCAATTGTCATTTCACGGTACCTATTTGCATCTGACCGACTATCTTCCCAAGTGAAAAAGTTATTATATTGAATTTACTTTCTCTTTTATGCTTTTTGTTTTAAGTTTCCAATTGGCTTATTCTATATCTTTTGGTTTTACTTTCCACATTCCATGAAAAGGTCTCGATGATGCACATAGGTTGTCACATTCCTCCACTCAATTCGAACGGACAGAGTGAGAAGTTGCTCATTGTTGCCCAAATGTTGCTCAGTTTATTTTTCAATTAAGAATCAATTTCGGTAGGAGAAAAAGGGGTTAAATTGGACATATCACATGTAACAAAGGCAATATATTTACATTTTTGTGTTATTTCTTACAACATTAATGGACAAAATAAAGTTGCCACCTTCGTATTTTTGCGAATTCTTCACTAAATCTCGGGGTAAAATCTCTTGCGGTAAAACTAGCAGTAAATGCTTTCAAAAAACATTAACGATTCATTTTGTAGGAGAAATTTTTGGTTTGGGAAGTTTTTACCATGATAGTTTTAGTGCAATATAATAATGTGTAATGTGAACTCATCAGACAAACATTTAAAGCAAACGGATTCTTTATTCTGACGAAGCGAATTATTTTCGCTTCAGATTTTACATCAGAAGTGTTTCAGAAGTAAGTAAATTATTAAGAAAAAATGACTAATACTTTGTGTGGCCACCGTGAAGCTTGATAAAATAGCTTGAATCCTCGGTGGCAAAGAAGCAACTAGATTATGACAGAATTCTCTTGTTAAATCATTTTTCCAGGCTTCCTAACTCACTGTTTTGCATTCTTTTTGCCTCTTTGGGTTACTGGATACTATTTTAGCCTTTAAAGGTTTTAGTCAGATACTGGCAACAAAATTCTTCACCTAGGGCCACAGAAGATACCAAATTAAGAGTAATTTATACCATTACATTTCTAGTGCTTACTGGGTTTTTGAAAATAAAAAACTTCATTTTTTGGCTCAACGACATGGCGCAGAATTATCCCAAAAGATGGGATCAATTGCGACAGAAACCGGTGCATCAATAGAAGGCGCTAGATGATCTCTTATGTCATTGATGTAATTCACCTTAACTGAGGACCGAAATCCAGCCCCAAATCATAAAACTTGGAAGATATTTATTTCTTACTAAGACATACTCTCTTTCAAAGTCTTCTCCCTGGTTTCGTCGTACGCCCTGGATACCGTTAGATGGATTGAGGTTACATTTACTGTCATTATTGAAGATAAAGTCTTTTTTTAGTTATTTTTGGTACAGTTTTGACAATTTTTGGCGAATTAGGTACAACTAATGAAACCATATTAATTCATCTTGCACCAAAGTAAGCATTCTCCACTTTGGTATAAAGAAAATTGTTGAAACTCCATTATTCATGAAATAAAATTAGTTTCAAGTCATACAGTATGCATGCATGTGTTTTATTTTTTGTTATTGTTTGAACTCCAAGCAAAAAATGTTATTCTTCGGAAATTATTTCATTTAACCACACCCTAAGACCCATTAAATTACGACATACCCCCAACCCCACCAGCTCCTCAGATAAAATTCAGTTGGAAAAATAGCAACAAACGATAACGCTAGAGATTCTGTGCAATTCAGAGTCAAACACCCGATGTAGCACAACATAGGTTCTCTTCAGAATTCCTTTTTTTTTGGTCATGGTTAGGTGGTCTCGAATGCAAAGTGACAGTCAGCAGAGAGTGATTTTGGTCGAATTGCTTGCCACTGCAGCGTTCAGCAGATTTTTGCATCAGACCGGTAACTTCTATTGAAAATGAATTCCCAATCATGTACGTTTTAGATACATAGACTTATACATTTTGGATGGCATTCTACTCAGAGTGGGTGAGTGTAACTTTGTATCCGCATAAATCTCGGCGAAAAAAAAAAAATCCGCTTTCGATTTCAGAGAGAGAAGAGGACTTTATGGTCGGTCTGATCCTTTTTGCCATAGCTACATCTGGTCACGTAGAAACACTTAAATCTTCTTTGAGCGTGTGTGTGTTTTATAGTAGAAAGGAAGAACCGATGTATGCGCTCCGCGGCAAGTCATAATCGAGTTTATGTTTTAGATCTTGTCTATAAGAAGCATAAGTATCTGCCACACAGCAGCGGTGGCAATTGATGTGAGTTTTATGAATCGTTTCAATGAAGTTATTATAAAAGGATCCATCAGCATTATGGTAGTTTAATTCAAATGTTTATTGCGAAATTATAAACTTTACTGTGGAGTGTGGGCCGAATAGCGGAAGTAAAATGATGGCATCAAATAAGGTCGTGAAGACGAAAGAATTTTTTTATATTAGAGACTTGATCGAAAAGCAAAAAAGGGGGAATGAAGTGTGTTTTGAAAATAATAGAAGTCCTTTTAGATACTTAAATTTGTACATCAGCTGTTCGGTTTATTGATTTACATTAATATTTTTAAGACTCAGTTTGTTTGAAGAACAAAATATGTAATACATACATAAGTATGTGAGGATGTCTCTTGACATTATTATATTTCAATATGAAAAATTCGCAGAGGTACTAGGGATGCCAGATTTAAAAAAATTTCCTGCGGAACACTTTCTATACTCCCATCAAAACTTCAAGTTTTTGTGCCTCAAAATTTAAGGCCCAAAACCTGGTGACACATGGACGGACATGGCTTATTCGACACGGTTAGTGATGCTGATCATCTATACATATGTATATACACCATGACTGGCCCGTGACATCAATTCAATAATGCTCTAATTACATGTGCATTTCAGTCGAATTCATTTGAAAGAGAGGTTAAGTGACTTTTTTTTTGAAATTGGGTGAAGAAGTTATATGACAACTGGAATGTATGTTATTGCGGGCGATATAAGTAGAGTGACTAAAAGAGAAGGGCTGCTTTCCTAAAAAATCCACCCAAAATATTTTACAAAGTGAAACAAACCATAGAGATAAGTTTGAGGTTTTTACCCATGAAATTAGACAAGAAAACTGAACTTACAGGACAGCAATCATTTTTTTAAAAAATCTAAATATGAGAGCCAAAATGCAACGGAAGTAGCGCCGTCCTGTTGAAACCAATTGTCATCGGTATCATCTAATTAAAGCCAAAAGAAATTGGTAATCATTGACCGATAGCGCTCGCCGTTGACGGTGATGGCCTGGCCAATTTCGTTCTCAAGAATTATGGACTAATGATGCTGACAGCTCTAAGAATGACTTCCTTTGGATGTATTGCAATTTGATATATCTCGACAAATTTGCTTGTTGACGAACCCATTTGTCCAGAAATGACCCTTGTCGCTGTATATGATTTTACAACGCTGTTAGATATTCTTCACGTTGATTTGGCAAAGTAGACCAAATAAAGAACAGTCAATTTGACAAATGTAGCCTCAACAATATGATCGCAATCACCTGTCAATGTTCGGAAATCCATATATGCCATACTTTTTAAAAAAAAAAGTGGCACTAAGTGAGTTTAAGTTTGACACCCCTGCTTTAGACGATAAAAAGTTAAATATTTACAGTACAAAGGCAAAAAAAATTAACATTTAAAACTAGACTCAAAACTAACTATATTGCAGTAAAATACGGGATATCAGACCGGAGATAGTTTAAGGCTCATGTTGTATTGAACCATGATCAAGCCAAAAGTATTTATCTGGATTGGTTCGAATTGGTCTGAATTTCGGAATCTCTTCCAGATATAGCAATATTGTATCTCCAGATAATATCCGGATCACGGGAACAAGGTTCCCCAATCGTTGTAAATATAATATGCAAATAATTGCTTTCCAGGAATCTACACATATTTACCTAAGCATGCACGTAAGCATTTTCTTTCAAACACTCGAACTTTTTCCATAGGTATATGAAGGACTAATTTTGAACCAGGTTCGGCCACCGTAGGTCAAAATTGAACGATTCAGAGTCCAGTAGCAGATTAGCTTCACGTCAGAGGTAAGATGTGGCGGGAAAAATAATCTGCTTAGAGCCATGAATGCTAGTCTTGCTTTAACGAAAATGCTACTACAAAATTCTTCTCAAATATATTCCAATTTTTTCTTAGCTTGACTAAACTGTCCTGAATAAAGTAACCTCACATTAACTGAAATTTATTTTTAGTTGCCAATCATCACAAAATTTCTGTAATTGGTTGAATTTCTGTTGCAGGTTATTTTGGATTGTCCCAACTCTGGTCCCACGAGGGGGAGTGCTGTGAGTACTGTGCTCTGCTGCAGACCATTTTCAATAAAAATAAAAATTCTAGCTGTCACATCCAGATCAATGCCTCGACACTCATTAATAATAATGTAAATTTAGCTAAAGTGGATGATTTCAGTTTGACCTCCCGAGCCTTTTTACTACTTAATGCCAAGGTTAGGTTAGGTTAGCGTGGCAGATAACACACAGATACAGATGGACACCAGCTCACTTATGCCTAAAAGACCCGTTGTTGTACCACCGGATCTACTAAGGGAAATAATCACAACGAATTACTAATTACCACGACACTACAATGAGAGACAGAGGACCAATACAAAGAGATTACCGGACAAAATAACACTTAGAAGAGGTTCTGCTACTCGGTTTAGGAGAACCAACCGGAGATATTAATAAAGCGTAGAAGGTGCTTAACGGGTAGATCTGTCAGGTCGCCAAGGTCGTCAAAGAAAAAGGACCCCAAGTGGAGGTTTTTCTTGACGCTAGAGCAGGGCAGTTGCAAAGAAGATGAGGAATCGTTTCGCCTTCCTCCTCGTCCCTGCAACTCCGACAAAAATCGTTAGATGGGAGGCCCAAACGTCTAGCGTGTAGGCCAATTAGGCAGGTTCCTGTGATGATGGTGCTCAGGTCAGGACGCTTCAGAAGCAATAGTTCTTTTGAACGTCTCTGGTTAAGGTAAGGCCAGAGCTCTCTAGAAATCATGAAGGGGCAATGAGCCCAACGAGCGTTGGCCTTCCTTATAGCATCAAGTTTGAGTAGGTGGTTACAGGTAGCAATTGGCATAGCAATTCCCGTCCTTACTTGGGAGGGTTGTGCCAAGTTTAGCAATTCCATCAGCCTTACAGTTCCCTGGAATATCCCTATAGCCCGACACCCAACATAGGTGAATGTTGTATTGTTCCGAGATCTCCATTAGAGATGAACGGAAATCTTGTACGACCGTTGATGTGGTTGTGGGTGATTCCAGAGATTTAATGGCAGCCTGACTGTGAAAATGCTAATATGTATCAGTAGCAGATAGTGGATTACACTTCAGCCATGACAGATCTTTTTTGATTGCAATAATTTCCGTCTGAAAAACGCTACAGTGATCAGAGAGGCTGAAGGAGATGCTTAGGTTAAGCACAGAGGAGTAGACACCACCACCAACTCCGTCTGAGGTCTTAGATCCACCAGAGTAGATGTAAATCCTTTCGACATCCACCTGCTCCACATTAGACCATGTTTCACGAGCTGGGATTGATGTACGGAAGTTCCGACCAAAGCTTTAGTTTAGGGTGTAGTCAGTGGTTACATCAAAAAGGTTAAATTCATTTGGAACGGAGGAGTGGCCATAGTTGAGAGACAGCCACTGGGAAGAGGCAGGCAAACGGGTTGCGAGTGAGGCCGATATTTGTTTGCTGACGATGTCTAGGCACAGTAGGTGAAGAATGGTACCTAGAGCTGCGGAAGAAGCAGTTCTTAGGGCTCCACATATACAAATACATGCAGCTCTTTGAACTTTTCCCAGGAGAGAGAGGTTAACAGTCTTTAGAAGAGCTGTCCACCAGACAGACACCCCATACAGAAGTATGCTTTATTATAATAGTTTTGCGTTTGTTATTTTCTTCCCCCAATATGCAAAGACGTTTCGTTATACCTATACGACGGCTCACTTTAAGTGCATTCTTTATAAGCAAAACTTCTAATGGAAGTTTGACTGGGAGGGGACTGATGGAAATGGTTCATTATAACCGAAAACTGACTTTATTAACCCAAAAATTGAAAACAATTCAATTTAGATATATGTATCTATGCATATTGAAATATCTTCTTAAAGTTAATATTTCCTATGGGGGATATATCCGTAACGTAACCATCTTATCAAACAAAAACAGAACAATGCCCGAGGGACTATTCCACTCACATTAAATTCATTGCTAACTTAAATCATAAAATCAGTCTTAAAGCGATACGCGTACGCCTTCCCCTGTAGATACTTTAGATTGCCTTGCCACCCTCCTAACCGCTGATCTACTTACAATCAAAGTAGTCTAATTTTACTCCTACACACTCCTGGAAATTTGAAAAACGCGCCAACTTTACAAAATTAATTCATAAAACCACATTACCCACAACCGTTCGCTACATCATTCATTTCCTGAGCTGCTGGCAGTGAAAATTTGCTTTTGCTTTTGCTTTCGCCCTCCTAAGCAATTGAGGGCCTCAGGTGAACGAACACACCAGCATTCCTAAGAAACAAGCTATCATCACTCAACTGTTTCAAATTGACATTTGCAAATATCCTGTTCCCAAGATTATCACATGGCGCGCCCGATGTAATAAAACACAACACAAACACTCACTCTGAAAGGTATGCGTTCGCTATCAGTGTACCGTACTGGGCAAATAAAATCCATAAACTTCTGACAAGAAGGTGAGGACGAAGGAGAGTAATATCCATTAAACCCAGAAGACACCATGCAGTGGTATGTATGTATGCAGAACGAAGAAACGACAAACAAAAACACGCCATTTTGTGAGCCATTAAAAATCTAATACTAAAAACTCTTCCTGTCTCTCTCTTTTTGCAAAACGAAACGAGAAAAAAAAAAAAATACGAAACCTCCCTGGCATAGAATAGACGCCAAAGAATGTACATATGTACATATGAACACCACCTATCCCAATATCAAGGGAGAAAGTGCTTTGGGGCTTTCATTTTCACTCAACTAAATGCCGTATGTTGCTGGGAAATGTGCCAAAAGACCACCAGACTTAGTTTTTGATGTATTATCCTTTTCCCGAACTACATTTATCTACACTTTCAATGGGTTTTGGCAGGATTTCGTTTTTTTTTTCTTCCTGCTGCTGCTACCGTCTTTCTTGCATAATGTGTTTGGCGCATGTGGGGTTCGGTTGGGTTGGGGTTGACGGAGGGAGTTTAGGACTCTTTTGTTGAAAAAAAAAAAAAACAATTTTCGGCAGAGATTTTATTGGAAAATATCCATCAATTTGACTTTGATTCAAATTAAAATTCAATTCGTTTAGCACACAGAGGTGGAAGGATATTTATAGAATCCAAGCAAATTTATGTGCAGAGAACAAAGGAGCTAAATATTCGATCTGTCTTGGTTTTTTTTTATTCTGTTTGTATAGGAATATGATATTTATTATCTTCCCTGCAAAATTAAAAAAAAAACTCAATCATTGCGAGCGAAACAGCATTTCCTGTTTTTAAAACATGTCTCAATAGCTTTAACGCTACCTAAACTCTACCAAGCTCGACCCTAAGACTCTTTAAGAGACTATCTAAAGTCGAATCTGTTAGTTCGCATCTATTTTCTCTAGTTGAGCCATTTTTCTATGAAAGGACGATTGTAAATACATACATAAACATGTATGCGAATGACCCTATAAGTTGAGTTGCCGCCTTCATGACAAATGCTTTTAAAGGACACTTCCGAACATAAGGAAACGTTAAGAAATCCAATTTTGGAAATCAAAATTTCCCCCAGACTAAATTTTGCAACAAAGGGGATAACTTTCACGTGGCTACTTTCAATTTCTTCCTCCAGGCATTTGTGCGTAGAACTTTAGCTATTGTTTTCGGTTTTATTCCTTCTTTTTGATTCTTATTTAGTTCTGCCAAACTTGTGCTAATAAATATAGTCTTTGTCCACTAAAAAAACTTGATATACCATAAGTTAGAAATACCAATCATCCTATAACTAATAACTTCCTATTTATTTCGGGGCATAGAAGTTTCCATCATTAGAATAAGAATTACTATTCACATTTCCTACCAGATACGGATGGATCAAATTCAAAAAGTCCAGTCATAGACCAGCGCAATGAATTCGTCCCCTTAATGTCACTCTTCGTGTCTTTGACTCAATTTATTCAATTGAACTCGACTTTCCCCGACAACCTTTCAATCAGTCTGATTAATTAAATTGACTCTTCCCACCGAGAGCGAACAATTAAATTTTTTTCATTGGAAATTTACACTGACATTAGTGACACAATCGAACAACTATAGGTCTAAATTTTTATTCAATTGCTGTCCGATGATCCAATAATTACCAAAGACTTCTATTTTACTTATGTAGTTTCAAACAGAGATCTCAAACGTTAATAAAAACAAAAGAAAATAAAGTGCACGACTGGGTCGTACAAACTTGCAGCTATGTATACCCATACGTTTTGTGTGCAGTAGAGATCCAAACATATGAAAAGGCTACAATCCATCTAGAGCGGATCGTATGATACCCTATCCCTTTCCTGTATAACAACTCAAAATCACATTACTCCAAAACATGAATTTTCTCAATAAGTGGGTGTGGTAGTGGGCGGATTTTAATTTTCTGTCAATATGTACTGTGCTTTGTTCCTTAGAAGTGATATTGTTCGAATAAAACGTCAAAACCAGTTTTTTTTTTATAAAAACGCCCCTAAAATGTAGGCGTGGGCGAATATAATATATGGAAGATTTGTAGAGTAAAAATATATCTACCTATTTACTTAAGTAAGTTTTTTCGAGTTTCATATGAAAATACTGAAAAAAATTAATTTTTTGAAAAGTGTGCGTGTCAGTGAAAATTTTTACACTTGTATTGCTTACTTTTGCAAGGACCTCTTATACAGAATTTCATCGACCTAGCTCAAATTTTAAGGCCCAAAAACTGGTGACACACAGACAGACGGACAGACAGACGGACAGACGGACGGACATAGCTCAATCGACTCGGTTAGTGATGCTGATCATTTATGTATGTATATACTTTATTGGGTCTATCTGTAATATTTCTCTATGTTACAAACTATGTATCAAACTTAATATACCCTTAGGATAGGGTATAAACATGGTAGGCCATTTTATAGTACTACCCTAAACTGGTTTAAATATGAAATTTAAAGCAAATCGTTAAAGGATAAAACCCATTAATCCTTTAAAAAGCACCATTGTTCGCACTTTTGGCCAACAATTTTTTTAAGCCATTTTATAGCATTTCCGATTCGTAATCTAATGTAATCGTTTAATCCGTTTTCAAGCCAATAGTCCTCTAAATTGACCATAAGTACCGTTACAACAACTTTTGGCGAAAATGTGATACGCCGTCTTATTACAGGTGTCCGTGCTAGTCTCTGTGTGGAATTTGAACGAAATCGTTTGAAAAGTTTTCGCGCAAATCGGCTTTTTGCAAAACAATGTATGTGCAAGTACTGTTTTTAAAACTTTTGATAAGAAATGTTATGTCATCTGGTTGGAATTTCCCAATCTAAATCAAATATGAAATTGAATCGAAATCATTGAAGAAGTTTGGAGCTAAACATAAATTTATATTTGACCTCTAGGGATTAATTAACAGACCGTATAGATATATGAAGTTTGATCAAAATCTGTTCACCCGTTTAGGCTATAGCTTCGTGCACAGACAGACAGACAGACTGCATCGACAGACCCAATTTTTCGGAGTTCTCTATAATGGTAATGTCTAAATTCATCAAAATCTCAATATCGAAGATCTGATAGGGTATATACCCTATGTTATTAGTGGAAGTAAAAATTAATAAAACATATTAAAAATGTGTTATCTGTCTGAAAGCGATCGTAATATTCCCTATCCCTATCCCTCAACTTTTTTTTGTTCTCCTTTGCTCTTGAAAATTGTGTATATTAACAAAATGCAAAAACTATTTATAGAGATTTTCCAGTTTATTTTGAATGTTTAGATTTATTGAAAAAAAAACATGCATGAAACTCGTACAAAATTTCCAAAGAACTCGCTACGAAATTCTATTGATTTAGCCCAAAATTTAAGACAGACAGGCGGACTATTTAGCTCTGACAGATATTTATGCCTGCATACCTGCATAAATTGTACATTTTATTTGTATTTTTCCAAGTTCCAAATTATGTGTCAAACTTAATATACCCTATGGGACAGGGTATACACACCAAAAACACCTTAACCAATGCACATACTAAATGATTTTCACTGCATTGACCTCGATGAATCATATGAACAGATGAAATGAAATTAACAAAAGCAGAGAGATACTTCTCTCAAATACCGTTTGAGATGCTAAGATACTTCATGTGTCGAGTTCGAAATGAATGAATGGCTATACATTTGTATATTCCTGGAATATTATTGTTCCGGTTTCCATTTTGGAGTGCACTCATATACATATGTGTGTATGTTTTGGCTGTGTCTACATCTATGAGACGCAAGACCTGAAGTGGCTTTTGGATTGGAATGGGTACTTAGGTATAGAGTACGGATGTATATAGCGAAATATCTGCGATGCGAGAGGAGCAAAACACAGGCAACTTTCTTGAGTAGAAATCGATTTAGCTGCATTTTCGTGGAGAAAGAGACCAAGTTGTTGTTGGTGTGTGGTGGTCTCCGGTGTTTTCGTTGGATAAATTTTGCCGTCGTCAACAATATGTTTGCCGCATTGGGTTTTTATTTGATTGCCGTTTTTCTTTTACTTTTGCCTCCTGTTTCTTTTGAGAAGGTTTTTGAAAGAGGAATCTATTATGCAACTATTAGGCAATTGCGCTGTTGGCTGGCTAGCAAGGATGTTGAGGTGTCTTTTGATTGAGTTCAATGTCAACGGGTTGCCGTCGTTGCCGTATTCGTAACCGGAAAAAAAAGGTCATAAAGTTTTAGGGCGCCAAGATTTTTTTAGTTTTCTTTTCTACTTGGAGCGAAAGTATGTTCTGTTGAGGACTAACAATAGTGAATAAATTGTGGCATCGTAAACTTTATCTAAAATTCGGTATAAATTTTAGAATGATACTACTAATGGTTATGGTAATAATAAAACAGGTACATAGGTACATTTTCAAATCTCCGAATAGTTAAAACAAATTGGTGCAACACAGTTAAAAATTAAAATATCTAGGAGCCACGATCACAGCGAAACAAGCTATGGTAACAGAGGTTAGAATATTTTATCATCAACTGTCACCGAGAAATGCTACGCCACTTAATTGACGGCTCTCAACCTCAATTGTGTGTTAAGGACCTACATACGGTTTATATGTGGTAGCTGAGGTGGAAATGGGTCGTAAGACAGCAGGAAAACCTAACTTTACCGAATAATAAGATCGAGAGAGCCTAAATGTTGAGACATAGACCGCGATCGGATCAGTTGATATTTGGATATTCTAAGAACCTTATCAAAAAGTTCTAAGGCAAACGCACAAAAATAGTAGACCATAAAACAAATGCAACCAACAGTTTTTAAGGATCGACAACAAAAATTGTGGTTTTCATTTCAGCCTTCAGTTTCCAACTGTTTTCAGTCCCGAGATAGATAAATATTTCCTTTTTTTAAATCTTGCCTTCGTATTTAATTTTCAAAGAAAATTTTGTATTTTTAGGGTGCAAGTGAAAAGTGGAAGAGAATAAAAACAAAGCAACCCATTTGAACAAAAACACTGCCCCTAAACATATGACATTCCATCAGAAAATAATGACTGCGATCTCTTTTTTTGTGATAGGTTATGACCTGGAACTGCTTACAGAATACTGACAATTTTTGGCGTAAAAGTGACAAATGTGTCATTTGTGTAAACCCAACATTACACCAAAGAACAAAAACGGTTACAGGAAATGGTATTTTCTTCAAAAATTTTATCCACAAGTGAGGAACTTCAAAAATGTTATCAATTGAATGAAAGACTTATTGGTATTTTCTAAAACTGATATTTTCAAAACATTTAAGGAACGTAGAGTTAAGAAAGCATGCAGATACATACCTAAATCGTTTGGATCTAATTAAAATACAGCGTGAATGTAATACGATTTTTCAATCCTTAATACATTTAATATAAAGATATAAAAACAAATACTTACTGATAAAAAAAAGTTATGAAAAAAAGTTGGATTGTTTTGAGGATTGATGGTTACCAGTCAGTAACTATGACATTATAATATATGTAGTTCATAGAACGTCAAACATAAATTAGAAAACAACCAGAGGGAAATGGAAGAGGTACGCTGCTTGCCGAAGCTAGTGATAAATGCTCTAAGAAAGGGTAGTAATGTAAATTATTATTAAATTGAATACTGCTCTGTTACGCTACAGAATACCGCCACCACTTCCATTTATCATCTAGTTCCAAACTTCAAAGTTTGGCGTTAATTTTTCTTTGTCCATGCAGTAAATTAATATTTTGGCATAAGGGTTTTGACAGTTGGAAATTTTAAGGATTTCCAACACTATATGTTCTTATGTATACATGTAAGTATCTACCTATATGAGTTTCTTCGTTTTCTTTAGGGATTTGCTCTCCCTTTGGTGTCAAAACTAAAAACAAGAAAGGGTAATATGTATATCTTACAACATCATCAGGAGTCCTGTAAAAGGGGCTGAGTTTATTGACAGTTAAAAAGGATATTGTAACAAATCTAAGGAGAGAAAAAATTGCGTGTTATTGGCTTTCGAAATAGCTAATAATTTTTTTGGATTTCTTTAAAAAGAAAAAGAGTATGGTCTCTGCCAATGACGGAACCGAACTGGATATAGCCAGCCGCATAGGAAAAGGGATGCTTTCTAGCATAAACACCAATCTGAGAATGTGATCCAACATGGAGTCTGCGTTGTTATATGGATGTAGCACTAGGAGAGTGTTAACCCTTGTTAACAGGAGCCTACGTCACATGTTAAGGATCTTCGTGCCCAATCCGATGTCCAATACACATTTTTATATAAGTTACATTGCAAACTAAGCACTGCAATGGAACCTGTTTACCCAGGAAGTCGATAGTCCTTTTGGACCGGTAAAATATAGCGACGAGCAGTGAATATGCAGGCATGGCTGTCGGACAAAAGATAGGGAGAGTTACGGTCAATACTCTAATGAGAAAGCTTCTCAAAACCTTCTGCCCTTCAAAAAACGTAAGGTTCCTTCTATACCTGCAGATATGTATAGCGCGCACATTACGTACTTACATACATATGTACATAGCTAGGCCTTGGTACACTATAAGCTGCTCATAGCTCAATGTTTACATTTTTTGGCATGGGCTGTGTGGCACGTAAGCTCGTCCTGTTGAAGCCACATGTCATCGGTGTCCATATCAATTAGGGCTAAAAGTTGGTTGTTATTGACGGTCATGGTCTGGCCAACGTTGTTCTCAAAGGATTATGGACAGATGTCCATAATCCACAACAAACAGTGACTTTCTCTAGATGCTTTGCAATTTTGTGGATCTCGTGTAGATTGTTATCGTCCCAAATTCGGCAAATTTTACTTGTTGACGAGCTCATTCATCCATAAAGGGGCCTCGTTGCTGAATATGATTTTTCGATCGAAATTGAGGGTAACTTCCAACTGCTCGAGAGCCCAGTTAGCGTTGTGTTTGGTAATTAACTTTGAGCTTTTGGATCACTTGAATCTTGTACAGATGTAAGCCCAAATAACGACGCAAAATTCGCCAGGTTGTGGTCTGTGAAAGGTCAAGTTCTGGACTGCCTCCGATTCCCCCACACACTCTCACGGAGAGCGACGATATTTTTGGCAAATCTTGCGTTTCGTTAACGTACGGGTGTTCACTGTTCACGACTCGAATTTATCCATCACATTGCAAATAGACCTCTCGGAGGGACGAAATGTAAAGTGGGCGAAGCAGATGAAATGTTACTCGCACAGAAGACCCACTTTCTTGAAAAAAATTAATCATTTGTACATGTTACTGAACGCTATAACTCATCATGTTGATTTGGCAAAACAGACTTAATAAATGACAGCCAATCTGACAGATGTAGCTTCTACAATATGGCCGCAATCACCTGTCAAAGTTTAGAATTCCCTATTGGAAAACCCTTTACTTCAACAAATATTTTTCAATATCTACAGTTCGTTAAGTAATTTCTCATTGATTTCAAAATAGCTTACCACAGATAATTAATAGGAAAATCATTACATTACCATCCTATTCATTAACTCATCATCCACTCACATGAAGAAGTAAAAAATGGGGAAAAAAATAACTAACAACTCTTTCTCAATTGTGCACATGCATCATCATCATAACACACAAATCATTGTCTAACGACTTTGTCAATCAAGGGCCGAGGTGGCGATACCAGACAAATGTATCATCATCATTATTAGCGTATTTAAAAATTAAAAAGTTATTACGGTTCAATAGACTTTGACTTCCCCCGCAGCCAGAGACTAATAAAATCAAAATAACGATTACCGATCCAATTACTTTGCCATCAATTACGCACCATGTTAACTATAGCATTCACATTCCATTGCTAATTATTGCAATTTTTTTTTTTTTCTTCAACTTGCCATTGGAACAAGAGCAAACACTAACAAAAAAAACAATTCCATAATTAAGCAGATGAAATTAGACAAACAATTAACCTTAATTCCCTGACATTAGAGTTGTGTGTGTTCCGAGTTTGGTTCGTCGGTTTACGCGAACGTTAAAGAAAAATTATTTTTATGTATGTGCATAATTAAATTCTTTTCATTTCCTCGCTCACTGGTGTTTGCGTGAGATTTCGGCATTAGGCAGAGAATATGAGTACCTTTGTGTGTGTGTGTGTGTGTGTGTGCATTCAATTAATTACAAACTCACTTTTTATCCATAAAACGTGAATTATAATCACCTCTGCAGAGCAAACAGAGAGTGCCGCAGTAGTGAAACTAGAAGAGTTATGAAGTTAGAGTTCTTTGGCCGGACCGCAATGCCACCCTAGCCCGAGGACGAGAGAGGATTAGATGTTTAATTTCATTTCCGGGATGCGGTGTGGCGATGTTGATGTTGGTTCTATCATCATTTGCAGTTGGGTAGATGTGAAATGAAGCTACAAAAAAGTGGTAATACTCTGGAATGTGATGAGTAGGAAAAGTGTTGCCAATGGAAATCGATAATTATTTTCATTTTTTTTTTCTTTAAATAAAATTAGGTCTTACTGTGTACGAAGTCAAATCAAACTACTTAATCCAAAAAAAAAGGAACTTCAACCGTTTATTCTTGATAAATATTAGGGAGGCCTTTTGAAATTACGTCCATTACAGGAGCAAAGATAATGAAGAATTAGTACTCCACTCCCTTGCCACCTATCTAGTCATGTACCAAAAATAAAAGCTACATGAACCCCCAGTATACTGGTGGAATGATGAGATCACTAGACTGCACGCAGAATGCCACAGAGCGCTCCAACTGTATCAGCATTCCAGAGAACACAGCAACCACGGAGAATCGCCCGAAGAAACTCATAAGCTGCAATTAAAGAGAGCAAGAAGAGAAGGTTCGAAGAGCTGTGCAACGAAATCGAGCAAAACTCTTGGGGTAAAGGTTACTATGGGATGGTAAGCATGGACTTAGCAGATTAGCAGAGGTAGTACTAATCAGTAGCAGACGGGTTATGGAGACTGTAAGAGTGACCGTGGCAGTACAAGTGTCTAGACCAGAATTGAAGCACCTTGGTGTTACTATAGATGCAAGGTTAATTTTTAAGCAAGAACTGCAACATGCAGCGGAAAAGGCAGTGAAAGCAACGACTGCCCTTGCAAGGATCATGCCAAACATTGGAAGACCTAATCAGAAGCGAAGTTAGTGATGCTCTACGCATTCCAAATATGAGCTGGGGCAATGTTCACCATCATACAATAGAAAAATAGAAGCAGTAAACAGAATCAATGCATTGGTTTCCAGCGCTTTCCGAACAGCCTCATTAGACGCGGCGTGCGTATTAGCTCGAATGGTTCCAATAGACCTCCTCGTTTAGGAAGCCGCAAGGAAATATCGTGCCAACAGAACAACGACTCCAACGAGCCATAGTGATGATGAATTACCACGAAGAACAAACCTAGAAGAATGGCAAGATATAGATGGAACTCTTGTGACAAATGTAATGGATAAAAATATTGATTCCGAATATCGACCTTTGGATAAATAGGAAACATGAAGAGCTGAACTTCTACCTGACGCAGATGCTGAATGGATGTTTCAGAGCATACTTCCACAGATTTGGGCACAGAAGAAATGGATACCGCGGGGCACATTATGTTCGCGATGAAATGCTTGACGGCAGTGCCGCGAGGATCAGGGGTAGAAGGAGAAGTGGATTTAGTGGGTGGAAATCTCACACTGTTACTGACTCAATTTGGGCAAGTACTAACCTTAAAAATATTCTAGCTAATTCTAGCTTTATCAAAATTTGACTGACATATTACGGGTTTAGTTCTTAGTGATATCACAAAGGATGCAATCTTTACAGACTTTACATGAAAATTAGATTCACTTCAAACAATTGCTTCCTCATTGCATTCGTTTCCCACCAGAAGTGAAGTTAATTTTCATTCCGATATTCAATTATAAATACTTGTTGAATGCCTATTAAATTGAATTGTCTGGTATCCACTACTAGAAACTTATTTGGTATCAGCCAGGCAGCTGTAAAAGCAATTACTGATTTTGTGCAACTCGAGCAAAGTACAATTAATCGCTCTGCTGGACATGAGAATATTCCAGATTCAAAAGAACAATATGATCTGTCTGTAAGTGTCCTGTCGTGAGTACTCGAGGCAAATTTGAGCTGGACCTACATAGAAACTTGTAACATCACAAGAAAACTAGACATAGCCATCGTTGGGATGAAGGATGAAGAACCAAATAACTAATATGAAATGACAGAAGATCCCTTCCAGTACAATAACCTGCGGTACCATATGGAGAACAAACTTTTGCGTTTTCTCAACTTCGACACTCCGGACGAAGTAGCGTATCCCAGTAGGGAAGACTGGCAAAATGATGAAGTTCATCTTCAGAATGAAATTACCATTTTTACAGATGGGTATAAGACAATTGAGCGAATAGGGCCAGGTATTTATTCAAAAGATCCGAAAATCCAGGACCAATACAGTGTTTTCCAGGCCGAAGTTCTAGCTGTGCTCAAAGCTGCGGAATTACTTCTGATGGGATCAATGTCCAATAAGGATATCGCTATCTTTATTGACAGGCAGTTTGCGCACAAAACTTTAGAGTATTATGCCATCAAATCTGAGCTACTCAGGGATAGTGCACGCTCAATCGCGTAAGATTATGTTGGGTATCTGAAGACTGTGATATTGAGGGTAACGAATGCGCCGATAGACTGGCCAAAAAACCTGCGGAAATCCCATCAGGAAATATGACCAACTGCACAAGCTCACCGCTGTGTGACCAATCCCTAATTGTATACACAACTTAGCCAACCGCAGATGGGCTAGACTGGAGGGACATAGAGTATCCAGAGCTCTATGGCCAAAGATAAACCATAAAAGATCAGGGGAAATCATCAAGCTAGGGAAATCACAAATGAGGGCTACGATTGCGATCATCTCTGGAGATTGTGTTTTGAGAAGGTACGCCAGTAGTTACATTGGTTCATGTAACCAACCGAAGGACCTTCTTAATTTCTGTAAGTGTCATATATAGTTATTAGACCTTGGCCCCCCATGGGGTACTTGAGGCATAATTATTGCTTAGATATTGAAGCTCCTAAAAAAGAAAGCTCTCTTTAAACTTTAATGGAAATAAATTCTAAATAAAATCTGCCAAAACTAATCTTGTATAAATACACACCATAAATCCCTTCAAAGAAATACGTGGTTTAATAAAAAACTACTTTTCCAAACGATTACCATCTGTGTGTCAAGTGCTTGGTAATCCATTACAATCGCTTACCAATACTGGCATAAAGTCATCTCAAGTACCCTCTTCCGTTTACTCAATCAATCAATACCTTTTGCCATACAGTTCAAAAACTTTCGTCCAAATGGCCCTCACATAAAAAAAACCACAAGCAGAGGCAATTTTTTCATACTACCCCCTCCAATGTATAAGTAGACCACTTTCGCTCTAAATTCTTCAACATTTTCCAAACGTCATAATCCACCTTCTATTGCATGTGTCAAACGACATATTGACCTTCTGTTGAACGGTGAAAAATACAGAAAACAAAATCGAATCGATTCGCCACACTTGGTTTGGCTTGGATTTGACTGGCCCGCCCACCACCCACAAAACGTCGTAACATGTGCTCCTGGGAATATTTACTGCACTGCCTTCTTCAAACGCTGAGCGCCAGTTTTGATGACATGACAGCTTGTGGTTGTCAATAAAAAAAAAAGGCACACAATAGAAGAGTAGTACCCTCCTACAGCGAATGGAATAAATCAATATTTCAAATAACTTTGAGTTTTACGGTTTTTAGGGAAATTTTTTCCCTTATCCTACTTCACCCCTTACCAGCTACCGTTATAATAAATACAAACAAAAAAAAAAAACGTCCGACCAAGAATATTTCCATTGAAAATGTAGGTAGGGTTGCAGTACGGTCGGCGCCAGGGTTAGGTCAACAAGGTGGTGGCTCTCAGTGGGTTTCTGCCTCTATTTTGTTCGGTTCGCCGCAGCAGAATCATAACAGAATTTAATTGAACAGAAAAAATTGTATAAAGATGATGAAACAAATTCATGACTTATTAAAGCGCTCTAAGTGTATTTTGAGTGATTTTATACGTTTCATCGCATAAAAAGCCTGAAAGCTGAATGTATCCGTATCTGCGTGTGAGCAATCGCAATAATCATGAAGTGCTCTGATTGTTTTTTTTTTTTGCTTTTTTTTTGCCTCCCCTTTTTTCGCATCTGCATGTGGCTTTAGTACATATTACAATAACACTATCGAGAAGTGTGTTCCATTAGGTTGATTAACTGAACTTACCTGACTTGAAAAATAGACCAGGGAAACTCTAGTCTAACACACAAAAGATATACAGATCTAATGCTCTGTATTTATTTGTAGCGGGATTGATGGTCAATCTACTAGTAGAGCGAGAGGCAATACGAATAATTGTAAAAGTAGAACCAACGCAAATCACTGTTTATCTGCGTTGTTCTTTTATTCGAATAAGTCGTTGGCGAGTAGACAGTATGTTACCGGGTAAGAGGAGGTAAACGCGAGCAAAATACCATTGATTTGCTCTTATGGCGAAGTTCCGTAAGAAGATTGATTTGTATCTGTCTCGTTTTATTGTTGTTGCATAAAAATACGATGCAAATTAGTGGAATTTTTTCGTATCTTAATTTATGTATTCGAAATGAGTTCTTGGAAGTGTTACGTAATTGGAGCATTTTCGTAGTTAGTATGTGCAGAGCGTACTATATCCAAAGACAAACAATCTTATAATAACACGAGGCAATCGCGCGGAATTCGAATCACAGTTTTGTTACATATGTACAATCTCCGAATAATAAAATATTGTTTTAGTAAACATTGTATATCTGCTTTAAAATGAGTGTACTTGATCAGAATCAGGTTTGTATGCAGAGTTTTTTTCTGCTTGCAATGTAGCCAGTAAGTAACTGTGTCAAGCTTTATATTGGCTAGAAAAATGCCAAAATTAAGTCACAAGTTATTTACATTTTATATTTATTGGCATTAGCAAAATGGGAGCTAAAAGATAAGAGAATCGCAAAGACATTACAGGGTCGCTGCAAACGATGAAAGTATGAATGGCATTGTAAATGCTAACATGCACATGTATGCAGTTTTTAGTTCTACTTTCGTGCTCAATAATTATGGGTCAACTGAAGGAAAGTTGGATAGTAAACGACTAACAAAAACCTCATAAGAATAGTATTTTTCGATAGACGTAGATTAGCTAAATATCGAGTAAGTGCCACTGCAGTCTAAAATCTCTGTTAGTAAATTCTGCTTTCATCTCGTCCTGGTACAACATCATTATCGGTTAGTCTAGGGCCCAGGAAGGCTTAACCGGAAAACAAACGTTCCTCCGAAATGAACAACACGGCCTGGGGATATGGCTTTGCACTGCATCCGTAAACAGTAACTGCTAAATTCGCTAAACAGGTAGAATACCGAAAGGTTTAGACATCCCTAAATACCGCCAATACTTTTATGAACACCTACCCTCAGCAGCCCACTGGAACTTGGCTTTCAAATATATAAAACAACGAACAATTCCCACAGGAGTGGAAAAGAGCTTCAGAAAAAGGAAAGTTGGATAAACTGTGAAAACTGGAACAAATCAAAAAACACTTCGATTCTACTCGCGATGTCGCAAAGCGATATACTCCATACAGCATTGATGGACGGTAAGTATGGAACTCTTTGACATCTTAATTTCAATAACTAGACTAAGCTGACGATTTCTTACTTTTATATCTGAATATGGCCCTTCATGGCCCACAATTCAGGAGCGCTGAGGTAATCAAAGTGGAGCTCAGAATGCAAAAGTTCTCAGCTTTTTTTTATTGTCCTTAACATTTGCGGACAGGAAGTGACACCTTTCTATAGTAAGGAAGTATGGTCGTAGCTCATCGCGTTGGTACCGAACTGTGGAGGAATCTAATAGGTTGCAAAAAATAACTTTAAGTAAGTTTGAAAAAAAAAAACCTTTTTGTGTGATGATATAAAAATAATACGAAAAACAGGGAAAACAAAGAAATAGAACATAAATTAAGGAAAATGGACAAGAACTTAACAAATCAAAATTTTTAATTTTAATTATAATTTTTTTTTTAATAAGTTTTCCTTCACCTAATAGTGTGTATTGCCCCCTCGAGCATCTAACAAAGCAGTGATCCGCCAAGGCATGCCTTAGAAAAGAATTGTTACGATGTAGTTGTCCAAAATGTCCCTCGATTAGAGCAGATTTGAGGCCACTAAGTGGTTCTAGAATGTCAAGTAATAATATTCTTCCGGAGCAGGTACCAAACATGTTCAATAGGATCTATGTCTGGGCTAGGTCGTAGGTCAAGCCATCACGACGATTTTCATTTCTGGCAAATACTCAGTAACGTACCTAGCGAAATATGGCTTAGCATTGTCTTGGGTCAGAAGGAAATTTTCACCGATAAATGTTGCGAAAGGAATCACATATTCCTCCGGGATGTCCGTCCACGATGCAGAGCTTTATTTTTCCCGCAGATGGAAATTGCTTTCCACACCGTGACGGAGCCTTTCTAAAAAAAATTTCCGAGTGGACTTCTATTGCCCAGCTCTTATCTGATCATCTCCACACTCTGCTACGTCCATCTAGTAAGCGGAGACAAAACCTGGACTCATCAGTGAAGGTCCTCTAACCAATCCTGGCGAAGGCGACCGAATTCCGTACGAACGTCGCATATGCTGTACCTTGAGCATCGGTACACGAGAGGGTACTTCCCGTTAATCACCGCCTCAACATTTGAGCATTCACAGCTGTGCTTATAAAGATTCGAAGTCTGTGCGACAGATCAACCAATGTTTAAGATCTTTGCTCAGCTTTCTCCTCAGGCTACTGCGTGAAACGGTTGGACGGTTGAGATCGATGACGAGTTGATGTTCGTGAATTGAGTCTCACACTCTCGGCTACAGCAGCCTCATTCTCATCTGTGAGCAGCGTACGACGGGGAGCACTTGAGTACAAGCACGGTGAGTGCCTCATGTCGGCCAAAAATAATTTTCAAAAAACCCACTGTTTGGGTACTCACTTTGGAAATAAGTTTTCAATATGTCCCAACGTTGTTCAAGCGTAAAGCGACTCATTTCCTTCTGCGGAGGTATAATACTGACTTTCTGTCAAGATTTCGAGCGGCGAAGAGCTGTCAGTGTCAAAATAACCTACGACTTAAAAAGAAGCCGCTAGATGGCCCACCGTGTATATCCATCCTATCCTACTTATAATATTTTGTTCAACTCTGGGAAGAGAAAATTGGTGAGCTCCGTGGCAGCCGCTCAGTTCTCAATTTTGAAATTAGCTGTCATTTGAAATGCTGTAGTTGCAGTGGAATTGGATTGTGTTCCCTCAGTTTTAAAGGTCTATTTAGGATATACATATGTATGTACCTTCTCCAAAATTTTCATTTATTGTTAGTTTCCTTTTAGATTATGAGTATTTGGCTGAACTGTTGTTTTTTCCAAGCAATTAATTTAAATTACTTTCACCCCCACAATATAACCCAAGACAATCATTTACATGCCAATCATAAAATTTTTCTTTCAGAATGTCTGTCGCCCAGCGTGTGCTATTCTTATCTAAGCTTTCATTGTTACACATCCAAAGTCGTAACATAAATGTTCAACGGCCGTGAGAAATGCATACGAGTAGGCAAACTCGGGTATCATAGCCACAGGGCAGTTGGCGTTGGGGGGCTGTTGTTAGATAGCCTCCTCCATCCACTCTTGTTCCGCGTTAAAGTCATCGTTGCAAGGCGGTTATTAAATAGATTGCAACTATGAAACTAATAAAATGCACAGCTTAATTAGTTGCTCTTCACACCGTTAGCACAATTTTCTACAAACTATAAATAGTCACATGAAGGGGAAAAGCCACATTAAGCGTAGTGTATCATGCTCAACATATGGAACATTGAGAGAGAAGATATTGAAACGGAAGAATGCGTTCCATAGGAATATACCTAACTGTAGCTTGCACCATTCAGCGAATAGTTTCACTCGACACTCACACAGTCCACTCGAGTGGTAAACGACAATGAATGCACATGAGTTACTAAATATATGAGAGTATGAAAGTATCTTGTATCTGGTGTTGCTTTTAATTTATTTTTGTCTTCCTATCGATTAAGTGGTATTTATTTTCAAGCCATTGGTTTAGTCTTGTTTCTTCTTTAGTTTTAGCAGAAGCTTCACACTTTCAGTTTGTTTTGTTATTTGTGTCATTAATAGATTTTTCGCAGCGTTGTGGCATTGTGGTCTTACGTTCAGGACACACCCATTGGCATGTTGTTTTACTTCCAAACTATGTATTGTACAAATACCTATTCTTGTTTGTTCGGGCGAGCAGTTCTTGTAATTTCTTCTATTTCCCTTTCTTAGAAATATTCCGTCTATTGTTGGTTCCTTAACGATTAAGGGATGGGCGATTTTCGGCGTAGAACGGAATTAGTACGGAGAAACAATTTAAGGGAAATTGTAATTAGTTAGGAGTGGAAATGACCTTTATATCTGCAACCGTAAACTGGTGTCAGAAGAACACGAATAAAAAGACAATTAGGAAATATTATCAGCGAATTTTTTAGAGCAAGCACTTGCAATTGTAAACGTTATTTGACATCTTGACAAATTTGACTTTTTCTCATTTTTTCGTTCGGATCACGACTACTGGAACACCCTTTATCTACAAGATGTAGATTTAAAGCATTTCAGATTCCAAAATTTTTAAAAATATCTTAATTGCCTCGGGGTATTACCATCAGCCGCGATATACATAAAGCCGGAGTCATAGAATAGGTGCCTCCCAAAATCAGCTACCAGCAACCAGGCACCAACTCATGTTGCCACTCCTATTTACTCCACACAACATACATCGGCCACTCTGCCAGCACTACAAATGTTCTAGTCATAAGCATAGGCTTTATCAACAGTACCAATGATCCATCCTCACCATGACGCCTGGCTGAGTCGTACATGCAGTCAATTGTTGCATTGCCAAAAGCTCCCTCTATGTCTATCAAAATGACCATCTTGTAAAGAGCCATTATCCTATACTGGGACAGAAAGATACACAATCACTTTCGGAATTGGATTCCTCTTCTTGTCCTGGGTTCAGAAATGGAAAAATTTTGAATTTAACACTATTTTCCTGCACGTAAAGCTTGAGAAACAAAATTAATTTCCCATTTCCAATGGAAAGTGTGAAGCGTCCAGACCGAGCGAAACATTTCGGAAACACTGTTTCAGAAACGTTTCATAAACATTTCACAAACTTTTCAGACAGCGTCCAGACCGAGCGAAACATTTCTAAAACATTTCATTATGAAACGTTTCTGAAACAGTGTTTCCGAAATGTTTCGCTCGGTCTGGACGCACCTTTAGGCATAAATAGCCCTTAGAGGGTTTAGAGTTTTCGACTAGCCAAAAGTAGATAAAGAGTAAAAAATTTAGACATTTTGAGTTCGTCTGCAAAATAGATTCATCTAGCTGACGTTGACATTGCTTTACACAGAATAACAAAAGAATTGGAATAACTGTGGCAGGAGTTTAAAAAAAAAACATCTTTAGCCATCCCAAAACCTTGACCAAAACCATGACATTGCACTGTACCTATCATAACTTCTATCTACATAAATATTTTTCCGTTTAACGCTATGGTACCAAGGCTTCAGATGCAGCGCAAGTATGAGTCGCCTTTTCTAGTACTCAGAACGGAATTAAACCATAGTGCAAGCCAGGAATGGAGTACACATGGTTCCGAAACCGATCAAAGATCAAACGCTAGTGTCTAATTGGAGTAATTTGATGAGCAAGTCTTTGTTTTCCATTAAATCCACTGATGTAGCGGCCATAGATTACCAGGAATTGGGGGTAAAGGCTGCAGTACTCTAAAGATCTTACGCAAGACTTTTTTGAAATGCAGGGATTTAACAACGGTTCAAGAAATAAAACCGACTTGGAAAAATCTATCGACACTGATAATTTACTTAGGTGACGCTACAGTCCGGGGTGGACCTGGACCTCAACCGACAAACCTTTCCAGACAGCCCGGTTACGAGACAGTTCCTCCAGTTGGCCACGCCAAGTTGGTTAAGGTCCACCTACAATTGGCTGCAGCACCTACCGGGAGGTCGTCCTAGACACTGATTAGAAAAACTCTTTTAAAAGTTGAATAGGTGACGAATAATATTCTATAACAAAAATTCCGTCTCCGAGAGGGTGGGACTTTGTTTTATTAAAACAAAAATTTAATTAATCGACTACACTTTTTTTTCTAGAAAAATCTAGTACAATATTCTTCAAGCTCAACTTAGTCTCTTCAATAGCTGTCAATGTTGGAGTTTTTTTCTTTAGTTCACCGGCATAATAATTCTTTTGCCTTAAATATTTATGTATCTCAACTCGAGAATATTAATCTTTGTCTTTAGACACTGCCAGGAGAGGAGGCATTCTACTTTTCAAATAAATAAACGTCCAATAGGGCAATGTGACTTCTCTTGGGCCGTTACATTTGAAACTAAAAACAGTCTGCAACGTTGGCCATTCCTTTTCAGCCGGACGATTTGGAGCACGTATAGATCAGGACCAGAGAGTGATTTCGATAAAATTGAAGGTCGAACATCAACTTTGAACGTGGGAAGTTATTCAATTCATACGTCGTTGTCTGGAGACTCTAGAGCTTTCAGAAAACACCAGCGTAATTATTCTACTGTGACACAGCACAAACAGCAACCTGCATCTCCAATTTTGGACGCACACCTTGGCCTCTGGCTTTATCAATATCAATATAGAGCAGAAGTTATTTTTAAGCTAACAAACAATGTGTTTACTAGCAGCCAACAAAAGTAAAGATAATGTACTGGCCTCATCCATTCGTGACAAGTAAGAGTTTTGTTTCAAACACAAAATCATAGTTCTTGTTAAAAATTTCTTCAAATCATTGCTTTTCTCCACTATGCAATAATTACAAAAAAGAAAGTTTCTTATGTACTCACTCCAAAAAATAAATTCTTCAGTAATTTCACTAATTGATAACATATGTAGAACCATAATTCAAGGAACCATTGACAACGTTACCAACGAGACCTTATCCTTTCCTTTTGCAGACCGAAATACTTTACATCATCATTATTGGTAACCAAATATTTGCCTCTAGTTTGTTTAACAAACAAAAAAAAACAACAGAAAGAGAAAGAGAAAGAATACCAAACTCATTTTGTGTCGAAAGTCTGGAATTTTTTCCACAGCATTATTTTGAGCATCCTCATCCGCCCTTCCAAAAACGAAATGATGACTGAAAACAGTGAAAACCAGCAAACAATTTAACGACTCAGCCTCATACTTTTTATTATTATACAAATTTGCATCTTGTTGTTTTCTTCTTATTATCATTCTTGTGGTTTGTTTTTGTAGGCCGGGTTTTTTTATTTTAATATTTTGTAGCTTTAAGACGTTCCACAGTAAAAAAAACTTAAAGAAACGCTTCAACCACACAACGATAATGTGATCTCACCACTTTGCCTTCCACCCAGTCGGACGTTAAATTCAGGGGCCCTGTTCCCTTTTTATTAAGAAATGATGTGATTGTAATAATTTTGATGTTAATGAAATTTTTGCTGGTTTTGTTTTCTTTCCCATGTCATTGATCTTCTGAGACTGGACATTGAACTTGGCAAGAGTGTAATGAGATGAAGACAACGCTAAGTGCTGCATTTGGACATTTGTAGAGCACAATTAATGAAGGAGTGTATGTATGTAATATGTAATTGTTTTAATTGCATTCTTTTGACATGACTTGAATCATTTTAAGACAACATACATTTGCTGTGTTAGTGACCCGGAGCAACTCGTAAAGTTTTATTTCGCATTTATCTGCGAATCGAGTTCAGGAGTATTTTTACTGTTCCTCGGAAAGGTCTAACTCTCTGTATCTAGTGGCTTTTTTTAAAAAAAAAAAAAAAGGCGAATATAAAACGTCGTTAAGTATACCTTTTAATCTGCAGATAGATTTGAAAGGAATGTAATTAAGGTAATGAATGGGTTGCTATTAACATTCTATTAAGGACAATGACAAGAAAAGGCCGTCAACATGAGTTCAGGAAAGTCAAAAAAGGAGTACATAGGTAATGCAGTTCCCTTTTTGTGTGGTGGTAAATTTTCAGTCCAGAAGAATCATATGTTTCTACGTCTTTTGCGGACGGCGTACGTATGTATATTCTATAAGAATGCGAAAATAATCAAATTTGCATCCGCACATTAACCAACGAAAATCTTTATTGGCTCTATTAAAAGTGAGCAAAATATGTCTATTCTTATTAATTGAAGACGAGTGAGAGAAGCTTGTGCTTTAGTCTGCTGCAATGGCTGACCAATCACGCAAGATGAGGCTGGTAGTTTCAGTATCCTGAAGCCATCATCTGCAAGTACCGGCTTGAATAATGTCCATTTTTTTCAGGTGGTATTTTACTAAACAGAGACCAGTAAGAAAGTTCGTCAGAAATTTTGGATTTTGTTTGTTAATTGAAAGAATTTACTTAAATTACATTACAGTTAGAGAGCGCTTAAACTCGAGAACTCCTAAATTCAACCGATAGGCCAAATGATTCTTCAGTGCGCCAACAGGTAAGAAGCACAAAGATTAGAACCCATCAGCGGTGACAATTCAATATCATTGGTGTTCTGTGAAAAATGTTTTTACCTCTGGAGCAGAAAATGTTGCTGGTAGAGTACTTACTTACTTACTTAAAAGGCTCCCGAACTGACTAGAGTCCCTGACTGAGGCATTGTTGCCTTTCATCCTCTGTGGTGGCGGGCACGCTGCTTCCACTACCAAGTTTTCTGGCATAAGCGACAGCTTGTTCTTTGTACCGGAGGTTCGGTCTTCTTCGAACCTGGGGACTAGGATTCGAAGATTCTCTTGCCTGGAGCATTGTTGTCTATTTGCTATATGTGGCCGCGCCAATGTAGTCTGCGTATCTTGGCTTTTTAGACTACATCCACATCCTGGTACAGCTTATAGAGTTCGCGGTTGTATCTTCTCCTCCATTCGCCGTCCGCGCATAAGGGACCTAATATTCGACGGAGTATTTTTCGCTCGAAGGTGCCCAATATTTGCTCAGCTTTCTTACTTATCGTCCAGCACTCGGCTGATAGAGTACAGGAAAACCTTGTGTTGCTAAGGAGAACTGGAGGCCATTTAAAGAACGTAAACAGCTTACAGTAGTTATTACAGCAATCTCATCAGCAGACATCGCACAGAAATAAGAGAAGTGCAGAGCTATTTGCGACTTAACAACAAAAATGCATCAACATGTTAGTCGTCTATAGAATGACCAAGGAACTAACAGACAAGCACTGCACTGCTCAGCCAACTCAACCTAAGAAAGGAGGATTTCTGCATGGTCAAGAACCGTGTATGTGCCCCCAAGTCGGGTCGAGTTGTCGAGCGGTAGGACTCCATTGCAGAGTTTGTCATCAGAGCTTTTGCGTCCACTCGTAAAGAGAACTTAGGGAGGTAAAATCTTCCCAAAGAGTGGATGAAAGGAATAATCTACAAGCTTGAAGCTTCCTAACAATGAAGCATTGCGAAAGCTGGAAGGGTATATATATGCCTACTTCCTGCAGTTGTTAAAGTAATAGCTAAAATTGTACTAGAGAACATAAAGGAATATCCTGAGCAAGCAGTTATTTGCAGTGGATCTCCTGTATCGAACATATCAACACTTTGAATATCGGCCTCCTTCACCTGTAAGGTACAAATGAGTCTCAGTCCTAAACAGCATAAACGTCACCGACATCGAGGCGCCAATGTCCTATCCTATATACCTTGTCCATGCCGATGCGGTAAGAGAAGCTGCTCTGGCCCACGCTAAATGAAACCAGGTCCATTGGACTTCTGAAACATAAGAGAGGAACCCTCTCCAAAATCGTAAACACCCTCACCCTCGGATACTCTGCTATAGGAAGGCATGCCCAAAGATTAGGCATGCATACCCTATAATGACTTCTGTAGAAGTTGTAGGGATAAAGAAGAAGAGGAGATAATCAGTCACCTCCTGTGTACGTGCCCAGCACTTGCGACATTAGAAAAGCAACACTAGGTGAATACCTGTTCAACGATCTAAGTGATCTCAACAATGACTGTACGGCTAAGATTGGCTCCTTCATAAGGAGTAAATGGTTCCCTGAGTAAAAAGGTGACCCACCCACCTTTACACATCGGCAGCACAATGAACCAACTCCTGGTCTAAGTGCATCCTCACCGAGAGCCGGGTTCAACCAACCAAGGTGCAAATGAATGCAAAGAATGCACATGTATGCAAAAGACTTCCGCGAATACACGATTGTATTCAATTGAATCTTAGAAAATATAATGCAGATATGTACTTGCTAAATGCTAAAAGAAGGGTGATTGCACTTACATTCATCATGCACTCAAAAATGACTGTATTCTTTTAAAACCCTATGAAACGCTGACAAAATGACCAGATTTTCCGCATCTCTTTGTGGAGCCTTGGATCTCTACGAACCCTATGCAGTTTCTAATATCGTGGTTCACCACAGGTTTGGCTTTGAGTGGTTTTGTCTGTTTGTTCCTGCACCGTTTTGGGATAGAAATACATATGATATGAGCTAATTAATGAGCCTCCGAGCTAAGGTATTTATTTCATACATCGAAAAAAATATAATTTACTTACGAGAATTAAAATAGATTTTATGACATACCTGCAAAAAGAAAAAAAAAAGAAATTAGTGACAGATTTTTTTACGCTTATTTATAAAGAATTGCAAAGGGCTATATAGTGCATAATAATGTTAGCAATAAGAAATAATTATAACATGTAAAATTAGGAAACTTATATACAATTGAATGATATGCGTGAAGCAAACAATATCAACAGCAATTGTTACTAATTTTAGTAAGAAATTCAAATCTAGGCAAATTGGAGCGTAAACTTTGGTTTGGCTTCATCCCACATGTCTGACGTCTAAAATATACAAATCTTGTGTCAAAGGGTTTTACCATATTTTATTTTTTACTATCTGCACGTGGCAAAGGGGATATGAATACCCTTTTACTGATTAACAAAGCACGGGCGTTAGTTAATTCGGAAAAGAGAAAAACGGATAGGAAAAGTTCCAATCAGCTTTCGGATTGGAAATTCTATTGACTGTATCCAGTTCGGTTCCACCGTAAGTTGGGACAGAAAATCGTCTATTCTCTCTACCGCTTGTCCAGGAATGCATACTTGAGCTTTTGAGGTTGTAACAAGGCTGATAAAGTCAGTTTTTGCCCTATTAATGTTCAGCCCGACGACCGACGCCCGCCTCTCTCTACAGCTGTCATCGTCATCGTAGTCAATATGCTTCAGTTGGGATGTAAGAGTCCATCGAATTCCTCCGTTTTCCATCGACAACGCTGCACGAAGCACACCGCCGATCACCAAAAGGAATAGTATTGGTGAAAAAATGCAATCTGGTCTTACCCCACTTTGGATTTCGAATTCCGCTGACAACCTTCCTGTGTGCATATGTACCTGGGATTCCTCCGGCGCATAGCACATCAAAGAAACTCCCAGCTGACACTATCGACTGCCTTCTCAAAATCAATGAACAGCAGGTGAAGTGGCGATCGATATTCAACGCACTGCTCTATGATGATTCGCAGTGTTGATGCGGTCGACACAGGGGGATCCAGAGCGGAAGCCTGTTTGTTAGGCAACTTTAGTGTTCTTTTAATCGCTCCAGTGTTATTATTACCTTGGCTACAGCAGGGATAACGCAACTGCTCCTCAAACTTTCGCACTCCATCAAATTTCCTTTCCTAAGAAGCTTGATGATCATTCCCTTCTTCCATTCCTCAGGAAAGCTCCTAGTTTCCCAAGCTCTTCCAACATAAGCTCAGCCGATGTTGTTGGTCCTGCTGGCTTGAGCCCTGCGATTATACAGTCAAGTTCTACCACCTTGTTATTTTTTAGTACTTTGTTAGTGTTTTCATCCTTACTAGGGGTTGTGATCCAAATTCGGAAATTTGGTTCTTCGAGCAGCTCGGTATGATTTGGGACCATATTGGGAATAGACGAATCAAAACCGTAGAAAAATGCTGCCTCTATCTCTTGAGCTGTTCATCCTCTGAACTAAGCAAAGAGCTATCTAGGGTTTCCATCGGGTGTTAGCTGTAGCTACGACCACTTGGTATCTCCTTTGTAACTCTATAGATGGTTCAGCTGTTGCAGCTGCCTGCAGCCTCCTCTGTATCCAGCGCGTTGGTATAGATGCGCTGTACTTCTCTCATTTTCACACGATATAGGGACTCCAGCTCGGGAGGTAGTGGCTATGCGAGTTTTCAGCTGTTTTTGTTCATCGATCCATGTATCCTCGGTAAGCCATGTGCTATGTCTTCCCTGCGATCGACCATGACTACCATATTCACACTTTTTTAAACTTAAAGTACTATCTACATGTAATCACAACTTTACTCCTGCAATATATGTACATAGACATATGTTTGTACCTTACAACCGCTTGACATATTCTCTTTCCGCCATCCAAGGGTAATTGCAGTACTTTATAACCAAATTTCCATGGTATTCCTATTATCCCGCGCTTTACAAATTGGTTGGTCGTATATTCAGTTTAAACTCGACCTCTCTTCGTTTCTCACGACAGCCAGTGAATAAAAACCACTATAACCAGCAGCCGTACAAGGCTGCCAGCGGAACCAATGAAAGTTCTTTGTAATATCCTTCCATATTGGTCGCACACACTGCTATAATGAAAAACCAACATCGAGTACAGAGCCTCGTCACACGTGGAAGTTTCCATTTTTTTTTTTTTAAATTAAAGCACAAAAATAAAAAAAACTTTATCACCATGGAAGCAGGAATAGCCAACTCGTCGAGTGCTTGACGGTGTAGTATTCACTTAAACCCCGCACAGAGTCACCCTTTTTGCGCTTTCTCTATTCCAGAAACCCTCCTTTGGGGAATACAAAATTTGCATGATTTAATGTACCATTCAATGCACAATGTGCGCCTTCAGGATTTTTTACAAAGGATGACAACACAAAAGATCTCTTTGACAAGGGTCTCTCTCTCCGTGGAGATGGCTACGAGTATGTTTTGTCTAAACAAACACACAAAGCAAAATAGGAATCTAATTAATGTTGTTATGCATGAGTGTACTTTATGGAAATGCATCTGCTGCTCTGCTTCCGTTTATTCATTTCATTTGAATTTTCGCAACCTACATGAGCTCTGCCGTCGCCGACGCCGACGCCACGAAAGCGAACCCCCATCAAAGCGAATCTCTATGGAAACAACAAACAACCTTCTGTCCTGCCAGTGAAGTAAATTTGTGATAAATGCCGTGGCAAACAAAAACACACGAAAAATCCCTCACCACACCATGTTGTGTCTGTCGAGTACGCTATAAAAAAAAAAAAAAAAAAAAAAAAAAAAAAAAAAAAAAAAAAAAAAAACAGCTTCCAGTCTGACACCTGCTGCTGTTTCCATAACAGTCACCTTTTGGTCCTTATAATTACTCAGACAGATTCTCTGAAAATCAACAAAAGCAACCTCTTTCTCAGTGTTCCATTCAGTAGCCAGCATTGGTCTCTTTTTTTGTTGCTGACCCTTTTATTTATACTACACATGTCGGTTGTCCTGCTGATTCATGCCAGGTACAGAACCAGGACCGAAGCCAGTACAGAGCGTAACAAAATACATACTCCCACAAGCTCGGGGACCAACGATGACCACGAGAATAAAATCGGGAGCTGTATTAATTCGTTCCGCTGTGAGATTTGTTTGGCCCCAACAGCAAGAAAAAGATCCCTACGTTGGACAGAAGCGCCATGTGTGACCGTTTGGGTTCAATAGGGCACACGCAAATCCTAGAGTGTTAAATTACAGTACATAACTATTCATAGAGATACACAAATAGACGTTGCTACGTCTGACTGAGTTGACTGACGGCTGTGTTTTTGTTGGTGCTCTGGTCGAAGGGCCGCTCCCAACGATTATATCTATTTTTTGACGCGCCCGCCCTTTGGGGTGAGCTCCAATTCCAAAAGATGAATGGTTTTCTTTTCATTTCGTGATGTAGGTAGATTATTCCTTCAGTGAATGGGAGCGATGGGGCATGGAATTTGATTATGGTTAATGAAAACAAAATACTATGGACAGTGCTGTTTGTGCCTACACACTGCGGCTGTCGCTTGTCAACTTACAACGGCACTAAACGTCAAAAATGACGGAGTAGCTTAAGGTATATTTGATAACAGGTAAACAATATTGTTAAACTAAGTATATAACAGAGGACTTGAATGCGATAATTGATACAGTAGGGAGGGAAGAGATCACAAATGGAACTCCTAAGCCACTGAATAAAGTTTAAACCAAAACCTTTGCATATTGCAAAGCAAAACACTTTGAGATCCTAGTCAAAGTCTGAAAGAAGTATGTGCTTTACTCGCGAGACCTCATTATGCCAAAACCAAATATATGTATGCATACACTGCGGAAAGGCAAAAGAAGGTCGAAATGCTACTCAACTCCGTTTTCGTCAAATCATGTCAGGATCATGCTGGTTCTGCACCGATTTGTAGACTTTGTATGGTACCAGGCCACGTTAATCTGATAACTTTCTAAAAAATCCCGATAGGTTAGGTTAGATAGATGGGTGCCTTGTGACAAAAAAGCCAACACAATCAACAATTCGGGTCCATTGTTATCAATCATTTAACACTGGAAACGCTGTAAAGAAAGTCCGCTGTTAGAACCATCCGGATAGTGATATGAATCTCAGGAGGTCAATCTGCTCAATCTTGCCTAAGCCTACCAGCTCTGAGAAAAATTGACTACCAAGAGTCCTCTAGCTTCTGACGGATAAGACAGGACAGTTAGACAACAGATAACGAATAGATTCGATTTCTTCTTTGTCTCTGTAAATCCTGGTAAGTAGGTTGAACGTTAGTCGGTTACGGCAGGTGCCCAGATCGAGATGGTACAGAAGAATCACTGAACGATGAGCTTTTATTGTCTAATACGGATGAGGTCAAACTGAGGTACCTAATGCTGCGACTTGTATGTTATTTAGAAAAAAACCAAAGCACGTGTGACCTATCCTCCTGCACGCGCCTACTAGTGAGTCTAGTGATTCTCTATCTCTTTTAATCTAGTATTTTATATGACCTATACCTATAACTACACAGGCATTTCTAATTAATTAACAACTATGATTAACCAGCCATCAAATGGTCATGAAGGGCATCCCACAATCGTTTCTAGACGTACTGAACAGAAGCCATACAAAATATTATCAAACAAATCGCTTATGGTTGTTTAAAGCTTATTAGATTCGTGTTATCACTTGAGCACGGTGTAGAACAGAGTGAATCGATAACAATTGTAATTAAGTACTTCAGGTAACTTGACATCTCGAGTATGGTACTTCAATTGCTTCGATTTCTTTTTACAAGTTCATGATAATTTACTTAAATTAGGTATGAATACTGTTTGAGTACGTTGTCATTTAATATCTACTTTATTAGATGCAGTAAAAGCCGGTTAAAACGGACTTGAAGGGACTAAGATTTACATCTTTGCCAATACTTAGTTTTTATTTTAAGGTCTTCAGAAACATAGGAGGCGTTTATAGTCCTAGATGTAGCATATAACTGGGGGTACTACCAAGCAATCTGATCAATCACTTAAGTAGGTATCGCAGGAACTTTCCATTGGCAATATAAGAACAGTATCCCCACACTTGAGCTCCATATGAAAGAAGTACGGCAGCACTTCCCACCATTATTTCTAAGTATCATCATCTTCGACTTTGTTAAATTTACAGATGGATTCCAAACTTTACAGTAGTTGTTAAGCCTATTTATCATTAGCTGCATTCAGTCAACAGTAGACAATATCACCTGTAAGCATGAGAGAGGGAATATTCGTTCGGCCTAGCTCAATCTTAAGAACCAAGCTACGACTGTTTCGCTTAAACGTAGAATCGGTACTGCTTTATGGGTGCAGTACTTGGAAAGTGGACACCATTAACACGCGCCGGCTGCAAGCTTTTGTAAACAAATGTTTAAGAATCATCTTGAGGATCTTTTGGCCGAACCGTATCTCCAATGAACAGCTTTATACGAGAACGGGCCAGGAACCTATAAACATTACGATACGAAGGAAAAAGTGGCAGTGGATTGGACACACCCTACGGCGCGAAGACAATTCCATTGCGAAATACGCTATGCAGTGGAATCCGCTTACCCAAGCAGGCAGAACAGCGGGACGCCCTAGGCAAACGTGGCGCAGATCAGTCGAGGAGGAATCGAGCTCTTTGGGAATGAGCTGGAGAGAGCTCAAACGCGTTGCAGAACTATGAACAAGATGGCGCGCAGGCGTTGTTGACGCCCTATGCCCCCCGAGGGGTTAAAGGATTAAAACAAACTACAGCCTATAATGTAAACAGTAACGTACTTAATATCTAGCTTTGCTTCACTCCCATTGTAGTCTTAAAACCTTCGGACAGGTACTTTCTATCCCTAACAAAAGTTATGTTATTTGCGTATATTGCTCCCAAAACATTTATTACTTTTAACGATATTTCACCTCTTATCTGATAGAAAAGTGCCTCTCGAGAAACAGACTCAAAAGCTGCTCGGAAATCTACAAAAAAATGCATAAAACTTTTTGCGGTTCCTCTTATATATTTCGATAGTGTCCATAAGTATGAATATCTGTGTCGATCGTCGCGACAGAACTGTCTGAAGCCCGCTAGGAATGCATGGATGATTTTCTTACTCCAAATCCTACAGTGAACCCAAGCAGAGGGGTACTGCAACCAAACATACGACTATTTAAATGTTCTGGACCTACGTGTGTGAAGGTATATCGATCTCACCCTTTTCTCCGCAGGGTATAATGACACACGCAACTTTTTACGCCCCACCTTTTGCGAGCAGACACCCAAAAGTATGTACATACATACGCCCTTCCGATGATGTAGAAAACTGTAATAATTTCTTCCTCAGCATTGGTCATCCCAACTGAATAGGAATGAGCACTAATTAGCTTTATGACAAAGCGATGTCCGCCAGAATTAAGGCTACCAAATATAAATAACACAGCTCGTAACATAACTTAACATGCATATGACGGTATTTTGTAACCTTCTCTAGCTTTGTTGCAATCACTTACGGTGTTGTTTCGAGCGATTTTGAAAAAAAAAATGTTTTTAACTTACAGAAACGCACAATAAAGCCAGTTTATTGTTTTCTTTCAGCCGGTCATGTTTATTCTAAAGCCTGGGGTCATCATCAACATAAAACTAAATGCATTTTGTATTTTTTTAATAGATTTCTAAACTATTATATGACTCTATTGGATATTTATACTCGTCGTCAATATAATGAGACAAGCATCTGAAGATATTCTGTAATTTATGCCAGGAAAATATATTAAAATTTTTGATTTATGATAAATTTCGACACGCACTACGGAGCCATGGTAGTCGGAAATTTTCCACTTAATTAACGACATTCCATGTAAAGCAAGTGCTTATAGGCACCATCCTTCATTTAAATCACCAACAATTACTTGTATTCACAAAAAAGCACTTCAATCTCAATTTTTTTTCACTGAAAAACTACAACATAGGAACTCCATTTGTGGTGGAGCAGCTTACAAGACCCAATAGTAGTCCTGTTTAATTGACCTTTTCATTCAGAGTAATGATATTAAGTGTTTGACGTATCGATTTAATTCACCCTCAATAGACTTTTCTCCGATCAGGGTAATTTATCGTGCTCTAGCCTTCTTAAACTTTTCGTCTACTTTCATTTCCAAACCTCGTGCTCGTGTGCATTTAAGCACTTTAGGGAATTCCTCTAAACTTTTACACTTGCAAGGGGGCAACCTATGTGCTTTGTGCGAGTGCATATCGTAGCGGAACGAAATCAAAAGTTTGTTTGACAGGAAATCATTAATAACTAGAGACAAAAGGATGAAGACTGAAAATACAGTTAGGTGAAAAAGTTATCAGCTTGAACGTAAAATGGGCGTTTGTTAAAAGAAAAACTCGCAAACAATAAGCGCTCGTAAAAATAAAGTATTCCATGAGTAATTATTAGCTAGGTGTTTCCTGGGATTTCATTCTTGTGGATTTAGTACTTTTATTTCGAGGGGTGTTGATAAGTACATAAAACTTGACATGACCATACATAATATCCATAAGATTGATAGAGTAAGTAAATACATATATTGTTTCTTGTAAAATTACAGAGAGATTTTGATGGTTTAAAACTAACTCTGCACTTATTGAAAAATTAAAATTAGTTTCAGAATCCGTTTGTCCCAATTGTTTAATTCGTCCTAGTAGACTCTCAGACAGTCGCTGGTAATAATTTGTAGAAAATTTCAGTAATTTTTCTTGTGCTCAAGAGTAGTTTTTAAGAAGGCTGCATGATTTTTACGGATCTGTGCTCTAAACTGGCCAGTGAAAGACCACAAAACCTGTTTGCATAACATCACATTTTCTTAATTATATAATGTAAGTTACAGCGCCTGACAATAGAGGTAGGCGCCTTACATAAAGTTACTGGGAGTACTGCTTGACCATAGGCTAAGCTTTGGAGAACACTAAGCCCATACAAACGTGAAGGCTAATCAGGTGGTTGCAGCCATATCCAGGCTAATGCCCAATATTGGAGGACCAAAGCAGCTTATAAGAAGCCAACTTGCGACAGTTAGCAAGGCAATCCTCATGTATGCAGCCCCCATATGGGAACCGGCTACAGCTGTATAGGACAGTATCGTGGGATGCAATTAATGTAATAGCAGCGCGAATGCCTATAGACCTGCAGGTCAGAATAGCAGCATGCATGCAGAATAGCGACAACGGCACCATCAGAGCGACTGCGAAAGTAGAATGGGGCAACGACGATGGAGCACGTCAGAAAATGGCCGGTGGACCTACAAATATAGAAGAGTGGACCACTGAAAACACGAAGAGGTAAGCTTCTACCTCACTCAATTCCCAACAGGACATGGAAGTTCTCGGGAATACCTTCGCAAATACAATATCGCACGTGATCCTTTCTACCGGCACTGCGAACGGAAAGTCCAAAACGCGGAACACGTCCTTGTAGAGTGGAAAAGTATGAGCCTGCGAGAAACACTCTAGAAAGAGAGATTGGGAATGCTGTAAGCCCAAGGAGCCTAATAGGCTTCATGCTTTAAAGAAGAGAAGCTTAGGAAATCGCCGACAACATTATCGCAAGCGCAAGCCGAAGAAGAAGAAGAAGAGCCCTGCAACATAACGAAGAAGACATGACGTCGAAAACCTGCCCTACGAAAGAATGCCTTGATTGGCGGTACCGTATGGGGCACAAGACAGTTTTGGGGGACGGTGGTTTAGCACGTAAACATGCTAGAGCATGGAGTCTGGCATAACTTTGTAGCACGGGCTGCGAGTATCCATAAAGAGTCTTTCGCTTCCAGCGCATAAAAAAAAAAATATATATATATATATAATGTAAGTTAAAAAAAAATCAAAATCATTTGAGCCGTTTTTGAAAAAATCGTGTTTTTGTAAAATTGGCCTTAAGTAAAGTACCGTTATTACTAGGGCTAGAATAACACACAAGGGGGCACAGGACATTATAAAATGAAAAATTAACAAAAATTCAATTCAAAAAAGACAACAAGAAAACTGATATTTTTCGGATTGCTTTGCATATGTTGAATCTTTAGAAGGAAGTGCCGAAAGATCCGGAAAATAATATAGGCCCGATACGCCTATCTGCAAAATACATAGGCTTAAGACATAAAACTGATTCAGTTTACACCTTATTGTACATTTGTGCTATGGGCAATTACATACACATACCTTAAGTTGTAAAACCAAAAGTTTCTCAGGATGTCAAATGGTACAACTTGAACAATGTGCAGAAAAGTTATTATTATAAGATAAACACAAATATGTACCAAACAATTGTGTTAGGGTGTCTGCATATGTATATTGAGCAGTTGAATTTGAACACAAACAAGTCTCCTATCAAAAGTTTCTCGAAGAGCATGTGGATCCGATGACGGAAGCAGTGTTCGGTTTTTGTTGTCAAGTTGTGACTACTATCAGTAATGTGTGAAAATTTAACGACGTTACATTTATTTGACTTTTCCAGGAATTGATATAAATATAAATTAATTGCAAAGTGACAGATGACAGGTGCTACTAAGAAAAAAATTCGCGTAGCAAAATTGAAATAATATGCGAAAATTTCTATTGAAATTCAAGTCAAATTCAAAACACAAGCGAGGAAATGTGCTGCTTGTGTAGGGATCGGTAGAACAGTGGCATAAGTTGCCGTCGTAGAAGTAAATATTTAGTCTAAAAATAGGTCCGTTCGCGTACTTTTTGCACTAAAATTCGTAGATTATCAAATTTTGGGGAGTGGGGTTAAAATTCTCTCAGAGAGAGCTAAAATTACGAAAAAGTAAACGAACGGGTTGAACAAGAAAAAGTTGAAAATACACTGGTTTGACGTTTTCATAAACCAGCCCACAGAAATTTCTTGCACTAAAATTCGTAGCATGGGGAAAGTTTTAACTCTCTCGTGAGCGCTCTCTTCTGCGAAAAACTACAAAAATTGTCAGTACGCGAACAGCTTTGCGTAAAAAAAATCATAGATTTACGTAAAAATGCACTGTTTTAGGAGGATACGCGAACGGACCCTATATGTTTAAATATTTTTGATAATGATTTTAATTGTATGAGCTTAAATTCTTAGAAAGAGCTTAGAAATTCCTATTTCGAAAAAGCGCAGCAAAACTTGTACATTTAGGGAGAGTGCGTAGCAACGTATCAAAATTGACTTTCTTGGAAATCATGTAGCAATTTTGCTACAATCTCAATCTCAATTTTAAACGAAATTATACAAAGAAGGCATAGCTTCTCTCCACTGTACATGTTGTGCGTGGTATACATTTCTGCACGTACAGAAGGAACCTATAGTTTTATGCCGTATCCGAAGGGCAGAGGGGTTTTCAGAAGCTTTCTTAAGACAGTTATACTCTTGAAAGTTTGTCAGACACTCGGAAGATTAATAATAATATTATTATTATTACCAACACATAAAAATAACATTTAAGTTAGGTGTCACTAAAGGAAAATAAAAGACGAAATACACTTCGAACAAAATAAAAACAATTGCGTAGTTCACGTTCTTCCCTGTATTGGAGTAAAGCAAACTATACACATAAGCATACATAAATATGTATCTACATATGTATAATGGACCCTGGAAAATTGCACAAAACATTTTCTAAAAAGAAGTTCCTGCATTCCTCGAATTTCTCAAACAGAAAATCATCAAACACACACATAACCTTAATAAATTCCATCAATTCCCTAGATTGCCTGCCAAATTACCTCATTTAGGACACTCACTACCACCACTGTTCCCAATTTGAAAACATTTATGTCCACCACAATATAGGTACATATGTACTTTCTTTTGATTGATGTTCTCTGGTTATTTATTGAAATTAAAACCAACAGTAGTCTGTCTCTCGGCCTCGCTATCCCTCGAGTGACATTTGAAATTAGGTCTCATTATCGATGTTGCCATTCCTACTGTCGTGTGACATAACCTACGACACGAAAAACATTAACCAACAAAACAAAAACACTAGCAGCAACAAACAATATTAAAATTAATAAACAAAACAAAGAGTACTGGAAACCACCACCCCTTTAAAAACATTAAAAAAGCGCAGTTCTCCTTACCTTGACAAATGTCAACGCTCGCCACAAAAAAGTAAAAGAGAGTACTAAAGAGAATACTATCTCGGCACCACTGTGTAATCCGATCCAATCGGAGGAGGATTCTGCGACCAAAAGAGAATAGAACGCTAATTGACACGCGACGAAACGAAACGGAACTTTTATATTCTCACCCACACTCACACGCGAAAGAGCAAGAGGAAGAGATTTTTCTGGACGATATATTTTTTTTTTTTTCTTGTACTTCTTTAATTTTTTCTTGTTTTCACTTTTTTTATCATATTTTCTTTACGATTAACATTTTAATAGCAAAAACCCAAAAAAAAAAAAAACATTCTTAAAAGGGAGGAAAGCAACAAAAACAGGACGAAGGTCCTTGCGTCGACACCTTACATCACTCCGATGCGGCGGCTGCAGATGACAGCAGTAGCAACGCTCCCCCTTCGGAGGAGGAGGACCACGACGACGACGACAGCAACGACAAAACCGATTATCTATTTGCCTTTCACTAGCAGCAGATTCTTTGCAACACTTTTTGGACCAATCCACAGTTTATCACAGAAACTTTTAATTGACACATGAACTAGGATTATGCCTATAATTTTTGACAACACACGCACACAATAGGCACCACGGGTGTACGGGATATGTGCCAGCTGATTACGACTCCTTGTCGGATTGTTAGAAGAAAACAACGAAAACTCCTTCCGACGGAGAGACCTTTCGCAAGTCAATTTTAGGTCACAGCGAAGAACTATACAAAAAAATGTTAACCTTTTTTGCTTTTTAATTTTTTTTTTTTTCTTTAATAAACACCGAACACACACGTCCACCACCTGCAATGATGATGATTCGCTTTATACTACTGGTTTCATGGGAAACATAGAGTAAAATGTCCAATTGCAGACGGAACAACGGACCAGTCGCATAATTATTTTGATACACTCAGACACTCAGTAACTAGATAGAGCATGGGGAAGAGAGTGATAGCTGATTAGAAAATTTAGTAAGAGAATTGTTTGCTATTATATTTACAGGCACGACGACGACGGAGCTGACCCATGGGTAAGAAAGAGAGCAAGCGACGATGTTGGGGGGAATTGTTTGGAAACGGGTATATGTCAAGCATATATTCTTTTAATGAGAACGGAATGACAGCGAAGTGGAGAAATGTTGCGAATGTTATGTTATGGAAGAAACTGGTGGACCAAAGTGTTTTTCTGAACTACGTGTGGTGAAAATCTAGTTAGAAATTTAAAAATTAAACACTGGCTTTGGAACCATTTTAAATTACTTTTTAGTTGCGCGTTTTTATTTAATTAAAAATATTAGCGAAATTTTAATATTAGCAACCGAAAGTTTATCTTTGGAAGCAAAAGGCGTAAAATGTTTTTATTTGATTAAACTTTACAGAAGAAGGCAGTTAAATGGTTGAAAAAAGAACACATGTAAATATACATATGTATGTATGTACACAGGTATTTGAGTATGTACAATATGAGCTCTCTGAAATGACGCCAGGATAATTTTTTTTTTAAGACAAAATACAAAAAATTCCGGCATGTTTGCCAATATTCTTAGGCGTATTTTAGTGTTCCGTAGCTTAAAAGCAAAGGCGGCCTTTGACTTGCGAATTTGAAACCAGCGTGATATGAGACTGGATGTCGTCCCGGTGTTGAAGATATGTTTGTAGTTTTTTTTAGGGGTCGCCACCCAATATATCATGTATGTATATAGCATCAGCCTAACTTTTTCAGACAAAGCTATGTTTTGGTCTCATCCTGGATAGAAAGCTAAGCTAGGAAGCAAGCCTACAAGAAAGAGTCAAGAAAGCTACAGTAGCACTCTTCTCTTGGAAAAAAGCCTTAACTCATTGGCTCTATACTTTGGTAATAAGACCGATTCTCACTTATGGGGTAATTGTCTGGTGCACGGCGCTGGAGAAAGCCATAAATTGCAGTCTTATAAGCAAGGACCAGCGCTCAGGCAGTGTGTTCAAAAGCGGAGCACTACGCACTACACCCTCTGCGGCACTGGACATTATGTTTCATCTTTTACCTCTTGAATGCTGCCATTCGCCTTGAAGCAACCTGACAGTGGTCTAGGAATAACTTTTTCCACGTATCTATTATGAATTATTTCAGAACCACCCCCGAAAATACTGACTAAGTATGGAGTGGAAGGCTGTGTTTTCTTAGCAAGCCTGAATCTTAAGCTCTCATTCCGTCTACCAAACCATTGTAGATTGTTCCAGGTGGAAATTATGGCAATCAACCGTCTTATCGTGGCTTAAGAAAAACATGTTATCCGCTAAAGATATCTATATCTTTTCAGATAGCCAAGCTGCCATCAAATCCCTGCACTCGATCTCTATATCTTCTTTAGTAGCTCTCTTACGGAGATGTCAGAGCTGTTCAATATTCACATGTGTTGGGTGCCGGGGCACAGGGACATTCCAGGTCGATGAACTCGCTAGAATAGGAACAACCTTACCCATGCTACCAGAAAAGGGCACCATAGGTATACCAATCGCTACATGTAAACCCAAAATTCAAGCTGGATGCAATTGAGAGTACAAAAGTTAGGTAGACAAGTTGTATAACATGTCTAGCGACTTTTCAAATTTGGCTTAAGCTGGATTTGAAACGTTCTAAGACTTTGATTTCTCTCAACAGGTTGCATACCGGCGTCACATTAGGTACGCAACAAACGACTTTTGCAGAAGCTGCAGGGATGATGAAGAGGAGAAGACTATTCCTCACCTTCTTTGTGTTTGTCCAGCTCTCACCCGTAGAAGTATGCTTCACTTAAGAGTGTCATACTAAAACGACTTAGGAGATCTAAGTAATTTAGACATAAAGAGTCTCTTATGCTTCAAACTCGAAATGGTTCTAACGATTATTGGTGAATCTAGGATCCAACTTCGTGGTATCACAATGGACCTATTTCTGGTCCAAGTGTGTTGGCGTTTCTCAGCTGGCAGTCACTTCTAAATTGTAAGTGAATATTCAAATATTTTTCTGGGGGATTTGCTAAAATTGAGACATTGATGATGAGACATCCAGTACAACCGATAACATTTGTTGCCGTATTTGACACAAAACATCAGTCTTACATGCGGCCGTACCAGAAGGCAGAAACAGTAGTACCACACTCTACCAAAACCATCATAATTCTTTCCTGTAAATAGCAATTACCCTATACTGGAACAGAAAGATACACAAACGCTATCAGAAAAAGATTCCTCTTCTTGCCCTGAGTTCAAAAATGCAAAAAAATTAAGATATAACACTAATTTTCTGCATATAAAACTTGAGAAATAAAAATATATTCCCATTTTAAATGGAAAGCGGGACATATTTCAAAAACTTTTCAGAAACGTTTCACAAAGCGTCCACACACAGCGAAACATTTCTGAAACGTTTCTGCAAATGCAAATTGGTTCACTTTTGGGACAAAAGGGGTAAAACCAAAACCTTTCAATTTAAGATACTTACTGGTAGAGAGCTTTTAATCTGTCGCACTTCAGTACCTTCCAAGTGATGATGTGCTAAAAGATGTTAACGGGGCCTAAATATTGTTAATGTGTACGCATACGCATTAGCTAGAGTCAAAAATTATTTATCATTAACGTAAAAAGGGGATCAACCAGTACTTCTTTAAATAGTGCAAATAATTTTTAATTCATTTATTTCAGCTTATATATATCAATATCCTCCTTTTATAGTTATTTTCTTACTCTCTTCAAGTTTTGTATTATTCCCTGTAAAAAAATGTTAACCAGTTTTTACAAGAATTTATGTATTCAAATGTATGTATATTGATTGTAAATGGATGTACATACATATGTATATGCTAGTCTTAAGTACACATACTCATAAAAGTACTATTAATTTATTAATTACATAAAAAAAATCTGTATATAAATTAAATATTACATAATTACAATTCATTTGTGGCTTTAATATTCATCCATTTCTTTTATATTTAAGTAGATATTTTTACTTACCATTTAAGTAAAAACTACTGTATTTATATGTATATTTTTTACATTTTTTTAGTGATTTTTCTTTATGTAAAAATGTGTACAGTGTTCTCACAAAATATTTTTTTTGTTTAGAAATATGCATGTATGTACTATATTCTTTTATTTTACTTATTTATTTATCTACCAAAAGAAACTGTAAATATTTATATTATTGTTCCTCAGTCGTTTCGTGTTAATGTTGTTTTCCTCTCTTCTTATGTCATTCATATAATTTTGGTTATATGAAACTCAATGTAGGCTAACACAAAGTAATGGTGTATGAGAGAGATGTATTTTTAAGTTTTTTTTTATTATAAAGTTCATTCTGAGTCTTTTTGTTCACTTTTCAATGTTTAAGTTTGTTACAACTTCTATTTTTTTTTCTTAATATATTTTTTTTTATTTTAATAAATATTAAAGTTCTTATGATTATACAGATTACACAAAGGCACGATTTTTTTTAATTATTATACTTTATATACGCTACATTTAATTATTTTAGGTAACAAATTTATTTAAACTTATTATTTTTTTACTTTTACATAAAAACAAGTTTGAGGATTATTTTGAAGGAAGGTGTGCTCTACAGTTCAGTTCATAGGGTAAATAAAGTAATAATAAAACGCTTAAAAAATGTACAATGTACAATTAAGAAACTATATTCAAAAAGCCAGTTAAATACCTTTACCCTACAATATACTACATATTTACAAATATGTACATTTAAAGAAAACAACTATTTTAGACAGTTTAACATCATATCCGAGAACATTGACATGAGTTCTGAGAAACAACTCGTGTCATATTGACGTTTATTACGCACTCAGAAGGAAGGGGTGTGGCCGTGAAAAAGCCACCTAGTATTATCTGGGTTTCGAACATTGAATCCCAAAGCACTAACCACTAAGCAATGGCTCCATATTTTTATGATTTTGACTTTTTTTTAAATCTTGTGTTATTCATGTACTCAAAGTTTTTGATATGTTCCTGATTGGGATATACTTAAAAGTTCTTTAAAGGTCATTCAAAAAAGTTATTAGAATTACAACAATTACAGCAGCTATTTATTGCGTAACTAAGAATCATCAACTGATTTTGAATCGCACAGACGATCAATAAACCAAAATTTTAAATTTCAATCAAAATAAAATAAGATTGTAAAGAAAAAAGTTTAAATGACTAAAAAAAAATAGGACATAAGCACTTAAAACCGAAATTAGTAAGCGCCGGTCGTGGCTCAGTGGTATATAGTGGTTAGTGCGAGAGATTTAAGGCTCATCCCAGAAAATATTAACAAGTTTGTTTACGCCCCTATTTCTTCCGAGAGTCTGACAAATATCCAAGAGTATTATTTGTGATAAGATACCATCTCAAAAAACTTGACCTTCAGATAAAGCCTGTCACTTCTATACGTCTACAAATATATATCATGCACAACACCTATAGCTATGAAAAGTTAGACCTCGGCTTTGTGTAGGGTGCCTTAGAGGCTTATCGTTAGTTTTTTTTGTAAATATGTACATATAGAGGTCAAATAGTAGATAGATAGATAGCTAAATGGCTTGAACCGCAGATTCAAAATTTGGAAACTGAATCATAAATAGCGCTAAACATTATAAAGGACATAGTTTCTTAAAACTGTTTAATCCTTTAAATACGAGTTCAAAAATTGAAGGGTGAGTAAAACAAGTTGATTTAATCTTTTTGGTCTCTAAGTAAAAATGATTCTTCGTAGTATTATAGTTAAAGGATTAAACAGTTTTAAGAAACTATCTTCTTTATTTAAACATGGCATATACTTAACCATTCTAAGCAAATACTCTGCCTTGAAAACATTTTTGCAAAAAAAATTCAAAAAATGTGGATTCAAAGTTAAAGTAAATTACATGAAAATGCAACTCGTCTACCAGACTTATTCACTTTCCACCTTTTTAGCAGAACAGGACAATTATAAGAAAAAAAAAACAATATATAAATAAGGTAATATATTTTTAAACTCACTTTTACAAAAGAAATATACATATATTGCATTATCATCCCTTGTCATTTCATCAGCCTCGTCGGACGGACGATTCTCCTCAATTTTACCTTCGGTATCATTCAACTCGTTTAAAGGGAGTCGTTTACTTATCGATACTGTGAATGAGATAACCACGATTATTCAGAACAGGTGAACGGATCTGCCTATACAAAAATATGATGATGATGAATTAATATTCTATGTTTAGTGGTCCGGAGGAAATACGAAACACTTATGGGCTTACGGTCTCTGTCTGTTCGTCAATCTGTAACAACCCTGTAATTTGTGAACCTTTAAATATATACTACGTTTAAAATGGAATTGAGTTTCAATCCGCTGTAACCCAATTAAGGGATCAAGTTAAAATCGAATCGAAATGCTTCTGCATTTTATTTTTTACAATTTTTTACTTTTTGCTTTACTCCGCACACTATCTGGTTGCTACGAATGAGAAAACACGGAAAAACATGAAACTTCTTCCTTATTTTTTTTCCCAACTGTCAAACTCAATCTTTCGATCCGCGTTTATGGAAAAACTCAACTCGATAGCAGAAAATTTTGTGCTCGGATCGAGTCAATCCTATTTCAAGCCAATTTGTGTTTATATGGTACTCAATTCGAACTGAATTCGGTTTCAATGTGCCATATAGGGAACTGACACTTTTGGTATGTACATGTACATTATGTGGTAACCCTCATAAGATAGTGCCAATCAATTTAATTTTGTGGCCCCTTTTATGGAACCTTGTATGAAATTTAACAGAATTTTTCAACGGCTCCATATATCTAGGAAATATATTTATTTTTATTATATATGATGAAATCGATACTTATAACGAAATTTTAGGTCAGTTCCTCTTCTTTCTGCAATAATATTCACAGCTTATAGAATCTCTAAGAGTGGGGGTAAAATTTTTACAGAGAAAGAAAAATCTACAATCACGGGAACGGGTTGAACAGAACAGCTAATTGCTTGGACTAAAATTTGCAGCATGGGAAAATTTCTTACTCTCTCGTAAGCTCTCCCTTCTGTAAAACTTTGAAATTTCATAGATTCTCGTAGGCATAGTCAGTACAGACCTTGTATGTGTGATGGCTTTCTCTCCCGTACAAAACTTAACTTATGCATTTTTAGTCAGCCATAATATAAAGAATAAAATTTCTCCCAAGCACGTATTGTGAACGGAACGGACAAAATATATCGCTATTGTGAATAAGTTTCCGATAGAGATTTTCACAAAATTTCACCCGATCTTTGTTCGGCTTTTTTTTAGTGTAAATATTTTGCTAACTTCTTCAAAAAATTTCTTATATTTTAAGGGTCGAAGGCAATGAATAAAAGACACAGTGAAATGATAGTTAGCTGGATGGAGAAGCTTTCAACTAACTTCCCTTAGGGGGAGTAAAAAAAATCATAAAATACATACTTATGTATGTACATATATAGAAAGTCCACAGAAAAAAAATTCAGATGGAAAGTCACAATAGAAGATTCGAGAAATAAAAACAAAAGCAAAAACTTCTCTCAAAATTCAAAATAAATCTATAAACGCTTATTAACATCTAAGACACTAAAAGTTCGGAATAGATCTATAAATCTTTACTTCCATCTAAGACTAGTATCGACTTTAAAACGGGCATTCAGCAAATGCTGGTATTTTCATTGGGTTTAAAAGCATCCCTCCTTAGAGCACTCCGTGAAAAACATATTTAAATTTTAAAGGTTTCCAAGCCATGACCAATGAAATTAAAACTAGTTGTTATTTCAAGATTAAACTCCGAGGAACGTTTTATCATTTTGTAGAGAAAATAGTAAGAAAAACTTATACAACCAATGGATACAGTAGGGTACAAACATACAACGATTAAAGGAATGATACGAGTTACGTAGAAAAAACCTTTGAGGAAAATAATAGTTTTTCTTAGCCTTTATAAGATTTTTCACATTTGTCTTTGAAAAAATTGGAATATTACTTTTGTTGAGTCTAGCCGCACGCACAATTCAATTTAAGGAACTCTTTTTAACGTTTCTAAGTGCCATTTGTACCAATAAGACAAATTAAAGCATTAAAATAAGCATAAACGTCAATAATAATCCTATCTTTTGATTAAAAAGAATTTGATGCATTCTATTCCTTTTTATCTTTAATACAACTTAATGACTACAACAAAAAAAAAAAAGAGTATTTCTTTTAAAAATTATATTTCTCAATATATTTATTGCATTGTGTTAAACATACTTAGAAAAACAAATTAAAATAATAAAAATATATATATATTTATGTATGTAAAAAAATTCTAATTTTGATTATTTGTAAAATACTACAAAAATTGTATAAACTATTAAAGAAAAATAAAAGTAAAATGTAAATAAAAATAAATATTTACTAGTTAAAAAAAAAAAAAAAAAAAAACAAATCGCCATTAAATCCTTTTAAGGCTGCGCGGACGAAATTCTGATTTCAATTTAAAACTATTTTAAAAAAAAAATAAGGAAAATAATATTAAAGCAAGTAGAAAACTGAACGGGACACTTTGTTTCCTTAAAAACTAGGTTTTTATATATATATATTGTATATATAGACTTCTTATTTATTCGGAATAATTATTATTTATCCTCATTTGCACAGTAAACTTAAAAAAATATTTCCTCATAGTTATCACTGGAATCAGCTGGTTTTCATTAATTTATATATACTATTTATTTTTAATTTATTTAATTGTTTAAAAATTTGTAAAGAATAGCATTTGTTTTATGGGGAACCTGTAAAACGGATCCATTTGTTTTAAAATTGTAAACCTTTTACTTTGCGCGTTAGTTTTCTTTCAGTTTTTTTTTTTTATATTTTACAGTCATGCATGTTTTTATTGTTTCCACGTCTTAAAAGTTAAAAATAAAATTTGGCGGTTATATGAATCTCGGAAAATAACGCTTTTTTTCAATTGTTCAATTTTAGGCACATATTGTATATTTTTTTTTTTTTTAAATGCATACACATCTTAACTTCCACACGTAAAAGAAAGCTGATGAAGAGATGGTGGACAGGTGGTGGTGGTTGTGGTGCTGGTGATGATGATGGTGACGACGGCGGGTAGTTTCAATGCAATCATGAAGAATACCTTACGCATGGTACCTCGGTAGTTTATTAAGTGTTTGTCAATGTTCTCCGCGTAGAAGCTCCATAAGTAAATTAAAATCACCACCGTCACGGGATTTAATTGTAAGCATCTCTTTGCCAAGCTAACAAATAAACCAATAGATGAGTTTTTTTTATCTTTGCTAGTGCAACACCTACATATCTCACCTGACACGTCCTTTGTAGTTCTGGAATCCTTAAAAGTAGCTCACCAAATTTCGATGGCATTTCTGGATAGTGGGCTAACGTGTACGCTTGTAAAGATTGCAGAGCTTTTTCTTGACATTCACGAACTTTTACGGGCTCTTGCAGTTCAGATGTATCTAAAAGAAATAAGTAATTAGTTTTTCAGTTAAATATTTTTTTATCCTTGTGTACAAACCTGATTGAAGTAAAACGATAACTTTCATGGCAACGTATTCATACCGATCGACTCTCAATCTTCGTAAATGGTCTGTCAGATTCAGCATTCGTTCAATGCACGACTGTGGAAATAATTAAAAAGTTCATTAAACGTATTCCTTTATTAGCTCAATATTTTAGGTCACATTTATACAAAAAAGACAATTTAAGTATTGATTACACTGATTCTTTATAGAATGTCAAGTTCATGGAAACATCAGCCTCACAGAAAACAAAACACAGTGTTTGTTGAAGGGAATGTGTTATTAGGATCTGAGTTTCAAAAACCACTACACCAACTCTTTCCTATCCCTCCTTGTTCACACTTTCAAACAAACCAACTACCAGGGCTGTAAAAGAATGCAATCATTGTGGAATGCATTCACCTGAAGTTATACTAAGAATTTATGTAGATTTGTTTCAAGTCAATGACTTCAATAAAGACTTTAGATTGAAAAAAATAGATCGCCATTCTCATTCTGAAGTCATAACTGAAGCAATCATTTTTGGCATTCAAAGGGGTGAAGTCAGAAAAAATTCAATCTGCATTCTTTGAAGTAACTAGCAATCAGTCAGTCAGTCGAAACCAGTGACTGTATTCACTTAGTTGAAGTCTTTTGAAGTCACTTGAAAATTTTAAAGTCAGTGATTGCAAAGACTTCAAGTGATTTCAAAAGACTTCAACTAAGTGAATGTAATCTCTCGCTTTATGGCTCTACAGCTTCTATAATGACACATCACGAACAAAGATAGGTTCTGAGCAATGCAACTGTGAAGTCTGTTTAATTTCGTGCAATAATTCTTGCGGGCGCACCGCCAAAATAGAAATATGTACAAATAAATAGCAACTAATGTTACAGAGAGGACAATTTTTGAAAACCAATGTTTTGGCTTCTGTTAAACACTATTCCTCCACATATGAGTATTGACCAAGAATATGCTTTGTACTATCTGTTGCGGAACTTCATCAAGCTAATCTACGAACGATAAATTCCTATCAAAGAAATAATATCACCAGAACTCACCTGCAAGCCATTCGATTTCGCTCGAGCCAAATTTATTGATTTCCCCTGTGAGATCTTAATTTCACCCGGAGTATCGATCGATCGGAAGCAACAAGAAAACAATAAAAGTTCACACCATGAATTGATCAGCAGGCAAATTTGATCATCAATCTGCAATAAAACAAAAAAATCAAATAAGAATGCATCGGCCAAACCAACTACCTCACAAACTCACCGATATATTCTTAAAGAGAGGCAAACTCTTGCACCATTTCACGATTTTATATAATCGATGGTCAGCTACCGTGCACAGGTTGGCGATTAAGTCTGGATTTGCATTCTCTCCATTCGATGAGAGACCAGCGCTGGCCAGCAGCGGATTCGACGAAATATTACTAGCCGAGGCCGATGTCGACGATGCCGACGATGACGAACATGACGCCGACAAAGGTTGATTCAGTCGTGCCAACTCAGATGCATTATACTGCCATAGATGCTCAACGTTCATTATTTCTTGCAACAAGGTGGGAATATCATGATTCGTGGCCGATCGTTGATGATTGTTACTGCTGCTATTGCTGCTGCTGCCGCCTGGTGTTGGAGTCGATGAGCCTGTACTACTATCGGGCTGTTCGGTTTTTATAACAAAACCGTTAACTCCCATACGAGAGCTGTGCGCTTGTTGTCCAGATTGCTCGTTACTCAGCAATGGACTCAACATGGAGTTGGGCAATGTATATGAGCATTGGTACGTGGATCGGCCGCCCCGCGTCCGATCCTCTCGAATAGCTTCCAATTTCATTCCCTTTTGTAAACACTTTTCAAAGCGACAGGCTGGACACTTTTTACGCGTCGATATAGTTACAGGACAGGGTCCACCCCTCACACAGACGTAGTTCTTGCGGTTTTGAACCGTCCGCTTAAAGAAACCCTTACACGACTCACACGAAAATATACCATAATGGAAGCCAGAGATCTTGTCCCCACAAATTGGGCACGGCGAGTTGATCAGCTGTTGTCGCGAGATACCCGCCGATGGGATCGCTTCGCTGTCGAAGAGCAACTCTTCGGTCTTAAGTCCCGGCGGGGTGCTGCCATTAACAGATATTGATGTGGAGGCTGCTGCGGCCAGCGCAGATGCCGCCGCTGCTACTACAGCGGCTTGTGATAGATTCTGCGGATCCGACGAAGAACAACCGGCAGCCCCGCTGCCGCTGTCTGCAATTGTCGGGCGATACAAAACGGAATGATGAAGTGCAGCACCATTATAGCTGCCATACATGTTGTGACGGCCTGCAATCGGCGAGTGTGTCGGACTAAATTCCGAACTGTAAGAGTAGCAGCTGCTGTGTGACGCATCGCTGTTATTTCGACTTAACGACGGTGTATATGGGGCGTGTCTCGACGTTAGCGGCGATTGACTCGGCGAACTGTGCGTGTACGCGGAATGAATAGCAGAATCGGGGCTAGGATTAGTAGGCAACAAGTTAGCTGTCGTCTTGGAACGTGCAAGCAATGGTGAATTACTGCTGCCGGTGGGATCTGCCAAAAGGCCTGGCTCGTACTTAAGGTTAATAGGATCACTCTGTGGCTTCTTGTTTACATAATGTGATGAGTTAATCTCGACGCAGATTTGATCAAGAATTGGTTTTCGATCTGGGTCGTTTTTAATTACTGTCACGGGCTTACTGGTGAAGGTCTTGTCACAACTCGTCGAATTTTCAGTGTCCATTAGATCTGGTTCCGGATCGGAGAGTTCACCCTCCCAAGACATTGGCCTAGGTCCATTCTTTATCGATTGACTAACAGCGCGTCGGGTGACCTTGAGGTTTTCAATGTGAGACAGCTCAGTTTCAGAATCCGATTCGTCTGCTTTTGTCACTGGGATCCGAATGGCTCCATTACCTTTGTTGTAGTATGCTGTTGTTACAATTGGAGCTAATGGGACTGTTGTTCGAATAGTGGGGCTACTGTTGCGGTCCTCCTCACATTTAATGTTCGTTACAGAAACATTATTACGAATTATGGATGATGTCGTCGATAATTGTTGAACGCCAACAATGTTAGTGATTGTGCTCCCGTGAGCCGCATTATATGCAGATGAGTCGCTTTTTATTGATGATGACATGATTATGTGGGCATGCATATATGAGTGCGTATGTTAAAATAAAATTATAAATTCTCTTCAGAATCCATTAATGTGAATTATGTCGACGAATTACGACATGCCTTCAAGACATCGAATTTCGTGTAGTTGAACATCAATCGCCATTTCTGTAATGAAAAGACAATGAAAAACTAAGAGAGAGGTATTTTAATTTAAGATATAAACGTTACTGAATAGAAAGAGGACATTTAGTTTGGGCTCAAGATCGTAAGTTTAAGGTTTTACCTGTCTGAACTATGTCAATAATCATTCTATAAAGACTTAGGACTTTATATATGAATACACTTTTCGTTTTTGGAATTATCTCTCTTCCCATGTTATACTTTGCTTTATGGAATAGACAAATTGATCTTGATAATGGACGTTTTTATATTGGTGAATTTTTTAACTTAAATATTTTAACAAAACAAACTGGGACGCATTTAGAAATATACTACTGGCAATGGTCGAACAATCAGCACAGGAAGAAGCAGTAGTGTCAATTACTTTGGATGGTTCTGAGCGTAGTAGCTGGGAAGAAAAAAGTCTGACTTATTTAAGTTTTTGCTGCAAAATTTCTATCTTGCTTCTAGTTGTCCTGCACCTTATTCTGACGTTTGATAACAAACTGTTTGAAAGCAAAATAACTTTCTACCAGTGAACATATTAAGCAACATGTACAGTAGTGGTTTGGTTATGGCCAACCTGCTCAATTTGTAAAAGAGCCCTTCTAATCATATGGTATCAAAGACCTTGTCCAAATCAATCAGACACGCACCCATGCACTGTGTCTTACTTTCGTCCTATTTGATATCTAACACCAGTTTAGACACGGCATGTATTGTACCATGCTCCGCTTCATAACTGATTTAGTTTTCTGGATTTATTTTATTGTCCTTAACCCACTGAGTCAAGGCTCTATTGATCCTTTTTTCAAATACCCTGCTGATATTTTGATGTGGGTGTTGTGGCTCGCTGGTTAGTACGTTGGACTACCTTGTTCGAAGTTCGAATTCAAAATATATACTTTAAAAGTATTTTCCCCACCTCACAAACATCCAAAAGAATAATCGTCAGCTTCTTCCTCCAAAATCAAAAAGAAAAAAGCCATATCTACCCTATTTTCAAAATATATAAAAATTTCATGAGAATAAGATTAAGTTTGTCCAAAAAATATGGGATTCAACGCAATCAAACAATCGAATCACTAGAGAAACGACATACCACTGACCTATTTTCAAAATTTGTCGATTGCGATCAAGTTGGAGTATTCCGCATGTGACAATAAAGTTCAAACCGATGAAGAATGAAATGAGAACTTGGTCAAAGATGATCAAACCCTTGTAAGCGTGAATGACACACGTGGCGACGACGAGGATATGGTTGCTTCAGAAGTAGATACTGAAGTGGACTGATGCTCCTACAAGAAGGTGTTGAATGCTTGCTCAAATTTGCTTTGCAAGGCAATGCAGCTGACATCTATTCTGATCTCTACTCTACTGATCTCTACAGTGCCGGCCACTAAAAAGGTCTATTTTATTTTCCTTAAATAACTTTATACCTAGTTATAACTGATTTGTGGCAGGTGCATTGTTCTTCATGTTAGTGTCCCTTAAAAAATTAGAAAGACAGATGAAGCACATCTTCTAACACATTTATGCACTTGCGGGAATACCTCGGACCATTACTCATATGCATTTCACCCAAACCTCTGGTAGCTATTCATCCTTAGATCACTAAGATTGGATACTACGGATTCTGAGTTGTATTCTTCTCCAATCATTCGTCTCACAAAAGTCACACCACGGTTGCCAGATATCAGATTTTTTTTAAAAAAAGGTAAGTATTTAAAAATGTAATTTCATCTAGAAAACATCACAAATTTTAACAAATTTTGATGTCTTTTAAATTCAAAATTGATTTATAAATGAAACATATCTCAAAGTTAGATTCATCTGACCACAGTATATTAAACCAATCTTCTACAGTGAAATGCATATGTTTTCACCAACTCCAAGCGTGTCTTCTTGCCTTTTTTCGGAGAGCCTGGATGCAAAGGATCCTAAGTCTTCTTCTAAGAGTTTTTGAAGAATTTTTTTTTCCTCGATTGTTCAAGCAAGCCTAGATGACGTTCTATTTCGATTTTTAATTGAAGATCGTATTAAAAATCCGCTCTCCCGTGTCGTGGTAATAGTTTTTCTTCCCGATTTTTGGCGATTTGCGTAGGAAGCAGTCTTACACCGGGGCATTGGTGACTTTTCGTAAAAAAAAAAAGAAAAGTTGTCCACAATCTCATGTACCTAATGGTGCCATAAATCATAATATTTTGTACATATGTACATAGGTACTTCTGAGAACGGATTTGACAGCAAAGAGAAAAAAAAATGCAGTCTAATAAAACCAAAATAGTGCCCTTAATTTGTTGATTTGGTGCAAAGCTTTTTCATTAATGATTTTTGAAATTTGCATTAATAACATGAATGAAAAAAATCCGAAATGTTTTGCACAATACTGTACTGTATTACCTAACCGTACCTCAAACGGTTGCTATCAAAGAATAAATTGAAGGCACTAGTAACTATGAACAAGTTAGTTGACCCATAACCCAAGTCATTAACCTATCTACACGTTTTTATGGGGAAAAAATCGATCATCCACAGGTCATTACATCCATACATATTATTTGTGTATGCAAATTTGCATCCATAAGCCGTGGTCAAACAAGTGTGTTTCAAACAAATCCCATCATCACAACAACTTTACATCTCATCATCATCACACTAAGTTTACTATCGGAATAAACTGCAAAACAAACCACACATCGCATCGTCATCTCTCCACGGAATAAGAAGATAGTGTCAATAACCCAGGAATATTATCAACCCAACTTCGGCCCCCGTAGCCATCATCTCGTATTGCTCTTGCTCGCTACCACCACTGTGTATCCGCTTTCAAGCCATCTCTGTCAATCACCCCCAACTTTGGTAAACAAAAAAATATAAAAACTCAAAACACTCCACCGATACACAACACTCCCCCTCAATGTAACACTACAAACACATATGTATTTGCACCAACAACATCTACGCCATGTTTCATTGAACTAAAACCATTTCCCTGATTGAACTTGCTACCACAAAACAAGGGGGGATGAAGAATAAATTTTCAAAAAAATATAACTCATCCGCACTACATACATTTTCGCCGCGCGATGAATTGCACTCGCTGTTATTGTTCTTTATTCAAATCAAATCACACTCGTGTGGCGGCGGGATAGTGCTGCTGCTGGTGTTGGACATTTTCTTTCGTCACAAAAATGAACAGCATCATGGATAATCGTCGTCGCTACGCTCTGAACGCGTCACGTGATCCGAAGGACGACCTTCAGGCAATGATTGAGTTTGTTCTCAAACGACCTTGCTCGTGCGTCGTCACTTCGCCACAAAAATTCTATCTTAGTGTGTGTATAGAATATATGACACCCTATCTCCTCGAACAACCACCATAATCTTCTCCGGTATATAACAATTTTCAACAGAAAGAGATGGCTCTACATGCGCTTCATCGCATGCATGTTTGTGTACGTGTAACACAAACATGGGGGTTTTATATTACGTAGTAAGGTTGTTTATTTCGTTTTAGATAAAAGAAGCGATTTGATAGAAAATCAAGAAGACGAACACAAAGTCGGGATTTATGTGAAGTTTTTATTTTTCAGTTCAATCAAAGAGAAGGGGTTGAATCGTGTTGCGGTACCCCCCCTGGAAGGACCTGTTTCTTGAAAATTTTAACAAAACGGAACTATACTTAGGTAGGCATAACAACTGATTTTCTTGGAAAACGCGGCTCGAAGCAGAGCACACAGAGAAATAATTAAAATGCGAAGAATAATAGGTACTATGGTCAAAAAAGTGATGACGATGACGGTTCGGGATTTAAACGTCTTTGTTTCCTTATTTTGTTATTTCTGGATAAGTAGTAAGAAGTATATAAAAAGATACACACATATGTATGGGTATGTACTATTTAGTGCGGAAAGATGACAAAAAGGATGATTCTGTTAGACGATTAGATATATGTAAAAGAAGCAGCAGCGGCACAATGTTGAAGGAAGTCAACTGATTGGATCTACGTAGGTACATAGGAACATATGTACTTATATTCTTCTATGGCTTAACTTTTTAGCCAAGTCAAAGAAGGTCATTGCATTGGGTTGTTTATGTTATTGCTTTTTTATGTTATTTTTATTGTAGGTATCTATGTACATACTGTGAACGTTAGTTGATAGATACCACAATGCTTTAAGAAAATTATTGATAAATAAATTTCCTAGGTTCAAACCTAAGTAAAAGATCGACCTCATACCAACGGGCCAAAGAGATTAAGGCTGCCAAACTATAAAGAGCCAAAAACAAAGAATTTGGCGATTCGGTTATTGCTACATTGGGCATTGGAAACCTATTTTTTTGTACAAACCTAGGGTTAGAGCAATCACAAGTACAATAACCGAACCCATACGGACAAATTGCTAATGGTTACTTTATGGCTGCCCGCGATCTTCGGAGCTTAATTGTGTGGCCACGGTGTAGTGGTCATTAAATGAGAGGTTTGGTGATCAATTCCCGACCTTACTAATATAATTTTCACAGTAAGGAAAATGAATGAAATTAAATAATTCTCTAAAAAAGCACTGTGAATCAGAAATGAATGCAAAAATCACATACAACTCTCTCCCCAGTCAATTTGGATACTATCCATGGAGAATAAATATGAAATTGAGGTAGTTGCGTTAATTGAGGTTGTTACAATAACCGAGTCAAATAATATTAGGGACTAAATGTCGATTAAATAGTTAAATATATACATCCACACCCAAACCTGCGTTAGGTCTTCCTGTATCTACGGTCAGGGCTTCCATAGATGATAGGGTTTCTTATGAACACAATTGTGTGTGGCATGACTCTCCTGGATGTAGGCTGACTAAACGGATGCTCCAAGACGTCAGTGAGAAATCCGCGGCATTCTTGCTGTCTCTCAGCAGAAAACTTATTGGCGTTCTTACGGGGCACTTCGCTTTTGCTAAGCATCTTAATATGATTGGCTTTAGTGAAACATCTGTCTGCGACGCTTGTGGAGAGGGTGACGACACTGCGGAACACTTCCTATGTGATCTTATAGATTTAAAGAAACCCGTTAAAGCCGTTTTCGAGATAAATGAAATTTTCTTAAGTTGTCTATAAGCATATAGACATTAACAATTTTCGTCAAAAACGTGGTACGCCCATTTATAGAACTTTTACTAAACTAGTTAAAACTACGTATCAAACCCTAAAAATGATCGCAAAATTTTGAATTTTTCCAAATTTCGTAAAATTTAGAGCACATGAGCGACCGAAAGATATAAACTTTTTTAGCCCTTTTAAGTTTCTACAGTTAGCAACTTTCAGCAATATAATTTGAAAAAAAGTATAACGCATGTATTGGATTCATAAAGACTTTTTTTAACCTCTACAGGGCACGTATTTAGAATTATTTGTCCAAAAACGCTTTTAAGGTAAATTCATAGCTCAACAACCAACGAATGGACGAGCCGCCAACAAACCATTTTCAGCACATTTAAAGGCAAACAATTAACAATTTTACTATTCCCAAAGAAAAGCAACGATTTAAAAAAAATGTTAATTGTAATAAATTTCTGCGAAAAAATCACCAATTCGCTGATATTTCAACGAATAAACGAATGGTTCTTGCAAACTGTCAAATTTTATTCACATTCCACAGGTGTGGACGCAATCCACATTCGCATGACCAAAACATTTGCGAGAGTTTAACCTTTAACCTCACAATTCTTTTTTTTCTTTGGTAAAAAAAAAGTTACTGTGAATGAAAACGTCAAAATTTGCGAACATTCGCAGTTCGCTGAGCTTTGAATGAACTTTTATACTGAACTCTTTCGACTGTGTTCTTGGTCCCACAGAAAATAAAAAGTGCCTTTCCACAACACCCTACTGCGTGATTTTATCCGAAACAGTATCCAACTGCCAAAGTAAAACCAGATTAGCCACAATCGGTATATGGTCAACGGCTAGACAACAGTTACTACATATCGAATTATCCAACAACTCTCCAGATGTACAATATGGACAAAAAAAATACATAAATGAATAAAACAAATACGATACACAGAGCCATGTACGAAATAAGGTCGTAAGGCGCGCATTGATGCCATTACTAGTCTAGTGGATCGCTGCAAGAGGGGGATACGCGGTCTCGAGGGATATTTCTGAATCACAGCTGCTAACTGTATACATTATACATTATAACCTCCTTGGTTATTTAATACAAATTACTTACTTTTGCTTCTGCCCGCTTTAAAACCATTTAAATGGTTTACGCGGCGTTAAATCACCGCTGCGCTAATTACAAGTTTTCAAGCTGAAAACGAGAAAAAGACTAGAAGTAGTAACAGCGGTCGGTCGGTCGGTCGGCCGGCCGGCAGCGGAAGTTGCGGCGTGTAAAAAATTAACCAGTGCACGGCCAAAGACAACTTTCAAATCGACGATTATTTATGTTTTGTAATTAATTTTTCCTGTTCCAAGTGGAGTTAGTCTCTTTGTTGTCTAATACCTTCTACATAGTTAGCTAGCTAGCTAGGTGTATAAGTAGGAGAGGTAAAGTTTTTTTTATTAGAATACAGTATTTAATATTACATCCACGTTCTATTGCCGCAAATCGGTGCAGATACCATGGAGTGGGCTTGGAAGCGAAGAGCACAGACATGATAGTCGTACACAGGATTGTCACAGTTTGGTTAGAGGAGCGAGCATAATAAATTATAAGCAAGAAGTTGAACTTTGTCTTTGCATAGATTTTTCAGCATGTGTACCTATAGATATGTGTTTGTTCGTTATGCTACAAATTTCGCGCAATTGTTTTGCGGCAAATTTGGTAATTCTTTCTTTATCTTTCTGCAAACGTGATTGGACTTAACGTAAAGAAAATGTTCTACACGTCGATGCTGAATTGCCTGCAGAAGGGTATGCATACAGAGAGTTTAGACTGAAAGTAATTTAGTCCGTCTTGCCAATCAACATGGAGAGTTATAGCATGTGCTAATGATTATATGAAAGTGGGTCTCCTGTTCGAACAATATTTCGCTAAAATTCCTATTCAGTGACGAGGGCCATTTCTGGATGAATGTGTTCCTCAACAAGCAAAATTAGTGACGATAATAATGCACACGAAATCCACCCATTTGCAATGCATTAAGAGAAAGTCACTGTTTAGTGTGGCATCATCGGATAATACTTCGTTGAGAACGTCGATGGCCAAGTCAACACAATGGACATTTTGTACGAGCGATTTCCGAACGTGGGTATCTCTTGTGAGGTTTCCTCAAGTTGGAAGCCTATGCCAATAAAACACAAGCCACCACTGCCCTGAAGACAAACATATTCAATGTGTTTTAAAGTTTTGTAAATCTATAAAATACAAGAGTTGGATTCGTTAAACAATTCGAGTTTGAGATAACAATCAATTTTGACAAAATGGTGACAGAAAAGTTCAACTTATCTCGAAGAAAAAACGTAACAAATAGCATCGCATATGTGATTGGTAACAAGAGTTGCCGAAGCAAAGCTGCTACGCAATTTCCAAAAAAATGTCAATTTTGGTACACTGCTGTGCACTCTCCCTTAAACCCTTCCTCTAGGAATTACCCAACAGACCACAGGAAGGAAGTTTGATCAAAATCTGTTTACCCGCCTAGGCTGTAGCCTCTCTGACAGATACCCAGGAAGAATTACCAGACTCACTTTTTCGGACTTCTCTATAAAGGTAATATCAAAGTTTGTCAAAATCTTGAGGTCGAAAATGTTCACGAATCCTATAATACGTATCGGTGGCGGTGTCAGAAAAAAATTAAACGAACATGTTTTCAAACTAAATATCGACTTTACCAAATTAGGTTACTCTTCTACCATACGCAAGCAGTGCACATTTCCTGGTTTGTGTTTAAATTTAACTAGAATCGGACTGGAATTGCAGTGGAAATTAGGCATTTTTTGGTTGAAAAACTGCAAAACTGGGGGCACTGCCACTCTCCCATTTAGTATTCAACTGTAGTGAACTGAACCAGATACACAGTAAATACTCGTTCGATTTTTGCTTAGCTTTTTCTTCTGTACACTGAATGGTGATTGTAAGATATTATTATTATTCATTTTTATTTTATTTTTTAAACCCCCAAGCCACGCGCACTATGTCGTCAAAATATTAAAAAAAGAATTTACGGGAGCAGTCAAAACCTGTTCGCAACAAGGTTAATTACTTGCATTTGCATTACATAATTCTTTTTCCGACGACAAACATACAGAAATCCATTCCAATTTAGTTCCTGCTATTGATAAAGGCATCATTACCAACCGAGACATCTCAAAACACTCGACGAGTTAACAAAATCATGATTTTCAACCACTCAACCGACTGACCCATTCACATCGAGTATCAATCACCCACATTCGTACGTTCGAATGTATGACTTGAAGTGTTTAATTGCTCGCTCTCAGCACAGACCAAGCACCAGTTGAGTCACTTCCTGTAATAAATAATAATATAGTAAACTTCGGACTCGTAATATTTGCCAAATGACATTTGGCGAGTCTTAAAGTCTCGTTTAAATAAAAATAACACTCGCTCTGGCCACATTTCGTATGCGGCGACGAGCGAAACGTCTGAAGGTCATTTGACATCTGTTAGTGGCAAAATTTAGCACTTCGAGTGGAGAAATACACGCATACATATTAATAATAAAATAAAAAAAAATAAATCGATTAATTATTACTACGACTGAATACACATTTGTATCGGCACGATGACAAAGATGGGGGTATCCGTTGCCGGGGGGTTAATAAACTTGTGCTGGCATAAAAGCAAACTTAACTTGATTTGGTCGAGTTGTACAATGATTGCAACGACGACGACGACGACGCTGATGATGATGATGCGATGTGTGTGGTTTACAACCCTCAACACCGCGGATCCGCAACCGCACCGACCAACTCAAGGTGAACGCTTGGATATGGTTCAAGTGAAGTATCACACAACAGGTTTTGCATTTATTAATTGGCAACAACAACAAAAACAAAGTCTTATAAAAAATTATTATTGCATAATTCGAGAATTCGAGTCGTGAAAGTTGCACAATTAGTTGCAGTCTTTTTTTTTTTTTGTTTTATTACTGTGCTACATTTCGCATTGGACTTGGAACAGCTGGAAGTATTATTCTACAGTGGGGGCCAAAAGTGGTGATGGATGGTTATATTAAAACATTTCAAATATTGTCAAGTTTGTAAAGTTATATACCCACATAGATAATATGATTACAGTGTACTAAGATGGAGATTAGACGACCTAACTTGAATAAATTTTGAACTAGGGCATCGAAATTTTATATGCAGTCCTTGGAAGTCGGGACGGAATAAGCGCTCACTGACACGCCCACTTTAAAAAAAAATAGATAAATATATGTATGTACATACTTATGTCGATATTCACCCTTATTACGAGCGGCTTTTACTTGGTCGACTGTTGTCGTTTTTTGGATCAAAACTGTCCCTTCATTGGGAAAAACTAACATTTTAGAACGATTTTTTATGAGTGGCGTTTACGAATTCCCAGTAGACAAAAAACTACGTTTAACTTGGCATTTCGCCACACTAAAACGACAGCGAGAATACGGATAACAAAACTTAAACGCCAACTGTCAAACAAAAATTAGGTTCCACAAATCCGAAATTTGAATAAGGCCTATAGATACATACAAAAGTATGTATGTATGTATGTATATGTATGTATATAGTAAAGGAGTAGGATATAACACATTTTTATAAGTTGTTTTCAAAAGCATGTTACAGAATTTTTAAACATAATTAAGTGCATATTATAAAAGTTTCATCTACACATATGCATATGTATGTCTCCTTCCACCTTTGCATAAATTTAAAAGAAAAATTAAAAGAATCATATGTATATTCCAAGGATGACTACGATGTCGACACGATTGTCATGCAAATATTACCCGCACGAATAATATCATGTAAAAGCAAGTAGTGTCACTTGCACAAAAGTGTTTTCTTCTTCCGTGTAAATTTCAATAGCATGGTATCATTATTCTAAAATTAGATTAGGAACGAACTTGCTTAGTGCAAGTGTATTCTTGTACATTGTTCTTATTATAAAACTCATTTGGCAGTTTTTATTTTGAAAATTACGTTTTACTAAATGCATAAATATTTTTACTTGCACCTATTACTATTTTGAAGAAGTTATATTTGAATCTGATTATATAAAAATGCTGTAAGATAAGATAGTACAACAAGGTTTTTGACCGAAATTAGTTGACTACATTTGGAACTGCAAGTTTAAAAAAAAATTCACAACAGGGATTTTAACAAATCAATTCGCACGAAAATTAACTCGTATATATCGATTAATAGATACATATGTAAATGATTACTTTATGGTAAACAAATACGTGTTAGATAGTAAGAATTGAAAAGCAGTTGAGTTGCTTGAAGTTAATGGTGTAGAATTTGGATGTGGTCAAACATTTTAACACAAGATTTTCAGCGCCACAAAGATTTAAAGCCTGGGATAAGTATACTATGGAGATAAAAATGATAAAAGTTCCGCTTACGTAAAACTAAATATATATAAATAAATATATATTTATTTAATATTTTAGCTTGCCGAAAAACTCGTAGCGCGTTGACTATGGGAGGATGAGAATTTTTGAAAAAGTGGGCGTGGTAGTATTTTGTTCCTGAGAAGTAACATTATTCCAATGACCCTAATTGAAAAAAAAAAAAACTTTTAAGCGGAATATTTCTAAATGCCAAGAGATTGCCCGCAACAGCACTCTACATAGGTATTATAAATGTCAACCATGATCTTTACTTTCCATGTTTTACTTCCTTTTTCATTGTGATATTTCCGCGAATTCAATTCCACAAAAAAAATGTCTCAGTACCTTTGTATCTACCAGTTCTGCACTCGCTGCTGCTAGTTCTGCAATTTTATCGCGGTTTGTGGTCATCCCCGTGTCAGATCCTATGACGGTTTGTTGGCTCCGCAACAATTTCGTCTTACACCTTTATTTTTTCACATTTTTTTTTAGCTTCTGCCACAAGGCACATGAAATACCTATATAAAGTAGAGAAAAAAGAATCAAGACATGGAGAAGAACAAGCGTCAGGGAGCACTGGACTCAAGTGTCATCGCTTCATAACGGAACCAATGTAATCGAATAAAAGGAGTCAATGAATGAAAAGAAAGAGAAAAAAAAAAACAACCAAGAATGACAACGAAGCCATTTCGCTTCGTTTCTCTACCACTCCTACTCTTTTTCTTTGTTTTTTTTGTTTTTATTTTCTCATTTCGTATGTAAAACCTATTCCACCAAATGGCGAAATGGAAAAACGTTAAGGAGAAAACTGAAAAGAAGACGAAGAAATGATCACCAGCACAAACTTTTCTTACTCGTTCTTTTTCTTTCTGCCCCTATGTGTGGGTTTGCTTTTCTTGTCTTCATTACGTTTTGCTTTTGTCTTTTTCGGGCAAGGTCATCAACGAGACAAAGTCAATGGCCGTTAGTAACCTCTTCATTTCTTTTTCATATTCCTTCTCTTCTTGTCGCTCATTCTATAGGTTTTTGACAACAACACACGGTTAATAGTCATCATCATCGTCGTTGTTGCCATCAATCCACCATCATCAACATCCATTAACTTTTCCCTCACGGTTTGCTCCTCGTCCTCCTCAACCAAACCGCAGACACAAACTATGAAAGTGTGCGTCTCTCTAATGCCAAGAATCAATGAGTGTTGGCACTTAACACAGCGCGGCACACAGCGTGCAGCAAAGCGACAACGAACAAGCAACATTGTGAGCCTTTTTTTTTAACGTAATAATGACGCTTGAATCAAGAAGGGAGAAGAAGACTTTATAATAGAAAAAAGTAGAAAAATATCTTTTTTTAAGTCGCTCTAAGGTAAATGAGATTCTAGTCGTAACTTTGCGTACAAATTTTTGTCGGCCTCATCTGAACACAGTTTGATGATGACTTTTTGTTTTGGTCGAGTTTTTCATTAATTTCGCACAGTTAGATGTAAGTTCAACATTTTTATTGTTCCTTTCATCGTGTATATGCACACATCTATTGCTCCCCTTAAATAAGAATAGAATTTAGCAGGGAAGATGGTGAAGTAGGTACCTACTAGTTGTATGTTCTGTAAATGTTGCATTTCCCTTGTTGCTTGCGCTACAATAGACATAAGTAGGGCAAATATTGCATTCGTAAATAAATTTGTTCAATCTCAAAATTTAAATAGAATTTGGTTTTACCCGGATCAAAATGTGATACGAACCGTGCCGAGGATCAACCTGGCTGAACTCCCGTTTCAAAAATAGCTCAGTCGTGAACAGAATATCCGGATTAGCCAGCCTTACCAGCTGGAAGTACTGCCTTATAGCCCGCTTCCTGTAGCACAGCTCCTGAAGTGCTGGTACCTAGAGCTCTGGCCACCAAATGGGTCCTAAGCCCGCCAAAAGCCACGTGGAGCGCGTAAAAACGAATTTCCCAGCGGGAACCAGTTTTCTTAATAAGCCCTCTAAGGGGCCGCTTCTAGACTTCTTTCATTCCCTGCAGAGAAGCTCTCTGATAAAATGAAGAAGGCGCTTTCCTAGGTGACGGAAGTTGATCAGGACATGCCATCTTTCCGCAGACACTTTACATCCAATAGACAGATATCTGTCGAAGAACCGCTGGTGGATCCAAAAAGGGCAGTTCACCGTCACCAAAACGACGCAATTTAGTGATGTGGTCAAAACCCACCTGGTGCGTGCTGTCATCCCTGATAGGTAGAGGAAGATGAAAGTTGAGTTGACAGCTAACTTCCACCGCTTCTTGGAAGAGTATCCTGGTCCTCCACCTTCTAGTCGCGACGGTGGATAGCATCAGGGCCATGTGACACTGATCGCTTGCGCCGACCAAAGATCTGCAGATCTAATCAAGATTGCGATTTCGTCATTGGATGAAGTGTGGCACAGCTTGAGGCCGTATGCAGGCAAAAATTCCTAGCAGATCGAGAACTGGTTCCTGTCGAGCCCTCTTATCCTGGAAATAATAAAGCCAAGTAATCCTCACCTTCCAACTGGCCGTGGCTCAGTGGTTAGTGCTTGGACTACTGCGCCAGGGGTTCCAAGCTCGAATCGAGGAAAATATCATCAAAGTTTTTTTCACGGCCTCACCTCTTGCGAGCGTCTGGCAAACATCCAAGAGTATTTACTGTCATAAGAAAGCTTCTCAAAAAACCCTCCTGCCCTTCGGATACGGCATAAAACTGTAGGTCCCTTCTGTACGTACAGAAATGTATACTACGCACAATACGTACAGCTGTGAGAAGCTAGGCCTTGGCACTCTATGGGCTGCTTACGGCCTAATATTTATTTAATTTTTTAATCCCCACCTTTCAACTGACAACTGGAAGATTGCCAAGCTGGAAGGAACCTAAGGGTGAAAGAATGCGTCGCTATCGTTTTAACGACACCCCTGAACATAGACAGATACTTTCGCTAGAGTATAGAGTATAGAGTCATCAAACAATAGCGAAAAACTGCTTACTTTGTATTTTCATGGTACCGCCGCACATGCCCACAGTGAAGCGGATATTATTCGGAAACCAACTACTACACACACCAATCTTGGAACAGATCAAATACAATACAAACTATATTGTAGCCAGCTAAAAACTGTACAAGACGAGAAGTTTTACCAAGAAAACCGAATTTCAAGTAGCTCGAATGTTACAGTTACTTAAAATGGAAATTGTTGTTCACATTTTAGAGTGTTCAAGATTTTTTACAGATATCAATGTTACAAAAAATCTGTTCACATTAACCTGTGTTCACGCTAAGGAGAGTCGACTGTAAGATGAAAATAAGAAGGATAGTAACTTAAATATTAGTTAACCAAACCACTGTGTATTAACTTTTCAAATTCCAATTTAATCCGTCATTCCAAACTTCAGGTAAACTTTTTAAAAGTTCTCCTTCAAATTATGAAAATAAATCTTATCATGAAAGAATATCAACAAATTTCTGAACACCTGCATTTCATTAGACTAACAAGCAATACAAACTAAAAAAAAAGAGATAAGCTTTTTCACTCAAGTTGCACACACACAATCGAATTAGAAAAAAAAAATATACTTACTTGTTCCTATTTCATAGATTCTTTAGTTTTTTCGCTATTTCAACGGAATTTGATAGCTTTGTTGAAATTCCCCGAAATAAAAAGACAAAGATCTACTCAATTGTATTCCAAAAAGCAAACGATTCCATTTCAATTATTATTTTTGCACTAATTTTTGTGAATTTCACTGTATAATGTGTTTTAATATCTAAAAACTCAAGGTACTCATGCACTTGTGCAAACAAACAAACAAACAAAACAACAACAAAAAAGCTATAAAATAATTTAGTAACTTATCTCATTCGCACTAACACTCGAGCAAAACCGTTTTTTTCTTTTTTCTTTTTTTGAAGGACATTCGAGCCAACTTGTTGGAAGAGTTTTATGTTACCCTCCCTCTCCGCTTCAATGACAGGGTGTGCAAAAACGCAGATAAGATTCTATTTTTGCAATCTTTGCCGCGGTTCTCAGATTTTTTTATTTTTTTTTTTTTGTAAATTCCACACACTAAATAAACTGGTTGAGAACTTATTTACCCGTGGACACAAAGAACAAATAATATTTGGATCGAGCAAAAGAAACAAAAAAAAAAAACTGTGCACGGCGTCCTTGTTCGGTTGGTGCACACATAAATATCGTACTATAGGATAGGTCGGTGAAATGAGTGAGTTTAGAGACCAGTACCTAATAGAGAGCTCCGCATCGATAGTTGTGACGAGAATATGAAAACGACAAAAGAAGACGAGCGACAAAGATTAAAAGCAGTCTCGCGGTTCCATGACTCTTTAGCAGCAGAACCATCAAGGTACGAAAACAACGGCCAACTGATGTTGATGTTGAAGTTTCTGCAGAGCAAAGAACAAACGCGATATGGTCTATCGCTAGAGGGAACCACCAACCGATCGAGCACAATATGGTAGTGGCGTCAGAGGAGCACCACCAACAGAACAGCCCAAGCCGCAGCAAGGTGAACTCTCCGCCAAACCATATGAGAGTCACCGACCGCCCAACCACGATCACCAGTCGCCCCAGGTACATGATGGCAGCAGCAGCAGCAAATTTTACAAAATGCTAACCAAGCCAAGCGTAATGTGTGTGCAGCGCACATGCCGCGCCCGCGTCCGCTCTCAACTTCGTTCCAACCTTTCGCCGCCGCCGCCGCCGCCGCCGCCGTGGTCACCTGAAGCGCAGATCTTCAAGTATAGTGTTGGGTTAGGTGGAGAAAGAGGCGGACAACTGTGTGATGTTTCAGGTTTCGGTTTTCAGGATGGAGCAGAACAACAAACAAACTAGAAAGGGACAGCTGCGGGTTTTGATTCGATAATGCATGGTAGTTGGCACAAAAAAAAAAAAAAACACCGAATCGATTTAATTATAGGGTGATTCATGTTTGTGGTTTTGTGCACATATGTGTTATCTAATAGTTGGCCGTTGTTGTATGCTATAATCGTGTATTGGAGGTTATCTCAAAGACTGCCGGTATATAGCGCTTCATCGGATAATTTGACGATGATTAATTTTTTTTTTCTCCTTCTTAATTCGAATTCAAAGTGACTCAATGAAGGAATTTGGTGGATGTGTCAAGCTTTCTAACAGTTGAGTACTTAATTGCTTCATTAGGTGATAGACTAGAGAGATAAAACAAAAGAACAGAGTGATGTATAAGATACAACAATTAGGTAGCTGAAAGTTAATAAGGAGGCATCGAGAAGGCTATTTGGAAAGAAAAAATTTGAATAAAACAAAAAGATGGTGATCGAGTCTCTTTAAGATGGAGAGAGCAACTGATTACCTTGCAATGTAGTCCATTTGATGGACCAAACCCTAAATTGGTAAGTAAACTCCAAAACGATACCAATTATAAATTTCATCTATGAAAACTTCGGGTCCATCTAAGGCCTTTACTTTACTACGTTCCTCTTTCCAACGAGTACAGAGCCGACTCCGATGTTTTGAATCGTCATTCTTTGGGAAAAATCTAGTCGTATTTTTTTGGCCCGTACAGAGGCTAAACAAACAGGCTTTCATTCTATTATAAATAAAATAAATGACTCATCTGTAAATATGATGTCGCTCAAATCATTGTCTACGTTAGTCTCTTTTCAATACATTTTTGGTTAGGTTATAGGTTTACTACTCGTGTCTCTGATGTTAGATTCTGCCAAACTATGCTAAGCTACATTGTTCACCCATGTAGAGGTTCCTCTTTGAAAGTTAGTCTTTGGGCAGTTGAAGAGAAGTTGAAGGATTGATTCCTCTCCTTCCTTATTCCTACAGCTTCTTCAAAAATTATTTCAAGGGAGGCCCAGTGCAAACCAATCAGACAGTGTTCCGTAAGGACATCGATGGTTATATTCATGTAGGTTCAGGTAAGGCCCAAGCTCTATGGAGATCCTGAAGAAATGACTATTCCTTCAGAGAACATTGGCGTTACTAATAGCATCTAGTTTGAGCATTAGGTTACGAGTTGTAAGTGGGATACCAACCACCTTCTTATCAGGTTCGATTAAGGGATTAGTGCCAAGTCCGGCCTGGGCGATTGCAAGGACCTGATATCTGCCTGACTGTCCGAGAAAATTCTTATATCCTTTTCAGACTTGTTACAACGGATTGTGTATGGACGTGTTCATATTTGGTTAGCCAGATCTTAGCCAGATGATGTTTACTTATTGAGGCACATTGCTGGCCATTGCTTTCTCAGATAACTTTTCTAACACTTTTCTGATTCAGACCTATTTAATGATGTGCAAAAGTTTAAATTAGACCAAACAAAGAGTACCTGATCAGAAATTAGTGAGAAGAATACAAGCAACTTCAAAAACTGACTAAATGCAGAGCATCCATAGATATACATATAAACATACATATGTACCTACTTAAATTTTGATTTGATTTAAATTTAAGATAACTGACCTAAAACCTGAACAACTTCTCAGAAAGTATGTACTTACATAAGTAATCCTGCACTGTAACAAGCAAAGCACACTTTTAATATTTTCAGGCAAACCAAAGTCATCGACTTTCAACCGTAAACAACTTGTAAGTCATATATATGTATATTTTTCTTTTTTTTTTTTCATATTCGAATGCATCCTTCTCTTCGAAAGCATTTCCGCACTATGAGTCATACTCCAGGTTTTCTCCACCATCACCATTATTAATATGCATCGCACACCACATATATGGCAAAAGAAGGTGGGAAGTCAAAGAATTCCAGAACTAATACAACAAAATGTACGTATACGAAACGAAGCCTCATGTAATTGCTCAGTGTAATGCGTGCTTCATTTTTAACGACGATGGTGAAGAACGTACGTACATACATACATGTACTATGTATGTTTATGAGAAGCAGGTATCACCCTATGTTTGCAGACGTGTCATACAAATCGGCTGTACTCCTTATTGCAACACCTTCCTTTCAACACTGCAGCCACCCGCTGCCTTTCACATTAGCCATCAACCAAACCAAATCGAGTTTCAAGTATAGGTTCCTGTATCGTGTTGTGCGACTTTTCCCTGTCGATGTGGCGGCTCGGCTTCCCATCATTACTTTCAAAGTTATAAAGGTTTGAGAGGTTTTCATTGTGTGAATTGGGTATAACAGTTTCGATGTATCTAGATACTTTGTAATGAACAAAGCATGGGAATAAAAAAGAAGACGTACTTATACAAAACTTGGGTACAATCATGTGATCCAATTGGCATAGTGATGGCGACGAACCAAGAGAAATGGGAGTAAATGTAATGATCTCGTTTAGACAGTGGGTCCTCAAACTAAACTTGAGCTAATTCCATCTTTTAAGGCACATAACTTTTTGAATGAAAATTATATAAATTACTTTATTCTTCGCATACTTTTTTTTAGTGTTCCGGACCTTAAAAGAAAAGACAAAACACTTATGGCTTTGATACGATGTCTACCCCATACGTACATCTCTTAATTTTGAAATGTCATACAGTCTTAAACTTTATTGATGTATTTAAATCATTAATTTTTCAACAGGTATTCTAGTATTTGAAGTATACAGTCAATAGAATGTTTACTGAGTTCAACTTTATTTGATGTCTGAAACCAGCTTTCTTTATTCTCAATATTCTTTAACAATATAATTCGCTGATTTGGTTGCGAGCGTGAAATGAAAATATGCTATACATACGAATGGGAAACTTGCAGCAAGTAGTTCGTTTTGTGAGCCATTCGAAATATTCACAGCTTTTCACGTATTCACACACATTCGTATTCGTTTACAAGAAATATTTGCTGGGCTCATATTTTATTGCCTCTCATAAAATGTATCGGAAGAAAGCTCCCATTCACATCCAACCCAAGAAATTATTATCTACCCTTACACATTGCTTCTTGGCACTGTATTTGTAAAAGGCAGTGAATGTTTCGAGACGTTCGTGCTGTGCTTCTGGTTTTTCCCTCTTGCCTGTTTTAAAAATAGGTCGCGCTTATTGTTTGCATTTGCAGTGTCCTGGTTAAACCAATCAAAGGCTCGTGAATCAGTTGTACATTTCTCATTTGTGAATGCTTTGACTCAATGAATACTTTCAAATGTGAGCCTCCTACGCACCCAAAAGTAATGGATGATGAACTGTGATGATTCATTTTCATTTCGTTCCGCAAAGTGAACTTCGATATCGTTTCCTACATGAAACAAACTCGCTTGTTGACTGTGTGGACTATGAAAGGCTCGCTTTTTAGCGAATGATTCACAACGGCAAATGAATAGATGCATGCATTTCTCCGAAACGAATAAATGGATTACACCATAAGCGACTTTGGGAAAAAGTCATAGTAGCCATAATATTTTTATTCAAGAGAAAAAACTATTACAAAATTGTGTAATCGAGATGTTCTAGGATTTTGGTAAGTGTTTTAGCTACATTATATGCAATTGAGTGAAATACATAGTTTTGCCAGTTAAATCTAAAACTGATCCGATAAAAGTTTCCTTATTCTAGTTTTTAAATATAATTGATGTTGGAAAGAATTTAAAGAAAAAACAAATCGATCCCACTGTGCATCATGTCACTACCTCCAACCACCAACTCACAACACCTTAATACATATAATATAAATGTTAGTTGCAGCAAACAGATTTGCAACATTGGCAAACGGACTAGCATACAAAATTGCTGACTGACTGGTTGGCCTTGGTCTTCGGTGTTCCTTGAGTTGACTACATTTGCTTATACTGTGGAGCTATGATTGAGAGTGGTTAGGTTACTTCGTGCAGTCTATCTCTCTTTCTCTCTCTATCTATGTTTTTCTCTGTGGCTTTGCATGTGTGCCAGTTCTAAGCTGTACTCGAACGCAATTTTCTTTCTTTGAACCAGTTTCAGGGTGTTGGCATGGAAAATGAAAACAAAAAATTTACGAATACTAGCACTACTTGGCTCACTAGCCAGCTGGTGTCTTTGTTTATTTTCTAAGCGACTTCTTGGGGCGATTCCGAGGTTTAGTTGACTCGTTAACCAGAAATAACATTCAACTACCTCCCGTAGGTGTTTATAAGTCTTTGCTGGTACCTTACTTCTTCTACATCACCATCATCAGCGTCGTCGTCTTCGTCGTCGTTATTGTCGTGTGATGTTCATTTCAGTTTTATATTGAGTCTTCTCTCTCAACATCGGATGAGTGTATCTACTTGACCGCAAAAGATATTTTTTTTTTTTTTTGTTTTGCTTTTTTTTCATTCGTTTCGTTTTGCTTTGCTTTACTGTTGGGGTCTATGTGATTTTTTTTTTTCTCAAGATGACTTTGTCTTCTACTGCCAATTTCTTTAGGAGTTTTGCGCCGCAACCTTGCGCCATTAAGCCACACTAAGGGGCTAAGAGCAAGAGGAATGTAAATTAATTTGCATCTTGGCATGTGTAAGTACAAGCGAACAAGGGAGAGCTTTCGTTCCACTTTTCAAAGTTCCAACCTATTGACCTTGTTTGTTTTAATACTTTTTTCTCTTTTATGGCTCCGTATGGTGATTATCTCTTTGGGCCTTCATTTTTTTCGAAAGAAGGCGACTTGAGCGACAACATGTGCATCTTGCTACAATTGGGCAATGTCATTTCACCGACTACTACTTAGCGCATGGTTTGATGATGAAGCAAATTTACATTTCTCCACTTGAAAGTCGAATCAAAATTTGTGGTTGCTCTCCATGACTAACAAGTTTTAGATTCGGGCACACAGACAAGGAACTGGATGGTGGTTGCGATGACTCATTGAGTAATATACAACTTTCTGCGTTTTGTTTTTGTAAGTTTCTGAAGTTGGTGTTAGTTCTTAAACGAATCTTTGGATTTATAGTTAAACTTTAAGTGTTTGGCTTGGCAAGAGTTCCACCGAATTATTTTGATATCGAGTTTACTGTTGTTGTCACTGCCTTAGGATACGGTTTGACCTCATTCTATTCTCTTTATGTGGTGCTAATGTCCCGGTTTTCGGGATTTTCTTTGTTTTCTTAAAGATACAGAGATTATGACTGAATCACAACCATAAACTCCTACACCTAGCATCAAAAGAATCGTTAGAAAATAATAAAGTTGGTAATAAAGTAATAATCAGCAAATGGGAAAGAATGCGGTGTAATGTAAAAAAATAGGTGAATCTCTCAAAATGTTGAAACAAGTTATAATCAGAAGATATCAAAATTTGGCTAACGGTTACATACATATGTATATGGTCCCTTAACAATAAGTGCTTTCCCAACACTTCGCTAATCTACCTTTTGCACCGGGATGACAGATTCTGTCCTAGAGGTCGCTAGAGTCGTTAGCGACAAATCTATCATCCCGGCGCAAAAGTATTCTATCAGCTAGATTAGTAAAGTATTGGGAACGCGCTTAATATTTAGCTCAACATAAATATATAGCGTCAATGTGGGTAAATGTAAACATGACTCACAGAGCACGCCACTATAGCGTCTATGACGGTAACATTGAGTGAAGTGAGGGACAATGGTTTTCCATTCCAAAATGTTTTAAGAGTGTTTAAATCTAGTTTGACTCCCATTATTTTAGTTTTTTTTTCCATAACAGTTGTGATACCTTACACCTACTTTGCCAATTCAATTATTTCGAGGGTCAAATGTTTGGACTAACTTGTTATCAAGAACGAGGCCCAATTTTGATAATCTAAAATTATTGTCAATCTTTGCGTTAAAATGTGGAAATACTTTTTTTTAATAATCGATATTATTAAAAGATAATATAATGGACTCTTTCTATTTGCTTCCTGACCTATAGTATGAACAAAAATAAACCAGTCGAAGTCCACTTTTGGTTTTGGTTTATCGGTAAAATTTGGCCCACTTGAACATTGTCTTATTAACCCTAAATTTTGCTGATGCATTAACCCGGACAACGATCGGTGCGGTTTAGAATTTCTTATGTTCGGTGATAACCGTAAACAAACAAATAGACTTCCTGGAACACAAAATTAATGTGGGACTATGTAGCTTATCTTCATATCGGTGTAGGAAAATCACATAAGGCAATAAAAAGTGTACATATGTGTAACTAATAAAACATATTTAGGTGAATTGTAATTGTTTTTTTTTCAGAAAATATTTTGACTTGCATATGAGTAGGTTAATTTGGATCCCTATTCCCTAAATATCTTCTTTCTTTGGTAAATTTAAAAGAGAATATTTTCTGCCTTCTTCTCCAACTTCGGAGTCAGAGGATGAACGTTGACAGATAATATTTTTTACATATATAATTCAAAAATCTTTGAGTGTGAATATAATATTAAAATTTTCTAAGAACCTATTTCATTGTCCATAATTTCGATTAAATTTAAGTTTTTGAGAGGATTACAAAACAAGCCAAAAAACTTCTTCTTTAAAACTGAAATAAATTTAATATAATCACCAATATCGCTAGTCATCTATTGCTTGAGAACTGATGCAGCTATTTGATGTGATTGGTTTCGGAGGGTGATTAATTTATTTGAAACATTAGATTTATGGTACTATAAAAACTAAAAGAGGAGAGCCAGAAATATATACATATACGAGTAAGAGCCACACTAAAGGCAATGGACCATACTAATAACCAAATTAAATATACAGCTTAAGTATAATCTCCACACTTTTCAAAATGTTTATACCAATAACGACAAGTGCGAGGAGGGCCCTCATGCAATAGTGTACCGAAGGTTTTTTTTAATATGCTAATGCATAGTGGATGCAGCTTAATTTGGTGGTATATATGTATGTCGGTGAAAGCTAACAATTTTAGTAACTCTACAGAACGCTAAAGGTAAGTTCTAATAATATTTCACCGAAATTCCAACCCATTTAAAGGATGGAATCACTCAAGAACTAAGAAAATCGAACTCGAAATATTAATCAAATTTGATATATCGATGATAAAGGAGCTCGAAAAAATAGGTCTGCTGATTCTGTCTGTTATGTATCAGCCTAAGCGAGTGAATTGAATTCATTCAACCTTTTTCAAACGTTTGTCAAGCTTTTTTGTTTAAAAAATTTTGTCAGAAAAATATGCTTCCTACATATATGGAGCAAATGCGAAATTCTCTTTAATTTGATATGCCACATGATGGGAGGTAAAATAATTTATTCATACAAGATGCTTTCTAAATCGGACGGTTCAAAACTTACAGAGCTGTGACAGACAGACACCGTATCAAACCCATAAGTGTTCCGGTTTTCGTTTTAAAGCCCGGAAGATGAAATACAAAGTGTTAAATTATAATAATCCTGACTTTTATTCTAAACTTATTGCAAGTGAGCTTTTTGGTGTGGACGTTGTAAATGAGTTAGCTGATTTGTTTAGTTTTGAAATGTGTAGACTAATAGAAGAGATGTTGGTAGAAACTGTAATCAGCGTGTTGTAGATACAGTAAAAAATAACTACAGAAAGGAACTCATCATACAAAGGGATATAAATTATACATATGTATAAAGAGAAAGACCGATATCAGCTGACTTAAAATGAACAAACTGATGCAAAAAAAAAGAAGACTAAATACATGTGAATAAAAAGTGACGTTAGTGAAAGTGTTAACCCTAATGGAGAAAGCATGAATTTCAATACCTCGAAATACATATCGATCATAAAATTAATTAAAAATCTTAAATTGATTGATAGAGTTTCTTCGCAGAATAAGACAAAGGATCTCCAAATTAACTGCAATTAGAATTTATTATGCAGTTGTAAGACCTCAATTGCAGTGCTACAAAATTAACTCACATCAAGTGGACGCCAGAAAAGCTTAAAGGTTGATTATTAGGCAACTTACATACATAGTTTAACGTTTTAAAGATTGTTTTTAAGCGAGATGCTTCCGAGCTATCTTTAATTTAAAACTTGAGCTTTATCAGTGAAAGTCTTATAGGGCTAAGTATAATTTAAAAGGTGGGCTAAATTTTCGATTGGAGCAAAAATTATAGTCTAGAATCAACCTTTTATTTGACTTTGGAGAGTTCGAATGACTAGTCGCACACTGTGTGAAAATAATAATAAAAATAATATACATATGTATATAAATTATTTTAAAGCATTGCAAAATAGAATTTAAAAAAAAGACTTAAAGTATTAAAAAGCGTTTCTGTTGTCACAATGTCAACAGGCAAATGCACATTGAAATCAAATATTTTTGGAGTAAAAATGTTATCTAATGAATACAATGCTTGGAAAGCATTTAGATTATTTAAAAAAAAATATTTTTTTGGGAAACAATAAAAATGAAATCAGGTACAACTGGCACAAAATTTGATAGTAGATTTTACAGTAATGGGATGCAGGAAGTCCCTATATGTTTTTTGTCACATTTTCCCACCCACCATTCATAAACAATTGAAAAATCTGTGAGGAACATTGTAATAGTTTTCATCAACCCAAATAGGGTGCCAAAACGGTGGGCCTATAGTAAAATATAGTGCAATAAAGTAGGTATACATACATATAAATAATCAGTATAAATATCCCATTCGATTGAGCTGCGTGTCCGTGTGTCTGCCACCAGTTTTAAGGCCTTAAATTTTGAGTTAGAACAATGAAATTGTATGTATACGAAGTCTTTGGACATCGGGACAGGACAAGTGGAAACATTTTTAAAACACAGCCATTGTTCGAAAAATTCATTCTTTCTGTAATTTTACATGAAAATTTACAAAACTTACTGAAGCAAATATGTAGGTATTCCTTTAGTCTACATATTTCCCATAAATTGTGTGCGGCTACGCCTACATTTAAGGGGCGTTTTTCTTAAAACAGTTTTTCGGCCCACTTTTTGGGAAAATTCAAGTTTTCCAAGCAAGTATATTGGTCGAAAAAGGAGCTATATGTACATATATAGAAAAGCGATATGGTATCACACGATCCGCTACAGGTGGATTGTAGTATTTTCAAATGTTTAGAGTACAAATCGGCCAGACACGACTTGACTAATATGTCAAATACACTCAAATTCATTTTGTTTTAGCTATACCTACACATCGGTAGAGCATGCCCCGTGACCTTTCAACACCGACTTCCTCTTATGAGATTGTTTCATTGTTTGTTCACAGGAGTAGGGACGACTTAGGATGTCACCAAAAATGTAGTAGCAATATTTAGAGGGCAGCGTTACCATCACTACAAGGGTTTTTAAGCTTTCAACAAACTGCCATCGTGCATCAAAAGGTCTATTACACTTAATGAATTCAGAAAATAATACACTCGGTATTATTTTCTATTCAGTCTTTATTTAATTCAAAAAATACAATTGAAAGGATATTTTTTTCAGTATATCAAAATATCTTTTTGCTAAATAAACGCAAACTGATCATGTGTTGTGCTTAACGGTGTCTTTTTTTAAGACACTGTGTTGGTTTCATAAATGTGCAGTGTTTCCTATTCAGATTCTGCAACGCTATTCAATGACCCAGCCGAACCAAATCAACCTAACATCTTTAGCATACATATGCATGCACATACATGCCATAACTGCAAACCAATATCCAAGTATAAAAAACCGAACCAAAGTCAAGGTCATACGGATGTGTCAAGTACATTGAAAGAGTACAGTAAATAATAGCAATAACTCACCTGGAAAAGCACTGCACATCTCCGTTTTCCTCTGCGTGACTTTTGTCTGCCAATATTCTCCAAATACTTAAATTGTAAATCACACTGAATCAGAGAACAAAATAAAAACTCACATTAGCAAGAACCAATGTCGCCTTCACTCTTTATTCACTTAACACTGGTGTCGAAAATTTAAGTGACCAAATAATTTCACCCTTTTAAGTAAAAAACAAACTGTATTTGAAAGAAAACAACACACAGTCTTCTTCGTCGACGGTCAACACGGCCTTCAAATCTGCTGCCTCTGTCCTTTCTTTATTTCTGTAGGTCTGCCGCACTTTAATGCTTTGCTGGATACCTACGCACAAAAACAACAAATAGAAGCACTAACAACGCGACCAGCGGCAGCAGCAGCACCAAAGTTTATTGACATTTGCCGATTCCTATTGCCAAAGTAAATACAATACACGCACACACTCTTCTCAAAGAACGAAACAGAAATAGTACGTCCCTTATATACACGACACCAACACCAACACCAGCAACGACAACACAACTTCAAGTATTATTGTTCCCCTCTTTGTCTGGCAGGTATAATTACTCCATTCTAGCGTTAGCAAAAACAAGTTTTTATTCCCGATTGTTTTTTACACGGCAGAACTCCACAGTTCTCTCCAGAAATTCTATTCTTTTTAAAGGATTTTCCAATTAATATTGCAACGGTATTACACGACCATTTTGAGCGAAAAATAACTCATCCACGCACAAACGAATGACCTTTGTGAGGGGAAACGAGACAGAACAGGCACCTGAATCCACTTGTTATGTGTACGACGGACGACTGATTCACTGTCTCATTCGCGCGGCGCACACGGTTCGTTTTTGGGGGCCACTTGATCGTTTGTTCTTCCACTTTTACGAAGGATTTTTACTAGTTTTACACGAAATTCTGGCACTTCATCACTTAATCAGCTGATGTAGGTCGCTGGAATGTAGGCGTGAAAGAATTAATCGCGAGAATTCCCAAACGAGACAATAATATCAAAATAACTACCGGAAGAACTTTGCTACTCCACATTCAACTTCTATAACCAGAGAATTTCAACTGAATTGAAACGCAAATTTCCACGAAAAGGTGGATGAGAAAATGGGAGGAATGAAGTTGAAATGGGGAACGGTGTTTTGACAGTTTCGAAGGAAAATGTGGATTGTGTTCCAAGTGGAAACGTTGCCAATTGGATGAGAAGTAAGATTATTGTAATAAGCTAGGTTACAATTGGAAGGCGCCATTTCAGAAGATTTCTTTTAAGAATTAAGAAAAAAAAAGTCATGCGTCATGCATTTTATTAATTTAATAATATTATGATTTTATATAAATCAGTTACATGAATAATAAATCTAAACTATGAGCAGCGAGCTAAATTCTCTGCCAAATCCTCGAGCAAAATTTTTTGCTCGAACTGCACACTAGGCTTTAATTGTAAGTTCCCATCACCTCGTTAATTTAGCTGCTAGAATACTTCTGCACCGGAATGACAGATTTGTCGCTAGCAAATCTAGCAGGACACAAAAAAATACTAAATTCTAGTGAGGAAGACCTTCGGTATAAAGTAATAGAAGTTTAGTCTTGCATGTTATTTGACAGCAATTTTTTATTTAATCTTCCTAGGTCAGCGTTGACGTTTTATAGTAAAATTAATTATGAAAACCAACATGGCGATCTAAACAATTTATTGAACTCTCAAGAAATGATCTATATAATAGAGATGATGTGTATTTTAGAGTCACCCTTTGTTCCAGTTCGCTTCCCGCTTCGATCATATGTTAACTGTCAACCACTTGCCTCGCCGAATATTGCTCAATTGCTGGTTTATACTACAATAAAACATGAATTTACCAAGGATTATTCGTCCTCTGCGCCAAATCGCTGTAAGAAAATATGCAGTGGTAAGTTGAAAATACACCTCAAATATTTGAAACAGTCTAACCATCGTTTAATTAAGCGCGCAAATAATTCAATCCCTACAGAGGTACGAATTGTCGAAGTAGGTCCCCGCGATGGACTCCAAAACGAACCAAAGTTATTGCCAGCATCAACAAAAATATCCCTAATCGACAAATTATCAGAAACAGGTCTGCAAACCATAGAAGCTACTAGTTTTGTCAGTGCAAAGTGGGTGCCACAGATGGGTGATAACTCTGAAGTTCTTCGTGGAATTAAACGAAAGCAAGGAGTTTCTTATCCCGTACTGACACCCAATCTAAAAGGCTTTGAAAGTGCCCTAGCAGCTGGAGCTGAAGAAGTAGCAGTGTTTGGAGCTGCATCTGATTCATTTTCTCGCAAAAATGTGAACTGCACGGCGGCTGAGAGCATTGAACGATTTCGGCCGATTCTAGAAGCTGCCAAGGCAGCTAATGTCAAAGTGCGAGGATATGTATCCACTGTGGTTGGGTGCCCATACGAAGGAGCGATAAGCCCGTTGAAAGTGGCAAAGGTCGTGGAAGCGATCTACGATTTAGGTTGCTATGAGATTTCTCTGGGTGATACGATAGGAGTTGCAACACCAGGAACATTACGTAAGATGCTTGACGAAGTAGTGAGAGTAGTTCCTGTGGAAAAGTTGGCTGTTCACTGTCATGATACTTATGGACAAGCGTTGCCAAATATCTTAACATCACTAGACTATGGTGAGTTTGCATTTTTTGAAACAAGCTTTTATTCTACGTATTTTTGTATTGCAGGCATTGCGGTGGTGGACTCTTCAGTTTCCGGATTGGGGGGTTGTCCCTATGCTAGAGGCGCCTCTGGAAACGCATCTACAGAGGATGTCGTATATATGCTTCATGGAATGGGAATCAAAACTGGGATTGACTTAGAAAAACTCATCGAAGTAGGAAAGTTCATATGCGGCGAATTGGGCAGATTATCCGAATCAAAGGTGAATCGTGCTACAAGACCAAAAAAGTAGAACTCGAACACTGATATACTGATATACGATGGAAACGGTGGCATTTATTAAGTTTTAAAGTTGTTTACATGTATTTTTTAGAGAGCTTTATTAAAAGTTTTATAACATACTCTATGGACTAGAAATTTGCAAAAGAATTCATATAAATTTTAAAAAAAAATATTTATCTTCAAAATAACTCAATCTGGGAGAGTGTGACTGTCCACAATGTATTGACATTAAAGTGATAGAGACGATAGAAAACACAATTCACCACAAACACTGCACACGAATCGTTGCAAGAGGCTTTTCTTGAACTAAGGTGGAAGAGTTTATAATTAATTGGAAAGTAACCAAAACTCAAAGCTTAAAACTAGAATCATTCAATCGACCTTCCTAATAGGAGCTAAATATGGTGGATATCTGTCGGAGCACTACGCAATACCCCTCTGCGGAACAATACATTATGTTCTATCTATTACCTCTTGATAAATACAGCAAGCAAATGGCTGCGAGCGCGGCCAATTCGCCGCAACTTCACAGTGGTCAAGGAAAAACTATGGCCACACTTCTGAATAATTTTGGGATCTCCAGGTCTAGAAGATAATACGATTTACTTCTACTCTGACGGATCAAAGACAAAGGATGGAGTTGGGGGTGATGTTTTCAGGGAAAGCCTTAAGGCCCCGACCCATAGAATCCGTCGACGTCCGTCGACGTCGATCCGTTGTGCGTTGACGTTGAAGTTGACGTATTGCCGGATAGAACAGTCCCATAGAATCCGTCACAACCGTTGACAGTTTCTTTAATTCTCTCTCTGCTTCCACCAATGAAAATGCGTACTCTCAATTTTCTTATGCGTGAACTTCAATATGTGAATGTGTGAACTTAAATACGTGAATGTGTGTACTGACAACGGATCGACGGATTGAAAAAGTAGAAAGTAAACCTACTTTGTCCGTCGAAGTTCATCCATCCGTTGGTTATGGGCCGCCTCCCATAAGGTTGTGTGTATTTTATCGAGCTGTCAGTTAACGTCGACGGAACAGCGGATCGACGGATTCTATGGGTTGGGCACTTTATTCTTAAGTTCTCATTCCGTCTTCCAAAGTATTGTAGCGTGTTCCATGCCGAAATTATGGCTCAAGAAAAACGTGATATCCGCTTCAGATTGTCAAGCTGCCATCAACCTGGAATCGATATCTATATCTTCTTTAGTAGCCCTCGACTGCCGGAGATGGCCTAGTAGTTCAAAATTCATTCACTTGTGTTGGGTGTCGGTCGAGGCATAGGGACATTCCAGGAAACTGTAAGCCCGACGAACTTGCGAGACTAGGAGCAATCGCTACATGCAAATAAAACTGTAAGCTGAATGCAATAGAGAACACCACTCTCAGGTGGAAAAGTGGTACAACATGTCTAGCGACTTAACAGGTTTGACCTAAGCCTGTCTAATAGGCAAGTATGCAACGAGGCTAAACCTTTTTGCAAACGACTTCTGTAGAAGCTGCAGGGATGAGGTGGAGAAGGAGACTATTCATTACCTTTTTTGTGTATGCCCATTTTTCATTTTTGGATTCTAAATTCTTTTCTTTTGGCGCTTTTTTCATTTTGTTTGGGCTGATACATATTTCCATTTTGAAATTGGGGCTATTTTTCGTGTCATTTTTGTTTTGGAGCCATTTCTCATTGGCGCCAAATTTCATGTAGCGCTCCTCTTTGATCCGGGGTTCGTGTCTACAGTTTTTCTATGAAAATGATAAATCAACTTGGCAACTAGAATTGGATTATTATTTGTCAGACGAGAGCACGAAAAAAAGGAAGATAATTTCAACTCGATCAACTAACAAGAAATAAATATAATTATAATATAAATTTGTAAAAAGAAATACCTATATCCGTTACAAATAACCCTGATTACGAGTAATCAAATTAAACAAGCTCTATATCATTCTACTAATCTACTACAATTTCATTTCACACGTTCCACAGCCAACCCTGTGCTCATTTGACAATTTCGCGACCGTCAGACAAAAAAAGGTGCCATACTGCCCTCGGATTTTTAACAATTTGTATTAATTTTTTCTCTTGAAAGCCTTTAGAAATTACCAAAATACAATGGCTTCATCACCAACGGGTGGCGTTAAGCCTATGTCCATCGCAGGCCGGATGGTCCGCGAACGCGAGCGTTTGATTGGCATGACAAACGAGGAGCGAGCCTGGCGTAAACAATGGCTCCAGGATCAGGTTTTAAGCAAAAACGAACCACGAATTGTACCTGAACTGGAAGCTGAATTCCTCAATCCGATTCGCCGGTTTTACAGAGCTCCTTTAGACAAGCTTTGTACCGCCTTGACCCCGTCATTGGTAAGTTTTAATTCAATGCATTATGTAAGTGCTCGTTCCTAACCTTTTCATGCTGCCGTCATTCCCTGTCCGTAATGTGCAGGGCTTTAGCAAAGCTTGGTTTATTCGTTTCTGGGCCGGAAAAGGTCTCTTGGCTCTGACTGGCCTTTACGCAGGTGCATACTACTTCAAGTACAATTCGAATGTAAGTAGATGACGAAGATTTATTGTTTGGACTGTTCGCAAATATGTTTTTTTTCTAGGATTGGACCCGCAAAGGTGGATGGAGGGTCATTCGCAATCGTGGTGTTTGCAATCCTGGCGATGAGGGTTTCCCCAAGCTATCAGAGCGCTCACAACCCAGCGATTACGCTGCTCGAGGCTTCAACCAGTCGCCCATATAAACAAGCGGTTGATATATGTATGTAGATGGTCAAATGGAGAAAACCAATGGCGTGTCACGTAATGCTTTATTTTCTGGAAAACTCTTGATGATTTGAAGTGCAAATAAATGAAAAGGTCTCCATTCATCGCTCGTAGACATAAGGAAAGGTGATATTTCTTTTTCTTTGTGCAAACCAACCAAGAAATTGCGAAATGTGTACTTGCAATTCCATTGCGCATTCTTCGTATTTTCGAGGCAAACTTTGTTAATTCTGCTGTCGCCAGCAATGTGGTATTGGGTAGTGGACTACGAAAGTGCCATTATTGATTACTTTTCAGTCTAAGTTGCTCATCGATAGGGAGAACTTTTCTTTTAAATCACATTTATTCGCACAGTGACCCAAAAACCAGTTATTCTAGAGGTTTTTTGCATTTGCTTTTAAGTCATTCGTGTTGTGTTCGGTTTTTTTGTTTTGCATTTTATTATAGTCATTATCCGCACATCCACACATGCAGCCATCAACATAGTCGTCATCATTAAACAGGTAATCAACCAAGAATCAGAGGTTTCGAGAGAAATTCTACTGAATGGATAAGGCTGTATACATGTGTATGTAGATCGGTGGTCAACAACTCCCGTTCCCCCTTACCTCACCACCCACTTCGGAGTGGTCGGTCGGTCAACAACAACTGTTCTCCAAATCAGCTGACAGCCATACAACACGACAGCTGTCTCGTTGCTGGTTGCTGCTGTTGGCTGTTTCAGTTCTGTGAATTCCATTGTGGTCCGGTTTTTGTTGATTTTGTTTTTATTTGTTAACAGCAGTGACAACCTACGCACACATAGACATTTCCAAATGTCAGATTTTTGGCGGCTCCCCTTCGAAATTGTTCGTGGGTAGTGGTGTAATGCAATGTATAGTTCGAATTTCGAAGTATGGTGGATTCGATGAAGGAAATAGAAGTTTAAATTTGCGAAAGATTTTCGGAGATTACTTTGGCGCAATAAATTTTATTGGGAAAGGTAAGGGTGTGATAGCATTTTTTAATGCTTTTTGGGCTTGTTGCCACTGAAAAGTGATTTGTTAAAAATTGGAGGCAATCGTATGAAAACATAGACTTATGAAGTTTTGTTTTATTTTAATTCTGAATTAATGGGAATGCTTGTTAGAGTCCTTTCAATGCTAAACTGTCTGGGCTGACCGTACTAATGTATAATTTAATTTATTGCATTTCGGCCACTGTATCAAGTTTTGCAGGATATTTCGAGTAGAGTTTTTGAGATACTAATCTTGGCTTTCTTCTGTTCAAAAAACGAATTAGTCTTTGTTTTCGGTCTGCACTGAATTACATTAAGTGAATAGGACTCATGTGTTCATATCTCTGTTGGTTTGGTAGACGACTCAGCATCAAGTCGATCACAAGTTTTTCAAATTGATTATTCTTTTTGGAAGTATTCTTCTACTAAGTGTTTTTTTTTTTTCCTTTGAGAGTTGTGGAATTTTTTAAAGTTGTAAATTTCTAATCAAGTATACTACAAAATATAAAAACATTTGAGCTCTTTTATTTTTAGTTTTAAATACAGTTCTGTTTATCGAAGTGTGGCAGCTCAGACAAATATGGTCCACCATGTTCTGAATTTCAAATGAAAATGGATTGAAATAAAAATTCAGTGTTCTACATTGCAAGTGAATCCTAATATCCACTTCGAATTCTTATTAGAAAGTCACACAAATAACACGCAAATCTACATCACAAATGCAAGAATTTAATTTCCATTAGACTAAAAGTTTTTCGTAATGCAGAACGCTAATATCCATATTGCTCTTGTTATTTCGAGTGGAATGTAGCACACCAAAATATTCACTTTCGAATACGCAATTTAAAATTCATAATTTCCCACGGAATACATTGAGCTTTTATGTGATATAAGGACTAAAAGAGAAATTTAAATTTCCCCTCTAAGGACCAACCGAAAAACCCTTGATCTGAAGCTTAAATAGTCTACAAACAAACGGACAGAATTGGCAAACGAACTTTTTTGAACATTTAGAGATACTTTTTCAAAAGTGAAAAATATAACAAATTTATTTATTTTTTAATTACTTTTATTACCTATTAAACAAAAGAACCCTTCTTGACATTTTTACCGAAACTATGGGAAACCATGGTCCATTCTGAAGTTCCAATTTTCAATGAATTCAAGCATTTCAATTGGAATTTTACGAAAAACGCGAGTAATGTTACAATACCTCAATTGTAATCAAAGAAAAAAGTCCGGGGATGTGCTATAACCCCATCTAGGCGGCGAATTCACTGGTCCAAAGCACGATATTAACTGTTCACCGAATAGTTCTCGCAATAAAGCCATCGTTTCAGATATAAATATGCCTCATTTCTCAATAAATGAAAACAGTGGATTCTTAAAGCTTTTTGAGACTCCAAGGACCGGGTTAAATTCAATTTTTGTGTGCACACCGATGTCATCACTCCAGTGCGGCCTTCACCATACATATCGTGCCAATTGAGACACCGGGCCAAAAATTAGACTATTTTGATGTTACTCGCATCATGTTCGATACCAAAACCAATGCGTACATCAGTCCATACTCAGCTTAGTACACCGACACCAGTACGCGTACAAGTGTGGTGTGCGTGGGCCGCATAATAAAGAACATTGGCTTTCAAACTATGCTAAAGCGAATCGTACGTTCGGTAGCCAGATTATGTGGACCATAAGTCGCTCCACATGCATAAAATGCATTCCTCGAGGAACCTTATACAGCTGAATAATTTGTTGACACTGAGTGTACCGGGCTGAAATATAATAGAGGAAGCTTTCAGAAGCTAATGTCGAAATTCTACGTTCAGTTACCTTCATTGCAGTAATTTGCATAAGTTCCCATACTAGGACTACTTATGTATTTGAAAGCATTTGTCAAGGTAGTTTCGCCGGTTAGTTTTGTGTTTTTTTTAGAGGTTACCCATTCACATAAATACATGACACAAAGAGCTTTGTTGCTTAAAATAAAACAGGTCAAAGAATATTGGATTGACAAGAGGACATTTAGCTATCAAACCCATGACAAAGTTTAGGATATCCACATTTTGGGTTGTTCCATAAGAGCCCATTGTTTCTACTTAATTTAAAGGTAACAAACTTGTTTAATTAGTCGACCCAAAGAGGATATGAATACTTTTATACTCATATGTAGGGCACAGGCGATTGAAAGAGAGAAGAAGGAACAGCAAATACTTGGTGTAATGGCATCAGATGTCCTAATTGACTATGTGATCTTTTTATATTCGTTCATAATTCACAGTATTTATTTTCGCGTTCGTTTTGAAATACACTGTAATTTTTGTTTCTGTAAAAATTGAATGGATGTGACTGAAACTCGAGCATCCAAATTTTTATTCAATGACTGAATACACTGGCCACCCAAACGTTTTTCGGTCGTAGAAAGTTTGAAAAAAGTAATGGATAAATTCGGGTTTCTTGATATAATATAAAAGTTATAAATAAATATTCGACCATAGACTGCCAAGGCGTAGCTTCTCACAAGTTTACGTGAAAGGACCTACACTTTTACGCCGTGTCTGAAGGGGAGAGGGTTTTTTTTGAGAAGGTTACTCATGACATTAATATTATAATCAGACGCTCGCAAGAGGTGGGGCCATGAAAAAACGTTGGTGGTATTTTTTATGGATTCGAGCTTGGAACAGTAGTAGGTTATAATGATCACAAAAAAAAGGGGAAAAAAATTAACTAGATACAATTGTGATCGAATACTGACTGCCTTTGATTAGTATGCTTTAACAAAATTGAAGCAATGACTTTTCCGTGGAATCGACATCAGAATCATCTAACCGCATCCATGTTATGTATATTTCTGTGGCAATAAGTTAAAGTAGCTTATGTCTAATTTTTCAGTAGAGGCAAAACAAGTTTTAAAAATTTGTTTAAAAAAAGTGCTGAAGCTAGGACCATAAAAATGGATCACAAAATTCTATTTTATTTAATTCTATTTTGTGATCCATTTTTATGGTCCTAGCTTCAGCACTTTTTTTTAAACAAATTTTTAAAACTTCTTTTGCCTCTACTGAAAAATTAGACATAAGCTACTTTAACTTATTGCCACAGATTTATTCCCATAAAAATTATTGATTTTCCGAGAAGTATATTAATCGCGAAAGTCAAAAATAATTATATATTTTTGTACGTTACCTGTGGCTTATGAATTGGTTTAATTTCGAGGTCAAAAATTTGGTCATTTCGGAATATGGTAAGCAGTTTTGGACCTAGTAAAGGTAAGTTTAACGAGAACTTTCAAAAAGCTATTGGCATTTAAGCAATATAAATACATACTTGTCAATAAACATGCAAACATAAACATATAAAAAAATAGTACTATTAGGTCCGTTTGCGTACTTTTTGCACTAAAATTCGTAGATTATCAAATTTCAAAGAGTTTGGGTGAAATTCTCTCAGAGAGAGCTAAAATTACGAAAAAGTAAACGAACGGGTTAAACAAGAAAAGGTTGAAAATACACTGATTTGACAGATTTGACAGTTTTCATAAAACAGCCCAAAGAAATTTTTTGCACTAAAATTCGTAGCATGATGTCTAAAATACATATGTCTTTATGGGCAGTAATGTAAGTAAGCCATATTAAATGTTCTAAAAATTCCCCTTATTTCGTAAAATAAAAATCTGTATTTTAATTAATTTTTCTCAAAATTGAAATTCAAAATACAACAAAAACGTCTCATTAAAACGTTCTGATAGACGTACAAATATGATAACTCAAGAACCTAGCTTTGTCTGGGCATGGATCATGTAAAATCTGTGATTAAATTTATACTATTTGTACAATTGGAACTTCCGTATTTATAATCATCATTCAACTGTGTGACAAGCTTGTCGCAATAAAACGTCTCAAGACGGTCATATCTACGTTACAAGCAATTCATTTTTTGTATGCTTCAGAGTTTTAACAAAAAAAAAATGTAGTCCCTACCTTAACCTAAAGTATTGTCGAACAGTTACCAAAAATCAATTTCAACTCATATGCAATAAGAAAAGTTTAATCTAGCTCTTCAACAATCTTTCTCCTCCATTCCAATCCGAAAATCCAATTGCAACCCCTGAATATCAAAAATAACGTTCACCCCAAAACTGTTTTCAAACCATAACGAATCCCACCATACACATATGTGGAGAGGGTTGCATTCGACTTCTTATTCGAAGGGGAATTCGAAATCATATGTTTTTCGTTCATCTTCCATCGGTGTGAACAGCACACAACTGGCGCGCAACCTGGCAAAGCAAGCTGTCAATAGTTTGCCCGCCGAAAATCTACTTGTGTGAGTGCTTAATTTCGAAACTCCAATGGCACTTCTCTTTTTGGTTCCCGCCGGCTCTATACACCACGTTCACTACTCTCTCCAGCGAACCTCGCCTTGTCGTGGTCTCCGAATAAAAAAAAAAACCAAATCCTTTGCTCGCCTTGTGGGAAAGGACGGTATCATTTGGTGAATAGCTGCGTTGGAGATTAATACAATTTGTGAGGATACTAAGCAAACCGATTAGGATCTACATTTATGGACATCTTTAATTATAGTGTGGAACAGTGTGAGTGCATCTCCCACGCAGCAAAATAGTGCAAATTTTTTTCGGTGAAAAACCATTGGTTATATCTTTAATCTTTTGCAAGATTTTCTCGTTTGTTTTACATTTCGCGAGTGCAAAAATTCAGTTAATCGTTCAACGGCCTCTAAGGACCTTTTTAAGTGCTTTTAATTAGACGTGGAAAGTGCGCCTAACAAATTTTATAATAAGACACCCATTCGGATTTGTAACAGGTAATTTTTGTTCTTATTCGCGCCCCTATAGGTCGATTGGGGTATCCTTTTAAAGGACCTAGTCTGATTTATCTTGCTGAAAAATTATTCTTCCACATTATTGCCAAAATGAAACATCTCAGTGGCATGTGTGGTTGTGCGCGGCCCCCTAGCCTGACAACAGCTCTCGGTTCGAAAAATATTTAATCAGAAAAAAAATTTTACGCGCGCTCGAAACTCGGCCAAATCAATTCGTCATAGCATGGGCATTTCTTACTGGATTTTTATGTGAAATATCTGGTTTTTAAGGGGACATCATGCACTTTCTATTGATATATAATACATGGTACTTTTCATTCAGAAAATGTACAATTTAACTGCAGTGATTTTGATGTTCGAAAGTACTATGCGTATGTTGTATGGCCACGACGACATGTCTTCGAACTTGGGGATGAAGTATTAGTGTGGGGAAATTTTTGGCGCAATCATAACAAATTTTCAAATGGAAAAATCTACCCTTAATCGATGGAAATTGTGATATTTTTTTATATATTCTTAAAGAGTGAATATTTCTGCATGTTGTGGCGTTAAAATTTTGTAGTTACGATAATTTTTTGGGGAATTTTCAAGCCCGCCAAAATAATTTACCTGACCGCCTTTTTTTCTGTACTACTCGTCGTTTAGTTTCTTTTTCTCTGGATTCTTCTCTCGGTTTTTTTTGTGAATTTTGCTCTTCTCATATATTCGTTGTTTTTTTTTTTTTTTTTTTTTCATATGTCATTGTATAGAGTATATACATAATTCTTTTATTCTACTTGGTGGCATTTTTCGCGCCCGCCGGATTCTCTTGCATACACTAATACTGTTGCAATGAAAATCTATACTCGTGTCATAAATTTTATTCAGTAAAAAAGACTCGCTCGGCGGTACTTTTTTGCGAAATGAGCGCCAAATTGTTTATCTGGGTCGATGGGTAGAGAGGTTGGAATTTCATTATCACTGCATATTGCTATGGGTACCTTTCTATGAGTCAGCTGAGATTGGCGCCACAGGTGCCTCGAACGCTTAGGGATATCGCGTCTCATCCTCTTCATCCCTCTGTATGTGTTCAAGTGTTTTCAGGATTCCTTGAAATGATTTCAATGCACATACATATAGACAAAGCTCTAGGATCCACAAGGGGATACAGGACATAATGAAGGTAAGGCTAATAGACATCCTTCCCAATGTCAAATAGGACGATCTTTAACAAATGCAATTGTGCAATCGCAATTTTTTCGAATCAAATCTTATTGTTTTTTGAATGTTAAGGATCAGTCTTCTAAGGACCCAATTTTAATGATATCATTGGTATTGTCCCACAATTCCTATTGCTTTGATTTCTATATATTCAAATCCTAAAGCGGCATCCTTCTAAGTGCCTGCGTCCCGTACCCATACACAACAGTTTGTATGTAGGTGCTCTTTCAAAAAATTCCTTTTTGATCGAATTCCAAGAAACTTGACATTTCAAGAGCGTAGTGGCGAGATGGATTTTCTTATTTTCTGTGCATTTTCCTTTGCTTCGTAGTCTTTTTCACAGAGTACACAAGGAATTCATGATCCAGGTACATTTTGTGAGGCTTCTGTTTTTGTTGGTGTTTTATATTTCTTCTCTTCTTATAGTTAGTTTACTTTGCGTTTTCCTGTTTTTCTTTGTTTGGTTTAAATTTTGTCTGTGTATAAAATTTTCACTGGAATTGCAGCTGACTTCAAATATGTAACATGAGGAAAGTATCTGGAGGACCTGTTTGTTTAGTAAAGATATGTACATATGTATATCTAGAAATAGATTCATTTTCATATACCTTTTAAAACATGTTTGTTGAGTATGTAAATAAAATGTGGTAGGTACATATGTATATGTGTATGTATACATGAACATTATATAAAAAAAAATTCATTCATAAAATAGATATCGGTTTTCGATAAGAGCGGTGATTATTGATACAAAAGTCTGTGAACGTCCTGTTTTCCTTTATCCAGTAACAAAGATAAGGAGTACCACTGGGCAGCCGATTTAGACCAATATTAATTGACTCCGAAAATGCATCCATTGTAATCTCTTGTAATCTGTTCGTTTCGATGGCGCAAAGATGGAGATATGGGAGCACATTAAGACGGTAATTTCTTAGATGACGAATAGGTACCTAACTTATGTGTGTGTATACATATACATACGTATGTTATAGCGGTGGTGTCCTTTAAAAAGGGCACGAAAAGAAGCGCTATTATTGATAATTATTTATTCTTTGGCGTGATTTTTTTTTATTCTTTTTAAACTTTCTCATCGATACTTTTGTTAAAATAAAATAAAGAAATTTTATTTTTCTCTAATTTATTGAACAATGTGAATTTTAGATGTTATAGACATATGTACATATAACTAAAAGTCGAATTCATACATTGAAGTGAACAAGTAATCAAATCGAAAACTTTTTGTACAAAATTTTACCTTTTTTTTGCGAAAGTTGTCTGAAGTATTTCCCAGAATAGTTTTCGCAATAAGTATTTCTTAAAACTCTTAAAATTCCTGTACGTACCTACATACATATAGAAGAAGTGTAGCTGAAATAACGTCTGGTCCAAGGATCAGATAAAGTATATACATGGATACTTATGTTATATGTATGTACCAACAAAATGTTTCGCAGTTCTACTGCTCGCAAGTTATCGATATTCATTTCATATCCACTTTAAACTGCTACAAGAATTTTATACAATTTTTCTATTTAAAAAGTTTTGCTACCCAAGAACCTACTAGCAGTGCTGCCAGACTTTTTTCATGAAAAATACCACACAATGGTGGAAAATTAACCATGCCTGTTAAAAATTTCTCAAGCAAAAAAAATGTTAGAGGATCGCAAGGAGCACTTTTCAACAACGAGGGCAAATGTCGGCCGACACTCGAAAGTGAGGGAGAGAGAGATGAGATGCAAAAGTGATATTCTTTTTTATTCTGCGAGTGGGAAAGGGGATATAAATACCCTTTTACTGATTAACAGGGTATGGACGTTAGTTAATTTAGAAGAGAGAAGAAGGGATGGGAAAGAGTTGTTTCAATATATGTATATTCTTCATGGGTGGTACCCAATTTGACTAGAGAGGGAGTTGTGTGAGATTTTTGCACTCGTTTGTAATTCACAGTTTCTTTTTTTCGTTCATGTTGAAATACATACACTGTGTGCTTTCTGAGCGAATTATTTAATTTTATTAGTGTGAAAATACTACCACTACACCGTGTTGGATAATTCCTAGATTCCTTCTATTTTTTCCAGTAAGCTTGACACATAGCTATTGACTCTGCATTCCATTCTGTTGCTTCCATATTGAGGCGGCGTACAACAGAACTTATGTGACAATTCTGATCCTGTTCTTCGTATCCATGTCCACCAGTGCTAGGCAGGGTATGTAACACGGGATTTGTTAAGTAAAAAGTAGATAAAATATTTTTGGTGCAGGGGATTTATAAAAGTAGGTATAGTAAAAGTATAAAGTAGATATGTCTACAGGTAGGAATAAAGAGTTTATATTGCGTGTAATAGTTTGAAGGTAGTCACGGTGTGGTGCTAGCTTATTCGGTTATTGAATGAAAGGTTTGGTGCTCAAGTCCCGATAAAGTTAAATAATTCACTCAGAAATCAGTATTAAAAAAAAACTGAAAACCATTAAATCTTTGACTACGAAAATAGTGATTCGGATTCTTAATTGATTTAATTCTTTTACAACCTCGACTTATACAGAAAATTTCGTACAAATCGGCTTCAATATTTTATAAAGCACCACTCCAAAGCAATGATTAAATTAATTTAATTAATTTTCGAAAATGAATAAAGTAAATATTTATTAAATAAAATAAATATATAAATATTTTTACTTGTTTTTAATGTGATGTCATTGAATAAAACAACCGATTTTTAAGCCACCTTAATAACTACTAATTAAGGACAAGTTGACAATCATGTGTACTGATCAACATTTATATATATTTATTTATGTTTTCCTATTTACTTAGTTATTTAATCCTTGTATCTTGTTAAATAAAAAATTATGTTCTCATTTTCAAAAGACTTGTAAGAAAAACTGACTGAGGTTCGTGGTTAATAATGATTTTTGTGTTCTTGTTTAAATAAGACTTGGAGAGTATTCATAAAATTGAATTCATACTTATATATGTAAATATGTACATCCATACATAACGTACTTAGTATCTGAAAGAGGGTAGGAATGCAAGAAAATTGCTAAGATTCTTTGATATAAATGTGTGGTGTAAAATGTAAGAAGTTGATCGAGTTTGCCTCTCTGCATGTTAGGTTGCCAATGAGTTATGCCATCAGGTTGGAAACCTTTTTGGGATTTATTAACTTTTGTGGTTACTAAGTTTGATGTCTGCAAATTTTTTTTACTACCTGCATTTTCTGTATGAAAAAGGATATATTTAAGGTCGACTTGTTTAATCCTTTTGAGTGCAACCTTTTTGAAATAACAACCATGTTTTCTTTTTGTGCAGATTATGAAATTGTTTTACCGTTTACTGCATTTTTTCTGCATTTTGAGTAATTTTAATTTCTATTTTGTATAATATACTTATGTTTTATATACATATATTATTCATTAGTCGTTTTTTTCTATTTATTCGGTTATTTTCTAAAGCACGGGTGTGTTAATGTTAAATTAATACATACGTAGTTCATCGTTGACTGAACTTAAGGCATATTACATATGTATAACTCGCATTTGACGCCATGCTTCGAATGTATATCAGTTTATCCTCCAGCCATACTTCTGGTGAACTGTGAAATACGGGGATTCTTTTATATGTAATAACCACAAGAATGTGCAACAATCTTCCTACCTCTGTATTTCCTCATCACTAAGTGTTCAATCATTCAAGACCAGAACGTACCGGAACCTTGTTTCTCCCTCACTCGCTTTCTTCCCATCCTGCCACCTAAATAATGGCTTAAGGGCATTCATAACCCCTTTTACAGTTGCTTAGAAGACATATTCAAAGGACCAATAAAATCTCCATAATTTTATTGTCTTAAATAAAGGAAAAAACGTTTTTAAGAAAAACACCGGTATAAGAAACTAATTCTAGTAAAAAATGTTTTGATCGCGTATAAAAATAAACGTCTACAAGAAATTATCACGTGTGAACACCCAAAGGATGTGACATGTAAATACCTTGGTTGAACCCTCAAATTTGTGTATAACACCCTTAAAATATTTTCGATTATTGGGTTTTTAATGATCTAGTAATAAAAATGTATTTTTTTCATTCTTTTTCTTTTTGGAACCCGGGACAGTGGCATAGAAAGTGGGTAGTTTCCTTAACAGCTTCTTCATTGCCGCTCCTCTTCAATCCTACGTAGTTTTCTCATATGATACCGCAGAGTGATGATACCCCAATCTTTCCTAACAAGTCTCTCGTTTCTTGATTTATTCAGCACGGGTCATAGTTTCCTTGTAACGACACAGGTCTCTATGGATTTCCTCTTGTGACCAGCCTCTCTCGTGGCTTTTTTCTCTGCTGCAAGTTTGAGAGCACAAGGCGGGATATACACGGATGGGGGATTTTGTTCTGTGGTCGATGTTGATCTTGCCAGTTCATCAGCTTTCTCATTTCCCGGTATTCCTTCGTGTCCGGGGACTCAGCTGAGTTTAATCATGTGCTGCATACGAAGACCCTTAAGCACTTCACAAGCATTTATTTTATCTCGACGGCAGTAATTGCTTTTAGAGCAGGCTGGCCTGGCTGTTAATAAAAAAGGCATCACCCTCAGGAGATACTGATTTCATCACACACTCACGGATTGCTGTTGTTATTGCCAAGACCTCCGCCTAGAAGACACTGCTGTAGTCTTGGAGTCTGATCGAACAAGCTATTCCCAGCCGTTCGGAGAAGATCCCAGAACCTACGTCCGTATCCATTTTTCCAATCATCACTGCTGGGGTATTTGAAGAGAATGGTCTCGTGAAGTCTAGATATGGTGTAATGTGGTCTGTGACCGGTTCATTGCCAAAGTAATTTCGTAGGATCGTTGAGTGACTCGTATTGTTATCTGTCGAATTGCCTGATTGGCTTACTCTTAGAGCACCATTTGCTGCCTTTAGTTTAATAAAGCTATCTAGTGGAAGCAGGGTGAGAATAGCCTCGAGACTGTCGTTTGGTGTGGGTCTCATATCACTAGTAGTACCAATACACGCAAATCTTTGAACTTTCGTGAGATGCTTAATGTTAGTGGGTTTTTTTTTTGGCTGCCCGCCTCCACACCACACTTTCAAAGGTCAGTATAGGTCTGATTATGGCTGTATACATAAATAGTATTGTCTTGGGAGAGGGCCCCCAGGTTTTCGCAAAGATTCGGCTGCAGGAGTAAAAGGCTATAGTTTGCTTTCCTGACCCTCTCATTTATATTAAGTCTCCAGTTGAGTTTCTTATGGCACTATGGCACTAGAGTAAATCAGACTCTTTCTTATAGCCACTAATAGTAACATTTCAGAGCTGAATCTATTAGTCCTGTTAAAATTTGAACAACTTCCGCATTATACTCTACCACTCAGTTCGACATGACACGTTTGACTCCTGAAAATTAAAACCAGGTAAAAACTCCTACTGCGTACAATTATGTTGACTTTAATTGGTTTTAATACCTCATTCTGGCCATATTCAGTCAGTTTTTTCATTCTTTTTTTCACACAAAATGACACAATAATAATGCGCGCTCAATCGACCATTTGAGGGAATAGTGCATTAAAAAAAAAAACAGTGAACTATGTATGCACAGAACTAATTGTCCTGTGGTGCCATATGTGAGTGAGTGGGTTGTAGTACAGTAGTTTAGATAAAAGAAAAAACACTTCTAAAGGTCCTGTTGCGTGACAGCAGGGATATTTATGCATATGGTCAACAAATGTCAATTTTTGAATGCTTCAACACCTCTGGTTATCCCGAATTGTTACGTTGAAATTCCGTTACCCATTGGCCGCATATCCAAGGTACACGTGCATTTGTTTTTTTTTATTTCATAGCGTGGGAGTTGTGTAATTTTAAGGGCAATCAAATTGGCATTCATATAAATTTGCTTAAGTGTTCATTTTTAAACTTCACTGTTTTAATTTATATTTCTCTTTCCTTGTTTTTAATTTTATTTTCAATTTTTCGTTTTTATTTTAGTTTCATGTGTTTATTATTTTTTTTTTTTTTAATTTTTGAAACCTATAGTGCCCTAGTCCTGAAAGAGTGATACTTGTAGTACGGATAAACGGCTATAAAGCCGGTTAACTATGGACTATATTCCGAGGTAAGTTTTTTATTTATCTTTTATTTTTTTCTGCATGTTAATTTCTTATCTTCTAAATGAATTTCTATAAACATATTTTACTCAACTTCGTCACACGACAAAATAAAAAGACTTACGGATATGAGATCCTTGCTGCTTTCTTTTTTAAGATTCTAATCATCTAATTGGTTGACGTTCTGCGTCAGTTGTGTTCTTTTTTTTGTGTTGATGCAAATGAAAGATAATTGTTCCCCTTCCTTGACAAGTTCGTTTGTATGTGTGCTCCAAAGAGGAGCGGTTTGAAATGAAGTTTAAGAGTTGTTGTTTTTGTGGCTATCAATTCGAAAGGAATATCCTATGTTTTTTACATTCATAATGTTCTACTTTAGTTTCATTACCATTCCCTTGTAGTATTCCTCGCTGACTTGCTGCCAACTGGAACGAATGTCATTAAGTTAAAGTTTAACTAAATTGATTAGGACCACAAACGATTTTGAGGATGAAAGGATAGGAATATTTATTTAAGGATTCGAATGATGACTTTACGGAAAAATCAGGAAAAATAACAATAGGTGGCGCTACGTGTGCAACAGATGTAGCAAGTCGTCGTCTTTCTTTTGCGTTTTGGCAACGCACGTATAGAGTTCGGACAATACATTACGCAGTGTCACAATCGTAGACAAACTAATATAGAAGGTCGTCTTCGGTCGATTTGACGGCTGGCTCCCAAAAGAGTAAAACTATTTTGAATAATTTCTTACGTTTCCGGCAAAATCACGCACACATTCTCATTTGGCGGGAGTTTTTATGGGCGCAGCCATTTTCTAGAGTCCTTTTGTACATATTGTTGTTGTCAATTCAATGACAGTTTGCTGAAAATGTGGTTTGCAAAAGGAAAGAAAGGAATACCACGGCTGTTTGTATAGTTACGTCTTGTTCACACGTACTTTAGGCAAGGTGCGGACAGACGCATGTAAAGACGACCGTGTATTTCGTGTAAAAAAGTAAACAATTTTTCCTTAGAATATTTTATATCACTTTTTACAAACAATAAAAGAGTACATGTTGAAAAGTTTTAAAAATACGCCCACCTTAGCAGATCCTAGCGAACGGAGACGGGAGACATTCCATAAGTAAATCAACTGAGCTAAATTTGTAATTCGTTATATTTATTTCGATATTTTATGTGTTTTTTTTTAATTATTAAGTGTGGCAAAAGTGGTGATTGGCAATTTATGTATGCTGTATGTTTTTGATTTTACGAAAAAGAAAAAAAACATCTATATTGCCCCGCTTATATGAGCGAATCGATTTCAAACTCAATTGAACCAGGGTTGAATCGATCTGATCACAAAATGTTCTGAATTTTCCATGGAAATCGAGTATCGAAGGAAAGAAGGATAGAAAGTCCGAATTTGGCGTGCAAAGAATGAAAAAAACGAAATTAATCGTGGCGTCAGAAAACAAAAATGGGTTGTATTTCCGAATAGCTAATAAGGCTCAATTTTTTGGCAAACGCAACTCTGCACATAAGGTAAAAGTGCATTATATTAAATGATTTCAATCCATTTCAAACTCGATCAAACCCAGATTGAAGCCCAATTCGATCCCAGACTCTGTTCATATAAAGAGGGTATACGGGGTATATATTTAGTACTTCCAAATTCTAGTTGTACGTTTCATCTTCTAGCGTGTTTAAGCAGTCTAACGTCTAGCGAATTCCAGGCGTAGGAAAACGCGGCCATTAAATAAATATATTGGCAAGAGAAGGGAATACTATAATAAATAAATGGTGTTCGAAAAGATAGTAGCATTTTTATTTTTATTGGATTTTTCGGTGTTTTGTGATTGTGTAGATAGAATACATTGCGTATGTATGTATCGTGCATCTCTGTTAGATCACAAATTTGTTTTTAGCATATCAGAGAAAATAGACAAAAATGTAGGTAGTAAGATAAAATTGCCCGATTGAATTCAGAAGACAAATTTATTTTTAGTTTTACATTTCAAGTTGGCCCACCCATAAAATTGCCTTCATTTAAATTACGTCTTCTGTGTTCCATGGTATTTTATTTAGAGCTTACTCGAAAAATGCTTCAACGATTTTGTTTCAATTTCATATGTGGATTAGATTTCATAAACTTCAAACTTTGTATTCAATGACGTTTGATGTATTATAAGTATGATACATGCATGCAATTTTAACTACAGTGGAACTACCTAAGTCGAATTTCAAGGGACCAGAGAATAAGTTAGAGTTAGATAGCATCTTCGAGTTAAAGAAATTACGCAAAATGTACGGGAATAAAATTATTCGTCTATTTAAAAGAATTCCGTAATTTTTTTGTTTTTTTGGTATTGCACAACCACTTCTCGTTTTTCACAAAATCCTCCAACCAATTGCCACTGCAATATGGAATTTAAATAACTATAGGGACTTTCCCTTCTACGCTTCTGAGAAAAGTGAGTAAATTTCCCGAAAAATTCGAGTTACAATTGAAATATCTCTTCGAGTAGTTCGAGTTATAGAAATTCAAAAATTCGAGTGTGGGAACAAGAAATATATGAATAATGCAACGATAAAAGTTCGACTTAGAGAAAAGTTCGAGTTAGAGAAGTTCCACTGTAGTTTTTTTTTTTTTACTTCGGGGAAGAATTGGACTCGTGAAAAAACCGAAGATAACAATCAATTCAGACAATAAAGAGAAGCTTAAAAAAGTGGGTCTGCCGAATAGAACAGACTTAATTCTGTGTCAAACATTTAATCTTTTAAAGAAATGTTGTACTTACATACATGTTAATTTTAAATACAGTCAAACTTCGATAAGTCGAACTTCGATAACTGGAATATTTAATAACTCGAATGAAATTGGTTGGCAATAGAGGCAAGACTGAAATTTACATGTAATTATTATTTGATAACTCGAACTCGAACTACTTCGAATGTTTTGATAAGTCGAATTTCTTGATAACTCGAAGAGATCATTGGGCGTCACCTTCGATAAGTCGGATTCTCAAGAAGAATTTACAAAGTCGTTTTATAATGCATTGCTTTCGAGGGCACTGTGTTTGTATGTTCCAATGACCTTGTATACATATGTACTAAGAAAATCGTGCTTTTGCTATCTGCGAGTAAGAGTTGTCATCTTTCTTGTTAGTAGGAGTTTGAACACACGTTGATATGTCTAAAAGTGTACCTTTAAAACATTATCTCTTGATGAAAAATTTAAGCATATAAAATAGGTGGTGGGTGGGTCAAAAAAGAAAAATTTTGTATTTTACTTAATAACTTGAGAACTTTTTTGGTGGCAAGTGATGGTACGAGTTATCGAAGTTTGACCATATTTATTTTTATTTTAAAATCTATGTATGTATTTCCAACTAACATAAAGGTGCAAGTACATACAACCCAGTTGTCCACTTTATTTTGTTTGAAAAATCTGTATATTCTTAATACGTATTATATTGTGTATAATTAATTTACACAAACCTAGTAAAAACTGTTCGTATTGTTTGTTTTTGTTTGTAGCAAATATGCAATTACCAGGAAGGACTCCCCCATCAGTAGTACAGAGAAGAGAATCGTCTACAGTAGCAGCAGTAATGACTCTCCACTCAATAGCAGTGAGAAAAAGAGGAACTACCATAATATGCCATCAACATCCGGTAGAAGATCAAAAACAAAAATCAGTGCAACAAAAGATGAAATTGATGTAGCAGATAGTTCATCAGTTTCATCAAGTTCATCTGCATTCAGTCGTAGAAGTAAAGGAATGTCGGGAAAGAGAAAAAGACGCTCCTCTGCGACAACAGATGATAAGGTAAGTGAAATTATATTATATAGTATGTATAGTACATGGTTTTATATACTACATAGTCGATGTGTCCTATAGTCCTATATGTCTGTATACAAATTAGATTATTCCTATGGTCAAATATGTACATATGTACATACAAATGTATATAGCTCGGAAATCAGAATCGTTCAGTTTGTGTCCTTCATATTCATCTGACTCAATATCAATGTTCATTTAAATATTTTTTTTTTCTAAACGAACAGATATTTCTCATGAATCCATATTTCAAAAAAGGCCCAAAAACATATTTAGCAAAAGGTAAAGAGAAAATTAAAAAACGTTCCTACTTAGTTCCAAGACAAATGAAAAAAGTTTAAAAATCAACAATTAAACATATTGCTCTCCATATTCGAGCATTTGATTTTCATTTCAAAAACGTTATCACTTTCCGTGTAGTTTAAATTTGACCATCTTCAAAAAATGTATCGACATGTTTGGTAACAAAGCGTTACAAAATTATGCACGCTTACATTTATTCACTTACCTTCTTCTTCAAAAAATAGGCGCACCTTATAAGAAAAAAAAGTAATAAACCACATCATTTGTATATTTTCATAACCTTCCCTTCTGCATTTCTTAGGGCAAATTTTATTTCGATGAATATTTAATGAGATAGTACACAGCAAACTAACAGGATCAGTAGCTTCCTGCATTTTAATTAATGTGTCCCATCAGCAGAATATGTTTTAACGACAATTTCTTTTGTTATCCAACTGCGCTTACTAGAAGAAGAAAAGAAAAAATACATAATTAAAACTCTCCATCCATTCCCTTACGAAAGTGCTGCTGTCCTATCTAAAGAATACATATGAGAAAAGCATACCCTTAAAACTGTTCAAGCAGGGTCACCAGCTATACCTACATAACATTGCGGTGCACATTCCTATACTATGGGTTCCTTTATTTTTCACCTTTAAGGATATTTACACATTAGAAGTGCCTAGTAGAGAAATAAGAAGAAGTACAGAGAGAAACCCCCTTCGATTCGTGAAGACATCTGCCATTCCAACCACCACGACACTACTAAATTTGGGTAGCTAAAGTACTGAGTTATAACATTGGGGTTGTTAACTTGGATCGTTTTTACTTTTTTTTCATGATGTGGACACATGCCCTCCTTTGTCGTCTGCGACTGCAACGACATCTTTTTTACATAATCAATGGTTGACGGTTGAATAAATCCAACTAACTCGCCATCGTCTTGGGTGTATTTTTCTTAACGATTAGGGGAAGTTTCTTAGGGGTGCGTGCCATGGCAGATGATACTTTTTCGTTTTTGTGAACTGATGCAATAGCCCAAGAAGGGTATTTTTGATGTGTGCATTTACGTGTACTCGTATGTGTAAGCAATTGAATTTATTCCCAGGTGATGTTATTTAATTTTAAATTATTTTACGATTACGGTTGCATGAGTTCTACTTTGCTAGGATAACGTCTTAGCAATCGCACTTTATCCATTGATCGACACACGATCTATTTTTGCGAATACCTTCATATCCCTTTTTTATATTGCAATTTAATTAGGCGTCGAAATTTATTGCACAAAACACAAAGAAATAAAAAGTAGGGCAAAGTGGTTACAACGACCGAAGGGTTAATCAGCCTGTGTGTCCTTAAGGATTTATTTGAGATTTGTGTGAACATGATCGAAATTCTTTTGTGTGAGAACTTTTTATTCTCGTTTTTACTGGTTTTTCTGGTTTGTTGGAAGTTTTTCTTTTTCGAAGAAAAGGTAAATAAAATTTGGTTGCAATTGTCCTTGTTACGAATTAGAATGTAGTAAAATTTACAAATTGAGTTATTAAATGCAATGAACAAGGATGTTATTTGATTTTTTATTACCCTGGTGGGCAACAAAGTGTATTCAATTTGGAGATGATGGTTTGGAATAGAGTAAATATTTCTTTTTATAAAATCAATATTTTATGTCACATTGGCCGAGTTCCCAACACCTCGCTAATCTAGCTGCTAGAATACTTTTGCACCGGGATGACAGATTTTGTCCTAGAGAATCCAGCGGCCTCTTCGCTGTTAAGTAGTAAACCCAATTAGTACTTGCATAAAATGTAGTCTGCATTTTCGCCGTTTGTTGTCAAAAAGTTTCTGAATTTGTAAATCGCAATATGTATTTCTTTATTTTATGTGCTTTTCTATACTATGTGCTCTAGCTGTACGTTTCATCTTTTAGCGTGTTTTACCAATCTAGCATCTAGCGAAATTCAGGCGTAGGGAACGGGGCCATTCTTTTATGTTGTAAGGAAGTCTAGTACGATTTTTGGAAAAAGTAAAAATGCATTCGACTTTGAAACTTTATTTAATAATACAATTTTGAAAGCGATTTTTGAGTTATTCTTTAGCTAGTTCTGCAGATCAATTAGACCATTAACCAATAATTTCTGTTTTAAGAAAAACATTTAACAGAAGGATAACATCTACTTTATATTGACTTTTTGCATTTTGCAAAGTAAGTTTTAAGTAGAACTAGAACTCCTAATTTTTTAAGATTAAAACTTTCTGTGTAATAAAATCTTTTGATCATTGCATCCTTTAATTAGTAGAAATTGATTTTCCCTACCTGTTCTTTTAAATCCTTTTGACTTATGATATTTTACCAATTTTCCATACGATTATCGAATGTCACCATAAACATATGTGCCTACCAACATAAAAGTTAATTTATTTTCAAAAACTAATTACATATTATAATTGTTAAAAACAATATACTAGGATAGTAATAAAATTTATGATCTTGTGTGTAGAATATGTGTTCATTCTTTAAAATAAGGATCAATGTGTACACAAGAAAATTATTAATTTACCATACACCAGGCACACATCCTAAATCATGATTATACGACAGAATATAAAAACATGAAACAAAAATATAATGACTGTTTCCACCTAGGAAAATAAATTGAAAACTTCTTCTTCCAAGGGTTGGATAATAATACGTGTGAAACATTGTGAATTGCAAATTTTTTCTCTTTTCGTCTTATGAATGGTAAAATACTACACCTAAAGGAATTTCAAGACCCTCCGGTTGTTGTTCAATGTTCGAAAGGTAATTCCGTGATTTATTGCAGATTTGCAGTTTTTTCTACCTGAGAGGACAGAGGAGATCCTTTTTTTTTTTAAATATCCCTGTTTCGCTCTTTCTCCTTTAAGACAAATCTAAGTAGGTAAAACCTGAAATAAGGATAATCACCGTTGCATAGGGGTAGGGAAAAGAAGAAAAGAAGAAGTAATCAAAGGAATCCCTGCTGCTGATCCAAATTTTCAAAAGATTTGTGACAAGCAACTCAGTCGTTATTTCAGTTTCTATCGTACACTTTAAATGATCGTTACATATCTCCTGCGAAATAATACAGAGAAGAAGGATACTCTCTTGTGATCAAATCAGTGGCCATTTTAAAAGTGGCGAGAAAAAAAAGATTTACTAAAAAAGAAACGGACATGAAATTAACTTTGAAAAGAAAATTTATAGAAATGGTACGAAAATATATAGTAAACTTTTTTTTTTTTACAATTGTGTGTGTAAAATGTGAGAATTAATCAGCATTTTAGACTCAAATCGCAATTGGATATGCACGAAGTGGACAAAATAAATTTAACGGTTTTTTTTTGTTATAAAAAATTATGTGAAGCGAGTGTTTTAATGAACGACAATTATAGATTCGAATAATAATCTATCCACACAGAGTTAGAAGAGAATTCAGTGAATGGCATTTATATATTTCGGTATCCTTCAAGATGAATGACTACCGACATTTTTGTGAATAATTGCATTTGATTTAAATTAAAAGATACAACAGCGTCTGTGTACAGTGATGTTGTTTTCGAATACGTGGAGCTGTCTTCAACTCATTTCCAAGGAATTTAATTCTTCTTCAACTATTCTGCGTACACATTTCGTTTTATGTGTGTAGATACAAATTCTTAATCGTGTTTCGGAGTATAGGCATCTCTAAGGACCAATAACTAAAGAACAGTTGGATAAACAAGATTACAAATAACGCTACATTTTAATCTGGAAAAATCTCTGCAAATATTAAACAGAGTGGCGCATATTATTTGATGGATAATTTCTTTTTTGGATTCTATTAAACTTTGGAATTTATTAAAATTTAGATTATTATATGTTTAATATCTCTGGAAACATCTCTCAAATATTACCCAATGTTTGCTACGACCTGACGTGCTCTTTCCAGAGCATTTTCTAGTTCATTTCTTAGTACTTCAGGTCCCAGTGTCCTCACTTCTTGGATGTTGGCCTTAAGTTGCATGGTTCTTGGCTTATAACCACACGCCATCTTATAAGGCTTATAGTAGTTTATAATTAAATTTAACATCCTTTTAGATATGGTCACTCTAATGTATTTTTTATGTATATCTTTTCAGGACCTTGAATTGAGTCTTGAAGGCCCATCCGCTAAACGCCAGCACATTTATTCCTCCTGCTATCCACAAAATAGTGACCCGGCGTCAAGTTCATCACCCGGTTACTCATATCCTGTTGATGAATTAAATGAAATTGATACTCACAGTATAGATAGTGTACCTCCAAGCCTACCCACTCCGGACAGTCCGAATAGTACCGCCGATACCATTGTTCCAGAATTCCCAGAATCGGCTTCGATTCCATCATTTGAAACAGTATCCACAACATCTTCTGTACGTTCGGAAAGTAGTAGTGAATGCAATGAACCGCTGACTGATCGAACTAGGCCTAAAATGAAAACCTTCGATGATGATTATGTGTCACTATATGATTGTATGACACCGGTTGAACCGGCAGAGCTGCGAATGTGTCCTTTACCTGCGCTGTCATGGGCCAATGCACACGATGTGTGGAACCTTATGTGCAAAAAGGACGAACATGCCTCATACCTACGTGATTCCACAATGTTGGACAATCATCCAGGACTACAACCTCGAATGCGAGCTATTCTACTCGATTGGTTGATTGAAGTCTGTGAAGTATACAAGCTACACCGAGAGACATATTACCTGGCCGTTGACTATTTGGATCGGTATCTAAGTACGCAAAAACGAGTGCAAAAAACACATCTCCAGCTGATTGGTATAACATGCCTGTTTATCGCAGCAAAAGTAGAAGAAATATATCCGCCAAAAATAGCTGAATTTGCCTACGTGACCGATGGAGCGTGTCAAGAGGAAGACATACTACAACATGAAATCATACTGTTGAAGGCTTTGGATTGGAGTATAAGTCCAGTAACAGCAATGGGTTGGTTGGGTGTTTATATGCAATTGAATATCAGCAATCGGACACCAGCTTCGCTGTCCGGTTCCAGTGAAAGTAGCAATAGAAAGGCTGCTAATAATGAAGTTGATGATGCATTTATTTATCCGCAATTTTCTGGAATGGAATTCGTTCAAACCGCTCAGCTTTTGGACTTGTGTTCGTTAGATGTGGGCATTGGGAATTTTCCATACTCGGTAATAGCAGCTGCTGCAATTAGTCATACATTCAACAAGTACGTTAATAGAATTTATTTTGCCTTCAGAGATGAATTAAAAGTATTTCTTTTTTTTTTAGAGAAACCGCTCTTCGCGTGTCTGGATTTGATTGGGCTACGATACAGCCGTGTGCTCGATGGATGGAGTCCTTTTTCCAGGTTATAAGCGAGGAGTCGGAGCATTTATATTTAATGGAACAGAGTGAGCAGGTTTCATCGAAATGTGGCATGTCCCATTGGTGTCCGAATATTGTGACAGACGATTCGCATATCATTCAAACGCACACCATTTCGATGGCCATGTTTGTAAGTATTTTTGTATATTTAAAATCTGTTCTTTACGGTTTTGAGCGAAAGTTATTTCAATACAATAATTAAAGGCAAGAAACATTGGCTAATTTATGTATATTACATATGTAATTGCTTGCCACTAAAATCTTCCTCCTGCATACATTATACTTGACGAAAAGTATAACTTACTCGCACTAAATGGACTCTTTGTTCTAAAAAACTGTGAAAACACTTCCACTCTAAATGCATGCAGGTGATAGCTTTAGATTCGCATGCACATAGGCATTCTTCTCTTTCGTTCCAAACCAACAGAGAAAACGAAACTGTTTCTTGAACTAAAGTCCGCAAAGAAAGACAAAGATCAGAAACAAAAATTGCACACATCTTTTGATGTAGCTCGGCTCTTATTACCCGGGTAATGAAAATGCTAATGCTAATAATTTAATTAGAATCAGCGAATCAATTAAATACGCCTATTTTGTGCTGGTCAAAAAACCACATACTCCATATCCTTCTCGGATTCTTAAGAAACATTTCAAAAGTTTGATCGAAATCTGCGCAGCGGCTTTCACGCCAACTGGTACCCGTCTTGAAGAAAACTACGCTCTTAACAATGAACAATTTCACTCCAAATATTAAAATTATTTTCGTACCCATGTTAACCATACTCTTTCTACTTTCTCTTTTAGGATAGAGCATATCTTATCAGTGAACAACACACTGCTATGGAAAAAACAATGAAAACTGATGCCTCACCTGCGACGGGTCTAAAGTGTCCGGAGGGTTTACTTACACCGCCAGCGTCTAGTCGAAAACCATTAGATGAAAACGACGATGATGTACATCATACACAAATGACATCTTTGAAAGCGTCGCAAAAAGAAAATATGGAAAACGTGCCTAATAAGATGATTCAAAAGACTTAATTTTAAACTTTTAAGTACATACATACATATACATATATTTATTCTTAGTCAGTAATTTACTTTTAATTAAATAATTTTTGTTATAACATAATATAGTAACCTAAACAAAAAAGTGTATTGTAAATTTTTCGTTAAAAATAAGATGTACATTTTAAACAAAACAAAAACTAAAAGAAATAATATAAAATAAGGGTTTTTTTATAGATAAATTGAAGATTATTCCATTTGATTCTGGTTATTTATCTGACCGCTATCTTTAGTTTTAATTAATTTCGTATATTAAGGTTTTCGCAATACTTATTTACTATTTATTTTCTTAAAGACAAGTTTTAAAAGGTAAAAAAAATAATAGACAAGTAGATTCAGTCAGTCTATTACCATAGAGGGGAACCAGTCTGATACAAATTGAAACTTTATCGCATATAAAGTCCTGAATTTTATAAATATGTATGAAAACCTTCAAAGGCTTGAGAGCTGTCGAACAAATCTCTGCCGGTTCAAAAATTAAATCAACAAATTTATTCCCAAATTGACAAAATAAACAATTTAAAAAGAATATATAACATCAAATACAAAAGGCTTAACTAAACTCTTGAAACGAAGGGACAGTAAAGATAAACAATAAAAATAAAAAGGTGGTAAATGTAATAATTAAACAAAAAAAATAATACTTTGTTTTTAAAAGTATGTAGTGTAAAATAATAATGCTTGGTATAATTTTTTATTCAGATTATGTATATATTTAGAAAGACAAACCAATAACATTATTCAAATAATAGGAATAGAAACATAAAACATTAATAAATCTTTGATTATTCTCGTATATAATATTACTCAAAATAAGGTTGAGTATTTTTAAAATAATAGATAACAAAAGATAATTAAACTATTTTTTGTTGCTTAATAGCCTGTTCTAAGGCTTCATTTAAACACACGCTTACACAATTTAATTTAATAATTAGTTTTATAAATGAAACAAAAAAGAAATGTAAATCTATAAGTACTATAAGGTAGTATATATAGTTTTGTATATAAAATAATATAAATCATTCTATCATAGTTTTAAAATAAAATATTTCTTTTTATACTGAAATATGGAAATTGTTTTAAGTTTATATTTTTTTTTCTGTTAAAATTAATAAAAATGAATTGATCTTAGTACGTATTATAGAAAATTTAAATAGAATTAAATTCAATATATTCTTAATGGAAAATTGATTACATATTAACTAATAGATAATTAGATAAATGTTTTTTTCTTTTTAACAAAAAAAATTAAAACAGTAAAATAAAGTATACATACATAAATAACTACATAATTGGTTAGTTCTCTTTTATTGATCTTATAATGGCTCTTATGCAAAAAAAAACTCACTAAAGTACATTGTGACTTAGGGCCTTATTGCAGAAACGTGTATTTATTGCGCCCATGTTCGAATTTATACAATTGCTGTTGTTAAGCTTCTCACAATATGACTGAATTTGTAAAAGCAGACAAGTTTGCAGTAAATATTTCGCAACAGTTTTGCAAACTTTTATGGACGTGAAATGCAGTGGTGAAATCTTCTTTCATAAATTCATACAACACATTTAATAGAAAAGTGGCAAATGCAATGTTAGTCACCACAATTCTTGAACTCGCATCCGACAATAGTCGTATTAAGTTATTTTAAAGTCGTATATTTGGTTGCAAGGTACGACTATGGTTGGATGAAATACGATTTTAGTCGGATTCGACTGTCGTATTCGAGTTCAAGATTTGGAGGTAGTGTTTTAGATTATTTTCTGATTTTAAAACAACTGAGCAACAATAACTGGAAGGCGGATGATTTGAGCTGTAAATGGACCTTAAATCTGCTCAGTGGGAATCGGCCACTTATCAGTAACGTGAATGATTTTCCACTGCTTCATCAAAAACGGACGGATCGAATCTTCCCATTTATTTCACATAAGCTACTTATGTAAGAACTCGAACTTGTTTAATAATGAAGCAAGTTGGGGAGCAGCTCACCTCGTTAGTGTATGTATTAGAACATTTGTATTTACCAAAAGTAGTACGGCATATAATAACATGTTTTGACAATCAAGACTATGATAGGTTAACTTCGGGAATACCACGAAATATCTGGAGTTTTTTTTTGTAAAACCAAGCTATGTCATGAGCAAAACCTATCTGACTTCCCTTTAAAACTAAACTAAGAATTAAACAACTGAACCTTGTGGACTTCCAATGTTAGTAACTGAATTGATAGGACCAATGACAGTTGGCAGCTATTGTGTGTGAACCAATGGACAACTTATTGTGGACGTTTGTGAATTTAGCATTTAAAAACAAAATCCAAGTGAAAACAAATTTACCTGATGTTTAAAAGTTAACATACGAGTATCAATGTATATGGCTTATGCGAACCACATTTTATCCTTAAGACACAAAGATTAAGGACACTCGATTAAAATTTTGTATTTGGTAGAGCTTTAGCAAAAACCTAAGCAATTATAACAGATTAGGATTTTTATACAACAGACAATCTAATTGATTAAAAAACACCACACTATCTAAATATTAACATACATATGTATGTCGCAAAAAAATTCTCTGTCTCCATTTTTGTACAATAAAATAATAGTCAGCTTCTCTAGGTACTAGCGATAAGGACACGTCCACCCGCTATGCTTTCCACAGGCAGACTTTGATACCATAGGCTAAGTATTGCCAGGGATGCCATTACTGAAAAGTTCATCAATTCTTCGATCAACAAACAAAACAAAAACAAACTGTGATGCCAGTCCATCATTCGCAAACCGCATTGAAATTTATTTGGGTGGATCTTAGGGACAATGTTTTTTTTCGTACGGTCAGCTTAATGTTGTCTTATCGAGAGTGGGCTCAAAGAAAATCAATGTTTGCTTCTTCCTACAGACAATAAACTCATTACCATAACAACAATAACTTTCCAATAACAACCGAAGGAAAACTTTGAGAACCAACGATTTTCAATGCAATAGGACTCTTTCACCACAGCAACCGCGCCTTCAATGTTAGACCATAAGCTAATATCATAATTGAACGTAAATTCCTACAATGTATGGGAGATACAAGTCCGTGGAGGACCTGGGCCTAAACCAACAAACCTCTCCAACCTCCCGGTTACGAACCAGCTCCCTCCAGTTGCGCACCACCTACCGCTAAGTCGTTCTCTAGTGCCCGTCCATCTGTGGTAATTTCGAAGACATTCTTCGCTGGAACGTTGTGCTCCATCCGCTCTATATGACCCAGCCATCTTGGTCGCTGCGTGCGAACTCTTCTGACTAAGTCGATGTCCTTGTTTAGGCCGTATAGTTCGGCGTTATATCTTCTTCGCCACTCACCATCTATGCAGACAGGACCAAAGATCACTCGAAGAACTTTTCTCTCGAAATTGCTTTCTTAGCCCGTAAAAACATCGATTGGCAAGAGTGATTTTTCGTTTGATTTCCCACATGGTGTCATTCGCGGAGCTGGCAATAGGGCCTAGGTAGACAAAGTCCTTTACTAGCTCGAAATTATATCTGTCTTTTGTTGCATTTTGTCCAAAACTCCGATGTTGAGTGTCCTTTTTTGTAGACCGCATAATATTTCGTCTTGCTTTCATTTAGCACTAATCCCATCCATGCTGCTTCGATCTCAATACTACTACTATAGAAAATCTTTAAATATAATTAAATCACAATTCTATTATAATTCTCTTGTGAATAGCTTCAAATGAAGTGTCAAAATTTGCGAACATTCGTTAGTGCACTTTTGAATGTCACTGAGCATTATACAAATTTTGCTCCTTACTGTACCACAGGTTAGACTCTTAAGAAACAACAAAAAACGTTACTATAGCTTAGACACAAACCAACTGTAAAATTCATTTGGAAGGTATAATTTAACAGTTATCCAGCTCTCTCTACAAAAACATAGTGCATGGTGCTGGTGCTATACTGCTCATCCAGCGCACCATCATATCACACCAAGAGAGAGCACATAAATTTTGAATTTTCAAGGCCTTCTCTACAACTGTTCACTGTTCACCCGCTGTCCCATACCATGCCAACCATACAATTTTGGAGTATTTATAGCACATAAACGTGGGGTTGAAATGAATATCGCCAACAAAAGCTTTCTTTAACACATAGCAATTTTTGCATTGAAAGCCTCAGTTCGTCGTGTAACCCTCTCGCGAATAGACGTTTTTTTTTCTCTCGAAGTCTTACCGTTAGCAGTAAAAAATCCTTTGGTACTATATAGAAACGCGTTCATAAACTTGCTCAAGGATACAGTTCATAGTAAAAAAAAAAACTACAAACGAAGGATAATGTATTTTTTTCCGTCGTGAATTTTGTGGATCAATTCAATACATACAAAATTGTGATTCTTTTAAGAAAAAAATAAGCAATTTTTTGAAGAAAATCAAATTCTAAAAGTGAATTTAAAAAAAAAGGAAAAAATCTCTATACACTACACCCCCACCCTTAATTTTTCTCTTCCGTTTGGAGGACGAACAGAAAGTTCGTCCCTCTCTCTCTCTTCAGCAGTTCTCTTTGTGCAGAACATTTTAGAACAAAAATCTTCAAACTATTTTTTTCTGGTAAGAAATACATATATACACTTTGTCTGTGTTGGTAAAAAGTTTTGTTTGCTCTTGCTGAGAGAAAATGAGTATCTTATTGTGTGTGTGTGTGTGTGAATAAATTTTCATTTTCGGATTATGTGGTGCATACTCTGCTGCTTCTTTTTTTCATTCCATGCTCTCGCCCTGATGAGAATTAAAAAGAAGTAAAAACCTAAAAGGATTTGTAAAAATCATCTCTTTGAGTTAATAGTTCTGTTTTTTGCTTCTTTCTTCTTCTTTATTTGATTCGTTGAGTGAGAAAAAAAAGAAAAATGTAAGGATGCTTTAGGGACGACGAGAGAGAGAATTTCGAATTGTCTTTTGGCAAATTGCCAAGTTTTTAAAGATTTTCAACCCTTAAAACCTAAGTAAAGCCATGAGAAAAAAAAAGTGAATACACTCATACAAGGACATTAGCCGGCCGCCTCATTCCTCATACTTTGACTTTTTTTTCGGTTTTCTCTTCGTCGTCCTCTTACGTTCTGCCGCAAAATGCACATAACATACTTTAGAGTACAAGGAATGCCACTTGAAATCCTTCGCTTTAAAATAGTGTTTGTGTGCATGGAAATGTGTTTCAGTGTGTGTGTGTGTGTGTGTAAGAAAGGTTAAGAACATTTTGATTCATTGCGAATGATGAAAATTGTACGTCCTTTAAACGATGTTAATCCTATTGCTGGAAGAAGGGTGTTTCTAGTATTGTACTTTTCTACTCTTGGAGTGAAGAAAATAAGAATTAAAAAGGATATTGGAATAATCCCTCCAAGGAGCTAAGCGAGAGTTTTTTTTTTTTAATAGGTTTAGGAAGAATTCACATTCGCTTTAATCTGTCAAAGGTCGTGTGCGTGTGAGCATTCCGATGATGTCAAATTCTTTGAGAATTAATGTTTAAAAAAGTGAAACAGGAATTGTGTATTACTTTTTTAATTGGTGGATCTTTATATTGTGAAATTCAGAACACACTGAAGTGACAGATCAATGAATAGTCCACCCATAGCTATTTAAGTTTCGAAAATACATAGGTTAAGTAAATGTCCTTTTTTAAGATGTAGCCTTTGATATTCAATATTCTCGGCACTATTAGGAAAGTATTAGATTTGATTCCAATTTCAAAATGTAGAGCAAAAAGTACTTACGAGTTTCCATAATGAAAAAATCGCGAGTTTCGTAATGACGAAAATAATTTGATAAGATGATTAGTGCGATATAGAACGTATGACACGCAGATGAGTTGGCCTGCAGATTTTGTCTGTTATTCTGTGTGGATGCACGCAAGATTTGCAGCCTAAATGGCTGGACCGATTTGCTTCAAATTTCGTATCTAGGAATTTCACATCTGAGTTCTGTAGAGCTACAATGTGGAGGGAAATCGATATTTTTGTCTAGCCCCAATATTTATGGTACTTAAGGCCATTTTTACAAAAAGTAAATTTCCCCGGAAACGGCTTTAACGATTTGAATTAATGTTCATATTTTAGTTATTTTGAAAGGACTTAACAAATTTATTAATAAGGGTACTTTGTTTAGAGCCAAATCACCAAACCGTACGATTTAATTTAAAACAATGCAAAGCTTGATGGGATTCGAACCTTGGACATCGCGCATAGCAGTCCAACGCACTATATGAATGAAATTCAGGTTGAGAATCAACTCACTCGTATTGATAAGGTGACACATATTACTGGTGGAATTTTGAAGGGGTTGGGGTAGAAATAGAAACGATAAAGTAGACAAAGGCACTGGATATGAGAAATGATGTAGAACTGTGCTCTTTTCATGCTGAAATGTCAGACAACACTGAACAAAAAAGAGAAATGAATCACTTTTTATATCCTTATTTATCTCTCGGTTTTTTGTACCGTAGTTCAGTGGCTAGTAAGTCCAAGGTTCAAATCCAAGAAAGTAACAAAAAGTTTTTGTGAGTGTCTCAAAAACATCTAAGAGAACATATTAGGCACCTAGGTCTATTCTATAGGGGCAAAAATATAATTGTGCATAAATCCACTAGTTTAACCACTTTCACATTACACGGTGAAAGCGATTACGCGTTTAGGAGTCCCCTACTGGACGGCAACCATGAACCCAGTAGTATACATGGGCAAATGGGCCCATATTTCACGTTTTAAAATCATGCGACTGCTGGAAGTGTTGCTTTAACACATCAACAATTCCCTGTGCTTCGGTGACTAGGTTGCCTTTGCTATTTCGAAGAGCATGCGTGCCGGATTTTAAGCCAGCTTGGCTTTCCGATGAAAATTCTGGATTTTTTGTGTGCTCGCAAGATTCCTCGATATGCTTCCCTTCTTTTGGTACGATACTCCACTCTCGCTGCTCTTGTTTTGCGCTGCAGCTCACGCTAACGCACTCATCATTCTATCAAGAGGTCCTCTTTGGTGGTGATTGGTAGCCAAGGGTGGTCACGGCCACCTTTTGGATGATGTTGCGGTATTTGGTCTACTGACTATAAGCTTTTGTGTTGGTGAATGCACAGCATAGAGTTTCTCGGTCAGGTGCCCTTTGTAGGCGTCCAATGTTAAGCTCTGTCTTGTTGGACGTCGGGCTCTCAATTTAGGTGCAACAAGATAGTGGTCAGAGTTGACATCTGGAAAGGTGCAAATATGTTGGATGTATGTCCAGGAAGCTGTGTGTTTCCTTAGCCTAGGAAACTGAGTGCTACTTATGACCGCAATACGAGCTGCTTAGTAGAAAGTCGATTAGTTTGAAACCTTTGTCTGTTGTTGTGTCCTCAAAGAATTGCTCCTTGGCAGAGTCTTCAAAGTCTTCGGCAGAGCGGTGCCTACATATCTGGCTGATGTTGTAGAATGTTGTTCTGATGCAGATTATAGCCAAACCAAAATTTTTTATCTTCTTAAAATCAATGAAACTTGATCGGTGCAGATTTCCCATGACGAAATTACATGTCAAATGCATCATTGGAACAAATCAGTGGAACAGTAGTTTTATTTTTTGGACAAGTCAGTTATAGCATTCATTGAAAAATGTCTATCAGTAGAAGGCTCTATCAGCATATAGCTGGAAAACTTCTGGTCCTCAAGGCAGTCATCTTGGTACACTATTCTTTTTCTTACCAATGAATGATAATGTTCACATCAGAAAAGGTTCTGACCTGTCTATTTAAGCGGATGACATGAAAATCATGAAGGTAATTCCAAATGACCTAAACATATTCTTCACATGGTGTGACAAAAAATTTCTTCAATCGTCCATAACATTCTCACGTAGGCGTTTCCCCCAACCCCTCAGAGCTTATTTTTCTTTTAAGGAGCCTTTTGTAACCATCTCATCTATGCGCTCTTTGGGTATCAAACTTCCGGTCCCCTTAATGATCATATTACATTGAGGCCAATTCTTTTGTCAGTTTCATAATACTCTGCTCTAAAGAACTCTTAAACCTTAACGTTGTAAGTTCACTTTACATTGCCTTGGTAAGGCCCCTTCTCCAAGTTTGGTCACCTTTTCACGTCAGTTACTCCCTTATAATCGAAGCTGTGCAGTGCAGATTTATCCGTTTGGTCTAACGCAGCCTCCCATGGGCTGACAACTTTAACTTACCCCCATACGAAGGTCAGTTAAATTTGATTAACCTGCAAACCGTCTTGAAGTTGCTGACATACTCTTCGCTCAACTATTCTTAACTGGTACCATCGACTCCCAGCATTATTGGGAATTATACCCCTTCAAGCTAACTTACTTAGCCTGGAACAACTGCCACTCGATTGAGAGATACAACTACAAGTGCGAAGATGAGCGCACTCAAAAATATGGGGAAACAGTAAAGACCACAGCTCTGTTCTTAGTCACATTTTCCCTGAGACTTAAGGGAAATTGTATAAATGACGAAGTTTACCTTGAGAATGAGATTGCGTTATACGCACAGAACTACGTTAGATTATGCTGGTTACCTGGACACTGCGTAACTAAGGTGTCGATAGACTGGCTGCGGAACTTCCATCAAGGAATATTATCGACAGCATTATGGCACCGAATTACATGGCTAACATTAGGTGGACTAATCAAGAAGGACACAGGCGGCCGGAGACAAACCGTAAGAGATCAGTAAATAATAACTAATAAGTAAGGTAGATCACAGATCAGAGACATGATCGGAATACTCTTATCTTAGGAAGGATGTCAGCAGAATAGGATTCAAAAATAGAGTCAAAAATTTGCTAGAATTGCGAGGACATATACGCATCCGAGAAAATTATGCGTATACTGTGTGAGTGTGAGGACACTTCTAGAAAGAGATCAATATAACCTAACCTAACCTAGCCCACGTAGCCTTATGTCGAACAGACTGTCCGGGAACTAAAAAGAGAGAGAGTAGGATAGGAGAAACAGATCACTGACACGCCTACTTTTAAAAAATTGCAATTTTACTTCAAACAAAAAAAAGTGCACGACTAGATCGTACTTACATACTTGCACCTATGCTAGAAGTTGGAATTTTTGAAAAAATATTTTTAGAAATTTTGTATATGTTTAAATGCCATATATTTTTGAACATTAAATCTTGCAGATATTTCGATTTTGATGGAAATCCATTGAGTCAGCTGAGAAAAAGTCATATTTCTAGAACCAGTAAATAAAAAAATCGCCGTAGCCGTTTAGGTTGCATTTCAGCGTACATACACACAGGTAGACACACAGACCCACTGTTTCGAGGTTCTCCTTCTCTATCATCGTAATGTCAGAATTCATTATTAATTCCTGAAAACCTGTCCTATAGTACGTATCGATGCAAGTAAAAAAGTGTAAATGTGAAACAGAAGGGATTTAAATTCCAAGGACTTTACTTCCCAATTGCAAATATTTCAGTCTTTGGTTTTATAAAATTTTTTGGATTACATATATTAGAAATCTTTTCAGTAGATGTTAAACTCGCCACGGTATATCGTTTTAGTACTGATTTCAATGAGCGTTCCATTAATTTGTAATAATTAATTTGAAATTGTAATTTGCGTAAAATATTTGCAACAAATAGGAAGTGATACTGTCATATTTTTAACATAAAACATACATCGTTAGGATATTTCAACAATAAGTTTTGCAGATTCCTAATATGTTAATCAAAATGTGGGTGTGCAACTCCTTTTTAAGTTCGCACGGAATCCCAAAAGTGTTGACACCCTTGGTCAAAACTGCATTTATGTACACTTCACTTCGTTTTCCAAGTCATTAGATATCTCGGCGTTAAAAATTAAATTATCAATTTAGTAGTTGAAACATTCAAAAACATTCGCATTCATTACATCTGGATATTCTGTCTCCATCTCTGAAAAGTCAACCTCAATTAAGTTGATTTTGGGTTCTGTTTTTTTTTTTTTTCGGAGAGCAATATCAATGCTCCATTTTCTCCAAAGAGGACACTCAATCCATATACATAACAATGTTCTCTTGTGTATGGGTGACTACAAGAGACCGAAAGAGAGGAATTTTCTTTTGTTAGAGAGCTGAAGGAATGCGCTCGCGCCTGAATCCTTTTGCAAGTAGGATAAAAGCGATGGTACGTGACGAGAGATATGATGATTTACGATTAAAGATACTTTTCTTTTTCTGTTCAATTTATACTTGATAGTTTTGTATTATTTTTTCATCAACATATTTTTGTCCATTGATGAGCTATTAAGGATAAAATATTAGGATTTTTTTTATAAGTATTTTCCTCCAGCCAACAGCGGAAAAATATCCTAATATATGTATATATTTTTTTGTTGACCTAGAAACAAGATACATAGATCGACTCCCCCTTTCTCTCCGTAGATTTTGTACTCAAATTTCATGTGTATGTATGCAAAAATGCAATTTTATGCCGAGAGTAAAATATATACATATGTAAAGTGTATGTATGTATAGCTGTGCTATAATAGCAGTTCATCACTCACAGGAAATCATTTTAATGTAGATATGTATGTATGCTTGTGTTTGTTTGTCGATAGCTTTGGTCACGGGGAGAAACGTAGAAATTGTAAGCAGAATGAAAAAAGGATTTAATGACTGCGCTTTGTAGTAAAATTGGATATCAATGCCTTTGGCCATAGCTTAAAGATTTCAGATTTTCCAACTAATAGGATAGAGCAGTGAGTTTTGTAAGTCATAGGGAATGTAGTTTTACTAGGTTGGAAAAAAGGGCGTACAGCATTAAGAAACAAATGTTCTATGGTCCTATTGGTTTCTATCAACCCAATTATTTAAATTTTTACAGTCTCCAAAGAATCGTAAACGAGTCTGTTGAAATGACGTAACTGCGGACCATGATTTCTTGAAGTTAAAAACTGCTTTTGAACTAAGGTAACATAGATAAACCTCATCAGTGACATAAGTAGTAGGTGCTGACTCGAATGTTTACGACTAATGTTGAGTCAATTCAGTAAATATACAGACAAAATGAAAATTGCACGAAATGGAGTATATGTACACACCTATACCGGTATAGTTGAATCACATATTACATATCGAGATGTCAACTTTCCCTTGAAATGAGTAACGTTTTATTGATATCATCACATGGCCCCCATTTCACCCACCATATAAAGCTTATAAATTAGAATCTACACGTTTAAATTAATTACTTATCTCATTAAATTGTTGCATCATTTTTGTCATTATTATTCATAACTAAATGATCGCTAATGATAATATCCAAAGCTTATGTTCGTGATCGTACTGCAAATTATTTCATTTATTTTTATTGCAAAATATTAATGCGGTTCGCTTAGACCAATTTAGGGCAATTCGTTAAATCTTCTAAAAACAAAAGAAGATATTTTTGTTAGAGATAATTAATATTTTTTTTTGACCGTATTTGGTATTAATGACTGTATCAACTATTTTTGGCATAGTATACGAGACTCTTCCAAGGATATATCATTCTAAACTTACTGTTACACATTTTTAAGTATTTCTTTTGGTAAAATCGGTTGCTCCTGGTTTCTATGGTTTAGAAAATACATATGTATGGTAGATGTTCTATAGGGTTGACATCCGGGACTGAGGAAGCCAATTTTGCATTATTTTCTTCAAATTACTTCATAGTTAGGGCTGATTTTTAGCGGGGTGCATTGCATTTTCTATATTGCTGTTCCTTAAAATATTAGAAAAAATACAGTTGAAGCACATCTTTCAACACTTTATGGAATCACCCACATGCATTTCATTCACATCTCTGGCAGTTGTGCATCATCAGATCATTATACTGCTTCCATCGTTCCATACTTAGAGTCGGTACCATGCATTCTGGGTTGTACTCTTCTCCAACCTTCGCCACGTAAATGTCACACCAGAGTTGGTAAATATCTATTTTTTGTATTGAAAAATAGGTACGTATTTAAAAAATATAAGTTTATCTAGAGAACATCAAAATTAGTTAAACATTTGGATGCTAAAATTAAGAGTGCTTCAGAAATGAAACGTACCTCAAAGTTAGATTCCTCTGACCAAAGTATATTGGACCAATGTTCTTCTGTGAAATGCACATGTTTTTCACCCACTCCAAGGATGCCTTCTAGCCGTTTCCGACAGCTTTGGACTGCATCCTCTAAGTCCAACTTCTCTAAGTCGTCTTCTTACAATTTAAAAAAAAAACTGTTTCCCTTTCTTTCTGGCGCTTTGTACTGCAAAAAAAAAACACACACATTTAATTAATTAATTTAAAATTATTACAATAAGTTAGGTTAGAGTGGTTTTCGTGCTTACTTAGGCCATTGTGGTACCACCGGATCTACAAAAAAAAGTCAATATTGAGATCACCACTACAGGAAGGACAAGATGAAGTCCTAAGTAATCAAATACAGAACGGGACAACAGTTAGACAAATGGATATTTGGATACTACGAGGTGTGTTAGGGACTGGATTATAGAGACCATTTAAACTACTTTGATTTGACAACAGAGGGAGACATTGATAAAGGGCTCAAGCTGAAAATCAGGAATACAAGCAGTAGCTTTTGACAAAGCGCAGAAGGTGTCTGGTGGTAAACCTGTCGAATCACCAAATTATTTAAAGAAGTAGGATCCCATGTGCATGTTCCTTTTTGACGCTATAGCAGAACAGTTTCAAGGAAGATGAGGGATCATTTCCCCTTGCTCTTATTCGAAAAAAACCTGCAGAGATTATTTGAAGGGAAGCTTAGATGTCTGGCTTTCAGACCGATCAGGCAATATCATGTTAATCGATGATGCTCAGGCCCGAACGATTCAGAACCATCAATCGTTTGAACATTTCTGGATTAGGTCAGGCCCAGAGAGCGTTGGCATTTCTTATAGTGTCCACTTTGAGCATTAGCAGCAAGTGGCATACCAATTCCCATCTTATCAGTGTCGATTGTGAGGGTTTTGCCAAGTTTGGCAATTTCATCCATCTTACAGTTCCCTGGAATATCCCTGTGGCCTGGCACACAACATAGGTGAATGTTGTATCCGTCCGAGATCTCTATCAGAGATAAGCGGTAATCTAGTACGACCTTTGATGTAGTTGTGGATGATTACAATGATCTGCCTGACTCACTGAAAATGCTAATATCCTTAACGGATAGTATGCCACACTTAAGCCACGACAGAGCTTCTTTGATTGCCATTGTTTCCGCCTGAAATAAGCTACAATGGTCAGAGAGGCGGAAGGATGATGATTTTTTGTTTGTCAATAAAATTTCTAAGAATAATGCTCGAGCAAACTGTTCAGTCAGATTTATTTCGAATGATAAATATAATATGTACTATTTTCCTATGTACATATATACATATTTTGTTGCAATAAATAAAATCTCTTCATATTGTGTACAAAATGGCTGTTAATTATTATAATTTGCAAACAAAAACATAACACATCTGGCGCTATCGCAGATATTACAATTCATTCCTGATTATATTTGTAAACATGACGGCTTTAGTGAATCGCTTAAATCGCTGCACGCTATCAATATCAGATCGAAACCTCCTCACCGCCCGACTCTGCGTGCAGGTAGATATAAATACATACATGTCACAACACTGTCCATTGAAAAATAGGGACTTTGGGGCTTTATAGCTTCTAGGGTGCAAATTAAATAATTAATGTGAATCAAGCGTATCTCATATCGAATTTTAAATCGCAGCAAGTCGCTGTAAAAAATATTATGATTACATTTTTTTCCAGCTTTATATTTATTTTTTCTGTTTGACTTTGTTGGCATTCGTATGATGTAGGTAATGTTGACATATTTCTGGCTTTTTCTTTTTTTTTGGTGGCGGCATAAACAAAACCGACTTTAGTTGGGGACAGTGTGTGTGCAGGAAAAACTCAATTCGAATGCGTTGTAATTCACAGTTGGTTGGTTGGTGGTAATTTGCATACTTAATTAATGGGGTTTGTGTCTCCGTACTGTTATCATCGATACTTTACATTAAATTAAGAGATTAAAGAGAGGCTGCGTTTATTTTTCACTTACGAATACTTTTTGAACAATAAATAATATAATATATATATATATATTGAAAAGAGTTCTTTTTTTTATTAGTTTGTATTGCAAATTATTTTAAATTTCTGATTAAAAAAATTATATAAAAAAATCGATTTGTGTTGAATATAACGAATGATTTAATACAATGTAAAATATGTAAATACAAAACGCACAACTGCTGTATAGGGTGAGCCATCTAGTGGCTTCTTTTTAAATCATAGGTTATTTTGACACCGCTTGCAATCTTGACGGAAAGTCAGTATCATACCTTTACGGAATGAAAGAGTCGCTTTACGCTTGAACAACGTTGGGAAATATTGAAAACTTGGTTCCAAAGTGAGTGCCCAAACAGTGGGTTTTTTGAAAATATGTTTTGGTCGAAATGGTAGGCACCACTCATGGTCCCCGTCGTTCGTACGGTGCACACAGGCGGCTGCTGTAGCCGAGAGTGTGAGACTCAATTTAAGAACATCAACTCGCCATCGATCTCAACGTTTCGGTCAATGGTGGGTGTTACAGAGCCTTGGTCACCGACTTTTTTATACCCTATCCTAAGGGTAAATTAAGTTTGTAACAAGGAGATATATTGCAGACAGACCCTATAAAGTAAATATATTTATAAATGATCATTATCAATAGCCGATTCGATTGAGCCATGTCCGTCCGTCTGCCATCAGTTTTTTGGCCTTAAATTTTGAATCAGGACATTGAAATTTTGTATACGAAGTCTTTGTATATCGGGACACAACAAGTGTAAAAATTTTCAAAACAACGCCCACTGCTCGAAAAACTCACTTTCTTCAGTATTTTTATATGAAACTCGAAAAAACTTACTTTAGCGAATATACAGATATTCTTTTACCCTACAAATCTTCCATACAATATATATGACAACGCCCACTTTTTGGGGATGGTTTTCTAGGAAAACTCTTTTTCGGCGTTTTCATTAGAATAATTTCATTTCAAACAAACAGTGATATTTAATATATGTTGAACATTTCTCAAAACACGTCCACTACCACGCCCACTTTTTGAGAAAACTCAGGTTTTGGAATAACTTTAAGAGATTTAAAAAATAAAAAACAATTAGAAAAAGGATAGGGATTGTACTCCAGATGGATTGTACCATTTTCGGACGGTCTCTGGTTCATGCAGGATGGCGCGCCATGCCACACGGCCCATGCCACAATCGATCTTTTGCGCACTAAATTCCCAAATAGTGTTATCAGCCGTCTTGGTGATGCCAATTGCTCGCCTCGGAGCTTTGAGGACTTTGACCCATTTGGACTTTTTTTTCTGAGGAACCGTGAAGGACCAATGTTATACCAACAATCCGGAAACAATTCAAGCCCTTAAGGCAAATATTAAGCAAGCAATGCGAAAAATTTGAAAGAATGCGCTACTGCCAAGCCAGCCAAGGCAGCCACTTGAACGACGTTGTGTTCCATAGTTAATGGGAATATTTGCAGCCCATAGAGGACCAAGTGCTAGCTTCTCACAACTGTTCGTGTTGTGTGTGCTATACATTTATACACGTGCAGAAGGGACCTACAGTTTTATGCCATACCCGAAAGGCAGAGGTTTTTTTGAGAAGCTTTCTTATGACTCTAATACTCTTGGATGTTTGTCAGACGCTCGCAATACGCTACTGAGCCACGGCACCCACTCTAAACGTGTGTTTGTATGTATAAATATGTATAAAAGTGCAATTGAAAGCGTCGGAAACTCGGTTGCTATTGCATATTGACATTGAGGCAATTCGAATTAAATGAGCTCTAGATATTCTTATGTAGGTACTATTTCAACAAACAGTATGCCAAGTTTTTGTTTTTGTGGTCAAAAATCAATCAACAATCAGCAGCTCAGAAACTAATCAAGTGAAACCACGAAGGTCACGAATTTCTTCAACAAAAATGTATCCCATTTCTCGCGAATGTGCATTTTCCGTCAGTTCATTGCAATTCTGTGTGTATATGCGAAAGTGCGAAGAAAAAGAGATCCTTGCAGTCTTATTGCAGTTTTCCTTTCATATGTACGTGCGATGATAATGATTATGATTCTACAGGTTCGCTTCCTCCACCCTGCTTGCGGTTGTATAATTTTTTTTATTTTATTGTGTTCACATATTTTTCTATTTCCTTCTGGGGACGAAACATAAATAAAAAAACAAACGAAACTTTTTACGTGTGCAATGTATGAATGTGTGTGTGTGTAGCTGTCTGTCTATATGCACTTTATTTTAGTTTGTCTGTATGTATGTATATCGAAAACTTAACGTTTTTTTCTGTATTTGCATACAGGAAGGACGAACCACAAACAAAAAAACTAAGAGAAGAAAAAGAAAAAAAAGAACGACTTCACACTCAAAACTGGTTCAAGGAGAGGATGTGCCAGTGCCATATATCAACAACATCACAACCAAACCACCACAACCACATCCCCAACAGCAGGAGTATACAGTACAACATGAGGAAATGAATTCCCAAACATCCTTTGAATATATCCTCGAGTATCTATAACAAAATAAGCAAGCAGCACCAGCAACAAATTGCACCAAGTGCAAACCTTAATAATAATTGCATGCGTGTATATATGTACACACTACATACGCTTATGGGTGGTTCTACGCAAATATCCTTCGAATAGACAAATTAAAAAAAAAAAATATATACGTATATATAAGCTGCAACCCCTTCCGTGTTTGTATATTCCGCTCTTGGTTTAGAAAATGACTGCAATTTTACGCGAATTGAAAAAAGACGAACTTATAAACTTTCAACAGCGCCAAGGAGCTCATCCTTTTTCTCAGAGTGTGTAAACAACACACATACACATACTATCCTCATCCCATCCAAAGGATTCTACGCGCAATTAAGTGGTTTTATAAAAATCCTGCGGCACTTGCATAAATAAGGGAAAATCTAACAAAAAAAAAAAAAAAAATTGCAAAAAGTGCTACAAGTGTTTAATATCCTTTCTATCTCTCTCTCCCTTCTCTTTCTTTATAAGTGTTTCAGTGTTATCTTTGTGTGTTGGCAAAAAAAAAATTTAAATAAAAATTAATTTGAATGAAAAAAGTAGCAAAATTGGGTGAAAAAATGTGTTAATCGTGTATGTGGTCTGTCGTCATGTGCGAATGCATTTTTGTTTTCTGTTGAATCAGTGTGTAATTGAAATTAATCAGTGAAAAGATAAAATAAAATAAAATAAGAGAATACAATTTTTTCTCTCTATTTCGCGTCCTTTTGCGTCGTTATTTGCATCCATCAGCAGAACCACCTTCACCACTGTAGCAACAGCAACAGCAACAGCAACAGCAACAACAACAATGGAACAACACAAATTGTTTGGAATTTTAACATTGTGCGTGGTGTTGTTCGCAATTAAACTGAATATGATTTTAGTCCTTGGCGAACAGGATGAGGATATACCACATAATGAGTAAGTGCGGCATATGTATCAAACGTACATATTTGCTTTTGAATTATCTTTTTTGTTTTTTTATTTCGCCTCCTTGCGACTGTGTGTAATTAGTTTTATGAAAACGCTCATCTTGGGGGGATTGTGCGAAGGATATTTGCGCGATGTATCTAGTTCAAATGATATTTTTGAGTATGCGCATATCCTGATGACATTTTATGATACATGCATTTGGGGATATTTGTTTTTGCTCTCGGTAAATAAGATGAGCTGATTATTTTTGATGATTTAAATTAAGATTTCTCGGAAGGACTATTCTTATTACTTTTTTTTTTTTAGTAATTATACAATTTGGCATAAGACTGGTATCAAATCTTTATATATGTATGTATATTGAAACAAAATAAGAAGATAACTAAATAAATAATAAGAACTAATGAAAAATTTATTCCAGCTTCGTAATGTGTACAAATCGATCAGCAAAAGTGAAAATTTACGAATTTTTTGAAACGAAGAATAGCTCGCTCTATATTTGAAGAATTTTTCGCACTTTTTTGTAACAAAACAAAAACACAATGAAAGTTTTTAACAGCAATTCCAGGTGGTTCTAGCCTGAACTATTCAAATCTATAGAGACATATTGTTATCGGCGTCCTTAGAGCACAATCTCCAAGCAGTCTGCACTCAAAAATATTAAGCTGTTTTTGACAGAAGTGTCTGACACAAAATTCTGCAGGTTTTTTCTTCCTTCCTACTAATTGAATACAACTATGAAGCTAGGACCAATGAAAAGAAGAAACAAATGGCTTCTTTATCCAACTTAAAAAAAAATTGGGCAAGTGCGAGGAGGGCCTCGTGCAATAGTGTTCCGGACATTAAATAGAAGGCAATTTATTCATATCCTGCATAGGTACACCTAACACTGGTTTTGATATGAACAATGTAATGTCTAATCAACTCTATCAAGTCGTAAAATCAAAAGTACGTAGGTATGCCCTAGTAATACTATGCTGAGATTCCAGTCCATTTTAACTTGCACTTTCGATATAAAACATCTATTGAATTCGTGCAAGAATTGGAACTCGAGATATTAAACAATTCTGAAATTACGTTGATAGAAAAGCTCGTTATAGTGTGTCCGCCGATTCTGTTTGTCTGTATGTATGACGAGTGAATCAATTTACTTCAAACTTCATGTTAGGGAGCTATTGCATGGCCACTAAAGGGGACATTGAAATTTTTGTTCTAGCCCTACTCTTAGAGTTCCTTCACGTAGCGCCATTTTCACAAACACGGAGTTCTCCAAAATGGTTTCAACGATTTTGATAAAATTTCATATTTCAGTTAGTTTAGGCGTACCAAGCTTTTGGATAAAAATGCATGTAACAGTACTTTGCTTATTAAATGGTTTAAGTAAAGAAAAACAGTGGCAATACTTGACATGCAAAGGAATACAGCATTTAGAGTTTTAAAAATTTAAGAAAAAAAAACCAAAGTTAAAAATAATTATAGTTTTTTAAACTTATTTAGTTATCAATAGCAGCATAGAGTTAACGTATGCGATCCATTCGTGCAAATGACTTAGTTTTTGAAAAATCCAAATCGAATGAGGTAGAAGCAAGAGAAGAGATAGGGAAGTCCATGCGCTCTTCTAAAATCTGTAAAACTACTTAGCGGATTTAGATGAAACTTAAACTTTGAGCCAATCCTAGTATTAATAACCTACTGTAAAAATTATTTAGATAACATGAAAACTGGGGGAGATACAGTGTGGTAACTAGATACCCTATTTTTGTAATTTTTCTCAGAAAATATACTAGATACAGAAATTTTCGTACTCTTTTCACAATCTACACAAAATTCTACGTATGTATCTCCAATTTTTTTCATATTTTATATTTTTCAAATGTTTGGCAAGGTTTTTTGTTCAACAAATTTTGCCAGAAAAAAATATTTTTTATATATATGAAGCCCTTGCAAAATTCTCTTTAATTTGATTTGCGACATGATGGGAAACAAAATATTTTTTTTTGCCCTTCATGCAAGGTGCACAAAAAAAGGGCTCCCAAAATGAAATTCATTGCCTCCATCTTATGCGGGCTCCCACATAATGTATACATAGCGAAAGTTTCAGCTCTCTATGTCTAACGGTTCAAAAGTTACAGGGCTGTGACAGACTGACGGACAGACAGACACCGGGTTTGAACCCATAAGTGTTCCGTCTTTCCTTTTAAGGTCCGGAACACTAAAAATGCACGTGTTTTTTTGTCTGATGATACATTGTATCTGAAACCGAATTTAAACGTTGTGCTTGAGTAAATTCATCATCCATTTTGAGTCTTGATCGTGTAGTACTAAGGGTTTTTGAGTAATTCGCGTGAACCCACTTGCCCATTGGGCCAACTAGCCCTACACATTTTTAGCCGTTGGAAAAAAAATGGATTTTTGTGAAATTGGCTTTAAACCTACCTACAGACCCTACAGAACTCAGATATGAAGTTTGAGCCAAATTGTTGTTTGGGCAGCATCCTTGAGTATATACACACAGATAGACAGATATGTATGTATACCTACACTACAGATAGAAGCTTAGGCTTCTGTATCATCGGAATGTCAGAAATTACACTTGCCCTTTATATTATTTATAATCATGATCATTTATATAAAAACTAAAAAGGTTTATAGCGATATTTTGGAGAATATCATGTTGCCATATGCCGAGAACAATATTTCGGTACGTTTTAAGTACAACATGACAATTATTAGCCTAAGCATTGATAGAAACTCGAAACTGGGTACTTGTGCGTGTGTGCGATCAACAGAGCTGTAAAGAAGAAAAGAAGGTAATTCATTTAACCTTACATGGATTTGTTTCGATACAATGACTTCAACTTCAACTTCAACTCATCTTATTTTATTGAAGTCTTAACGAATATACATATCTATGTATAAACATCAATGACTTCAGATGACTTCAAAGACTTCAAAGACATCAGCTGACTTGAGTGACTTCAAAGATGTCAAGTGAATGCAGTGATTGCAAATGACAGCAAGGGGAATTCACTGAAAGCAGAGCAATCAAAACTTCAAAACACTTCAAAATAATGATTGCAAAAAAATAATTGCTAAATCATGACTAAAATAAATGGTGATTTATATCTTAAAAGTCATTGAATTGAAACAAATCCATGTGAATTCTAAGGATGACTTTAATGAACGCATTCCGAAATGACTGTATTCTTTTACAGCCCTGGTGATCATCAAGTATCGGTGTCTCAATTACGTACTCACTTCTCTGTCTCAATGCCTTTGGGAATTTTCGGCGGGAACTTAAGGTCTTTGGCTTAATGAAAATGAATTTTGATCAATCAAATCAGTATTTCTACAGATTTAAACCTTAATACAGATATGTATATATTTTTCTCACTTCTTGATACCTCATAAAAATCGTTAACAACTAAATAAAATCGTCTAATTCTGTTTATATCCAATAATAAAAATCTTAAAAAAATTTCTGACAGTCCTAACTTTTCTGGAAAATGTCTACCAACTTAAATATAGCAATTTTGCATTAAAAAAGAAAAGCTTTATTTTTTAATTTTTGTTTTTACCAAACGACTAATATATGTTGCCTCGAAATTCAAATTGAAAGTTTTCGGTCCGTCAAGAAACTTCCATATGAATATCCTGTACACCAGGTCTTAATAATTTGTTATAAAATTCTTGCATGTATCAAAAAAGCGTGTGACAGGAGTTTCCATTAAAGTCTAAGCTCAACATACTTTTCCTTGTTACCTTTTTAGTTGACTATGTACATACACTCTCTGCAAAGTATATACTCTGTTGGGTATTTGAATCTACGTTACGTGAAGATACGTAGTACCATTAAAAGGAATTTCGTATAATTTGTCATATAATCCGATTAGGAACTTTGCTGCTGTTCACTTTCATTTAAAAAAAAAAAGAAATATGTACCTACCACGAAAAAAAGAAAAGAAAGCTTAAAAAAAACAACAGCTCGACTATACGAGAATAAGTACAGAAAGAAGGGATAAACGACAAGAAAAAGGGGATAATTAGTTACAATACCATTTCTTTGCTTACCACTCATTCCGTTTAATTCTAGCATAGAAGTGAAACCTGGTAAATTGATGAGCTGGGATTTTTAATTTGTGTGGTTAAATTGCCTGCGATGGTTTGTTTGGTCTCTTGTGTGTGTTTTTGTTTCACAATAAGGTTTCAGAAAAACAAATGCGTTCAAGGTTCTACTATGATGCGTGTAAATGCGAGGCCATCATGGATTGGAAGTGGCTTTAACCTATTTGAATACGTACCTGAAAAAAAGCAGAATTTTCGATCAATAGGACATATGTATGTATAGTCGTATGTACCTACAACCATGTCTGTGAATCTAATTTGAATTTATCGTGGTGACGCCATGATTCGTTGAGATATTTTTCAACATTTTTCTAAATCTTCTTTAGACCGACTTCACAAGTTGCGATGAACAATGCCATGTTTTAATGTGTATCAAAAATTCGTTTGCGAAATTGGACTACTGTGCAAGACAGTCACCATTGATCGGTTGATAGATTCCATTTCTAGAATATCGATGCGTGGACATAATGTTTCGATGATTATACAACCAGATATCGCGCCTACCTCGAGATTCTGAGTTCTTGAGCTTAGTCTTGGTCGGCTTAGGGTAGTGATCTATCTCCTCTTATATAAGAGCACTCCTTTTCGACCGGTTGACATCCAGTTCTTTGCAGACAGCCACTAGTTTTAGTTCCAGATTTGCCTGTAACCAACATCCACGATGATGAGCACATCACCTGAATAAGCCTTCCTTCAATGTTACTAAAATCTCACCAACCACGAGAAATCGTATAACAGGAGAGAGGATTACAAGCTTTGACAGGGACTCCCTTTTGCTTTGGAAACGTTCTGTGTGGACTAAGGACCTATTAGGGCGTTCCTTCCTATCGTTTCGATGGCACAAGGGAGAGAAGAAAGAAATCGCATGCAGAATCCTCTATTCAAGACCCATCAGGGACTTTTGGGATGAAACTGCAAGCAGTTGCTCTTCCATCTTCAAAAAAATCTCCTTGTCTAAGCTGGCGGCCAATAGTGGTTGTCACTCGTACTCCTAATGGCAGCATGTAAATATCAGAACTGGTATGTTATGCCATGCTCCCAAGATAATTAATGCAAAGGTGCTGATTTAGAAACACAACTTAAATGATGTAAAAGACTGTCAACTAGGTAGGACTGCCCCCTGAGGCCACAACGGTGGCAATGGAATATATGTACTATATGTTCGGCTGATTCTTCGTCTACGTTGTACATTCTGCATAAATTGTCTTATGCTATCCATATCCTTATGCTTAACAGTATCCTCTAAGGAAACCTGTGGCAATGCAAATCTGACTCCTGTTGAGTTGAAGGAGTTGTTTCGTTTTCTTAAGAGAGGAATTTTGTTTGTCCGTTACCTTCAGTTACCATCCCGAAATGCTGCGCTTTTTCGTTTAGGCAAAGCTTTTTGTTGTGCTGATAGGCAATCCGCAGAATGCTCTAGTCATCAGTAGTAGATGGCGAACCTGTTCTGGGTAGATCAACTCATTTCGTTTTCTTAATAGCCACTCTGACCAGGTGTCCAAATGAGATGTACTTTGTTTGTGCTGGCAATCTCTCCCTGTAGTTGAAGGAAATCTCAAACTATTTTGGATGATATTTCGTAAGCCTTAATTGCTTATACAGCTTGGTTCCTTCTATGTACTAGACAAGTGAATCACTGGCAAATGTTGGTTTTTCCTGGTCTCAGTTTTCGTGATCTGGGAATGTAACCTTGGAGTTTTGGCTCAAGTTGTATTTGGGTAGACATCCGTCTGTGACTGTAGTTTCTAGTAGTTTATCTTTGCTGAGTTCTAGTGCAATATCAGGATGAACTTAATTAGAATTAGCTTTATCTTCTACTATGAGAAGGCGTTAGTCAAAGCGTCTCTCTTTAGGTGAAGATGAAGTGGTGGTAGGTCGAGAGTGTCTGTCTTTTGTAGTCATTTGTTGAGTCTTTTGCCACTACATTGGTACTCCGTACGAGCCATAGCATCATTTTGAGGTTTAGATCCCAGTTTCTGCCAATAAGACTTTTGCTGGTCCACAATATAATCCAGGCTTTGTCTATGTTTTTTTTTTAAATGAGAATTCCAACAAAGCGTTTCATCTAGAGTTTGTTCGAGATATTTAACCTCCTTTGAGAATTCATCGAAGACTGTAGGTGGATTGAATTTGTCTTTTTTCCTCTTGTTAGAAAAAAACAACTATAGTGCTCTTTTTGGGGTTTACTTTAGGCCAACTTTATGGGACCAGCCACAAGGTTTAATGCCCTCTACAGAATATTTGAGATGGTCTCTTCGAATTTGCCTCTGATAAGTATTCCAATATCGTCTGCATAACCTTGGACATAAGAACCTTCATCACTGAGTACTTTTAGGAGTTCATTGGCTACGATGGATCACAGAAGTGGGGAAAGATCTCCATCCTGCGGGTATCCTTTCGCAGCCGTGACCCTATGTTTGCTACTGCCTAGTGAATAGTTTTTTTTTCTGTCTTCTGAATGCATTTCATTAAGTTAGAATTGTCTACTCCTGTGTATTCGATATATGTATCTGTATATTTGGGCGTATTCGGTGTTGTCGAAAGTCCCATCGCATACTTTTAGTGCTTTTTTGATCCTTAAGAGCATGGATAGTGAATTTACCTTGTTGATGGACATGGGCGCTCCAGCTCTAATATGTCTCTCAAGTATTTGTCCAAAATCGAATTCCTTGCCTTATAAAAAGTACCAAAACCCGTCCTCAGAGGATGGTAAATAATTCAATTAGAAAATAATTTCAATATTCAAGACCTTTGTTAGCAATGCAAAGACTGTATTAATACCTTTTCGAATGTCTGTCTCTACTTCCTTCTTTACAAGAACCTATAAATTATGTAACAAATACATCAGTCAATGTAGAAAGCCCACTTGATTGAAAATAAAAACACAGACATATGTATGTGTATGTATATAAATAGGGCCAAACCGAGTAAAGCAATTGAAAGGAAAATACGTTGCCAACCTCAAAAGGATTCATTAGTTAATTTAATTACAGATTGTTTTCTCTATTTCTTCTCTACGCACATAACAAAGAGGTGGACAATCCTATATACTCTGCTGAATAAATGCATTCATGGTATATCGTAACCACAGTATATTTCAGTTTGTACACACTTGAATATGCAAGTGCTAATTTAGTACTAAAATAATGATAGAATGTATTTTACGAAACAAACAGATTCTTAAATTTCTCCAAAATAAAAAATTTCCCTATATATTCCAATTATGAAAAGGACCTTTTTAGAAGCCAACTGGACTTTTGTACTGTGTGTGCACGCCAGAATAATTCTTACATCCTTGAAATAGAGAAAAAGAGAAAACGTTCTGCAACACGCAATATCGTATACCATACATATGTTTGCGTATGACTGACTTAAAGAACTCTATGGCACCACGGCTACAAAAGTCTTTCACATAATAATTTGTATTTTCACTTAATGGCGTTTTGCTTTTACCATTAATCACATTCCGCGTGTCCTAAAAATACACAAAAGCCCACCCGTTCCAATAGTTTATTATGGCCGTGGTACTATAGCGTGAATGAATATACATAATACATATGTATGTATGTATGTTGTGGACCATTGTTCCTGTGAATGAAAATGTTTGAATTTTCATGTTCGTCGAATTGAAAGGATTTTTGTTGTTTTGTCGTTTTTTTTTGTCAGGTAGATACATATGTATGTGTATATACCTTTTTTGGTTTTGTTCTATTTTACTTGTTTCGTGTCATTGCACGCAGTTGACTTATATATGGAACGGTAGGAGACCACTATGTGTGGACAGGTGTGAAAGAGGCGGTTTCAGACCGGTGGGTGGTTAAGCGTGTGTTATGTTTTTAATTGAGATATTTTTAGATACTAGATGTAATTGCTTTATCAGAAAATAAATAAAGTGTACGTGTATAATACATGTTCTCAAATGGAACCGATCCTGACCAAATTTATTCAAGCTGTTAAGCTTTATTTTTGAATCAAATTGGAACATTATTGAATGTCTAGTATAAAACTAATATTTCCTCTCGTATTTGACTTTGTGTTGCACATGTGCGAAATCTGCAAGCTGTTCTAAGTACATAGATATCTGTACATACCTCAACATATGAAAATGCTACAATCCATCTGGAAGCACACAATCCCTTGCCTTCAAAAAGTTTTTTTTTTTTAAAATACCTTACACATGAATGGATACAGTTTTAGCCAGCAATTCGAAATCGGGTTCAAATCGCGGCTTATTCCAGGCCACCACGTTAAGGTTTTTAGTCAGAAACTGGAAAATACCAAATTAAGCGTAATTCATAACATTACATTTCGAGTGCTTAATGGGTTTTTGAAAATAAGAAATTTCATTTTTTGTTACTACGACATGGCGCAGGATCCTCCCAAACCATGGGATCAATTGCGACTGCAAACAGTACATCAATAGAAGGCACTAGATTTACTTTATGTCATTAATGTTTCTGTCTTTGTTCATTGAATCGGTGCAAAACACTAATTCGCCTTGGCTGAGGACCGAAATGCAGCCCCAAATCATAAAACTTGGAAGAAATTTGTTTCATGCTAAGACGCAGTCTCTTTTAACATCTTCTCCTTGCTTTCGCCGTACGCCCTGGATATTGTCAGAAGGACTGACATTTATTGCCATTATTGCCATTATTGAAGATAAAGACTTTTCAGTCATTTTTGGTCCAGTTTGGACAAGTTTTGGTGAATCGCAACCACGGCTTTCATTCTAGACGTCATGGTTACTCTTTCTCGGGGTCTCCTAGTTAAAAATTCGACTGAATTCAGCCTTTTACCGTACTTTTAGTACATTTTTTTTTACAGATTTCTATTTTTTTTCTAAAATGCGATCTTCTTTTTCCACCTCCTTTCATTGTCTACTAATACCATTTATCCTGCCTCATGTTCCATACACTTAATCTTTTTAGGCAATTTCAAAACTGTAACATGACTGCATCCGAAAATTCTTAATCTGGTGGTTTTTAAAATTTGTCTAAAGAAAAACATATTGAGAATCTGGCAACGCTGCCTCTAAATCCCCAATACATGCGTAGGTTTGTGCATTTGCTATTTTTTTTTTTCTAATTTTTTTAATTATTACTTAAAATGTAATTTTTGAGGTACAATATGGAGGAGCCGATGCGATACATATCAAAAACTGTCCATACGTCTGTGTTGGTGTAGAGCTGCTAGCGACACTGCAAGCTGAATTTTTGCCTATGTGTTGAGCATAATTCACACTAAACCCCCAAGGCTAGGTCAGTTTTTCATATATTTTTTCAGTAACGACTGGACGCATGATGTTGATTTGTATTTGTATACCCTATCTAAAGTGCATATTAAGTTTGTCACACAGTGTTTGTTTAAAGCTTGTCTGTCGTTAGTTTATGGACCTTAAATTTTGAGCTAATACTATGTTCCTACCAAACGACGTAGTCAAATTTCGGCAAATTTCTCAAAACCTCCAAGGTTTCGCCATACATTTCCGTAGTTACGGAATTTCGGTAAAATCTAGTTGAGTAGTTGAGTTCATCCACCTGTGAGAGGTTGTCAAATAGAACAAGCCTACAGAGTGCGTTTGGTGTTCATTTAAATAGTTGTCAACATAGATTCTATTGGCTATTCTTTTGAATGAGGTCAAACTCAAAGGAGATAAGGTTATGTACTATAGATTCCAATTCTGTAAAAATAAACTCATACAACTATCTTTAAGATAATCTTACAACCAATCAACTTCCATAAAATTTGATGATCCAATATCGCAATATTCCTATTTGGAATGCATCACAGGCATCGTAATGAGCATCATTTCGCTTTAGTTGATAATTTTTCCAACTAAGGCATCGCTTTACAGCAACCATACATACATGCATGTATTAAGTATTTGAAATCCTTCTCTAATACAATGCCTCCTTAAGTCATTACGAGGTGTTAATATAATGGGGCCATCGTTATAGCATATACTCATAGAGGACACAAATGGCCATAGTAACACTGATGCTTCTTGTCCAGCTGTCTATGCGTTGGCCAGCCTGCTGGTCTTGTGTTAATTTCCATTTTTATCACAAAAAAGTTCACCCTTAATGCGTGTAGCCGCCAATCTATAAAAAAAAATACAAAAATAGAAGAAGAAACAGCAACGCACAAATAATAAAAATTTAATGCATTTTTATTGTCTACTTACGTTGTCCTCACGCGGAAAGGAGAAGAGAGTGAGGACTCTTCTACAGATTGTCTCGGGAGATAGTCGGATTATAGAAACGTTGAAGGATAGGGAGTCTCGGAACGTTACAAAACAAGATAGAGTGCATTATTATTTCAAGAGAGATGCCGGCGAAAATCCAGAGTGACAACATCCTCATGATCCTCTTGCACACACTTAAAAGGAAGTCTCAGCGTTCTTAGCCTCTGAGGAGCTTTTTGTTTTTTTCTTTTTCTCAATGAAGAGCATCCACGTGCAAATTTCCACTACTATATTCGAAGGAGCGTACCGAAGACTAGAAATAGGGATAAAAGTGGAAATAGTAGAACAGATTTCTAACACAGAAACGAAATCACATTTAAAGATGGTTTTAGGTTCTATTTCTGAAATAAAGATGCTCAATGCTTATTTTAAGCTGGTTGACAGGGATGAAAGAGGTTAGTGTGAGGAAGGTTCCGCTTTCATAAATCAAGACACTAAGGCGAATCCTATGCGAAAATTATGTTAAATTTATTTGGAGAATAAACCGCTGATACTTATTTTAATGAATTTATTCATAAGTTTATGAACTGTTCATAAACAGCTAACTATGATTCTTAAAATTAAACACATTGGATTAATGAAAATATTCATTATATCACAGAAAATGATTCATTAAAAAAACTTATGCACACCAAAAGAAAATACCATTGGAGAATATTCGTACGAAAATCTTCAGTGGCGATGGTGTAGTGGTATAGTTTCCGTGATAAGGTCCCAGCTACAACCAATGAATTTTCAAAGTAAGTGCAATTTTAAAATTTGGTGAAAACGCTCACTAAGAATATTCAACACAAACATGTAAAAGAATATTGTAAATTTACAGACGAAGCAAAAATCGATACAACAACGCGCCTATAGTTTGGACAACAACCAACCAATAACAACCCCACTCAGGGAGATTTGTGTAAAAACTAATTCCACCATTTGTTTCTCACCTCAAGATGATTTTCCTTTGAAATGCATGATAACAATGAATCTATGCAATGCAAAAAGTCTATGAACGTTTTCGTACAGCTAATGAATTTGTACGTAAACACTTTATGAATATCATTCATTAATTTCATGTTTTCATGAACAATTCATAGCTGTATGAATATATTCATAAATTTATGAACTGAGATTCATTATTCGTATGAATACGATGTTTAGCTCACTTTTAATTAGTTTTTGCATTGGTTTTTGTTCTTGGGTACGATATGCACGCCAAGCATTTCGCAATGATAGGATGCCTCGTTTAGCAGCCTGATCTCAGATGCTACCAACGAATCCGTCAGCTTTACCAATCAGCAATCAGCTCTAGTATTAAGCTGGCTTGTATTAGATGTTCCAAACGCCTGTATGTATACGTCTGAAACGCCACACCATTCCTCTGCTTACGGTCCCTTTTATTTCCTGTGTTCATTTCGCTGTAAAAAAGTCCTTGCTTCATAATTACCTTGGTCAGCTTTTGAATTAGTCTGCACCACCACTTTTGAGCGATACTATTAGAGGGTACGTCAATAACTGACTGAATGTACATATTTCAAATTAGTCATGCATTTTAAAAGTCAGAGAATGCATTTATTGAAATCATTTGAAGTCTTTGGAACCATAATTAAATAAAGGCTCTAAATCGGCTCTGAATCGTCCGTAATCTTACGAATATACACAATTGGTATTTTGCACCTGCACCAGTGATTACTTTTGACTCAATTTCGATGAGTTTTTGCTCACTCCATACAGTGTTGGTAAATTTACATTTTCAAGAGAAAAACCGTAAAAAAAATACGATCAAAGGGGAAAAGGGAAGAAGTATTTTTTAGTGTAATTATGAGAAAAATTCCGTCAACTCGAAAAAAGAAGCAAATATTTGAATCTCGACCAGAAATTTTGTCGACACAAAAAAGTGTACCAATATAAATTGCCGGTAAATACAATAAATCTACTACAGAAGAGTATTTCCTTAAACATTTTTTTCTTTTTCGTTTCTTTAAGCGGCTCATACACACCACACTTGTGCGCGCACTTGTGTCGGTGCTCTTAAATATGTGCTATATATATTGGTGTACACACCGATTTTTGTGCCAGTCACGGTCCGAGTAAAATCAAAATACATAGTCGTACATATCATAGCTTGATTTATTTTTTAATGTCGGCGTTCCGATCAGTGCGATGTGTATGGTGAAGGTCACACTTGTCTCATGAGACCAGGGTCCGCACAAGTGTGATGTATATGGACTGCTTTACATTGGCCAGCTACTCGCTCTTGCTCTTCATATCGTCCATATAGTCCATAAAGAATATTTACTTGTTTTTAATCACAAAAGTGCTTATAAACAAACCTTATTTTTCCAAGAAAGCTTTAAGGAAAAAAAAGGGAAAAACAAGATGTTTTCGAGGTAAAAACCATCCCAAAAACATACTAACACTGGCTCCATACATAAGTACGTAGACGAAAAAAATATGACATAAGATCGCGTTTACTTAATGTGATTGTGGCGCAGATTTCAACGCATGTTTAATACAACTGAAATTGGGCCTTTCGTTTTACTCATTTAAAGTCTTTAAATTTGTTAATTATATAATTACATTCCACTCTATATAGATTGACTTATTTATCAGACTTACAACATATAAGAATTTCATTTTATCGTTTGTAGGATTCATATACGATTGATTTACAATATTAATCGGACTATGGATAAATTGCATTCACTGAAGGCAGAAAAACATAAAAGAGTGCATTCTTTTTAAATTGTACAATCTGAACCAGCTTCACTTTACATGAATTTAAGTGTGTATATTTAATTTGTGGGTGCCGTGGCGCAGTGGTTAGTTCGTCGGACTACTACGCAAGGGGTTCCAAGTTCGAATCCCCACCTCTTCCGAGTGTCTGACAAACATTCAAGAGTATAATAGTCATGAGAAAGCTTCTCAAAAACCCCTCTGCCCTTCGGATACGGCATAAAACTGTAGGTCCCTTCTGTACATGTAAAAATGTGTACCACGCACAACATGTACAGTTGTGAGTAGCTAGGTCTTGGCCCTCTAGGGGCTGCTTACGGCCTGATATTTATTTTTTATTTGTTTAAAATCAAATAAAAGGGTTGAAGTTAGTTTATAACCTCATGTACGTCCACTTTTTATATCGCTTCTTTCCATCTATCTAAGGATAAATTTTGATGAACCATAACCTTTTGTGAATTAATTAAACATTTATTTTTATAACTTAGTTAATAAACTATCTTAAAAATAAACCGCAAATAATAACGCTCTTCCGAAATCATGCCTATGATTTGTCATTACCGTAAATTCATAAAATGACAGTGACAACAAAGAAAGGCGCGTTTACCTCCTTACAGACAACACCGTTTAAAATATGTTGATGATGACTCATTAAAATAATTTTTTTCATCATTGTCTTAACTCGCAAACCCATCGTTAATCTATTTTTATATTACAGTTTTTTTTTGTAACTTAAAAAAAATCGTAATTTTAATCCTGATAATTCTTGGACCTAACACTCTTTAAAGAGAAAGAAGTAAAAATAACTAGCCCTCGCTTTGTTGCGACGGTGGTTTCGTATTTTTTCTTCATTAACAACGTTTTTGTGTGAAATCACCACTAAATTGCTATAGTGATTCCCAAATGGGTGCTAAAATGCCTAAACGCTCGTTACTCATTCCGAAATTCAGGAGAATTCCAGGAAAAAGATGTCAAATTATGGGTGCATGTACTTTGTGTACTATAATTTTACCATAAATATTGTATGGAAGTGCTCTTAGTTGAGACATTTTTGAAAGCCGTTTCAAAACATATGGAAATGCTACAATCCGTGTGTGAAGCATCGTATGATACCCTATACCATTAGATCACTTTCTCGTGCCCTCATATTAACCATGGGAAAATATATTCCTCTTGAAAAAATAAATGATCAGTCTAGCAGCAACTGGTGCTTTCCTAGATGGATTCCTCTTCCTAACCTTCATCGTCATCTACAGCGCAGTCTTTCTCACGAGTTTCAGTTTTAGCACGCGATAAGTTTATATCCTTATGATCTCACTTGTCTTTTTAGCTCGAAATCCTTGAGTGAAGCTTCTTCTTTTGAAAGGTGTCACAGAATTTTGCATATCACAGATGTGTCATATGCATATTTATAATGATGTGGCCTAAATACCAATTAAATAGAACACAAGAACTACTGGATAAAAACCCTGCAGATATTACAAGAATTTTGTCAATCAGTACTGGTCACTTGGAGATCCTTGGGCGATTTTTACGATTCCTTTAGAGTAGCCTGGTGATTTTACCGATTCTTATGTCATGGCATCGAACTGCGGCTAGCATTCTTGCCTGTCAGTCCGCTGTGGGCGTGTCCAAGATGAAAGTTATTGGATGAGGGTTTGAATTCCTGGTAGACGATATAAAGGCAAACTTTTACCCAAATAACTTCATCGAAATCGTCTGTAATTGTGGGTACTGACAGAAAGAATTGAATAATAAGATCAGCTCGATCACATTTCTCTTCCAATTGTTTCCAAGAATCAATGTAATAAGCGTCAGAGGTGGGCATATTTTAAATTGAATAAGTCACCTCATCTCGTCTTCAAGATTTTAAACTTTTGATTTGAGGTCAAATGAGGGTTACTGTCTGCGGAAAAAGTTAAAAGATCTCTAAAACCATGGCAATCTTAATAATCCTGAGAGAAGAGTAGTAGAACAATCTTTGGCATCTTAACGGAGACTGACTGTGGGGAAGAATTTCTCGAGATGTGATGCCTCTTGGGTTGTCCATTCGCTCGATGTAGTTGAGTCTGCATATCTTGACTTTTTGGACTACATCCACATCCTCGTACAGCTAATCTTCGCGGTCGTATCTCCTTCTCTATTCGCCCTTCTCGCATAAAGCACCTAATATCCGACGAAGTGTTTTTCACTCGATGGTGCCCAATATTTGCTCAGCAAGACTGGTAAGATGAGCGTTAATTTCGTCCGTCGATATAAGAGTTTTGAACACAGTTCTTTTGCCAAACCGAAGTTGCAACGGTTTGCTAGTGTTATTATTCGTCGGATCGCTACAAAAGTGTCACTTGTAAGATTTACTATCTCGAAATTATAGTTATCAACAGTGACGTTCTGCCAAACGTTTTTTCATCATAATAAGATCACAGATATTTTAAGAAATCTATTATCTACTAGTGCGCACAACTCTTGAAAGAATATTTAAGTATCTTTAATTCCTTTTCTCTATTTTGCTTCGTTTCTTCTTTTCCTCAGCTCGTCAGGTCACAAGAGTAGGTCAATCAAACTTTGCCGTTTTTCATTTTACAAAAAATCACGTATTGCAAATGAAATTTTTTCCAAGAAAGTAAGTGCAAAAAATAGTGAACAACAACCCTGCAAAGTACAAGGACTGCTGCTCCTGGAAAGAGAGAGAGGAATTTGGATGGTTTGGCAGTCAATGGAAATGTGCAGGTGCAGGTGGCTGTAATGTGCAAAAAAATTACTCTACTTGAAGTTCGATATATTTTTTGTCTGCTTTTTGTTCATATTGTTAAAAGTTTTTTTCTTATTGTCCTCATTGCAAGGGATTTTCTTCTTTCATTTTTTTTTTGTGAATGGGAAAAAAATATAGAGCGAGTCTTGGAGGACAATGAAAAAGGATGAGAGGAGAAAATGCTTAAAGTCGTGTAAAATACGGGACAGTAAGCATTCTAGGTTTGCTTCTCTCTTTTTAATATTGCGAAGAGAGAGTCCTATTTTATTCCTTTGCCATGGTATAGATAGGTACATATAGGTATATTCTTTACTTGAAATTTTGGAGAAAAGTCAGACATCTCTTGCTTGGCATACTGCACAAGGATTCATCGTGTCGTCGTTATCGTTGTGTATTGATGAATATTCGTGAAACGTGTCACTGTGCTGTTCTCATTTTGTCATTTTGTTTTTTTTTCGTGCATTTTAACAGTGACATGGTAAAATGAAAATGAGATTTTAGCCCGAAGGGTAACTGAGATAATACTGCTGTTGGGATAGAAGAAAGGATTCATTACTGTGTGTCCTCATTGCTGGGCATTACTTTCATTTTCATTAAATTCATTAACACAAAATGCCGAGGCAAAAAAGAAAAACCAGAAGAAAATAAAACAATAGAGCGGCCTTATAAAATTCAAGCTCAGAAGAGAATAGATTTATTTTACAAATGAAATATGTATCGCTGAAAGAATCGGTTATAGTTTGCAAACAACTATGGATTTTTTTTTTGGTTTTTTTGAAATTTAGTCATATGCAAAGGAACCGGTTAACTCATACAGCAAGTAGAAACTGAAAAACTAATTATAATGCCATTAACATTTTTTCCTGGTTCCACGTTCAAAGAGTACTTCTATCACGGAGAAGCTTAACACAATCCCTTTGCCCTTCGGATATGGGATCAAATTCTTACCCTTTTTTTTCTTACAGTACAATCTCGACGCTCAAGGCAATCCCTCATAGATGCAGGTTTTGCCATCATATCTTCGTGTTCTAGGATTCTCTTCTCCTTCGGTTCACAGTGTTTGGTTTTGTCCTCGTAGCGCCTAACAGACCTGTAAAGTACTTAAGAATTGCAGGACTTCAGTCCTCTCAAGTACAAGTACCTAGTACTAGAAACCTGGTATTTTTCAAGAATTTAGGTGTAGTGTACTTCAGCAGTACTTCCAAGTACTTGAGCCGTACTTTGTTTCCCATGTTTCAAGGGAATTGAAGAACTGTACGAGTACCTACTTAAAAGTCCTGCTCAAGTACTTGAAAGTACTGCTCAAGTACGTAGCAAGTATCAAGTATTGCGTAGTTAAGTACCAAAGTACTTGAGATGAAAATATTGGTACTTGGCTTTTTCAAGTACCAGTATCAGAGTACTGAAGTACAAGTACGAGTCACGGTACTGGTACTTGTACTTGACGTTTTACAGCTCTGCTCCTACCTTATACCGTTGGGGGAATCCCATGCTCCCACCGCTGATAGCATGAATAGTATCAGCCTCCTTAAGGTTATTGCATCAGGGCATTCCACCAGCACTTGTTATGGTGGTAGTCCCGGAAGCTTCCGTGTCCTCTTAGGAACTGTGGAGCCCATTGCATTGATTGCCTTGCTCACTGCTCCGAGCAGGTTTCTTATTGGCTGACTTGGTCCTCCAATACTTCGGATAAGCCTTTATTGCTAGATCTAGATGGTCTTTAATTTTGAGTCTATGGCCAAGCAGGACTCCTAAGTATTTTATGTAAGGCTTTGACTGGATATTGTTGCCAACTTCCTGCATAGGCAGGCATTCTTGCGACTGCTTATAAAGATAGCATCTGTTTTGTGTTCTGATAATTCCAGTCCTGATGAGTGCACCAGTGTCTCCGCGTATGTCCACTCCTCTGGGGCCCACAGCAAATTGCAATGCATCTAGAGGAAGTCACGAACTGGTATTGATTTTGGACTGGCGCCATCATTGGTTCATACTTCTTTGAGAACCCCTTTGGCCAGACCATCACCGCCAACAGTCGGGGATAACCAATTTGTTTGGTCCTCAAGTGAATGATATAGACATCGACGACATGTGGTTTCAACAGGACGGCCGGCGCTACGTACCATGCAGCCCGTGCCACAATGAACCTTTCGTACGGGCGATTTCCGAACATAGTTCTCTCATGTGGAGGGGATAAGAATTGGCCATGGTATAAAAACATGCAACGTATCCTAGCTTTAGATATAAAATTACAAAATAATTAGAGGATAACATACTCTAACAAGCCACTAAGAAGAAGTCTTCCTTTTTCTGATTCGCTCTTATTAATTAGAAAAAATTCTGTTTTATTTTTAATTACAAGACAAAAGAAAAGAAAATTGAACAACAATCACAAGAGCACTATGGACAAGGATGCACTAGAACAATAAAAACAAAAAAAAAACAAGAAAATCAATATCCTTGATAGATGATTACTTCCTACTGCACAACATTGCAACTTAACCTTAGAATGGACAATGGGGCACAGAGCAGAGAACACGAGCTCTTCTTACAACAAAACACAAGGACACTCGATGCACACTTGGTCCTTTGACAATGCTGGTGTCCACTCTTATAAGACAATCTTACTTTTATTATTTCGTACCATCCGACCTACTTGCAGCTTAGGTCTACAATTAGTGCCCACCTTTAGTATGACCTTTTACAGAAAAAAAGGGCTCAGTGTCTCTTGTTCATCAGAAAATTTTCTTTCTAGTACAACCCTCTTATGGACGCCAAGGTAATCAGTCTGTCTCTCAAGTGAGACATAGAAAATATAATGGTGTTAGAACGAACCAAGTGCACTGTGCATTGCAAATTTGCAAACAAGCAAACATAGGATGCTTGAGCTTGACAGGGTGTGCACTCAATTTGCCACCCACTGATGGATGTAGGTCCTTAAAGAAAGGACAAATGAACGCAAATAAGGATCATCCATTCTTGAGACACACTCTCTTTGGATGTCACTACAGCTAAGAAGGAATATAGTAGCATCCAAATGAGTTGGAGATGTTGACCGTGTGCATGAATAAAACATATGTGTCAGTCAATCATATAGAGGTACATAGGTACAATTTCAAGGATATGCTAGGTGAGTATTCCACTGGTGATTCGCCATATATGTATGTACATTTACCTATTTAGTGTGAATTTAACTGAATGTTTATGTCAATGTTTGGCAGGTACGTTGATGGATCCTTTCGAGAGGTGGAGCGGACATCGGTCCAGAAAGTGATCACCATCGTATGGTAGCTAGCACTGCTAAATAACCCCAGGTTCAATACTGACAGGCTTAAAGTTCTCCAAGTGCGCCAACAGTTTAGGGACCACCTTGCCCCACAAGCAATTAGCAAGTATGAAAAATGCTTTTGCAACCGGGGCAAGCACCTACGTCGGTCAGAGGCAGAAACACCATCACACATGGCTTTCTGCAGATACCTGGAGACGGATCGAAGAGCGTACTGCAATAAAGACTCGGATTTCAGCCGCCTCAGGAGTGGTGAAAACCGAGCTAGAAACCCAATATCGTGGGAAGAACAAAGAAGTGCAGCGTAATGTGAGGTATGACAAGCGTCAGTACATCGGCACACTGGCTTCAAGGACTGAAGATGCAGCGAGAAAATGCAACAGTAGGACTGCTTATAAGTAGTATTACTGGGAAGCTGAATGGTTGTCGGAACTCCTAACAATACTCGGTGAAGAGTCCAAACGGCAGCCCTCTAATTTTGGATGAGGATCAGCTCGTTAGATGGAGAGATCATGGTTAGATGGAGAGATAGGCGATGTCGGTATGCTCTCAAATTGAAACGAGTACTCCGAAGCAACGAATTCCCGAATCCGCACAGCACATCCCAGTAAAAACGAAACATATCTGCAATCAGGTCCCTCAAGAAAAACAAGGCGGTGGGTATTTATCCTTTCGTGCTGGATTCTCCTGCATCGACCACATTAACACCTTATTGATCATAATCGAGCAATGAGTTGAGTACAGGTCTCCGCTGTTAATCGACTTTGAGAAGGCTTTCGACAGCTTGAATAGAGATTAAGGATGCCATCTAATTGGCCTTGCGCAGGAGAGCTATGCCAGTAAAACTCATAGCTATAATCTAGCTACGTATGAGGGGAGTAAGTGTCACGTCTTGCACAATTGTAAGGTAAATTTGAAGTCCTAAGTGGAGTTAGTGGAAGGAAACTATGGAATTCGCTGGACCATGACATCTTACCTTAAACACCTAGACTACGCTGATGTTTGCCTACTTTCACAGTGGGCAATGGATCTCCATCTTATGGTCCAGAATCTAGAAGGTGAAGCAAACAGAGTGGGGATCAAAATTAACACATCCAAAGCCCTGAGCAGTTCAAACACCAGCGGACACGAAGTTGACCCCTTAAACGTAGAATCGGTGTTGCTTTATGGATGCAACACTTAAAAGGTGGACACTATGCGTAGATAAATGTTTATGAACCATCTTGAGGATTTTTTGGTCGAATCGCGTCTCCAACGAACAGCTTTATATGAGAACGGGCCAGGAGCATATAAATATTACTATACGAAGGAGAAAGTGGCAGTGGATTGGGCACACCCTGCGGCGCGAGGACAAATCCATTGCGAAATGCGCCATGCAGTGGAATCCGCTCATCCAAGCGGGCAGAATGCTCTAGGCAAACATGGCTCAGGACAGTCGAGGAGCAATCGAGCTCTTTGGAAATGAGTTGGAGAGAGAACAAGATTGCGCGCAGGCCTATGCCCCCCGAGGGGTTAAAGGACTAAAGTAAGTAATTATTTATGAACTTCCTACAAAACTTTATGCCCATCACCAATTACTATATAAAGACGACACCAACCAGTGATACATCTATGAAGAGGTACCTATCCGCGATTGAATTATTTACTTCAATTAACCCTTTTGCGAGGAAAGCCTCAATTGATTGAAAACTAACAAATAAACAAGATAAAAGCAGTAAAAAATAGCCCGACCAAAGGCAAAGAGGTAAAATCCAATCAACTTGCACAAATCTACAGAATTAGTTGGACTCTTTCTCAAATACCCTCCTCCATCAATACGTACATATGGGTGTATGTATGTATATCCTTGGTCTGCAAAAAAAAAAGGTGAACCTAATCAATAGCAACTAAAACGGCTGATAGTTATCTAAAGCTAATTCTACTCGTTGTACTCGTACTTTGGTCATATGATCCTATATAGGTACTATGTATCGCTGCACGTACCTACATATATGAAGCTCTGTTGTACTCACCGTTTAAACTGTAAAAAAAAATCCCTCAAAAATAAATACCTAGTTCTCAGAATAGTTTTTTATTTTATGTTGACAGGTGGCAGGCTAGTGGCCGGTAGTAGTAGTCGTCGGTCTCAGTGGAGATGTAAAAGAAGGCGGCGATGAGTATGGGGGCATTCTACATACATAGTAGTAGTGGAGTACACAATTTTGTTATTCTCCTAAATTTCCCTGACCATTACGTACAAAGGACCTTTGTGTGATTTTACCGATTGTATAATCGGTGAGGCAAAGGGTGACGAGAAAGGAATACTCTATATGAGTAACGTTATATGACTGCAGAGTTTTTTTTTTTGGTGAAGATAGTGTTGCCATCGGAATGCACTTAAAAGTTATCAGAAATAGTTTCGTGCTTGTGGTTAGGAAATAAATCTATTCAGTTGTGGGTAGTGAGTGTCAGCTTTTGAAATAGATTTAAATTTTGAAATTTTATTTTTACGCTCAGTAATCGGACGTACCAATTTTGTAGATTAATATTTTTGCAGTTAATATTTTGGCTAGGCTATGGAGTTTTAAGTTGTAATTAAATTATTTGCAAAGTATATTGCGGCGAAGGTTATGTTAAGATGCTTTAATTCGATTTACTGTAAAGAGTGGTGGCGAATTTCTGAAAATTATTAATCGACTAATTCTTCGTCAATACCTACGTTCAGATTTTTGGGCTCCAAAATCATTGTTTTTTTTTTTGTCATTGTATTCTTTGTATACAAACAAGGATGATACATTACATTTTTCTGTCTACATAAAGAGACACAACAGTTGTCGACAAAAGTGCTAGATTTTAGTACGGAATTCTATGCACTATATATGAACACGTATCCGCATTTTAAGTGGGAGAAATAATTCAACGGTTTACTCGTTTCGATGGGATGTTCTATTCTTTGTGAGTGGAATGTGTGATATGAATCATGAAAAGAATATGAAACAAAAAAATATAACTCAAGAAAAATTAGTACTCAAATCCGTTGGTCAAAAATGTGAACGGCATTCATACAGATATGTTTACGACTAGAGGTCTTGATCTCCGCAGCGACGGGTACCCATATTTTCGGTTATTACTCGGGTACCTTAGCACGAGGTATCCAAAAGGTGTTGGGCAATTGACTCGGTTTCTTAAAACAATGATTGTAAACATGTTCCTTTTTTTAGTTTTGATCAGAAATTTGACATATTAATATGTTATTGGACTAGATGAGTCGTTTAAAGGATAGTTGTAGCCATCGGGTAACCGTGACCCGATATTGTCGTGTACCTGATAGGTGTCATATCGCTTTAACGGGTATTAACCGAGTAGGAATAAGAGCACTAGTTACGATATTCATAGATAATTGTGTACGACTATACAGAAATGTGTAAGCCACGGATTTCATAAAGAAAATCTAACCTTTTTCTCACTGTTTTTGGTAAATACAACATAAAATGTGTACTGTGCTACATTATGGGTCCAATCTCTCCAGCAGGATTGTCATACAGCAATAGCAGAAGGTTGCGTGTGATTAACACGATTTCCAGTCCGCTCAAGGTTGAGCTAATCTTATTTTCATGGTTTAAATACATTAATTTGGCCAAAAGATTCTCCTAGAAAAGTTTCTTAGAATTAATAGGGGTAGACTAGGCTATCTGCCTGATAATAAAATGGACACGAAATGGGCAAAAAATTGTCTACTACAAACCACAAAAGGTATTAAAATTCATCCTACAACGGCCACACTTCTCGCCACCATGCTGCTATACAAATCGAAAGCTTTAGGACGAAAAAAAAAAAAAAATAATCACCGCGCGCCATTTTCCAATTTGCTGAAGTATTTGTAAATGCGGATGTTTTGTTCTTTTCAAAGTGTTAGTATGTACTTTATATCCCTCTGCACTGGTGGCAGAGAATTCAAGCAGATTTCATCCTTCGTCTATATCCCTCCAGGACCCGACCCCAAAAAACCATCGCACTTTTAGTGAGGAGACTGTACTGTTCTACTGGGGTTAGTGTGCCATTTGTTGTATGTATATACGTGTTACATAACAATCCTCACTATCTCACTTCCTAGTCATCCGTCTCTTTCTGGCTTGTTGTTTTATACAGAGAATCGCTCACTCTTTAAAGCTCAAAAGTGTGGTGGTGCATAGACCGTATAATACGCATTTGGCATAGCATCACACCCAACAACAATGGCCACAAAGAAAAACTGCTGATGTCCTTCTTCCATTAGGACGACTGAATAAAAACAAAAAAAGGAAACACTTTTCGGACTCGTTTATAGTGGTCCACTATGATGTGTACACACTCTTGGAATGTCGCTACACAAGGATGTATTTCTACACATTCACAAAAAACGAAACACACATACAGGTTCATATAAATTCAGAAATGTGCGCACTCCCCATCTACAGTAATTCGCTGAGAAAGAGAGTAGATACGAACCAGTTGTACAGAGAGAACAACAGAAAATGGGTGATATAACAAGGAGTTTCAGGGTTGAAAATTAAAAAAAAGAAAAAAGGACGACTGAAAACAATTTTAAAGACATAGTGGTCAGGTTGGAAAAAGTTTTGCTGCTCCGATGCTGCTGCTGCTGCTGCATCTCAGGGTCGGGCATTAAGAAAATTCCAAGAAACTCATCTTTATTTTTGGTTGTATTTAGTCCTTTTTTGAGATTTTCTTCATCCTTGAGGGTTTGTGGCGTCAAGTAGAAAGAATTGCTTTATTCTTTGATTTCGATTATACCTGCACATATTTGGCGAAAGGAAGACTAAGGTTAGGCAACAGTGGAATTGGTTTTGGTCAATTTTTTCGTTGCTTTGTGAGTTTGCTGTTAATTTGTTCCTTGAATTATCCTATTTTTGGTGAGTTTTGCAAGGGTAAATGTACAGTTTTGTGACAAAGTTTATTACATATTATAATTTAGATTCACTGCATGGGCGGTTAAGTTTTCTTTAGATACATATACATACATACATACATATGAATGTACAGTGCGACCTCAATAGAAACAACTACCTAGTAGAAATAGCAGTTCGGGCAGTTGCGTTAATGGAGTTTGTTGAAACAACCGATTAAAAAAAGTATAAGGGGCTAAAAGTTGACGATAAAAACACGATAAAAGTTAAACACATATGTACAGTGGATCACGCTTTTTTACTCACCCCTTATTTAAAAAATTCAAACGAGCATGGCTCCTGAACGAAAAAAGTTATCAACAAAATAAAAACGCTGAAAAATTAATTTAGATTTAAACTTAAACAAAACAGTTTAATTAAAACTTCATGTCATCGTTTAGGATCCATACTCGTTTCAAGTTGTAAGATTGGGGTGGGTCAAATAAACTGTGAGCCACTGTACTTACTAGTTCGGGAAAATAGCGGCAAAATATGTAACTGCCCAGGTAAAGCAAAAGTAAACAAGAAGTGAAAATATTTGTTATACAAAAGTTGGGTTTATCAAGTCACTTTTTTTTAAGTTGCAATTACTGAGTCAATAATATGATTTTAGGTGTTGCTTTAGTCAAGGAGTTGCGCATATCTAGGTTTGCTTTTATTGAGGTCACACTGTATTTTCACATATTTTCCTAAGAAAATACTACATTTTAATTATTATTTAATGTATAATTTAATATATAATCAAAAGCTATCACTTTTGTCTGATTAGAGACTTGGAACGCTCAAGCTTAGTCAATTTCGTGGAGCAAAATGACCACTTCCAGTTTGGTGTTTCTCTGTCTTCAAAGCCATGTCAACAAGTTGCCATGAGTCTGTGCAACTTACTTACGTTCTGCAGTACTCACTTACGTTAAGTGCTGGTAAAAATGAGTGGGCTTTTCTTCAAAATTCGGGTCCGTGAAGATTTTTAGTGTGAAGACCAAAATATAAGACGGAACACCTATGAGTCTGTCCGTTTATTACAGCTTTGTAACTTTGCAACCGTTAAACATGGAGGGCTGAGACATGTAGACATTATGTAGGGCTGTTCTACATTATGTATAAGCCAGTACAAAATTTTGGCTCCACGAAAGTGACAGCTTGTGTATGTTTAAGTTTTAGGCTGTTCAACTGCTTCGACACTGGATTAATTACCCTGGGGTAATTGCACCAGTGTGTGATGGTCCATTCAATGAAATAATGGTGAGAATATACCTAACGCAATTAGAGTTACTGTGTTAGTGCTTTAACAAAGCATCATACGATTTAATAAATAAAAAAAATTAACAATAAAATTTTTGGAAAAAAAATAATTTTTAAAGGGAGTAAAATGGATCAAAGGGAGTACAGGAGTATATTCTACGAGAAGTTCGAATAATCCTTTAGTAGTACAATCGGGTACCCTGATGCTTTATCAATTTTTTTTTTTAATATGTGTGTATATGTGCCTAAATTATGGTTATGACATCTTAGCAGAGTTGTGAAAAAAGTATTCTTTTACGCCTGATTGAAGAACTGAAGTATACGGTTACCCGATTTTCATATAAAGGGTGATTCATTTAGATCTGTTTTTGAATAGGTTTTTACATGTCACTCGTAACTGGCCACATGGTGTCGGTTAATTTTTATTCAGTATTGGTTGACAAATCAAGGCTCTCACCTCAACAACATCTCCCAATTATTCAGCTGTTTTATGAAAATCAGCGTTCTGTGAAAACGCTGTGTGCTTCTAGCATCATATCGTGTATGTACATCATCGATCTTTAAGTCCTTTATTGCTTTATGCCATTATGGCCATCCAGATCGTGTCTTTGAGCTAATGTGAAGTCATTATTACTCGCGTGATTCCGTAAATTCCGGTCGCAACGCTGGAAGCAGTGGATCTGAAGATCGAATCTCAAAATGGACCATGGGCAACATTTAGACGAAGTTATACTATGAAAGTAAATGTTAGACACTGTTCTTTCAGGTCATAAAAAAGTTCCTACTATTCAAATTAATTTTATGTGTTTTATTTGAAATCAATAAAAATAGGTCTTAATGAATCATCTAATACAATAAAAGCAATACAAAATAAGACTATTTATATGTATAGTCTGTTATAGCTGACTCTTCTACGATGAAACAAGAGATTGATTGTTCTTGGAAATATATATGTAATGTAATTCTGTAGTGCATTTGATATGCATAATAGAGCGATCTCTTCTAATTGGATGGTATTCATTGTATTAGAAACAAGTTAACAACCAAATCCGCAAAATATGGATAGACTTTCATCCTGGGGTTCTTAATTATCCTTAAACTAGAAAGGTAAATGAATTCTCTACTTAATTTTGCTCTTGTTCTAGAAACAAGATCAAACGGTCGAAACGATAAATCACTTTGAATCCACCCTTGACTCTATCGCGCCTGTGGAAAGAATATAAACTTGTTACCTAATTTATGATTTTGTTTTCCAACTGCGGCATTTGTTCTGGTCTGGGCTTCCTTGTTTTGCCAGAAAAAGAAATAATTTATAAAAATAAAACAAAAGCCAGTGCGCCTCTGCTGTTGTTCCTTGTAATATTTTATCAGAGTGGTAGCAAGGACATCCGTTGCATTGCTCATAAACATATAGTCAGAAGCACCGTGCAAATGAAATTTGCCTTTTTTTCTATTTTGTGCGGCACGTTTGGAGTTTATTTTCTATCTTTTTTTTTGTGTTTCTAACCGGATCTTTGGGATGTGCATCCTTTTTTTTTTGGCGACACATCTTTCTCTGCATTCATTTTTGCACTCATATTCAGTAGGACACCGAAAGTGAAGCACATTATTTCGGGAAATAAGGACACATTTTCATTCATCCAAATAAAAGGATGAAATCTTCTTGGTCGCATGAGGAAAGGTCAGCAGGTGTGCAATATATCCATCTAGAGAGGGAAAAAGAAATTTCAAAGGCCTAATAATAGGAGATCTGCAGTTTTTAAACTTGGGGCAACATTTAAGAAGTATATATGTATATAAATTTTACTACAACTTTGATACAACGGCTAAAAAGACAGACGAGGACATGGGTCTTTCGATCCAAAGTACAATAATCTTTGCATATTTAACAATTTCGGATTCAAAACAAATAATTATAAACTAAAGGAGCATAGTATAGTAAAGAACAGACGAAATTGGAGATATCTATTCAGGATACAACTATGTTTTGATTTCAATTTGAAGTGATTGCACGTTTGGCTTCCTATGGTTTAAGTGGTAATTGTTTTTAGAGGAGTTCGAGGTCCAAAGTGGGTTGAGACAAGGTTGCATTCTTTCACCAATACTATTCCTTTTGTTGATTGGCGATGTACTACGTGCAGCATTTTTGAACCGGAAAGCGGAGGAATTCGATGGACTCTTACATCTCAACTGAAGCGTATTGACTACGCTGACGATATATGCTTACTTCCTCATAGAATTATCTCAATCAAATGACAGCTGATGTGGAGAGAGACAGGCGTCGTCAGGCTGAAAATTAATACGGCAAAAACTAAAGTTACCAGCCTTGGTACAAGCTCATCAGGGCAAATATGCAATCCTGGACAACCGGTAGAGCGAGTGGATAATATCCTCTTTCCTATCGTCTCGACGCACGGTCTCGTCCCAGAATCTTCAAAGCAAAATCTGCGTTCGGTATATTGTCCAAGGTATGGCGAGGCAATGAAATCAGCTTAAGCACCAAGCTAAGACTGTTCCGCTTCAACGTCATTTCCGTGCTGCTTAATGTATGTAGCACGTGGAGAGTGGCCTTGAAAATCACAAGAAATTTACAAACGTTGTGGAACACGTGACTGTGTAGCAGCATGGATTTTCTGGCCCAACGGTGAGTTGGGCTATCTATCTCTAATGAACACCTCTACGAGAGAAGGGGTCAGGAACCTCTTACCTATAGCAGGAACACCTAAAATGCCAGTGGATTGATCACACGTTCCTAAAAGGCGACAGTTCCATAGCTAACCATCCTATGCAATGGAAATCGTTAACCCAGGATGGCAGAATACCCGGCGATCTGAAAAGAACACGGCATAGAACGGTCGAGATGGAGGAACAGCAGTTGGGAAAAAAATTGAGGAGAGCTGCGGCACATTTACAGAAACCGGAGCTAGGGCTCACAAGGGAATTCAGGACATAAGTAAGTAAAGTAAGAATCATAGGTTGAGTACGATCAGCAGTCATATAAGAAGATGAGACGAAACCGGAATTTCCAGAATTTTTAGAAATTCATCGCTTATCAATGAATACTAAAAGTGTGGTGAAATCTGAGGCGATTTGAGCAAATTCATAAAGTAATCCAACAAATCTTTATTTTAAGGACTCTGGTGTTATATTCTTTAAACAAGTTTTAGCACGAGACACACTTATAGGTTAAGTGTTCCGTCTGCTAAGCGCCGAAAAACCCAAAAATTTATAATAGGCAGTTTAAATAGGTATTAGTGGACCCATTAGCAATGTCACTTAACATGCAGCTTCATCTTCTATCATGTTATTCATTTAGTATCTAATCTTTGTAGCGCTGGAGCTCCACAAAAAAGTCCTGACAACTCCTACAACACACCAAACATGATCCTCCTCACTACAAAAAAAAAAAAAAGGAGATGTGGAAAACCTGTACGAAAAACAAGGATCAAAAGAACGATATCTTTTACTCTTTTTACCTTCCGTCCTATTTTCTCGAATTTTTGTCCTTCCATATCACTAGGCAACATCAAAATCCCAACTGTATGGGAATGCATTGAAATTGCCAATATGAAATTTATTTTTGTTCCACCAATGATATGTACATACATATGTGCAATATCCGTGCATTTATGTAGCATGTACTTTGTACATACATATGTAAGTCAATAAAATAGCAAATATATATTTTACGCAGGGAAGAATGTGTGGCGGATCCTTACACATCACGCTGTTTACTCCATATAGCGATGTGCACTCTTATAATATATTCGTTCGCCAAGGAGCAAATGCCATATCTACAAAACTTAGGCGAGTGAAGGAATCTTTTTCAGTATAAGATGGCCGGTGAATATACATATGCTCACAGAGGTTTTACTCCTTTATGAATTGGAATCCTAAAGAAAATGATTATTTTTTTGGTTTTGCCTTCATTCTGTGGATGAATTCCTTTGCTAGGGATAAACTCACTCGCTTATAGCCTTTTTATAAAATAAGAAAGAAGACAGGAGCGGGTGGTTACAAAAGTAAACCAAAGGGATATTAGTTGAAATATTACATTTCAGATAGACATAAAGTGCATTCATAAGAAACGGCGGAGGCGTATGACGAAGGAAAAAATCAAAAAGGATATGCGATTTTCTCTGTGCGATAAGGAGCGAATTCAAAATATGTAATTTATGTTGTAACTTTTACACTGGCCTCCCAGGAACCTAGAGAGAGTTATTATTCAAACAATCAAACTGAGAGAACTTCAGCTTTTCTGACACACGCCTTTTGGTGGGCGTTCCTTTGACTACTGCGACTACAATTATAAGTCGTTTAATCTTTGGATAGTGTTTTTAAAGATTGGGGTATTATTATTACTTTTACTATCCTTTTCTAGGGATATGGAGAAATATTGAAGGTAAAGGGTAAAATATTTTTTTCTGCAAAATTTATTGAACAAAAAACCTTGCCAAACATTTGAAAAATGTTGTCCCCACATTTTGTGTGAAACTATCTAAATGAGCTGCTCTACCCAACACCCAATGAAAGACTTAGACAGTTTTTTTAAGTAATTTCGGATAAGGATAAGCGCAAGAAATGGCGGGAATATTTTGTTTAGGGTTTGAATCCACTATTTGCCAGCAATATACACATGGCACAGAATGCCCATATTGGCACTACAACTTCGAGCCAGAATGAGATCAGTAGCGCGATCAAAGCATTTAAAATCTTGAAAGCGGATAAATCGCTGGGTTTTTCAAGCTGTACCAACAGCATCAGCTGATCTACAGGTTGCACTTTTGCAGCGCGAAATGCGGAAAAAAAAGGTGGAATTTTCATAGATTTTAATTGACAATTGCTGATGCTGTCGATACAGGTCACGTTCCAATTAGAAAAGCTGGTAGCGGGCAATTCGTATAAATAAAATAGTCCCGCTCAAGTTCTATGTAAACAAAACTCCAAAGGAAAAGAAAATTATTTTACAACTTTATTTTTTAAAATTTCCTATTCATTCGCACTGTCCACAAAATAAAGCAGTATTTTATTTTATCTGAAAGCAGCTCTAATCATTAAAAACAAATCACCAAGCAAATGTACATTTCGCTTCTGACAGCACTCAAAATAAAAGTAGAGTGACCAGATTAGTGCTGGGACAGACTTGTAATTCAATATGCATTTATATTATTTTTTATAAGCTCGATTTTAATATTCAAGGTTTACAAAAGATTTTTCATATAAATTATTCTTAAATTTCGTAAAATAATATAAGAAATAAGATAAGTATAACTTATAGGAATATTTCAGTAATAAAGAGAAGAGCTATCACGCAAAGAAAACAATGTATGGTCAACCTGTATGAAAAAAATGTCAAACAGCTGACTTTGTTTAAGTTCATTTTGCAGTATCATTCGAAAGTGAACCTACTTCATTCGAATCTTAAAATACACAAAAATCTTTCAAATGAATAGTCGCAAGACTGTTTCTACAAAAATGTTTGTGCTTTCAGGCTCTCAAACACTGAAATAACAAAGATCTCTCGAGCGTAGCGTTTCGCCCTGATGTAGTAGTTGGGCTTTTTAGTGAACGATCTACCACATCTAGTCTAGACGCACTGTTTATCCGACGGATACCGTGAATTAGAAAAGCAAATTCAGCTAACAATTTGATTTTCTTTAAGAAATTCGAAGATATTATAAATAGCCCTGATGTGGTGGTTGGGCTCATCAGTAGACGACCTACCACATCTTATCCTTAAGACACAATAACGATTAAGGACAGTCGATTTCAATTTTATGTCCGATAGAGCTTATCCAAAAACCGAGAACTATATACAAATGCTATGTATGTAGTATATAAAAAAAAACATAAAATATAAGAAAAAAAAGTGTATCTTATCTTATATACACCCAAATCCTCCACCTCCTAATAACATACACTAAGTCCCCCGATATTGGTATGTTCCGAATTTTAAAGAAAAATAGAAAGATAAGAGATCGATCGATAAAATTTAAAAATTTTGTTCAAAAGCCTAACTAAATATATAATAAAAAATAAAATAAAATAATAAAAAAATAATAAAAATAAAAAAATAAAAACAAAAAAGGAAAAAAGCAAAAAAAGAAAAAAAAGAAAAAAAAAAGAAGAAGAAAAAAGGAAAAAAGAAAAAATATCCCACCACCAAATTAAATAGATGTATTAAGTCTCTCCTGTACTTCCGACTTCGACGCGATTTCCGAAAATCAAAATCATTCCAAATCTAGCAAACTGTGTCCCTTTCTATATTATAATTAAAAAAAACTGTCGACTGTCCTGTCGATAAATAATAATTAAGTTTCGAAAAATCTCTTTGAACATTTATTTAATCTGGCTTTCGATCGGAACGGAAAACGATACAAGAATTTATATAATACAAGAGCACGATTATCCTACCGAACGTCCTGAATGGTGCTCTTTATCGGCACCTCATTTTGCCCCGAATTATCGTTTCTCCTACTTCAGCCCTTGATAGATCTCCTTATTGATCCTTCAAGCGTAGAGAGCAGTCTTATAATCCACCATGATGTTCCAATACACACATCAACACACACGATCCACTCTCGCGTCGGTAGAAAAACTACGAAATTGCCTTGATTCCCATTTTCTGTGGCTATGATGGATACACGAATATAGACACACCATCATTTGATTAGCCGCAACCGAAACCCGGTACTTTCTTATAAGCGAACGGGGAAGGACGTTTTGGTGGAAATAATACTCGTTCAATTTCACTTTAATTCAATTAATTCGAACAAAGTTAGAACTCTCTCGAGAAGGTCATAGGTCCAACATTCTACAAAATAGCCTAACGGTGTATACTTTAAATATCTAAGCTCACAAAATCTATAGAATTTTCAATACCTTGTATCCAATTTTCTACAAAAAAAAAAAAACGAAACAAAAGCACGTTCTCAGTTACGAAACAAAGATAAACACTTTTGAATGCGTTTATTTCCCCCGACAAATTTTAACAAAATTATGGTACCAATGCACGATTTTCAGCAAAGAGAGCTCTATTTAAAAATTAACCGTGCAATAAGTTTTCCTTGAACTAAATTTTAATCGAAAAATCTTACAAATTTAAAGGTGTCACATCCCTTTCGAATAATACCAGGATCGAGTTTTCTTAAAAACCAAAAGTTCACGACTGAGTTGTACAAACTTCCACATATAACCAATGATCTATACAACAAGTTTTTTGAGTAAAATTTTGTTAAGTTGGCTATAAATAAAGTTTAAAGTCAAAAACATGGTATGCGATCTCATAGGCTTTCACTAAAATTAGTTTAATTATGAAAATTTACACGAAATTACTGGAGCAGTTTTCGAAAAAAAAAATACGTTTTGATAAGCAATTGTACCATTTTTAAAATTTAAATTAAAATCAAAAAATCATGGTACGCCTTTTTATAAAACTTTATCAAACTAGGTCAAATATGAATTTCAAAGAAAATTGAAAAAAATAGAGCCGCTTTCCTGTTAATTGGCTTAATCCTTGAAAAAGTACCGTTACAGAAACTTTTGGTCAAACCTTTTTTAAGGCATTTTATAGCATTTGTGTTTTGTAATCTAATTAAAGAACTTTTTAATGAAATTGTTTAATCCCTTTCAAGAAAATTTAATCGCCTTTCATCCAAATTGGCCATAATTACCGTTACAACAATTTTTAGCCAAAATATGGTACATCATCTTATTGCACGTGTCTGTACTAGTGTCAGTGTGGAATTTTAACGAAATAATTTGAGCCATTTTCGCGTAAATCGCCTTTTTGCAAAAAAATTTAAAGTACTGTTGTTAACAATTTTGGTAAGAAATTTTACACGTCATCTGATTATAATTTCCTAGACTAGATCGGATATGAGATTTAAACAAAGTTGTAAATCACGATTTTCAAGTAAATGGTTTTTTTTTTACGAAAAGTACCGTTAATATTAGGGCTAAAACAAAAATTTTGAAAAAAATTTCTCCTCTAGGAATTACCCAACAGACCTCAGGTACCAAGTTTGATCAAAATCGCAGATAGGTATACAGAATTTCCAGACTCACATTTTTCGAAATATATCGAAATATTCTACGAATCCAAAACTTGCCCTATACATAACTATGTACGTATCGGTGCGAGTAAAAAAAGCAAAAGACACGGTTTACACGGCATGCACACAAATACTCAAATTCTATAATTTTGTATAGTTGAGTTAATATTATGGTTTAAGTAAAAATTTAAATTTCGACTAAGAACTCTGATATAATAGTAAGCAAATTCATCATACATATCTTCGCGGCCCGGCGAGATAAGAATTCCGTTCAGATATTCAAAAACATAATTTAATTAGCTGACAACATATTTGAAAATCGTTTTTATAAATTATAGAAATTACCAGACAATTTTTTTTTTTTTTTTATAAAACTACAACGTGTCAGAAAATTGTGAATTTTAATTAAACCCTAAGTACCTGAACGGTTTGTTCTGACAAACACTCTATACGGGTCAAATGAGTTAAGTTTTATTCTATATTCCTTAGCGTTATTCACCAGAGTCTTCTAAAGGACGTACTTTTGTGGTCTTAGAAACCCCCATTTTAAATGTTATGCGCACTAAAAAATTTGCCCGCAAAACTCTTTGGTTTTTCATTTGAGCGATCTTAATCCAAAATCTAACGACTATTTTCGGCTTATACATATATAATATATAAATATAAAGATGTAGATAAATAAATGTAAATAAATATAATAAAAAAAATATATATAACAACTCCACTACAGTTCGTAGGGAGGGCGATCTCCTGAAAAGACAAAGAAGAAAAATCCCACCACCAAAAGTCCTAATCCCCCCCTTACTACCGACACCGAAAGGCAAGCTGATAAACTTCAATTAAATTTAAAAGCACTTGTTTCTGTTTTACAAAGGCTTGCACTTTAATAAATGTTTGTCGAGCGATAATACCCTATGAATATATAAAAAATAAAAGAATATATATAACAACTCCACTACAGTTCGTAGGGAGGGCGATCTCCTGAAAAGAAAAAGAAGAAAATCCCACCACCAAAAGTCCTAATCCCCCCCTCACTACCGACACCGAAAGGCAAGCTGATAAACTTCAATTAAATTTAAAAGCACTTGTTTCTGTTTTACAAAGGCTTGCACTTTAATAAATGTTTGTCGAGCGATAATACCCTATGAATATATAAAAAATAAAAGAATATATATAACAACTCCACTACAGTTCGTAGGGAGGGCGATCTCCTGAAAAGACAAAGAAGAAAAATCCCACCACCAAAAGTCCTAATCCCCCCCTTACTACCGACACCGAAAGGCAAGCTGATAAACTTCAATTAAATTTAAAAGCACTTGTTTCTGTTTTACAAAGGCTTGCACTTTAATAAATGTTTGTCGAGCGATAATACCCTATGAATATATAAAAAATAAAAGAATATATATAACAACTCCACTACAGTTCGTAGGGAGGGCGATCTCCTGAAAAGAAAAAGAAGAAAATCCCACCACCAAAAGTCCTAATCCCCCCCTCACTACCGACACCGAAAGGCAAGCTGTTAAACTTCGACCGTCTTAAGGGCGGTCGATTAAATTTAAAAGCACTTGTTTCTGTTCTACAAGGGCTTGCACTTTTATAAATGTCTGTCGAGCGATAATACCCCTTGAATATATAAAAAATAAAATAATATATGTATACAACAACTCCACTACAGTTCGTAGGGAGGGTGATCTCCTGAAAAAAAATCCCACCACCAAATAAAATGCCTAAACTAAAGCCCTAATCTCCCCCACACTACCGACACCGAACCAGAAAGAAAAATAATTGGATAAACCTCGACCGTCTTAAGGCTTCCACACACCGCCGTGATAGCGATCTTTAGCAACACGTTACGCGTGTATTGAAGTTTGTGCATGCACACCGAATTCGAAATAAAACTATATCGGCGATATATATTGCGATTAAACTTATCTATCGTTGTATTCAGCAGTCGATCATTTTATCGCGCAATGGTGAATATGGAAAAGATAATTTCTTGTGCGATAAACTATTCAGTATTATATGATTTGGATAATAATTAAACTCGCGATCGCTATCGCAGCGTTGTGTGAAAGCCTTTAAAGACAGTCGATCAAATTAAAACAAAAAAAAAAAAAAACACTGGCTTTTGTATAAATGTCTGTCGAACGATTCTACCCTATCCTCATGAATATATAAAAAATAAAGAAATATATACAACAACTCCACTACAGTTCGTAGGGAGGGCGATCTCCTGAAAAGAAAAAGAAGAAATATTCCACCACCAAAAGTCCTAAGCCCCCCACACTACCGAAACCGAATACCGAGTAGAATTAGATTAATGTTGCCAGTCTTAAGGACGGCCATTTAATTAAAAAAAAAAAAAACACACACACACGCACTTGTGTTCTTTAGACGCCGATCGATCCCTTTATAAGGGATATATGTATAAATAAAAAAATAATATAAAAGAATATATATAACAACTCCACTACAGTTCGTAGGGAGGGTGATCTCCTGAAAAGACAAAGAAGAAGTATCCCACCACCAAATGGATATCCCCACTTCTATTCAAATGTCTAACCAACGACCGTTTTCCGAAAAAAAAATCATTCTCTTCGTAACGTACCGTAAAAACTTACCGGCGACGTGAAGTGAGGATCCAAAAATATAATAGAATATAAAAACACATGACTCACATAGGTTTTTTTTTCATGCTGCTTGCTTACTGCTTACACTGCTACAACTCCTGTTCAACAGCTGTCCTCATTTGTTGTTCGTTGTTCTTAAAAAGTCTCCTTTTGAAGTCCACATCCAGTTGCACAGCTTCACTCCACACACACACACTCGCACTAAATTATTCGACCACCGCGACGTCGTAGTCGAAAAATATTTGAATAAAAAACCAAGAAATTATTTCGAAAAAAAATTTTAAAAAATTATTCACTCTTTGTATGTGCATTATGTACAATAACACTCACGAAAAAAAAAAATTACTCACTAAACCGATCTGGACTACCCGATGGTCCTTGCACAACCGCACTCCACGAAAGATCACTCACGACTGAGCCCGAGTGGCCGGCCACTAAACCGATCTGGACTACCCGATGGTCCTTGCACAACCGCACTCCACGAAAGATCACTCACGACTGAGCCCGAGTGGCCGGCCACTAAACCGATCTGGACTACCCGATGGTCCTTGCACAACCGCACTCCACGAAAGATCACTCACGACTGAGCCCGAGTGGCCGGCTACTAAACCGATCTGGACTACCCGATAGTCCTTGCACAACCGCACTCCACGAAAGATCACTCACGACTGAGCCCGAGTGGCCGGCCACTAAACCGATCTGGACTACCCGATGGTCCTTGCACAACCGCACTCCACGAAAGATCACTCACGACTGAGCCCGAGTGGCCGGCTACTAAACCGATCTGGACTACCCGATGGTCCTTGCACAACCGCACTCCACGAAAGATCACTCACGACTGAGCCCGAGTAGCCGGCCACTAAGCCGATCTGCACCCCACGAGGGTGCACCACCGACTGAACCCCATGTATGCACAAACGTGTTTGTGTGGATGTTCTTGTGTAATTTTTTTTTTTTTATAATTTTTTTTGGATAATTGTTTTTTAATATATTTTTTCATCACGATCGAATTAATTTGCTCTTTTTTTGTTGTTTTTAGTGTTCCGGACCTTAAAAGGAAAGGCGGAACACTTATGGGTTTGATACGGTATCTGTCTGTCTGTCTGTTCGTCAGCCTGTCACAGCCCTGTAACTTTTGAACCGTTAGACATAGAGAGCTGAAACTTTCGCTATGTATACATTATATTGGAGCCCGCACAAGATGGCGATAATGAATTTCATTTTGGGAGCCTTGTATGAAGGGCAAAAAAAATTATTTTGTTTCCCATCATGTGGCATATCAATTTAAAGAGAATTTTGCAAGGGATTCATATATGTACAAAATATTTTTTTTTGGCAAAATTTGCTGAACGAAAAACCTTACCAAACATTTGAAAAATCTCAGCATAGTATTACTAGGACATACCTACGTACTAGGCATTACATCGTTTATATCACAACCAGTATTAGGTCGATCGGAACGGAAAACGATACAAGAATTTAAATAATACAAGAGCACGATTGTCCTACCGAACGTCCTTAATGGTGCTCTCTATCGGCACCTCATATTGCCCCGATTTATCGTTCAGCCCTTGATAGATCTCCTTATTGATCCTTTAAGCGTAGAGAGCAGTCTTATAATCCACCATGATGTTCCAATACACACATCAACACACACGATCCACTCTCGCGTCGGTAGAAAAACTACGAAATTGCCTTGATTCCCATTTTCTGTGGCTATGATGGATACACGAATATAGACACACCATCATTTGATTAGCCGCAACCGAAACCCGGTACTTTCTTATAAGCGAACGGGGAAGGACGTTTTGGTGGAAATAATACTCGTTCAATTTCACTTTAATTCAATTAATTCGAACAAAGTTAGAACTCTCTCGAGAAGGTCATAGGTCCAACATTCTACAAAATAGCCTAACGGTGTATACTTTAAATATCTAAGCTCACAAAATCTATAGAATTTTCAATACCTTGTATCCAATTTTCTACAAAAAAAAAAAAACGAAACAAAAGCACGTTCTCAGTTACGAAACAAAGATAAACACTTTTGAATGCGTTTATTTCCCCCGACAAATTTTAACAAAATTATGGTACCAATGCACGATTTTCAGCAAAGAGAGCTCTATTTAAAAATTAACCGTGCAATAAGTTTTCCTTGAACTAAATTTTAATCGAAAAATCTTACAAATTTAAAGGTGTCACATCCCTTTCGAATAATACCAGGATCGAGTTTTCTTAAAAACCAAAAGTTCACGACTGAGTTGTACAAACTTCCACATATAACCAATGATCTATACAACAAGTTTTTTGAGTAAAATTTTGTTAAGTTGGCTATAAATAAAGTTTAAAGTCAAAAACATGGTATGCGATCTCATAGGCTTTCACTAAAATTAGTTTAATTATGAAAATTTACACGAAATTACTGGAGCAGTTTTCGAAAAAAAAAATACGTTTTGATAAGCAATTGTACCATTTTTAAAATTTAAATTAAAATCAAAAAATCATGGTACGCCTTTTATAAAACTTTATCAAACTAGGTCAAATATGAATTTCAAAGAAAATTGAAAAAAATAGAGCCGCTTTCCTGTTAATTGGCTTAATCCTTGAAAAAGTACCGTTACAGAAACTTTTGGTCAAACCTTTTTTAAGGCATTTTATAGCATTTGTGTTTTGTAATCTAATTAAAGAACTTTTTAATGAAATTGTTTAATCCCTTTCAAGAAAATTTAATCGCCTTTCATCCAAATTGGCCATAATTACCGTTACAACAATTTTTAGCCAAAATATGGTACATCATCTTATTGCACGTGTCTGTACTAGTGTCAGTGTGGAATTTTAACGAAATAATTTGAGCCATTTTCGCGTAAATCGGCTTTTTGCAAAAAAATTTAAAGTACTGTTGTTAACAATTTTGGTAAGAAATTTTACACGTCATCTGATTATAATTTCCTAGACTAGATCGGATATGAGATTTAAACAAAGTTGTAAATCACGATTTTCAAGTAAATGGTTTTTTTTTTTACGAAAAGTACCGTTAATATTAGGGCTAAAACAAAAATTTTGAAAAAAATTTCTCCTCTAGGAATTACCCAACAGACCTCAGGTACCAAGTTTGATCAAAATCGCAGATAGGTATACAGAATTTCCAGACTCACATTTTTCGAAATATATCGAAATATTTTACGAATCCAAAACTTGCCCTATACATAACTATGTACGTATCGGTGCGAGTAAAAAAAGCAAAAGACACGGTTTACACGGCATGCACACAAATACTCAAATTCTATAATTTTGTATAGTTGAGTTAATATTATGGTTTAAGTAAAAATTTAAATTTCGACTAAGAACTCTGATATAATAGTAAGCAAATTCATCATACATATCTTCGCGGCCCGGCGAGATAAGAATTCCGTTCAGATATTCAAAAACATAATTTAATTAGCTGACAACATATTTGAAAATCGTTTTTATAAATTATAGAAATTACCAGACAATTTTTTTTTTTTTTTTTATAAAACTACAACGTGTCAGAAAATTGTGAATTTTAATTAAACCCTAAGTACCTGAACGGTTTGTTCTGACAAACACTCTATACGGGTCAAATGAGTTAAGTTTTATTCTATATTCCTTAGCGTTATTCACCAGAGTCTTCTAAAGGACGTACTTTTGTGGTCTTAGAAACCCCCATTTTAAATGTTATGCGCACTAAAAAATTTGCCCGCAAAACTCTTTGGTTTTTCATTTGAGCGATCTTAATCCAAAATCTAACGACTATTTTCGGCTTATACATATATAATATATAAATATAAAGATGTAGATAAATAAATGTAAATAAATATAATAAAAAAAATATATATAACAACTCCACTACAGTTCGTAGGGAGGGCGATCTCCTGAAAAGACAAAGAAGAAAAATCCCACCACCAAAAGTCCTAATCCCCCCCTTACTACCGACACCGAAAGGCAAGCTGATAAACTTCAATTAAATTTAAAAGCACTTGTTTCTGTTTTACAAAGGCTTGCACTTTAATAAATGTTTGTCGAGCGATAATACCCTATGAATATATAAAAAATAAAAGAATATATATAACAACTCCACTACAGTTCGTAGGGAGGGCGATCTCCTGAAAAGACAAAGAAGAAAAATCCCACCACCAAAAGTCCTAATCCCCCCCTTACTACCGACACCGAAAGGCAAGCTGATAAACTTCAATTAAATTTAAAAGCACTTGTTTCTGTTTTACAAAGGCTTGCACTTTAATAAATGTTTGTCGAGCGATAATACCCTATGAATATATAAAAAATAAAAGAATATATATAACAACTCCACTACAGTTCGTAGGGAGGGCGATCTCCTGAAAAGAAAAAGAAGAAAATCCCACCACCAAAAGTCCTAATCCCCCCCTCACTACCGACACCGAAAGGCAAGCTGTTAAACTTCGACCGTCTTAAGGGCGGTCGATTAAATTTAAAAGCACTTGTTTCTGTTCTACAAGGGCTTGCACTTTTATAAATGTCTGTCGAGCGATAATACCCCTTGAATATATAAAAAATAAAATAATATATGTATACAACAACTCCACTACAGTTCGTAGGGAGGGTGATCTCCTGAAAAAAAATCCCACCACCAAATAAAATGCCTAAACTAAAGCCCTAATCTCCCCCACACTACCGACACCGAACCAGAAAGAAAAATAATTGGATAAACCTCGACCGTCTTAAGGCTTCCACACACCGCCGTGATAGCGATCTTTAGCAACACGTTACGCGTGTATTGAAGTTTGTGCATGCACACCGAATTCGAAATAAAACTATATCGGCGATATATATTGCGATTAAACTTATCTATCGTTGTATTCAGCAGTCGATCATTTTATCGCGCAATGGTGAATATGGAAAAGATAATTTCTTGTGCGATAAACTATTCAGTATTATATGATTTGGATAATAATTAAACTCGCGATCGCTATCGCAGCGTTGTGTGAAAGCCTTTAAAGACAGTCGATCAAATTAAAACAAAAAAAAAAAAAAACACTGGCTTTTGTATAAATGTCTGTCGAACGATTCTACCCTATCCTCATGAATATATAAAAAATAAAGAAATATATACAACAACTCCACTACAGTTCGTAGGGAGGGCGATCTCCTGAAAAGAAAAAGAAGAAATATTCCACCACCAAAAGTCCTAAGCCCCCCACACTACCGAAACCGAATACCGAGTAGAATTAGATTAATGTTGCCAGTCTTAAGGACGGCCATTTAATTAAAAAAAAAAAAAACACACACACACGCACTTGTGTTCTTTAGACGCCGATCGATCCCTTTATAAGGGATATATGTATAAATAAAAAAATAATATAAAAGAATATATATAACAACTCCACTACAGTTCGTAGGGAGGGTGATCTCCTGAAAAGACAAAGAAGAAGTATCCCACCACCAAATGGATATCCCCACTTCTATTCAAATGTCTAACCAACGACCGTTTTCCGAAAAAAAAATCATTCTCTTCGTAACGTACCGTAAAAACTTACCGGCGACGTGAAGTGAGGATCCAAAAATATAATAGAATATAAAAACACATGACTCACATAGGTTTTTTTTTCATGCTGCTTGCTTACTGCTTACACTGCTACAACTCCTGTTCAACAGCTGTCCTCATTTGTTGTTCGTTGTTCTTAAAAAGTCTCCTTTTGAAGTCCACATCCAGTTGCACAGCTTCACAGCTTCACTCCACACACACACACTCGCACTAAATTATTCGACCACCGCGACGTCGTAGTCGAAAAATATTTGAATAAAAAACCAAGAAATTATTTCGAAAAAAAATTTTAAAAAATTATTCACTCTTTGTATGTGCATTATGTACAATAACACTCACGAAAAAAAAAAATTACTCACTAAACCGATCTGGACTACCCGATGGTCCTTGCACAACCGCACTCCACGAAAGATCACTCACGACTGAGCCCGAGTGGCCGGCCACTAAACCGATCTGGACTACCCGATGGTCCTTGCACAACCGCACTCCACGAAAGATCACTCACGACTGAGCCCGAGTGGCCGGCCACTAAACCGATCTGGACTACCCGATGGTCCTTGCACAACCGCACTCCACGAAAGATCACTCACGACTGAGCCCGATCAGCCGACCCGACGGCCGATCTGCACCCCACAAGGGTGCACCACCGACTAAACCCCATGTATGCACAAACTTGTTTGTGTGGATGTTCTTGTGTGAATTTTTTTTTTTGTATGGATAATTTTTTTTTAATATTTTCTTCATGACGATCAAATTAATTTACTTTTTTTTTTTTGTTATTTTTTTTTAGTGTTCCTTTGCTTAACTTTGTATACATTATGTTGGAGCCCGCACAAGATGGCGGAAATGAATTTCATTTTGGAGGCCCTTTTTTGGCCACCTTGTTTCATACAAGGTTATTTATTATTTTGTTTCCCAACATGTGGCATATCAATTTAAAGAGAATTTTGCAAGGGATTCATATATGTACAAAATATTTTTTTTTGGCAAAATTTGTTGAACAAAATACCTTGCCACACATTTGAAAAATGTCGTTGAAACCATTTTGGAGAAAACTCCGTGCTTTTGAAAATGGCGCTACGTGAAGGAACTCTAAGAGTAGGGCTAGAACAAAAATGTCAATGTCCCCATGCATATAGCTCCCTAACATGAAGTTTGAAGTAAATTGATTCACTCGTCATACATACAGACAAACAGAATCGGCGGACACACTATAACGAGCTTTTCTATCAACGTAATTTCAGAATTGTTTAATATCTCGAGTTCCAATTCTTGCACGAATTCAATAGATGTTTTATATCGAAAGTGCAAGTTAAAATGGACTGGAATCTCAGCATAGTATTACTAGGACATACCTACGTACTTTTGATTTTACGACTTGATAGAGTTGATTAGACATTACATCGTTCATATCAAAACCAGTATTAGGTGTGCCTATGCAGGATATGAATAAATTGCCTTCTATTTAATGATAAAATAAAATGTCCGGAACACTATTGCACGAGGCCTTCCTTGCACTTGCCCAATTTTTTTTGTTTCTTTTCTGTCGGCTTTGTTGCTTGCACTTTCAGTGTTCTTCGTTTTCTATCAACATTTTATGAAACCATTCGAAGGCTCGTAAATCATTTGTATCACTGCTTTTGTGAATACTCTGATTGAATGAATACTTCGAATGTAAGTCTTCTAGGCGCTCAAGCATTCATGAATACCAATACCATGATGATTTGTGTTCATTATGCACATGATTCATACTTGTATGCTTCCTGTGTGCGTGAGACTGTGAAAGGCTCGCTTTTTAGCGAATGATTCACATCGGCAAATGAATGGTTCTCTGGTTCTCGGCGGTTTGTAGGATCACAAATCGAGGCGAAATATCAATTTTTGTTGTGACAAATTTTATAAGAAAGTGAATTTTTCGAAAATGGTTCCGACGTTTTTTATTAAATGTTGGATGTCTATGACCTAGAATACGGCAAGGATTTACTTTTAAATAATGTATTCCTTTATTTTTTTGAAGCAAAATAGGAAAAAATAACATTAAATTGATTTTCCTTTTCAGTTTAAGGCGACAACTATCGTGATTTTTTGTTGGCTGAGTAAGAGAACGATAAGCCGGGATAAGTGGCCATTAGAATGAATATTCGTATTTCTAAAACCCTATCTGTATATACTCTCAAACTTGGAGTTGTTGCTTCAATATGAAAATTTTGTTCCATACATATAAATTATACATATCATCCTGTATGCGTTTGCATATCCTGAATCTGAATATCCGGAGAGAATTCCCACTAGCAGGAGCTGCAGTAGATATACTCCTGTTATTGTTGTTGCTGGTATACTGTTCGTGCTACTAAACCACGACTGCAACGAAGATTTATGGTGAAATATTTTGCATAGTACAATTTTGATCCTGTTTAGTGTGTTATGTGTTATGTTTCTGGCTTTTGTTATAGTCTGTCCGCACAAACACCCTGTCTTCCCACTAGTACCTGCATACATTATTATATTATTTCACTCGCTCTCTCATACATACATACTCGCAAACACAGCAATAGTTTCACAGGATATGCAGCGCGAACTGAGAGAGGGGGCAAGAAAGTGAAGGCACATTGTGAGCTAAAACGCATGAATAGCTCAAGGGTGATAGGTAGTCGAAATTATTTTCTCTTTGCATCCTGTAGATGAGAACCACTGTATGGCAGCTACTCGAAAGAAAAATTTTAAGTTCTCGAAAAAGTTTGATTTTTTTTTTTGTTATTTTGAGATATAGTTTGCTTTTCACCGACCCTGATAGAGTGATAGGTTTTTTGGTTTTGAAATTTCTTAAACTTTTTAGTGTATTGTTTTTTATACCCTATCCAAAGGGTGTATTAAGTTTGACATGTAGTTTTTAACATAGAGAACTATTAAAGGTATGTATTTCCAATAACGTATACACATCGAATGGTGTGTTCTTTCACGAAAGTGGAATAGCTCGTATAATATACAGGGTGGGCCAAATACAAGTTTCTTTCGAGGCGGCTAATTCCCATCGCCTGGTAACACGATTTGGGAATTTGGTGCTCAAAGGATCGATTGTGGCATGGGCCAGGGGTCGTCCGAATCCATGCCTTCAATTGCAGTAAGAAAAAGTTGGTTAACGTGGCTCAAATGTTGAGCTGTTGAGATTGTTGGCGATTTGATGTTTGTGAATTGAGTCTCATACTCTCGGCTACAGCAGCCAAATTCTCGTCTGTGCGTACCTTACGACGACGGGGACCATAAGTATTGTCTACTAGCATTCCAGTCTCAGGAGCTTTTTGCTTAAACTTGCGTATAGCAAGCAGCAGTATGATACTCACTTCTTCCGAGTTGAAGAAGGGTTCTCCTAGAGTGCGATGTCTGGGTCTGGCTAGTTGCCAGAATGTGCGTTTGTCTTGGACATGCCACATTTTTGTAGATGTTCTTTGCGAGTACCCACTTTTTACATAATGAAACCTATATATCTTTATTATTCTGAACTAATGCTTAATTTTATTTTTTCCTTACAGAGTTCGAAACTGGGCGCTTAAATTTGGCGTAGATCTATGGGAGTTTGGCAGACAGTTTACAAAAATGAACGACATCAAAAGTGTAAGTAGGCTTTATTTTTTAAATTGTAATTGTAGTTGTAGTCCACCTTTAAATTTAGACTTTTAAGGTAGGCTGGACTCACGTAAAAGTTACCTAGTTTAATGCCGTATTTGAAGGGCTAAGGGTTTTTGAGAAGCTTTCTCATGACAGTAAATACTTTTGGATATTTGTCAGACGCTCTCAAGAGGTGGGGCCCTGACAAAACGTTGATGGTATTTTTCTGGGTTCGAACATGGAACCCCGTGCACAGTAGTTCAATGTACCAATTACTGAGCCGCGTTATACATAATAAAAAATGTGTGTATTTCAATTCAAAAGATAGAAAGTAACCGCCATTGAATCCAAGTACATTGTTTTTAAATTACAAAAAAGAAGACGAGAGTGTATTGCAATAATTTGAAAAGAAGTGAACTGTGATTCAAGCTCCTCACCTCACGAATGAAATATTCAGTCAGATTGTCCGTTCATTTGGTAATGCCGGCGCACATTCAAGAACACTTTTTGTTGGATAATATCAATGTATTGGGACCTAAATATAGTTATATGTTTAAATGTTTTTAAACTTCGCAGACTGACACGCCCACTTTAAAAAGAGATCACTATTTATTTTAGAAAATTCAAGCTTGTAAGACTCAACAAATTTGTATGTACGAAACTGTCTATATAAACCGCTCACACATCAACATATATGATCATGATCACTTTTCAGGAGATTTTGTTCTACTATAACAATAAGTTTTTAAAACAACGCTTTTGAATTCTAAAATGTTTTCAATGAAACATTTGCCGTGTTTTATTGGTAAGTGTATAGCCAGCTCTCAATAAAACGTCCATACTTACTTCTTATTTTTATCTTTAAAATGACACTTGAATCTTAGATGGCGCTGAATCGGATTGTAAACAGCAACCATTAACGAACAAATCGTACTATTAATGGAAAACAATTAATAATTTGTTAGAGTCTACGCCATCTATGATTCGACTTTCTCCTTACTTTATGTTTACTTTTGTTTATGGACTAGATTATCTTAACTTTTCTTTTTAGTGTTCCGGACCTTAAAAGGTAAGACGGAACACTTATGGGTTTGATACGGTGTCTGTCTGTCCGTCTGTCCGTCTGTCCGTCAGTCTGTCACAGCCCTGTAACTTTTGAACCGATAGACATAGAGAGCTGAAACTTTCGCTATGTATACATTATGTGGAAGCCTGCACAAGATGGCGGCAATGAATTTCATTTTGGGAGCCCTTTTTTGGGCACCTTGTATGAAGGGCAAAAAAAAATTATTTTGTTCCCCATCATGTGGTATATCAATTTAAAGAGAATTTTGCAAGGGCTCCATATATGTAAAAAATATTTTTTTCTGGCAAAATTTGTTGAACAAAAAAGCTCGCCAAACATTTGAAAAATGTTGTCCCCCCCCCCCTAGCGACCAGACCATAAATGGTAAAAATATGAAAAAAATTGGAGATACGTAGAATTTAGTGTAGATTGTAAAAACAATACAAAAATTCCTGTATTTTATATATTTTCTGAGAAAAATTAAAGAAATGGGGCATCTAGTTACCCCACTGTATCTCCCCCAGTTTTCATGTTATCCAAATAATTTTTACAGCAGATCATTTTGATACTACGATTTGCTCAAGTTATAAGTTTCATTTAAATCTGCTAAGTAGTTCCCGAGTTACAGATTTTAGAAGAGCGCATGGACTTCCCTATAAGCTCTTATCTTGCTTCTACTGCATTCGAATTCGATTTTTCAAAAACAAAGTCATTTGCACGAATGGATCGTATATGTTAGCTCTATGCTGCTTTTGAAAACTAAATAAGTTTAAAAAACCATTTTTTTTTTTTTTTTTTTCAAAAATATTTTTTTTTTTTTTTTTAGTTTTTAAAACTCTAAATGCTGTATTCCTTCGCATGTCAAGTATTGCCAGTGTTTTGCTTTACTTAAACCATTTAACAAGCAAAGTACGGTTACATTCATTTTTATCCAAAAGCTTGGTACGCCATGTTTTATATTGAAAGTGTAAGTTAAAATGGACTGGAATCTCAGCTCAGTATTACTAGAACATACCTACGTACAAGACATTACATTATTCATATCAAAACCAGTATTAATACCTATGCAGGATATGAATAAATTGCCTTCTATTTAATGACAATATAAAATGTCCGGAACACTATTGCACGAGGCCCTCCTCGCACTTACCCAATTTTTGTTCTTGCTTTGCGTGCAAAAATTTACTGAGCTGGCTATACACTTTTCAATAAAACACGGCAATTTTTTTAAAGACAAGATTGAGGAAAAAATGGTATTATACGATTTGTTCAAGAAGGAATTATAGAAACGCTTAAGAACTGTTTCGATAGTTTGCTGTTCTATGCTTTCCACATGGAAAGAAATTAAGTTGTACAAACCTCTGAACAGCTACATAGATAAATAACAACCCGCCAATGAACGTGAGTTGCGGAAGTGAGGGCAAAACCACATATGGGGGCAGAATAGTTTCTGTACTATGTATGAACAGAAAAACACAATAGCAACACTTTTGATGGAGGTACGTCGCTAGGCATAATACACGTCATCTGTGAATGTTATTTAGATTTAAAAGTGTAAAGTGAATATTAGTTTTGATAATAAAAAACCCATTAAAAATATTCCTATATTCACCAAAATTTCTAGAATTTAGGTAAAGTTTGGATGGGTCAATATAACATAAGGGCAAAACTACCCAGTGTCTCCATTACTGTGTGTTCTCTTCTGACAAGAATTTTATTCGAAATCCAAAAAAAAACTGATGGCATAGTTACGTGCATTAAATGCGCTTACGCAGGAGTTGGACCCGATGACAATGTCGAATACGAATCTATGTGACTTCTCCCAAGAGATGCCGTCTTGGAAAACAGATTTTTTTAAATAATTTTCCTTAAAATGGATTAATATTTTTTTCCATCATTTATTAATTTTTTTCTATTATTTAAGGTTCCTAAACAAAGAACATTTATTTTTGTAAAAAAAAAAAAAATATTTACAGCTGAAATATTTAGAGATATGCGATCTTACGCCCACTTCCCCTACATACCCCATCGACCAGTGTGGCCTACCTTAAAAGTATGTAATGTATTTTTTTCAATGAAAAAAAAAAAAAAAAAGAACGATTGTCCAAGAAAAAATTAGTCTCGTAAATTTATCGCCTTTAATAAATGGACAGTAGCATGTTTACTAGACCAACGTGATATTCCTAGCAATTTCTCACATCACTGCATTCTGGTTATCCTTTTGACACTACTAGTAAATTACACTACTATCACATGCCGCCGGCTATTAATCGTATGTCAGGCTTGTGGTGCTAATAAAAGCTTACTCTACCGTATATACAAACATAAAACTTCAACTGAGCATGTGTCGACACTCTAGTGTATACTTCTTACAAGGACTCCAGGACGCGCACTTATACATACATATTTGTTTCTCCTCTTCGGCATCGGGATCTCTCTGTATGCATGTGTGTTGGAATCAAAGGAATTCATCACTGAACAAAAAATGTTCTCGGTAAATAAAAATCAACAAAAAGAAAGAAAAAAACACAAATTGTACAGAGTATTGATTTTACACGAGAAAACATATCAAAAGACAATAATTGCATGCATTATCCTTTGACTAGGGTCGTGGGGGACTGTTGTTTTTGTATGTAAATGAAAATAACCAGAGAAACTAAAAGAGATAAGAATTTAACTTAGATCGGAGGCAGTGTAAAAAGGATGTGGAAAAGTTTTGGTTATTACTGTACGTACATACATATATCGTATAAACATGTACGTACATAAGTCAACATTTTATGATTCAATTTAATTATGAAGCCACCTGAAAAAAAGGATACGTGTGAGGGAAGAAAAATTCAGGAAAAACGAAAAACGATCTGTTGCTCTCATTATCTGTATCCTTGAGACTCTAGTTGTGGGACATGGGTTATAAAGGATTAATTGTTATGTGTTTCAAGGATTTTTGTATTTAAACCCACACATATCGACTGCTTCTGTTCAGAAATATTACAATTAAAGATGTCCCGTTCTCTTTCGTGGGTGGTAGGGTGCGATTCGTGTACACGGTTATTATTCCAACTATCTGTTCAGGCACACAGGAAACAGGAGTACGCCGTGGCAAGGACATGAGTTTAACACACTGCAGTGTGACAGTTATGAAATGATAAGGACGACAGGCGGCACTTTAATTGTGCGAGTGAATGATGAGGGGTGCAGCTATTATCATTTGTATTATTATTGAATATTGAAGGAAAGGACCATGCTAGCAAAAGGGTAGGGAAACGAAAGGAACTTTAGTGAAAGGATGTCAAGGTGGGCATTGTCAGATGCTCAACGTAATGCAAGCATTGTTTCGGAGAAAATGGTATAGAACTATTGCCACGTACGTACCAATTGTGTTGTGTAATAAGTAAGTATTGAGGAAGGTTAGGCTAATGTCAGATTGTTGGTGGTTATTGTCTTTTGAACGTAAGTTGTGTGGCAGTCATCCGACTCCAAGGATCAAATTGTGAGATTGTATTTGATTTGATTGACGTAGTTCAAATATTTTTCAGTGTGAATGAAAAGGAAGTGTGAAACGTGTACCTAGTCTTTTGATTCCTGATGAATCTTTCGTAGTAAGGGCTGTCAAGTCCTTATCCTAGTTTATAGTCTAAAATCACAAGTGTGCCAAGGCTTAGAAGTACCATTATTGAGAGTTGCATGGTAAATACATAATGCTGTTCGAAGCTGATAGTAGAAATACCCCATCCTTGAGAAAAGCTTCTGGGGGAACAAAGCCGCTCTCATGGTACATATTATTGGGGTAAAAAGCCCCCGGCGATCAGGTCTAGCCAAATCCCCAGGTATCTGACTACATTTTGACATGCAAATGGACGTCCATACTCTTCAACAATAGAGAACTTCCACCAATTCTTCTTGGTATTCCAAGAGGCCCCACGGCGTTCTGAAAAGAATGGTCTCAGACTTCTCGCAATATCGCTGAATCTTATCGAAGTCACGCTGCAATAGTGTTGCAATGACAAGTCGTCCGCATACGCTATCACGTCTGGAAGAGATCCTATCAGATCAGCCGTGTAAATATTGAATAGGATCGACGAACCGCCCCCTGTTGCAGACCATTTTTAATTTCGAACGTTCCAGTGGAAGTTACGCTGCCATTTTTCAAAACGAACTTTTTACCAGGTAGCATATTAAGCCACATGTACAGTAGTGGTTTGCTTATGCCCAACCTGCTCAACTTCCATACGGTATCGAAGGCCTTCTCCAAGTCAACCAGGCAGGCACCCGTGTATTGTTTCTTACTTTTGTTCCATTGGATATCCGACACGAGTTTAGACGCGGCATGAATTGTATTATACCCCGCCTTAAATGGAGTGTTCTCGTACAGGACTACGAATGATTATAGCTTGGTTATATGGGCTATCGTCGGATAGGAAATTTTTCGGTTCAGTAGAAATCACCAAAACCGAAAATACTTTACCTGAGTATTAGTCGATCCAAACTGTGATAGGTAATGATTTTTTGGAACTTTGTTATTGCACTATGGGTTCATAATCGAAAATACATTCACCTAAGCTTGGCTTAAGCTACCCAGTTTCCTCATCAGAAATGAATGGCTGTAATTCTGTGTTTGGAAAATGTACACATTTTGAATCAAGGGGGAGCATTTGTCTGCAAACTTTGCGGTAAGTACGAGGGTTGGCGGACATGAAGGTACTGAAAAGTACTCAAAACTACTGCAGAGTATTGAAAATGAAAAGTACTAAGCAGTACTGACCAGTATGGAAGAAAATACTGAGCAGTACTGCAAAAGTACGGAAAAAAATATTCAAAAGTACTGAAAAGTACTACAAAAACTAAAGAGTACTAAAAATGTAGGTACTTTTTCAATACTATATAGTACCTTTTAATACTATCTAGTACTTTCTAGTACTTTTTTTAAATTTTGAAAATCCAAAAGTACTAAAAAAGGTAGTAGAAAGTACTAGAAAGTACCAGAAAATGACGAAAAGTAGCGAAAAAGTACTTTCTAGTACGTTCTAGTACCTTTTTTAGTACTTTTGGATTTTCAAAATTTAAAAAAAAGTACTAGAAAGTACTGAAAAAGTACTAGAAAGTACTGAAAAAGTACTAGAAAGTACTGAAAAAGTACTATAAAGTACTAGATAGTATTGAAAAGGTACTAGAAAGTACCAGGAAGTACTGAAAAGTACATGAAAGCACTGAAAAGTACTGGTGAATACAGAAACAAACCGAAAAGGCACATAAAAATACATTTAAACACTGAAACGTGTTGAAAAAATTCAGAAAAGTTGTTAAAAGTACTGAAACCTACTGCGAAGTACTGAAAATATGTTTTTTAAGCATTTTTTGTTTGTTTGTTTGGGAATATTTGCTTATTTTGCTATCAAAGTGGAAGAGTGCGCGATTGAACAAAAGACCTGTGGGAAACATTCATTTCGTTCGGTCTAAAAGCACCTTAAGGAAGAATATTTGTGTATTTTTTTTTTATAATTCTGAGTTCAACAAGAAATTTTCCTTATAAAAAAGGACATAAACTGTTAAAAAGTCATCTTCAGTACCTACCTTTTGAAAGCTTTTCCAGAGTTTACCATGTGGCGTTCTTTTGGTTTTTGTATTTCTTAAGTACGATTTGCACCCCTGTCTGGTAGCAGAAACGTGCTACTTCCCTGGTAATTTGATTAACAAGGGATAAACTGAAAAGGCGAAAGCTTTCTTGCTTCAAGTCGAGGTGACATTGTGTCGTATTGTTTTTAGCATTTCTTTAATTACAAATATGTACAAACTCTTACTATTCCTACCAAAAACAGAAAAGGAGTTCACAAATCTGTTGTTGGTTACTTCTGTAATATTTGTATTTCTTTTTAGTTTTAAAAGGCCGTCAAGGCGCGAAAGAAACGAACGAACGGAGTGACACTCCAAAAAAGAGAATTAAATTATTTTTTAATCAAAATAACTGTCGTACTCGTAACAATTTAGGTACCTACCTGCCTATATTATAATGTTACTTTTCTCTGCGCCAGTCTCATCCATTCTCAATGTTTCTGTATTTGAGGGTTGAATATGAAAAACGGTAAACAAGCAATAGCTAAAAGCTCTCTGGATAATACAATCACAGAAATTCGGTAAGGCTTTTCTTTTTTTTTTTTGAGTTTTGAGTAAGGTAAGGTTGGTGGTTGTAGATTGGAGATAGCAACGCGCGCCATGTCATGTGAAAAGAAAAAGAAAGAATGGTTCTCCATTGGCGTATGCGGAGGGCTAATGGGAGAACAGAAGGTGAAATCAATAATGCAGACTTGAAATTCACATTTTTTTTTGAAGGGAAAAAAAGTTTTGATTTTAGTTTTGCGCTGTTGTTGTATAGAAATAGATACATACAATAGACGTAGGCTGACACTGGGGAGAGAAGTGTTGTTGACGGTGAATGACTGGTTTTATTGCTTTCGATTACTATTCATTTCGTCCTTGTGTCGCGTGTGTTCTTTTAAGGCAGTTTAATTTACTATATAAAAGAGGACAACTCTCTTCTATTTTCATGTGAGCTGTTAAAGTTGTAATGCGACACATTACTGGGGATTAAATGTTTTGTAAACATAGGAAGAGCTTCAATTGATGCCTCTGTCTGGAAGAAGGAGGGTACCTGGGGCTTTATTTTTTTCCTTGTTAATGTATGAAGATTTGGAGTGGATTTAAAGTTACACCTCATTTGGGGTATAAAGGGATCTATCGGTAATATATTACTAAATAATAGCATTTATATATGTACATGGAATATGAGGATTTAAATTTGATTCTACTGCATATTTGGGCGAATCCCCGAAATAATGTTAGTTGCAGGGTTAAAAATATCTAAGCTTATAACATATTTGTTAGTTCTTAGCCATGGTTATAGCGCATAGAAAAGAGAAATGAACTCAACTTTTTTTTAAGGCCAACTTTTGGCCTTAATTAAAGTACCGTTAATATTAGGACTTAAACAAAAATTCAAATTTTCTTTCGAAGGTAAACCCTGAATCAAAATCCATTCACCCGTTTAGGTTATAGGTGCCTGCATACACAGACAGACAGAAAGACAGAATTGGAGGACATACTAGGTCCTTCCAAAACAGCGAATTTTTACGAAAATTTACGCATTTCTACGAATTACGGAGAATTTTCGTAGTTTTTCGCAAAAGAGAGAGCTCGCGAGAGAGTAAGAAATTTCCCCATGTTAAGAATTTTAGTGCAAGAAATTTCTTTTGTCTGGTTTTGGAAAACTGTCAAATTTGTCAAATCAGTGTATTTTCAACTTTTTCTAGTTCAACCCGTTCGTTTACTTTTTGAAAGTTTAAGCTCTCTCTGAGAGAATTTTACCCCCACTCTTCCAAATTTGATAATCTATGAGTTTTAGTGCAAAAAGTACATGAACGGACCGGACTTTTTCAAGATTCTCTATCACCGTAATGTCATAAATGATTAATATTTCGATATGTAGTTCTACATTTTTAAAATGAAATAAGACTCCTAATTCAAAAATGAAGAAAATCTTAAATACATTCTTTGCTTTATTTCTCTTTGCATCAATAACAAGGATAAATTACGTTTGACCATAGGTGCTAAAAGTTTTGTATTGATTTCGAACCATTTTCGACAGCAAATTCCTTTTTCGATATATACATATACATACATACATATGAGTCATGGTAGTTTGAACTTGTTGACGTAGTCGCAATTCGTACAATGTTGTGCCTCTATAATGACAGAATTTTCAATTGAACACTCCGCAGCAGGCTATCGGCAGGTGTCAACAAAACATATCTCCGTGGCTATGTTCGTGTGTTATAAGTTTTTTTGTTTCTTTCACCATTCTTCTTTTACCTTTAGTTTTTTTCAAATATAAACCAAAATGGGTTATTTTCCTTTTAAGAAAACAATCACGATTAAAATTTTTAAATATTTTAAATACCTATTAGTTTCTGCGCAAATTCAAAATAATTACAATTGTTTGTTTTTTTTTCTCTTATTTATTTTCTACTTCCGCATCATTATAAGCATCTAATTAACATGTCGATGAGGTGATTCGAAAAATAGATACGTGAAACTTTTCTTTTGGATTAGCACTTAGACTGAATAATTACAAATTAATTTGTGGCGCAATGCACCAAAGAAAATATGCAAATTGAAAGCAGATTTTCTTTAAAAAATCAATTGTTTTACGTTTGAATACTCAGTTTCTTAAACTGTTTATGAAATAGAACAAAATTAGTCCACTAAATTCCAAAATTTACTCTTACTTATTTTCTAACCAATAAGGAGCATTGAACAAGATAACCTATATTTCTGTCATCACTACGAATACTCCCTACTGAACCGAATACATTTCGGTGACATTCGATGACACGCAACATGTTGCCGAATTCCTAGGCAGCAGATCTCTTGCTGCGGATAAAATCAAGTGTTGCCTTACTGCATTCGGATAAAGCAAAAAAACTCGGCTATTGTAAGTCAACTTGCGTGAAGCTGTTATCATGCAAAGGCAGAGTTGAATCAAAGAGAGGTTTTGATACAATCATGTACATACATGTCATTCTGTATGTAACTCCATTCCCCATAGTATGAACCAAAAGTTATGCGTCCACTGTGTCGTATACGTCATATATTTATAACTGTCGGCGTAAAAAAAATTAAGGATTGTTGTCTACAATGTCACTTACTAATAGTTTTTAGTTAAAATAAATCTGTTAAAATGATAATTTTAATTATTAATTGTTACGGTAATTAATAACAGTAATTATTTGTCATGGATTTTACGAAGAGCCAATATGATTATCAAAGTTCCTTGCTTGAATCTCTTTTATTGAATGAAAAAAAAATATTTTATTTTTTCGGCAGCTCCAAAAATCATGATATAATTTTTTCGATTTTAAACGACAAGTAGATTTTGTTAAAGTGCTAGTTTCTGAAGTTGTGAGTAGTGGTTTGATTTGATTGCCGCTACAAGTCTTTTTAGTTTACGCCATCTATGATTCGACTTACTCCACGCTTTATGTTCACTTTCGGTTACTGACTAATTTATCTTCACTTTTCGTTTTTGCTTTGTGTGGAAAAGTGGCTATACACTTTCGAAAAAAACACGGCTTTAGTAACAAAGATCTTAACATACTTCTCTTTTGTGATGTCTACTTTCCTAAATTGGAAGGGCTGCTTTCGAGTAGTCTTAATTATCGCCATTAACATCCAAAATCGATTTTATTTGATTTTTTGTTCTTAGTAATTTGAAATATATTATGAATCAAATTTTTTTTGGGGATGGTTGTAATGCTCTGCTCTGGTAAAGTATAATGTTTGGCGTTTAATAAAACTGCATTTATCCATCTGGAGCCATTTCTGCCAACGAATCTATATGTTCTTGTCCTTTTAAGGATTTCGTCCAAATCATACACAGCACAAAACAAACAGACAATAAGGGCCAAACTATCTTCAATAACCCTTGGAGAATATATAATCAGGAGGTTCGTTCAATAACAATGCTCAAGGCCACATTGTTGAAGCTATGTACACCTGTCAAATTGGCTGATTTAAAGTCTGTCTTGCCAAATTAACGAGGAGACTTACAGCAACAACATGTGGAAATGATTTTATTGTTTTATGAAAGTGGGTCTTCTATTCGAGAAACATTTCGAGCTCTATCGGACGATGATAACCAATTTCGGTTGGCCCTAATTGCATGGTATGGACACCGATGACATGTGGTTTCAACAGGACAGTTCTATGTGGCACACTGGACATTTGCTCGAGCGATGTGAATTGTCATGCGATTGGAGCCCGCTTGACTTCTTGTGGGGTTTTCTTTAGTCACAGGCTTGACAAACCACCACTGTCCTAATAGCCAACATATCAATGCCATTGGTAAGATTCAGCCTTTTTTATGCGCCAGAGCTAGGGAAAATTGGACGTTTTGGATGCGCTCCACTTAGCAAAGCCGCAGCAAACACTTAAATGATGTTATACTCTATACATAATGCCATACATTGGCCTTATAAATAAATACAAAAAATCAATGATATCTCTCTTACAGTTAGTTTTATTTAACTTTAAAGATAGGAAACGTTTAATGGAAAACCCTATGTATGCCATATACATAATTATTTCATCTGCAAGTAGTAATGTGGTTTAGAAATGTTATTATGAATATGTTTTCAATGTTAATTCCACGATTTTTAATTTTTGTTTTTCTTTTCAAAACACACACTTGTATTCTTGGTTTGTATCCCTGTGGTGCGCGTTTGTTCTTCTTCATTTTGTTCTGGAAGAAGACGCACATATATTACATATATTTTAACCGCACGATTTTCTGCTATATCTAGAGATATGCAACCAAAAAAAGAATATATGGAAATGCTACAATCCGCCTCGAGTGGATTGTGTGATACCCTATCCCTTTCCCATATACATGTATAGGTCCTTCCACCACAAGCCTTTTGGCTTATAAATTTTGTTTGGTTTTCGAAAAGTGGGCGTGTCAGTATGCGGATTTGAAAATTAGTATCGCAAGAACCTCATATACAAAATTTCAACGACCTAAGTCCAAAAACTGGTGACACACGGACTGTGTCATTCAGAGAGACTATCTATGTTACAAACTTAATATACCCTTCAGATAGGGTATACATGCATATCTATGCAAAAAGGGCGACGATAGTACAAGTGTAGACACAAGTTTAAGGGATGAATAAGATAGACGGATGAGGGATTTCTTGGGGAACACTACAGACAGCAAACAGAGGTAGTTCAGATGTAATGTCTCTCTAGTAGAAGGCTTAAGATTTATAAACGATGTTTGCAATGGCAGGGACGGTGCTCCTTGAATGAAGAAAATCTGCTCTTTCCCATCTTGAAAGTAATTGGAAAAGTTTTTCTTTAAGTTTTGTACGATTATGTATAGTTTTCTGTGTTTTTTTGTTGCTTAACTTAGTACACGGAGTGCGGAATTATTACTTACTTTGTTAGTATGCGTGCAGATTCGTTATGCGTAGTCTTAAATTAAATTTTATATTTTAATTAGTATTTTCCTTGAGGAAAATTTCATTTAAGCAACCTTAGATAATAAAATGAGAGGCATTTTAAATATAATTTCGTAAAGCATTTGAAATTTTTAATATTATTGGGGAAGACCATCATATTCAAATAGTAACCTCGGTAAGCCTGAATCTTCAGAAGTAAGTACTTAAAGGGTTTCCTAGCCTTGACGAAAATCTACCTGATACACGACTGTCTTCAATGATCTGCAGTTCAGTCGTAAAGACCAAGGTTTCTGGCAACCGCGATAGCATTATCTTTGTACTGGAGGTTTGGTCTTTTTCGTTGGCTTAAACTTGATGGGTCAGACTCGAAAATTCTCTTGGCATTGTTATCCATTCGGAGGATTAAGCCAATCCAATTGACTAGTGTGAGAAGCAATATCAGCTTTCAAACCTCAGCAAAATCCAGAGGGCGGCATGCATCGGAATCATGGGATCATTGAGAACAACAAAGACGGCGGCAATGGAAACCATGCTTAGTTTCATTCCGCTTGACTCTTATTGTAGTAGTCTGCCAGCCAAAACTGCTATAAGATTGAGGGAAGGCCGATTGTGGTCATCAAACTCTTACGGCCACGCCTCCATTCTGTCCAGATGAGGACAACCAATGGATTGATAGAAACAGATCACATGAAACCGATGTGAATATTCGAAAGGAGATTCAATGCAAGGATTCCTGACAGAAGTTACTGAAAAAACTGGAGGACTAAAAAGAAAAAGGAGTTGGCATCCTATATCGACGGTTCTTAGATGGACAGTGGAACGGGAGCCGGAATTTATTGCGAAGCCCTAGGAATAAACCGTTCCTTTAGACTAAACGACGACTGCAGCGTCTTTCAAGCCGAAGTAATATCGTTGGAAAAACGATAACTGTCTACATATCAGCCTACATAGCAGCCACTAAGGCTCTGAACTCTGCTATAACTCGGTCGAGGCTGGTGAGAACCTGCAAATCACTTTTAAACAAGATAGACAGAGCCAATAAGGTGACCAGGGCATATGGATATCGAAGGAAACGAGAACGCGGATGAGCTTGCTTGCTAGGAAAGGGTCAACGCTGCACATATCGCTGGCCCTTCCCTTTGTAGCAGCCCCAGTCAGTTCTTTAAAGAGAAAAGTGGAAGATGAAGCCATCGATCGTGCAAACAGACGCTGGGTTCATCTGGATACATGCGTAACGACCTTTAGCAAGAAGAGATCATCAACTCTGGCTAAACTCAGTCGTCATAACGCCCTAGTCGTTTCTGGCGTAATTGTCGGTCATTGTGTCATTGGCCTTCACGCAGAGAGACTCGGTGTGCTGCATAATGACTATTGTAGAAGCTGCGCAGACGAAGAAGAAATCGAATCTATTCGTCACCTGCTGTGTGACTGTCCTGCCCTATCTGTTAGAAGAAAGAGAACTCTTGGCAGTCATTTATTCTCGGATCAGAATGACTTAGAGCAATGTTGAGCTGGTGGACCTCCTGAGATTTATATTACTGTCTAAGTGGTTCTAACACCAGACCTTCTTACAGCGTTCCCAGGGTTAAATGATTGGGCACAATGGACCCGAATTGTGGGTCTAAGTGAGCAGTGACCTTCTGGTCCCAAGGCACCCAACTACCTAACCTAACCTAACTTAAGCCAATCCAATGTCAATGAGTCATCTTTTTTTCTGTGTAGTGCATCCAGTTCCTGGTAATGTTTATAGAGTTGACGGTAGTTAAGGGTGAGTCATTATGACTTGTAAAACAGAAGAGAGAAGAGTCATGTAGAAGAAAACTGAAAGGATGACCGCGCTATAGACCAATCATTTAGTACATCGAGTAAAGAGTTTTAAACCCAGTCGTCTGCTCCTCAATTGAGGTTAACTCCTCTACAATGGTTAGGCGAGATTTTCTGATAATGTAAATATCTTCTGAATGAATTAAAGGAAGACAATGTCTTCTATGCTCAGAAATTCTGGGGTCACTATCTGCTCCAACAAGATGGAAAAAGCCATATGACAGCACATAGGCTTTTGTAAGCCATGTGAGGCACATTTACCCTTTTGCTGAGGATTTAGGCCGCGGGCGTTTGGGAAAAGAACCTACAGAGCCCAGACATGAGGTTTAAAGCAAATCGGCCCAGCTGAAGTCCTGCGTACATACAGATAAACCGATAGAGAGAATCGCCAGACGTACTTTTTCGACATACCCATCAGAATTTATTGTTACCTTGAGCTTGAATTTTTTCATGATGCCTTGGTGAAATTATCCTTAACTGAAGCGTCTCGACAATGTTAATCCAATAACATTTACCAAAAAGACAACTTCGATGAAAAAAAAAAATTGTCTAATTTTCTTTAGTACTAAAAGTCACGAGCTAACTTTAATAAGAAGTATTTTTTCCTGTGAAATTCGCATTTAATTAGAACAGACATCGTTTCATTTGTGCGGATATTTCTTTTTTTTTTGCGCTTCAATTTATGTATATGGATGTGCGTGTTTGTTTGATTGTACATTTTTTTTGTCCTTCCACAACGCCTTGTGAGTTTTCTTCTAAAAATAAAAATTGTTTAAGCGGAAAAAAATTCCAAAGTGAATTGCTAGATACACAGGAGTTAAGAGTAAAGAGATATTAAAGAGGAAAGAAGTACGATGGACAAAAAAAAAAAAAAAAAGAAAAGAAATTATTGTTATGAGATGACATCCTTTTGCAGAATTGCCTTCATTCTAAATTCGTGAGGCATAACACATAAGTTTGGGCTCTTGACAAGGAGTTCTGGTACCTCAACTCTTTTGCCACATTCTGTGGATCCTTTTTTTTTGCTTTGCTTTGGGTATACTCTGTTCTACTTTAGGAAAAAAAGGAAGAAAATTCCTCCTTCGAAAGGAGAGCTTAAGAGCGTCAGAATTAATGTACGGAAGGGGATAGAGAAAAATGTGCATTTTGTTTGTCGTTGAAACCCATTTCAAGTTTTTGTTTTAATACTTTTCGGTGTGATTTTTGTTGGGTTGTTGGTTCTTTCCATGCAATAAGGAGAATTTTGAGAGTGTTTGCTATGTAATATGAGTGTGGGCGACATTAACTTGGGCCACTCCATGTCTTGGATTCAGATATAGATTTGGTTGTTGTTAGTCCGGCTCGATTGCATTGTAGAAGTTTTAATTTATTCACAAGTATTTGCGTACATAGGTGGATAATTTGTAATGACTCTTGAGCAGGCGGTAATTTCAAATCCCATTCCTCTATCAGACTAGATTTCAGACAGTTAGAAGCTCTAGGAGAAGTGGACGCATCATATACTGCTTCCCCAGCAGTTTCCAAACATTTTCATTTTCAGCCGCATATCAGGCCAAAGCAATCACGATGATGTCCACTTCTTGAAAATACTCAGTGGTATAAGCATTGTCCTGCATCAGCAAGAATAAAGGCACATATTCCTCGAAGGTGTTGTCGACATATTGATTTGATTTCAAATTCCTCCCCACACCATGATGGAGCCTCCCCAAAAATGTTCCATCTGGACAACTGTTGCCGAAGGATATCTCTCACTTGATCATCTCTGACGTCCATCTGGTGAGCGTAGACAAAAGCTGAATTCATCAGTGAAAATTACTCTACCCCAGTCGGTCTCTATGCAATCCTAGTGAAGGCGATCGGGTATCATATGACGTCGCTTATACTTTACCCTTAGCATCGGTGCGTGGGGGGTCTCCTTGCTCTCAGACCACTTTTCGCTAATCGTCGCTTCAACGATTGAGCATTTATTATAGTTTTCCCTTTAATGGTTCAAAGTCTGTGCGCTGTTGGGTGACGTTTTCAAAAGCTTTCAAGCACCAAATATCGAACATCAATAACTCACTGAAAATTAACACAAATTGTGTCGTCACCTCAATTCTTTTTTGTGAAGAATTATCTTTTAAAAGAACACACCCAAATTTTTAGACAGATCGGTCAATTCGTTTTTTTGTGGCAGCCATTTCATATAAACGCCTAGAAGCGATTTCGAATTTAGAGTGCTCATTAAACACTCTTTTTTGCGAAAAAAAAACTATCACGCAAACGAAACAAAAGCTGGATAAATATTATGGGGACTCTTTACCATCGAGTGGAACCATTCAAGCACAAGTGGCGCCGAACGTTCTGGACGCCCTATTGAGGTGACCGCACCAGAAATGGTCGACAAAATCCACGGTTTGATACTGCGCGATCGGCGAGTGAAAGTGCGTGAGCTTGAATAGGCTACAGGCTTATCATATGGCTCCGGTATTTCGATCTTGCACAAATATTTCGATATAAAAAAGCTTTCCGCAAGATGGGTGCCGCGTTTGCTTACAATCGACAACAAACGCATTCGTTTGACAATTTCAAAGGAGTGTTTGGCGATGTTCTGGAAAAATTCGGCTGAGTTTTTGCGCTGTTTCGTAACCGTGAATCCTGGTGAATCGAAGCCAAAGAAGGCCAAGGCGGGTTTGTCAGCAAACAAGGTCATGGCGACAGGTGTTATTCACACCGGTTACCTTAAAAAGGGTAAAACGATCACCGGCGCATGTTACGCAGAAATGCTGGATCGATTCCAAGCCGATTTGAAGCAAAAACGCTCCCGTTTTTGGCGAAGAAAAAAGGTATTTTCCATCAGGACAACGCACCCGCGCACAAGTCCGCAGTCACAATAGCAAAATTGCATGAGTTGGGCTACAAACTCCTCCCTCATCCATCATACTTTCCAGATTTAGCCTCCTGCGACTATTTCTTGTTTCCAAATATAAAAAAATGGCTCGGAGGTAAGAAATTTAGGACGAATGAAGAGGTCATTACTGAAACAAACGCTTATTTTGAAGGGCTGAAGAAATCATATTATTTGGAAGGTATAAACAAAATTAGAGAAACGTTGGACTGAGTGTATCGAGCTGAAAGGAGATTATGTTGAAAAATAAAATGTTTTTTATGTCGAAAAAAGTGTTCTTTATTTCTTTTTTCAGGGACTTATTGAACCACCAAAGTTTTTTCAGTAAAACTTTGTTAAATTTACTATAAATTACCAAATTTGGCCAAGACGTGGTGGCATACCTAATAAGATAGTCCAAAAACAAATATGTAAATCAACCAACATTGTCTTGACCGTTTACATGAAAAGGACATTTATGCAATTTAAAAAACATCGATAAAGCCGTTTTCGAGATAAATGATTGCTAAGTTAAATATAAGTAAATCTCTTTCTATCAAAAAAGTGGTAAAATTAGTTCAAATATCAAATTTATACGAAATTTCCGAAGCCGTTTACGACAAAAAGGATATTTTAAGTTTGCAATAAGCAAAGTAACATTATTAACAATTCTGGTCAAAAACGTGCTACGCCATTTTAAAAAAATTTTAGTTCAAATATGAAATCTAAAGAAAAAAGTTGGAGCCGTTATCGCGAAAATAGTCCAAAACCCCTTATGCCTTAAAAAAATACTGTTTTACGCAGTTTTGGTCAACGTTTTTTCTAAGCCAATTTAAAGCAGTTGCTATTTGTAATTTAATATGACAATTTCAATGAAATCGTTGAATCACTTTTCTGTCTTTTAGCCAAATTAGGCATAAGCACCGTTACAACAAATTTTGGCCAAAATGTGGGGCGTCATCTCATTGCACGTTTCTGTACTAGTCTCAGTGTAAAATTTGAACGAAATCGTTTGACTTGTTTTCGAGCAAGTTGGCTTTTTGCAAAAGAATTTATAAGTAAAGTACTGTTGTTAAAAATTTGGTAAGACATGTTTTATGCCATCTGATTGGAATTATGACATTTAGTCAAAATCGTAGGAACTTTTTTTTTTCGAAAAATCGTTGTTTTGTCAAATTGCCCATAAATAAATAAAGTGCACGACTGGATCGTACGTACTTGCACCTATATGCTTGTAGTTGGAAATGAATAATTTTTTAATTAAAAAAAATTAAGTTTTTGAGAAAATATTTTTAAAAATTTTGTATTAGTTTAAATGCCATTATTATACATTAAATCTTGCCTACAATTCGATTTTGAGGGAAATCCATTGAGTTTTAGCCGAGAATTGGCCATATTTAGCCAGTTAATAAGAAAAGTACCGGTATACGAATTTTTAGCCAAAAACGTGGTACGCCATGTTTTAGCATTTCTCTAGACTAAATCAAATATGAAATTTAATCAAAATCGTCAGAGCCGTTTTCGAGAAAATCGCCTTTTTGTGAAATTGGCCTTAAGTAAAGTGTTAATAGCAGGGCTAGAACAAAAATTCCGATTTCACCTCGAATTGCGACCCTACCGAGCTCAGATATGAAGTTTGAAGCAAATCGGCCCAGCCGTTTAGGCAGTAGTCTAGGGTACATACACACAGACAGACAGACAGGCAGACAAACAGAATCGGCAAACCCACTTTTTCTCTATCATCGTAATGTCAGAATTCTTTGTTATCTCGAGTTCGATTTTTTTCACGAATCCCGAGATACGAAGTTTGATCAAAATCTGTTCACCCGTTTAGGCTGTAGCCTGGCTGACAAGCAGACAGAACCGCCAGACTTACTTTTTTCGACTTCTCTATCAATCTCGATATCGAAAATTTTCACGAATCCAAAACTTGCCCTTTATTCAAACCAAAATGCGGAATACGAAGTCAACAAATTTCTTTATTTTATTTCCCTTGAAGAAAAGGATTTTTTTTCGGCCAAGCAATGAATGAATGCTCTAGCAGAGGTTGGCAACCTAATGTAGAGTCAAATTGTCGCTCCAAAGGAACAGAATAGGATAACAATAAGGATGGCGACGCACTAGTAGGATTATCTGTCACAATGCAATGGCGAACACAAAACACAAATCGGATATGCTCTGGTGTTGTTCGCAACAGAAAATCGGGGAAAAGCATTTCCAGCTAGGCGGCATATCCAACTGAAGAGATACGAAGGCCGAGGGCTGGCATACACTCTGTTTCATCCCTTAAAAAAAAGCTTAACCCCAATTTCATGGCCACAAAACAACACACAGAACGCACTCGTGTAAAAATTGACATTGTTATGTCAGTGTGGGCGGGAAATTTCGGCGACAACGGCGCGTGGGGGTGTCGTGTCTTCAACCTAGGTGATGCCTGTGCTAGTCACAAGAGGAAAGAGGCAGGATTATGGTAACAAAACTTACACTTGAATATTTAGTTTTAAGTTTTCTTCTTTTTCCGTCTGTTGCTTTTGTTGTTGGTGGCTGCTTATTGAATGGGGGGTGCTTATTGGGCGACGGTGATGTCACTTGTATGCCTAGGGTACGTGCTTTTCTTTGCTGGATTGTAGGTATAACGTTTCGTCTAAATGTTTTATGGGTTTTTGTCTGCAATAAGTCCTCTGTGTGATGTGAAGGAGTACTAATTGGGTGGATTGTGGTCGTCATAAATAGACAATTTTTAGAGCACTATAATCGCAATGGGCTAATTTGCCGAGGGAAAGTCTCACACAAAGGGCATCCTCATTTCGTATTCAATTAAGAGAGAGTACTTAAAGTACATCTAAAACACAAGCGAGATACCACAAAGGGTTTGAAAGATAACAAGTGATTCACTTAACCCGATCTATGATGAGCTCATAAGGGCTCACAAATCAAATATAGTATGCGTCATCAAGGAAAAGACTCGCTCCCGGGTGTCGTATAATTTGTTTGCCAGAGGGTCAGAGGGTCGGAGGGTCGCTCATATTCAATTTTGCTGTCTAGAGACGATATTTCTTGATTTCTTTTTGAGGTAGGCATATGTAAGTTATCATGTTATTGGGCGCTCCGATTCTATAATGATGGTTTCGGGCTGTAGCTCACAGATTGCTTGGATTATATTGGCCTTAAGTGCTTGAATCGTTCCCGGATTGTTGGCACCACATCGGTCCTTCACGGTTCCCCACAAAAAAAAAGTCCAAAGGGCTCAAATCGCAGCTCCGTTAAAGCCAATAGACATCGCCAAAACGGCTGATTGCAAGATTATTTGTTGCGCAAACGATCGATTGTGGCATGGGGTGCCTGAACCAGATGTCATCCACATACATGTCTTCGATTTCAGTAAAAAGAAAGTCGGTTGACACGACTCTGTAACGCTCATCATTGACCGAAGCGTTGTTCTCAGCTCACACTCTCGGCTAAAGCAGTCACATTCTTGTCTGTGTGCACTTTACGATGACGGGGACCATGAGTGTTGTCCACTAGCACACCAGTCTCACGAACGTCTGGAAAGAGCCAACAGATCGATGTTCAATGGTGGCCAATGGTTGCGATGAAGCAGCGAGCTAACCTAAAGTGTCTAAAGGTTTCATAATTCGTTAGCTGGAAGGTGACACCATGACTGGAACTTGAGCCAACATGAGTGGCTAGAGGAATTCCAATCCATCTACATCCTTTTATACCCTAGCTAACTGTCTATTTAACTCTCAAGCCTAAGCCACCGCAGCCTTTACTATTGTCTCTAAGGGCCGAACGAGTTGTGAGTCTGAGTTCTAAGCTGTCAAAATGTATGGAAATACTCGAGATCCAGACTCAGACTCAGATGCTCTAACTTGATAGCATAGGAGTCATTCTTAAACTCACAATTCTATTTGGTCGCCTAGGATCTTTGCCCTTTCGGAAAGACCATAAGAGAAAGTAACTGTTTCACTATTCAACCTTTTTGGCATAAAGAAAGCTAGTGGCCAATTCTTTTCTTCGAAGACAGCCTATTCGTCCTCGTTCCACAACATTTTCCTTGACTTACCTCAAAACAACTGACTATCTCCAATTCTGGTTGGATGTTTTCCTTTATGGCCACCAAGGTCTATGGTTTCGTTATGGGTAGGTTAAGTAGGAAGAAGTGGTGGTTGATGTACTCGTATATTGGTGAGGAGTATCTAGAGCAATCTGGTAGCTCGTTACTCGTACTTCTTACCAGAAGTCACCTCAAGTGAGTTCAAAAATGGTTGGCCTAATGGATGTTGTCCAGCTCTAATTAGGGCGGTATAAGTTTAAGTTTATATATGGATGATAGGTACCTATTAACGTTATAACTACGATAGTGTGTAATACCTAACTTAGCAGCGTGCTCCTAGCTGCCAGTGACACGTTCTTATATCAATTATTCTGGCAATTCCTCTAGCTAGGCCACATTTAACTACACATCGCGTCAGCTTATACCAATGAACGCTTGGCCTATCTAAAGAAGACTGATGAGATCATTGCCTTTATTGCTTCAAGCGGAGTATGGACTAGTTCCGCGTGAACAGTGGAGGACTGAGGCTTTTCTGGCCAGTTCATCAGCGTAATTCGAGTTCCATTAGCTAACGGTAATAGGACCCTAAGCTCTTATATCGAGGGTAACTTTCAACTGCCATTTAATAGTCTATAGATATATTTGTAAGTAAAGAAAAACTCACATGAAAGGATAAATAATTGTTAGCTCAAACTGAGCCTAATGAAATATGAACACCTCTTTGCCTCGATGTAATTTGCCGTAAATGACATTTTCGAGTAGAAGCTCTCCATCTCATATATTCACACGCTTAACCAACACCTATTCACCGAGTGCATTCACGTATCCATAACGAATCCAAAACATAACGCAGAGAGACCGAAATTCCTATAAGGGATGGCAAAATTTAAATAATTAAATAATTTATGTTCGCCATGTACCGCTACTGGTTAAATGACAGTGCCAGACATAAATATTTGCATAGACAAGGATTCTCACCAACACTACACCGAGTATGCCATTCATGCCCCTATCCTAGCGAGCACCATTTCAATTTGTGTGTGTGTGCTAGGAGAGTGTACCTAGTAATTAAATTGTGCAAGGATAACACTGCTAGAGATGCGATGAAAGATGTTGGGTTGTGCGGCATAATAACCGCATCTAGTGTGGCTTCTGAATCCTCACGATAGATAGAGAAATTAGAAAGCAAATGACGGAAGGAGGGACGGGACGGCGACGACGGCTGAAAAGGACTAAAACAAAACCAGTCCGCTAGATGGAACAAATCGTCGTATCCTATTTCTATTCTCCTTCAACGACGAGGAGCGAAGAAGACATGTTTTGTGCACAAGTAAAATATACGGACACTGCTTGCTTTCTGTAACCCGAAAAGGATTTCAATGCGACACCGATGAGTTTTAGTGCGCATACAGTCGTAGTAGTAGTAGTTAAGTAGTTGATGTAGCAGTTGGGTGTGTCGCAGAAGATTTCCTTATTCTATTCAATTTGTTGAGCAGAACGGCGGGGGTGCCAACGTATCTTTTTTGTCACATACTGTGCCTGTGTCTTTTAAAGGCAACGAAAAATAAAGCAAACCAAGAAAAAACATGAAGGCAAATTAAGAAAAAGGTTTTATTCTCCTCTTGTATAAATGAAAAGAAGGAACACATACTTTGCATTTGTACTCTGCATGAAGCTAGTTTCAGATTTGGTCGTTTTTCTGTCGGGTTTTTACTCTTCGCAATCAGCCTGACATAATTTGGGCGTTTTAAAATGTACTTTGGATTTCCTATTCGTTCTTAATTCGTGGCGCAGTTGAAAGCCTCTAAATTTGAGAGAGAAATGGGGATAGGAGAAGGGAGACCCAAATTGTCTTTGCTGGTTACTAATTACTTTGGAAAAGTTGCATAGGTAGGTATTTATTTCGAAAATGATGGGACTTTTGAAATTATTAGAATTTCAAAATGCAACCGCCATATTTGTGTTTTATTTCTTTGATATTCTCGTAGTTACCAATGTTAGGTCATTCTTAAAATCTGGTTTCGTTATTGTGTTTAATTTAGCCTACTTACCTCAGAAAAAAACTTGAAATCTGTCCCAAAAAAAGCCGGATTAAGGACCTTATTCCGATGAGGTGCATTTTCGAAAAGCCTTTCAAATTTTAAGAAAAATAGATCAAAAACTGTGTCCTAAAACATATCCTACTTGCACCTCCTTGTTGATATATAAAACTAGCCAAGGGAACCTAATCTTTGGCGGGATAGTCGGTAAACACAGCCTCCACGATTCGACAACAGACAACGGTTTCCGACTAATCGACTTTTCAGCAGCTCGTAATACGGTGATAAGTAGCACTAAGTTTCCTAGGCTAAAAATCCACACAGCAATCTGGCTTTCCTTTGACGGTCGAACACGCAACCATATCGACCACGTGCTAATCGATGCAAGGCACGCATCCAACATCTTGAATGTGCGTACCTTTCGAGGGGCAAACGTTGACTCTGACCACTATCTTGTTGCAGCTAAATTCAGAGCTCGACTGTCCAACGAGAAGAAGCTGCGAGCCGTCAAGAAAAAACAAGCTTAACGTTGGACGCCTTAGCACGCCAGAAGAAGCCAGAGCCTACAGAGAGCACCTGGCCGAGAAACTCTCTGCGGTGCATTCACCCCCCACAAACGCTAACAATCAGTGGACCGAATACCTCAACATCATCAAAGAGGTAGCCGTGACCACCCTTGGTTACCAACCACCTCCAAGGAGGAGCCCTTGGTATGATGATGGCTGCGTTCAGTGGAAGAGGGCGACAGAAGATGCGCACAAGAAAGAGCAGCGAGAGAGGAGTATCGGACCAGAAGAAGGGAAGAAAAGAGAATCCTGCGTAAAAAGAAAAGGGAGCACGCAGTTTCCCAGCTCAAGGATATCGAGGAGTCTCGCGAGCGCAACAACATCCGGCAGTTTTATCGAAAAGCCAAGCAGCTATCAGCTGGCTACAAGTCCGGAACGCAGGCTCTTCGAAATGGCGAAGGCAACCTAGTCACCGATGCACAGGGAATTGTTGATGTGTTTAAGCAACACTTCCAGCAGTTGCTTAACGGGCAGCAAATAGAGAGAGTGATAGGGCAAGACGAGAACCCACCTCCAGTCGATTGAAGAACCAACGCCTCCACCCAGTATTGAAGAAGTTAATGTAGCCATCAGGAAATTGAAGAACAACAAAGCCGCTGGCTCTGATGGGCTTCCAGCTGAACTCTTTAAATACGGAGGTGATGTCTTGGTAGGGTGCAAGCATTAAGCCATCAACCAAGTATGGATGGAGGAACGCATGCCCGACGACTGGAGTATCAGCTCTATATGCCCCATCTTCAAAAAAGGCGATCCTATGTCTTGTAAGAACTACCGAGGCATATCTCTGTTAAATGTCGCATATAAGATCCTGTCCAACGTATTGTGTGAACGTTTAAAACCTTTCTGCAGCACACTAATCGGCACGTACCAGTGTGGCTTCCGGCCCGGCAGATCGACAATAGACCAAATTTTCACACTCAGACAAATCCTGGAAAAGACCAACGAATTTCATGTCGAAACCCACCACCTTTTCATCGACTTTAAAGCCGCCTATGACAGCATTCATCGTCTTGAGCTCTACCAGGCGGTGGCCCAACTCGGGATACCGACAAAACTTATTCAGATGTGTCGCGTAACGCTGGATGCTCTGTGCAATTTGGAAACAACTCTTCGGAGCTCTTCCAAACGTGCACCGCATTCAGGCAAGGAGATGCGCTGTCATGTGATTTCTTCAATATCGTGTTGGAGCAGATAGTGCGCAGGGCAGGTGTCAACACGGAAGGCACTATCTTTCACAAATCCGTCCAACTGCTGGGATACGCAGACGAGACGCAGTTCGAGACGGCGAAGAAGACCGAACCTCCGGTACAAAGACCAAGCTGTCGCGGATGCCAGAAAACTTGGTCTTCACAACTGCAAGCAGCGTGCTCGGGACCGCAGAGGATGGAAGGCAACGATGTCTCAGGCAGGGACTCTACAATAGTCGGGAGCCCTTTAAGTAAGTAAGCAAGGGAACCTAATATCGGAGAAATTCTGAGACATTTTTCATTCACCTAATTGTGTGTATATATGTTTTGATATTCCAAAGTCAACCACGACCATAATTTTGCCACCATTTACCGACTTGCTACGATGTAAGAGTTGTAGCTTTTCGAAATTGAAAAGTCTCTTCTTTCCCTGCCACCAGAAGGAGGATAAATTGGTGGCGCAGAATATGGTCCTTGCGATTCATTCACATTGTTATATGTTAGTATATTGGTAAACAACTGAAACTTAGCTTTAAGTTTAAGGTGGCTGTGCTTTCTTAAAGGAGTTATGCGCAACTTCTACACTGTTTCATTTTTTCGTCTCCTTCTTCTTAATAAGTAGAAACATTTATTACATTACATTCGAAAGAAAGAAACATATAATGCAACTTTTTACAAGGATATTTTTTTTGCTATTACCTTCCTCACTATTCTAGGACTAGGGAGAATGAAAGGGCAAAGGACGTGTTGCAAAAACAGGACAATATGAAAAACTATCTCTTAGAGTAAAGTCGAATTATTGCGTTTGGATTCGAAAACAAGATGTTTTCCTCGCGCCAAGTATAGGCGGAGAGGAAATTAATGTTTCTGTATTCCTATATACATATGTATTTACATGTAGCAATTCCTTGTGGATTAGAAGTTTCGTTCAAGTACAGTAAAGTTTTCAAGTGAAATGATAGCCGTGTTTTTTTCGAAAGTGTATACCCACTTTTCCACACAAAGCAAAAACAAAACGAAAAGTGAACATAAATTACTCAGTAACCAAAAGTGGACATAAAGTGTAGAGAAAGTCGAATCATAGATGGCGTATAATAAAAAGAATAAAATTTTAGACAACAACCCTTAATTGTTTTACACTGACAGTACGATTTAGTCGTTAATAGTTGTTGTCAACAATTAAAATCAATGCCATCTATGATTCGAATGTAATTTTGAAGATAGAAATGAGAAGTGGGTATAGAAGTGAGTATTGACGTTTTATTCAGAGGTGGCTATACACTTTCGAAAAAAACACGGCTTTAGATAATTATTAAGCACAAAACGAAATTAATTTTCAATTGCTCTTCCTTTTAATTGGCTTTTTTGAACGACGGAAACAAATTTGAGTAAAGCAGTATATGATGTTCATTACACTGCGACTCCACGAGTCTGAAAAAGGCAGACTTTTCAGTCAGACTTTTCAGTCAGACTTTTCAGTCAGACTTTTCAGTCAGACTTTTAGCCCGCCAAACTTTTATCTTAACTGAAATTATGTCTCGTGGAGACTGGGTGTTTAGCATCTTTTTTAGTAAAACATATTCCTGGAAGTCCAGTTATTTACTTACTTATGTTCTAGGTATATCTTTTTGTGGGTCTTAGGGCCTCTACAACGCCGACACGCAGTCGTGAGAGGTTTCTGGAAATGAGCCTCAGCCCAGCTTTTTACTACCACGTACTGCCGCGTATCCTGTTGTCCTGTGTAAACGGGTTTCATTGCATCGCGTGGTTAGCTATAGACCGTTCATCATTTCGGAGAGCTTGCTTTGCTGTCATTTGGTGAAGGTCCATTATTTTGTGAGACAGTATCCATACATCATCGGTGTATTCGTGGTGTTTGAGTTCAGATGTAAAAGTCTATCAAATTCCTTTTATCCTGTTGATAAGGCCGCATTAAGCACATCAATAATTACCACTAAAACAGTATTGGTGAAAGTATGCAGCCTTGCCGGACACCACTTGGATTTCTCAGACAGTCTTTATCTGTACAAGACGTGACATGTGGACATATGTTGAATATGTGACCTTGATAATAGCAATTAATTTATCAGAAATGCTTCTCCTCCTGCACGCCAAAAAAAATTCTCAATTGACAATATCCAACGCCTTTGCAAAATCGATGAACAGCAGGTGAAGTGACGATCAATATTCAACGCATTGCTCGATGAATTGCTCGATGAATATCAGATCGGAAACCTGCTTGCTCGGCGTCGAGTCTTCAAGGTGTTTTTTGATTCGCTCCAGGACGATTCTAGGTATTATCTTGGCCACAGCAGGCACGCAGATACCTCTCTAGTTTTCGCACTATATTGGATTGCCTTTTTTAGGGAGCTTGATGATCATTTCCTTCTTCCACTCATCCGGATAACTCTTGGCTTCCGAGAAGTGAGAACAGTAGCTCTACCGATGCAGTTGGCACAGCTCGAAAAATCTCCGCGGGTATGCCATCAAGCCCAACAGCCTAATTGGTTTTCAGTGCTTTGATCGCGGTAATAATCTCATCCTTACTGAGGGTTGATGTGCGAAAATTGCTTTCTACGGACATTTCAGTCTGATTTGGGTGCATATTGCTGGCGAATACTCGGTTTAGAATCGAAGCAAAATGCTCCTTCCTCTGCAGTTGTTTCTCATCTGATATTAGCAACGAACCGTTTAAGTCTTTAAGCCTACATATAAGCCCTTTAGTTTCTATAAACCTCGCTGTTGCTTCCGTAGCTAGCGCATTTCGCTTGTAACGTCTGACGCTACGCTGCAAGCCTCTCACCTTCACGCGATATAGGGACTTTAGCTCTATTCTCCCTGCTGCTGGAGTTACTGCAAATCGAGCTCTTAGCTGTTTTCGGTCGTTGATCCTTCTCCAGGTATCCTCGGAAAGCCACGCCCTGTGGTTTCCTTGTGATCTGTCTTACAGCGTTCTGTGAAAACTGTCTTACAGCACACCATTGTTCTTAAATGATGGCAGGCAGTGAGCTGCTGTTTGTTGCCACTGCACGACAAAGATTGGTCCTTAGTTAGAACTGTGGGATCTCTTAGTCGATGTACGTTGAACCTAGGTATTCTCGTGTCATAAGATCGGCAACAGTGCGTTATCGGAGAGGAGCTATCATAAGGAGCTATCAAAACATGGTATGGCTTCATATATGAAATTTAATTCAAGACTTTGCTGCCGCCTTACAAAAAATGCAATTTTTGTAAAATATGCCATAGGTCAAGTGTTGACCTCTTTCGAAACAGTTCATTCAAGAAAAAAAAAAGCAAAATAAAAATAACTAAAAGCACTCCGAAGGCGATAAAGTTCTTAAAAATGTGCTGAAATTCCACATGTTCACATCGCCTTCCGTCAGTGCGAAATTAAATGTTTTTTTTTTTACCAAAGAACGACGTAGAAATTGCACAAAAAATAGAGCAGTGCACTTAGGGGTTAAAAGTAAAAGGGGAGTCCTTAAACTGCAAGAACCTGAAAATCATCTCGAAGGGGAAAAAAATCTTCCTTCACGCTATTATTACTGGTGTAGCAGTAACCAACAACATTCGATAATGTTGGTAATCCTTCTCCTTCATTGGTTATTCATGCAACGAAATAGTATCAACTCCACGAAACATCCGCCCCTGCATCGTGTACACCTTAGCACGTTTGTCCTTAAAGGAAAGGTGCCTTATTCCATATGATCCACTCTCTCGTTATATTCCTAAAGTGAGAGTGCAAGGATATACTTGTTAAGGTAATAGTGCACAACATTTTGTGGAAAGCACCTATTACAACCTTGAATTACAATGAGAAGATGGACTGGATGGATTTTTCCTCCTTCAAGTAAACTAACACGTAGTCAGCTTATAGAGAGGGTGGGAGGGTAGAGCTTGAACTATTCTCCAGATGGAAGACAACAAAAACAACAGCAAGTAAATAATAGCATTTACAACTGAGAATGTGTCAAGAATTTTATAAATACAGAGAGGTTTCAAGGTAGAAGGGTACGAGAGGATGGGAACGAACATTTTTATATTTATATTAAGAAGAAGTAAGGTCATTTTTATACCCTATCCTAAGGGTATATTAAGTTTGATACATAGTTTGTAACATAGAGAAATATTACAGATAGACCCAATAAAGTATATATATAAATGATCAGTATCAATAGCCAATTCAATTGAGCCATGTCCGTCCGTCTGTCCGTCTGTCTGTCACCAGTTTTTGGGCCTTAAATTTTAAGCTAGGTCAATGAAACTTTGTATGCGAGGTCTTTGGACATTGGCACAGAACAAGTGTAAAAATTTTTAAAATCCGCCCACTGACACGCCCACTTTTCGAAAAATTAATTTTCTTCAGTATTTTTGTATGAAACTCGGAAAAACTTACATAAGCAAATATGTAGAGATTTCCTTATTCTACAAATCTTCGATACTTGTTTATGACCACGCCTACTTTTTAGGGCGATTTTCTTAAAAAAAAAAACAGTTTTTAGGCGTTTTTGTTGGAAAAATATCACTTCGTAGGAACAATACTTAATTTATATGTTGAAAAAATTTCAAAATCCGCCCACTACCATGCCCAGTTATTGAGAAAACTCATGTTTTGGAATAATTTGAAAAAGAAAGGCACTTAGAAAAAGGATAGGGTATCACACGATCCGCTCCAGACGGATTGTAGCCTTTTTTCACTGGTTTTTATTTGTTTTGCTCTCATTTTTAACTTTATATCAGCTTGTCTTAAACTTGCCTTATTTACTTAAGTCCATGCTAATGAACTTCATTATACCCCATCCTTAGGGTACGTTAAGTTTGATAAATAGTTTGTAACATAGAGACATAATAAAGATATAAAAGCATCACTAGCCGAGTCGATTGGGCTATGTCCGTCCGTCTGTCCGTCGATGAAATTTTGTATACGAGGTCCTTAAAAGTAAGTAAGCAATTTTCAAATCCGCATACTGACAGGGCCACTTTTTGAAAAATTCACTTTTTACAGTAATTTTATATGAAACATAAAAAAATTTTCTTTAAAATAAATATAGATATTCAGTTGCTCTTCAAATCTTCCACACCTTATGTATGTCCACGCCCACTTTTTAGGGGCGTTTTGCTAACAAAAAAAAAAGTTTCATTAGAATAATATTACTTCTTAGGAACACAATGCAGTGTAAGTTAAAAAATGTCAAAATTCGCCCCTTACCACGCCCACTTATTCTAAAAAAAGAACACTAATCCAATCAATGCCAATGAAATTCAATTCTAATGAATTTTTTACTTGCGTGAAAATTTTTGATCTCGTGATTTTGATAAATTTTGAAATTACCTTTATAGAGAAGTCGAAAAAAGTGGGTCTGAAAATTCTGTCTGTCTGTCTGTCAGCGAGGCTACAGCCTAAACGGGTAAACGGATTTTGATCAAACTTCATATCTAGTGTCTGTGGGGTAATCCCTAGAGGAAGAATTGAAATTTTTGTTCTAGCACAAATATTAACGGTACTTTACTTAAGGCCAATTTAACAAAAAGCAGATTTGCCAGGAAACTGTTCCTACGATTTTTTTTTTTAAATCTCATATTTCGGCAAATTGCTATAAGATGGTGTACCACATTTTTGGTCAAAAGCGTTAATAACGGTACTTTACTTATAGCCAAATTTGTAAAAAACCGATTTGCTGGAAAACGGCCATACCGATTTTGTTCAAACTGAACTTATACTGAATAGAGTTAAGATACATGCTATAAAATGGCCTACAACATTTTGGACAAAATTTGTTATAACGGCACTTCAGGCCAATTTACCTGGTTTGTTGAAAAACGGGTCAACCGATTTCATTCAAATTTTTAGTATGTATAAAACTGGGCTAATTCTAAAAGATGGATAAAAGCGATAGTAATGGTACTTTTCTTAGGGTCAAACGGTTTTAGCCAATTCTCTCGAAAACGGCTGCAACGATTTTGTTCCAATTTTATATTTATGCTTCTCTTGTGAAGTGTAATAAGATAGCGTGCCACGTTTTTGGCCAAAATTGCTTAGAACGGTACGTTGCTTATAGCCAACTTAACAAAAAATCGGTTTACTCGAGAACGGCTGTAAAGATTTTGACTAAATTTCATATTTGAGCTAATCTAGACATTTGCCATAAAATGGCGTTTTTGGTTAAAAAAGCGTATAACGGTACTTTACTTAATAACTGGTTTTAGAAATATGGCCATTTCTCGGTTAATATTCAATGGATTTTGGTCAAAATCAAAACGTAAGCAAATACGAAAATGGCATTTAATTTTATGAAGAATTTAAAAAAAAATATTTGTTCATTTATTTTTTTTTTAAAGTTAAAGTTCGTTCATTTCCAACTAACAGCTCAAAAGTGTAAGTACGTACGACCCAGTCGTGCACTTTATTTTCTTATGCAGTTCTGCCATGTCTGCTTCTATAAGAATGAACATGTCTTCTTAACCAAATACACGACTGAATACTAACTACTGGCTAACGATGCATAACGAGTGAACTAAGCCACCAATTAGCATATTCTAATTATTCGCTTTATTTTTTTTTCCTCCATCTTCGTCATAAATAATTTGTCACAATTCCATTGCTTGGCTCAGGATTTGCTTAAATTTTAGGCATCCTAACCTAATCTCCGTGGATTGTGTCAAACTATTGTACAATTCATTTTTCTAATCCCTGTGAAAAACTGATGAATATTTATGAATTTATGCATGTATATCCTTACAAGCTTAGTCACAACGCTTGGATATACCTTTTCCTTTCTCTTTTTCTCCTTTTCTCCTTTTCTCTTTTTCTGTTTATCAAACAATGTCTTTTATTTATTTGAATATTTAATTAGCATTAATTTCTTCCGAGCACATCAATTTAAATCAGTTTAAGGATCATGACCCATCACTGTATCCATTGTGAAATTTATGATAGAAAATATTTCAACTCATCCACCAACCCATCCCACCATTCACTGACAGTCCAACCCCAACCCAGTTCTCTACCCAACACTAAGAAATTAATCAACGTAAAGTTTTATAACCTAAAGTTGTAATGTACTTTTTTTGTTTTGCTTCTTTTCTTGCAGAGATACAAGGACAACGATATCGAAGTAAAGCGCAAGGATGGTATTATCCTTTTGCGTGAACTCGCCGCCGAGGTGAAGAATTTTATGGATTTCAAGAAGAACGCTGTGATGGTGAGTGGCAAAAACGAGACAAAGGAAAAAAAAAACGAAAAATCCTTTTACATAAATTGATCCTTAAATGCAAATAGTATGTTAGTGTGGGTGATGGCTGGGAGCCATCAAAGCGCCGATTAATTGAGATTCCATTTTTTTTTATTCTCTTGTTGGGAAAAGGAGAAGAGAAACAAGAAAAAAAAGGACGAATAGAAGGATACACTACTTTCGTAACTTAGCTTTTAAAAGTGCTTGATTTGTAATACATATATGACCGATAAATGTTAAAATTCGTAAAAGGGAGCGATTTTAATACATAAAATAGTTTTTTTCAGTTATTTCTCCACATAAAAATTTGGTACAAAAACAACGTCGCCCAAATTATGACATTCTGTCAGAAAAGAATCAGCGTGTTCATAATATGATAGATGCATTATAATTGAATTTTTAAGGCAACAAAATCCGTTCTCAGGCTATAAGAAATATGTACAAAACCATTAACTTGATACTGACATTTACTGACGTAAATAGTGACAGATATGTCAGTCTATGTCAGCCGTGTAACTTCAGAATTGCGTTTATTCATTTGATTTCTGTGTTTTTTAGAATGGGGAAAAAGGCGTGGGCGAAAAAGGATTACGAAATGGGATATTTCTTCAAAAAATTTCCCCAAAAATGGAAAATCTCTAATTATGCTTTCAGTTTTTCATATAGCAAAGCACAGACAATATGACTTCAAAATAGAGGGACCAAAAAACAGAAAGATGAAGTTTTAAAAGTAGGACATCGAGCTTTTTGTTATTTGCTTATTTTTTCATAGTTGTGACCACCAAGAAGCATTTATTTCTTTCCTCTATCATCCCATAGTCAATTTCGTACAAAATAGGCAAAAGAATAAGGCTTAATTGAAAGGACAAAATTTTAACAAAAAATTGAGTCTAAATACCTACTTCTTTAGCAATACGACAGAGTCTCTGTTTCTTGTGTGTACGACAGGATATTTTGGAGTACACCTACACTCTCCTTCTTCTCCTTAATCGGAAAGTTTATTTTTTTTTTTATGGTAGTGATGAAGTAGTTTCTCTGTGTTTAAGGATATTTCTTCAGTCTTCGCCTTTGGGTGAGAAGTAGTCTTTGTTCAAATTAATTTATAACCACATTACTTGGAGTTCTTACTGGAGGAGGAGTAACATTTCACTGACTATAGCATGATATACATTATGTTCTCTAGGTTTTTTTAAATTTTCCCGCAAAATATGTCCTTGCCGTTTCTTATGCAAATGGTGAGGCAGAGACAATGCCTCAAATCTCCTATTTTATAGCTTAAGCTCGGCTTTGTGTGTATAATAAGCTATTCTACAAAGACTATGGACAAGTTGGAACTACGAGGCTTAAGAAGTCGACAAGACACTGCGGTACTGGTACTTTTGACAAAAAAGCACAAGGTACCACCATTGGTTTGGAAGAAATCCTTGCTGACAAGGCTTAATATCTTGGTATTGTGTTAGACCCTAAGCTACATTGGAAACTGAAATGAAACTTTTTATCAGTACGAAAACAGCAGGGAAGAGGTAGGGCCTAAAACTAGTCATGGCCTAGTCCAGGCCTTTTGACAATGTTGGCGTCGACTTTGCAGGTCCTCTTAATTGCTCTGATAGATCTAATGGAGAAATGAGAAAAACCTATTTTATGAGATTTACTTGCGCTGCCATCCGCTCTCTGTCCATTTAGAGCTAGTGACAAATATGACCACCGATGTTTGATGGGCCTCCGACGTTTTATTGCCCGAAGAGGAGTCCCATCTGTCATCTTTTCCGATAATGCTCGAACCTTTAGAAGGCAGCATTGGAGCTAAAAGGGACTGCATTTAAAGAGCAATAATTGCAAAGTTTCCTGCCAAGTCACCGTATAAAATGAAAATTTATCGTCAAGCGAGCTCCTTGGTGGGGGGATTTTGGGAGCGTCTCATTCGATCTATAAAAAAAGTTCTCAAGGTGGTTGTTGGAAGATCGAAATTAACTTTCAAACAACTGCGAAAAATTCTTACTGAAGCTGAGGCGATGGTAAATGCTCGGCCATCCTCGGCATCCGATTGATGCTACTCCTCTCACACCAGCTGATTTCTTGCTGAGTCGCGATGAGATCCCTAAGGCAAGTGAAGGAGGAGCACTAGATTCCAGCGTGATTCAAAACCTTTATAAGCAGCGAATGCGATACACTAGCATGCTATGGACCCCTAGGCGATTGGAGTATATGCAGCTCCTAAGATCCTTTTACCATACTTAAGGCGTCTCTTCAGAGCAGCTAATACATACGTCACGATAGTTAGATTGGAACTCTAGTATGGTGAAAGTCAACTACCGAATGGGTTGGCTAAGTTGACAACAGTACAAAGATACGGCGGATACCACGACCACTGCAGCAATTAAGATGTTCTTAGACCTTCTGCTGCTCGACTTTCATATACAACTATAGGCGGGAAGAAGTGCCTCACAAACAGAGGAGTCTTTAAGGGTAGTAGCACAGCTCCATTCTTAGGTAGACGTTCCCAGAGACTCAAGGGGAAATCGGATGACATTTTGGGCTTTCTCGACTTCGACGAAAGACTGGCAAAACGATTAAGTCCACCTACAGAATAAGGTTGCCATTTTTGCAGATGCATCTAAAACCAATGAGGGAACTTTTTCAGGTGTTTATTCAAAAGACTTGAACTTAGAAATATTTCCAAAACTCCCGGACACTGCATGTCTTACAGGTTGAATTTATAGCCGTGCTCAAAGCTGCGGAACTACTTGAGGTGGGTCGAGGTCCAATAACGATATTGCCATCTTCATTGACAGTCAGACTGCGCCAGAGTCTTTTGTCATCAAAGCTAAGCTAGTCAGAGATTGCTTTGCGATGCTCAAAACCTTATGCACCCAGAATCGCGTAAGATTATGTTGGGTACCTGGACACTGTGACTGGCCAAAAAAGCTGTGGAACTTCCATCGGGGAATGCCATCAACAGCATCAGGACACCGCTTTGTGTTGCCAAGAGAATTCACAACTTGGATAGACGTAGATGGACAGGGTATAGGGAGGGAAATAGGGTATCCCGAGCCTTATGGCCAGAGATTAACCATCAAAGAACAGGTGAAATCATCGAGCTAGTGAGATGACAAGTTAGGACTCTCTGGACATTGTCTTCTGAGAAAGCACTCCAGTAGATTAGGATTGTCAGAATCGGATATTTGTAGGTATTGTAAGGATCTTCACGCTCCATAGGATATTACGCACATACTTTGCGATTGCGAAGGCAATTCTAGAAATAGATTTTAACATCTACTTTCGGCACTTTCGAACCGAAGGACCTGCTTATTTTCTGCAGGGCAATCAAAGGTTTGGGCGACATGATTAAGGGTTTAGATTTCTTTCTGCCATTACTGATTCTTCAAAAAGTTTTTCACTTTATAACAACAATATGTTTTTTATACATATGTATCTAGGTGTGCATTCATTAGTTAGAAAAATGTGAGAACTTTCTGTGAGCAGATTTAGTTTTGAAAATCTAAACTTTGAATGGAGACTTCTAAATTCCTGTTCTCCAAGCCTCAAACACACTTTGCAGACATCTTAAAAAACCCATTTAAAAAAAGGCTCCGACAGCCAGCACATTGAAAACCTCAACATTCGCCGCCACATCCATATAAATCAAAACCATTATTCTCCGCCCTCTCATTCCACCCAGGCATAATCATCCGCCTCATTGTCATTCTGTAAATAAAAATTCAATACCAATTCTGAGTTATTACCGCAATAAATCACAGATCCTGAAGGTCGATATCCTTACCCATTCTGCCCCAATAATTTATTTCAAACAAAAAAGTTCTAAAACATAAAAAGGAGAGAAAAAAAAGAACACACAAATAATGTATCCTGCACTTTAGACTGCGTGCCTATGGTCAATAACTACCACTACCCCCCCAATGCAATGTCCTTTAAGTAGATCATATAAATGCAATGGACAATGTCCTTTAGTCTTGTCTTCTCGCCTCTACCTTCTGGCTGATGATAGTGACTCCACGAGACGGAGTAAGTGCTGTTGTTATAAACAACTCTCCCTCCTGTATGCACCGCGCGACAAGGACAACACAACGACGAACATAAGTAAAATTGTTTGAGCGTGTTCCATCCTTTGTGTTAGTCGTGTCCTCTAAACAGCAGTTGTCGTCGTCGTCCATCGCTGCTAAGTATTGCAGCTGCCGTCTCCTTGAGGAGACCACTTTTTTTCTCTACCTCCCTCTGACACATCCTTTTTTGTTTTTAATATGAAAAAACAAAAAAGCAACTTATCGCAGGGTTGGAGAGATGTGCTTTATTTTAATCCACACAAGGATCTTTTTACACATTTTTTTTTTGTTGTCTTGCTTTCGTTTTTCCTCCTGTTTTCTCACTTATGTATGTACAGAAGTTTTTCCTTCTGATTACAAGGATGTGAGATGTTTTGTAATTTCTTAGTCTTAAGAAAGTTTTTTCGCCCTTTTTGCACACCATGAGAACACATGTAGAAAAACGAAGAAAAAAAAATAAAAGGATTTACTGCTAAAACTGGACAACTGGAACAATCTCTCTTAACCGAGCGCATTCGAGTGAAATTGAGAATCCTTTTAGATTAGAACAAGTTTTTCGTTCTTTTCTTTGTGAAGAGAATCCGATTCTGTGGTCCCTAATCCTTTTCTAATCCACCCACATGCCAAGGATTGGCTATTGTTCCTCAAAATAGGTGGTAGAAATGAATATCCTTTTTTTCATAGAAATATTCATAGGATTTTGCTAATTTTTCAGAAAAAAAAAAATAAAAGGATTACATCTCACTCTATGGGGGTTGAAGGTTATAACCAACACATTCAATGTACCGTAAAGGATAGTGATACAGAAAATTTGTGTGCTCCTGTCTGCGATAAATAAATCTATAAAATGTTGTATGGTTTTCAAATTAACCACGGCAGAGGGCAGGATACAGGGATGTTTATTGTTCTTAGATCTTTAAATGGACCTGGGACTATCGTCAGTAATTAATCATGAATTTCCTGGACGGGAATACATATACTCTCTCTCTTAGATGGTATGGTATGCTAATCCATGCATAAAACGGAAGTATGTGCCCAGATAAACTTGAGAGTGCATGGTTGAGTGGAGGAAGCGGAGTGTACTCGTATGCAAAGGATCAGTGTGTTGTATGTAGACACTGAATGGTGATGGATTAGTTGGCTGGTGTTGGAAGGAAATGTTAATGGATTTTGGTTGCATGGTGAATTAGACTTTACTTTAAGCTTAATTCAATTTTTAACAATAAGTTAACCAATAAAATTCTGTTGCTTGTTAAAAACTGAATTAGATAAGTTCAAAAGGATAGCAGAAAAGTGTGTGAGAAATTAATCATCTAATTTTGTTTTTGAATAACTTTTATACTAAATAAAACAAAAATAATTTTGAGTGATTGAAAACTTTAGTAGGACCTTTAAAATTTTTTCTGTTAAGTGGAAAAGCTGATATTCGTCCAGCAGCTGCCGTCAGTGTCCATACATATTTGTGGCCTTTTATCCCATTTTCCATGATTCCTGTCGGATATTCTCCTTAAGGACTGCGATTGTCTGAGGCTTGTTGGTAGTTATATACCCGCGACTTCAAGTAGCCCCAAACACAGAAGTCTGGGATGGTTAAATCGGACGATCTTGCTGGGTATGCCAAATCGCCAAAACGGAAGATATGCAACCAGGAAACACTACCTTCACAATGTCCTTCACTCGTGCTGTATTTGCGTCTTGTTGAAACTACATATTCACCAAGCCCCGCTCATCCAATTCCGGCGAAAAGAAGTCGTTTTACGGCCTCTCAAGCAAATACGACCCAATCACTCCTCCCGTGCAAACGCTTTGAGTGGATGTTATGACTCTTCCCTTTACACTTAGATTTTTAGTCCCCAGAAACGAAGATTTTGGTTTTTGACGTAACCGGTTAAGTGGAAATGCTCCTCGTTGCTCATGATAATTTTCGCCATAAGATCGTCCTATTTGTTGTTGATTTTTAGGATGGCTTAATAGTAAATCACACGCGACTGACGGCCAGGAGGCATTCACTGATACACTGTTCGCACTTTGTACGGGAACATGTTCAAGTCTTTCACTAAAATTCGCTGTAAGCCTCGTCTGGTGGTGTCCAATTACGTGGCCCGTGCGTCGTCTGGTTGATGTTTCTTCATTCTCAGCGACATCGGCAGTCACAGCCGCTCTGCAAGGGTTCCAGCTGTTGATTATTGATGGTAAAAAAATCGATCTGTAAAATCTCCACCATCCCCAAATTGTTCGAGGAACTTGTTTATGGGAAACTTAACACCTGTTTTTAAGAGGATTATTTCTCCTTATCAGCATGGTTTTGTTACTGGTAGATCTACAAGCACTAATTTGACAATTTTTTATCACTCTGTTCTGAAAGGCTTTGAGAATGGTCTTCAATACGATGTCATCTACACCGATTTCTTTCGACAGAGTAAACCATCTTCAAAACTGCATAGATTAGGAATTCATTACAACTTCTTTAAATGGATTAATTCTTATCTAAAGGAACGTGCTCAATATGTTATAATAGATGACAAAATTTCGACACCAGTGTATGTTACATCGGGTGTTCCCCAGGGTAGTCACCGTGGCCCTTTGTTATTTCTCCTTTTCATTAATGAAATTCCTGATATACTTTTGAATTCTCAGTGTCTTATGTATGCTGATGACTTAAAAACTTATCGACCAATTAGATCTGAGGATGATTATTTTCTTCTCCAAAAAGATTTTCAGAGAATGCCTCAAAATGTCAAAGCCTTACCTACTGTCGCCATCTTTCTCCCGTTTGCTATATATATAAAAATTATATATTGGTAACATGTCCTTGTCAATTATATCATCTAAAAAAGACCTTGGCGTTGTATTTGACATAAAACTTAACTTTTTGAGTCACGTGGAAGGAAATTCAATGCTTGGTTTAATTTTGCGAAATTCAAAGGACTTTTCCGACCCTTTTACCCTAAAATGTCTCTTCTTCTCATTTGTTCGATCCACTCCAAAATACTGCAGTATAGTGTGGAACCCTTTTTATGAGCTTCATGTCTTAAGAATTGAGAAAATTCCAAAGCGATTTACTAGAGTTGCCTTTCGGAGACTTCACTGATATACTGATATGATTTCGTATGATACAAGATGTAAATTATTTGGAATTCAACCTCTTTACACTAGAAGAAAATAATTTATCTTTAATCGGTTTTCAATCTCCTGCGAGAGCACTTATAAATCGTTATCTATTTCATGTTCCTTTTCATAGAGTAAACTATGGTATTAATGAACCTCTAAGTAGATGTATACGTGAAGCAAATAATGTTTGTCACTTAATAGATTTTGAAGCTAATCAAAATACATTTAAAAATAATTTATTATTAACTCTAAGCAAAAATAAGTTAATAAAAGGATCAGCAAAAAAAATCCATTTCGCCTCAAATTGTGGGTCCATATAAAGTTTAAGGCAAGTCCGTCCAGCCGCTGAAGGTTTAGTTTACGTCAATATAGCCTAGTCTATCATCGTAATGTCAGAATTGATTAATATTTTCAGTTCGATTTTTTAACGAAAACAATACTTGCCCCGAATAGTAGGTGAAAATAAAGAAACAACATGGAATGAGGAATAAACTCCAATACCATGATATGCCATTGGCATTTTGATGATCTTATGAAATGAGAAAAACACGACAGAGGAATAGTAGAACAGGGTGAGGAACAGTAAAAAGAAGCTTCATCAGTTTTCAAGGAAGAGAACCAATAGTAGACCCCATTTATAACCTAAATGGGTAGATATAGAATAGAATAAAAATTCAGAGGCGACACGGAGTAGGGACAAAAAAAAGACCGAAGGACACAAAATTCTTGCCAAAACAAAATAGGAAATTGCCTCCCAAAGCAATTTGGCTATCAATTTCGAATCAGCTCTATCTCTTTGCCTCTCTTTGTCTTTTTTTTTTTTCTCCCACTTCAAGCGTTCTATCGCCATTTTCTTGATTTCGTTATTTTCTTTTCTTTTTTGTTTTCCATATTTTACGCAACTCATGAAAAGTCAGGTAGAAGAGCAACGCAAAGGAAAACTCTTAATAGAGTTTCAGATTTTGTTTAGTCCTATTTTTGTTCGCTTGGTACGCACGTCTGGTATTCGTTCTACTGCAGTGTTTGTGTGTCCAATCCTGGTGAATGCCGGGAGTACAGTGGGTGCGGTATGACCACGTAAGAGTTCAATCGAACTCACGTAGCGGCTATATATTGTTGGAAACATGGATAGGATAATCTTGCATAACACAGTGAAAAAGTAAATAATTTATTTCAATAAATCGATAAGATTTTTCAATTTTATCTAAATCGAAGATCAATTGAGCCTTATATTTAGACACGTGATTAGAATAATTAAGAAAAACTAAATTCATTGAAACTTCAAACAGAACAGAACGGACACAATATGTATGTATGTACATATTTGAATGTGAATAAAGTGCACGACTGAGTCGAACAAACTTGCACATACATATGTCTGTACGTCTTATGTTCAGTTGAGATCCATAAAACCTAAATAAAATCTAAATAAAATATCAGGTCAAACTTTGTCAAACATTTTTAACAATTTTCGCCAAAAACTTAATACGCCATTTTGTAGGACTCTATTAAACTATTTCAAATATGAAATTTAAAGAAAATGTTATAGCCTTTAGCCACATTGGTCATAACAACAAGTTTTGGGCAAAATGTGGTATGTCAGCTTATAGGACGTATGTGTACTTGTCTCCGCAATTTGAACGAAATCATTTGAGTCGTTTTCGCGCAAATCGGCTTTTTGCAAAAATATTTATAAGTAAACTACTATTGTTAACAATTTTGGCAAGAAATTCTATATGTCATCTGATTGAAATTTCCTACTCTTAATCGAATATGAAATTTAGTCAAAATCGTTAGAGCGGTTTTCGAAAAAATCAAATTTTTGTAAAATTGGCCTTAAGTAAAGTACCACTAATATAAGGGCTAAAATAAACATTTTAATTTTGCCTCTATGGACTATTCCACAAACTCTATACAGAAGATTGATCGCAAACCGTTCACAGACAGACAGAATTGGCAGATCTAATTTTTGCACGAATCCAATACTTGCTTTACATTATAGGTACCTTTAAGTCTTAACAAAAGGCTAGATATTCTTACATATACACTGTCGGACAAAATAAAGTGCAAATCTAAGCTTAGAAGCATTTCATTCTTTTAGCGTTAGTACGCTCAGTTTTTATTTATTCTTTTTTTTAAATACTTTCTTATATATTTATAATGTAAGAAAAAATACAAAATCTTTTAATTTAGCCGCAGAAATAAAAAGAACCTAATAGCTAATGGCACCTCCTTTATTTTGAACTACTTCCGCAAGTCGCTTGGGCATGCTCAAAACCAGGTTTTTTAATAAGTCACCTGAAATATTCTTCAATTCACTTTGGAGCCTTTCCCAAAAAGATGGTAAGTTGCGGCGCTTATCTAATTGAATCCTTTCTTGAAAATGGACCAAAGGTGCTCAGTTGGGTTAAGGTCTGGAAACAAAGGTGGCCATTCCAATACACCAACACTATTTTGGGTAAAAAAAAAAACTCCCTAGCTACTGTGCTAGTATGCTTTGGGACGTTATTTTATTGGAAAATATAACTTTCCAAAGCCATTCTTGGAGCGGAATGACTTGAATTTTCTTTAATAATGTTGAGGTAAGTTGGGCCCGTCATTTTTCTGTAGATTTTGACGAGATTTCTAACGACGCTATAGGAGAAACATTTCCAGACCATTATTGACTGTCCTTCGGATGATATGCATAAAATTCGCTTTCTATTGTTGGACTTTTTGAACTCAAATTAAAATGTACAAAACGAATTTGAATCTTACAGTTTGCCAGAATGTTTCTGGCCCTAAAAGAAACTTTCTTGGGAAAGTGAGGAGTTTTTTAAAGTTTATTGCTTTTTCTTCGCAACAAAGCTTTTTAATCCGCTTTAATTGAGTCGCCTTTGTACTATTCTATGTTAAATATTTAATTGCAGAGTGTTTAGAATATTTCTGGCCGAAGATAAAGGGTTTTCTTAGGCCAAATTATAATTTTCGGATAATTTGTTGCTGTGGTCTTTCGCTTCCTTCCGCAAGAACTCTTAAAGTTGGCAACTATTCCTCATCTCCAAAGTTAAGACGGATCTTCTTGCTCCAAAAATTGAAACTTCATATTTTTCTGCTAGTTTTCGGAATGTCAATCCGCTTTGACGATCCAAAACTAGCAGTTCCTTGATGTGATTTCATACCAATTTCTAAAACCAGCTAATAAGTAAAGTACCGTTATACGCTTTTTTAGCCCTTTTATGGCATTTTTATAGACTAGCTTAAATATGAAATTTAATCGAAATCTTTCGAGCCATTTTCGAGTATATATGATTTTTATTTTTTTTGTCAAGTTGGCTATAAATAAAGTTATTATAAGCAATTTTTGCCGAAAACGTGGTACGCCATTTTATTAGAGTTCACAAGAGTAGCATAAGCATAAAAATTAATCGAAATCTTTAGAGCCGTTTTCGAGAAAATTGGCTAAAACTGCTTGATCCTAAGAAAAGAACCGTTATTATCACTTTAAGCCAAACATTTGGAACGCCATCTTTTAACATTAGCCACAAAAATTTGAACGAAATCGGTTGACACGTTTTTTTAGCAAACCGGGTTTTAACCAAATTCTCCTTAAGTGCTGTTATAACAAATTTTTAGGCAAAATGTTGTAAGCCATTTTATAGCATGTATCTAAACTCCGAATTAAATAAAATAATGAGATTCCAATTTTTTCATTTCGAATAGCGAAGATTTGCCTTGAAAAATCGTAAAATTTTTGAAAATAGTCCAGCGCTCTGCACACAAAACTAAGTACAACTGCTGCATAATTTTACAACTGATAAAAAATTAACAAAAGCAATTTACCACTTCTTTTCACAAAACTTTGAACACATATGTCGGTGACGTCAGAAAGTAACAATTGAGTCAAAAATGCTCTTTTCTTTTTACTAACAGAATTTTGAAAATAATTCAACTGCTTTTGAACTTTATTTTGTCTGACAGTGTACATATGTATGTACTTACATACCCTATCCTAAGGGTCCGTCCGTTGGTCTGTCTTTCACCAGTTTTTGGGTCTTTGGAAAAGGAAGCAATGCAAGTGGAAACATTTTCAAAATCTGCCTACTACACGCCCACTTTTCGAAAAATTCACTTTTTCAGTAATTTTACATGAAACTTGATAAAACTTACTTAAGCAAATATATAGATATTCTTTAACCCTACACATCTTCTATATGTTCTGTATGGCCACGCCTATATTTTATGGGCGTTTTTTCACAAGAAACTAACTCTAAATGGTGGCAAAAAAAATACATCAGTCTCTGGCATTTTCTTGTTTATTTTTACATCCTAAACATCAAATAGAACGTTTGTATCTTCTGCATAGGAAAGTGGAAGAAAGTATTCTTTCTAAGCAAACTGCTCTTTCAAAATGTATCATCGTATCTTACACACAACATTAGGGATATGACACCATCTCTCAAAATTGCCAATATTGCCGGCATATACCGATACAATACACAAACATGGTCAAATTATATGTGTGGATGACATGTGTATTAGGAAATTTACTTAACGTTTAATATATCAAATCGGTCAGGACATCACAATCACAGTTACACTCTTATACTAACCATTCACATCAACTCAGGCCAGAACGCTGAAAGCTGAAATATTTTTGCGGGTAAAATATGATGAGTGCCATCATTTTTATGAGAGATTTCCTGCTCTCGAGGTAAAGTACGTTCAGAAGGACGAGTGAGGATTATAACCAACACATAGCACGATGTCCAAGTGTGCGTGGTGGACATACGGAAGGGAGAAAGAGTACTATAAGAACGTTTCATCACCCATCAATTTTCTTAGCTTTATCGACTCAAAAAAGGACTGTACACTGAAGGTACTTGGGCCACAGTAGTCAGGGAATAGAGAGAAAGATAGAATCCTACAGAGAACCTATTTCCTTTTACAGTGAATTGCATCAAGAAGAAGTTAAATCAAATATCGAAGATAGATGATTATGGTTGTCTTCACTTTGTATGTGGAATAGAGGACCCAACGACGAGGATGCATTAAGGACAATGTTAGAGAGAGTGCACTTTTATGAGAAGAAAATGAAATTTCACTAGAAACCAAAGTGATGTCCTGTCGTATACTTACATGCTTTGTGACGTATTCTTCTTCACTCTACGGGCTAGTGCAAAATTCTCAAGAGATCATTGAGAGGATGAAAGTTTAAATTGACTTAAGTATCAGAAAATGTGAACTTTTCTCCATTTTCTCTCTCTCTCTCTTTTTCTCTGAGAGATGATGGGTGCTGGTGGCGGCAGATGATGAAGAGAAAGGCTATTAGGTGGACAATTAAACTTTCCTTCCTTCCTGATTTGAAACCGGTGCAAGGAGGGTGAACAGATGACACTCATCAATGAGGAATTGGACTTTGTTCGTGTTTTCTGGAAGGGTGTGGCTTTTTGTATTGCTTCTGATTTGGGTCTCTTAGGAAAAACTTTTAAATTAATTTAGTACCCAATGACAGAAAAGGGAAGTGATGGAGTGGCAGTAATAACTAATAATGACATTTTCCAAATAATGCATTGAGCTAAGTAGGATTCCTTAGGGCAGTAGACTTGGACCCGCCCGATTGCTTATTAATCAAGCATCAAGCCTTGAGTAAATGCCTAAATGTAACTATTGTTCGACCTTAAGCCAGACCATTTTTGAGGCTCATCATCACTCGAACTTATTGGTATTGAATTAGGATGCGGTGATATCTTTCATTTCTGACATGAACTTCAGTAAGTGTAGGTATTGCTTCTTGAAACCAGAAAATTTCGGGCACATTTTCAGTGGGATTTTCTACGCCGAAATATTCCCTACAGATTTTTTTAAGGGAATTGTTGAATGAATTCCTAGAAGAGATACATAATGTTCCGTATTGAAATGAAAATATAGTCAGGGAAATGCTTCAGAAGGTTATATGAGGTGGAAATATGGTAGATAGAAATAATGGTGATCCAGCATTAGGCCCTAAAAGTCCAGCCTGGTAAACCGATGGATCGAAAACGGATTTTGGATTTGGCACTGTCACGGGTGAATACATTTTTGTGAAACAATTTCTCACTGAAAGTGGGGACTAACTTCATTGTCAATTTGCTGTTCCCTTAGTGGCTTAAAACTGCGGAGGAAAAGATGTAATCGTATTAGGGAGTGAAACGAGCCATAAACCCCAAACTTTAAAGAAATCATAGTCGCTAAGAGCAATCTGACAGTTGTTGACAACATACTCTTATGTGGTGAGAAAGGGTTTGAGATCCTGTTATCAAACGGAGCTAGCCACTCATACTGAGCTTGGGATAACGATTAGTAAGAACCTTGATATGCAGTAGGACTCTGATTATATACAAACCAACCAATTGATTTGAGGAATTTCCATATAGAGTCCATTGATGCGCTTGGCGAGTTCTTCTAAATCGTTGGAGAAGTGTCTTCGCAGGAATTTATGTTTTGTATGTTGGAGCCCGGGACAAGTGGGTGTCCTCAATAACTTCTTAATCACCGCGGTCCTACTACAGAGTTCCTATTCAGCCCTTCATAGTTTTCTGATAGAGTGTTGTGCCATTTGACGATACCCACAGAGATGAAATGGCTTTCCTGTCTTTCCTAACAAGTCTCTCGGTTCTTGATTTGTCAAGCGTGGGCCATAGTTTTCTTGTAACGACACAGTTTTCTATGGATATCCACCTGTGATCTACGTTTCTCGTGGCTTTTTTCCCTCCTGTTTTTTGAGCACAAGGCAGGATGTACACGGATGGGTGATATAGTTCTGTGGTCGCTTCCCGGTATTCCTCCGTGTCCTCGGACCCAGCTGAGTTGAATCTTGTGCTGCGCATACTAAAAGCCTTAAGTTCTTCGCGACAGCATTTCACAACCTTTGATTTTATCTCAATGGCAGTCTGGCTGTCAATGTAGAAGGTACTACCCTCAGGAGGTATTGCTCTTACCGGAGACTCACGGGTCGTTGTTGTCACTGTCAAGACCTCCGTCTGGGAGCCTGATGAAGTGGTGCCATAACCTCGCCTTTAGGATTACCTCTGGAGGCATTTATATCGGAGAAATCCCCTGGTCGTAGTTTACTACGAATGTAGATTTCGATAAGTCTTTCGAAAGCCTTGGGTACAAAGGAGGAGAGGCTGATTGGTCTGACGTCTTTCGCATTAGCATGATTTGCCTTGCCTGCTTTGGGTATGAAAACAATGCTAACTTCTTTCCATGGTTGGTTGGTTGGTTGAAACTGGCCCTCGGTGAGGATGCACTTGGACCAGGAGTTGGGTGAGTCACCCTCTTACTCAGGGAACCATTTACTCCTTAGCCTTATAAGCACTGTTGAGGTCACTTAGATCGTTGAACAGGTATTCACCTAATGTGGCCTTTCTAATGTTGGAAAGTGCGGGGCACGTGCATAGGAGGTGCCTGATGGTCTCCTCTTCTTCTTCATCTCTACAACTTCTACAGAAGTCATTATAGGGGATGCCCAGTCTTTGGGCATGCCTTCCTATAGCACAGTGTCCGGTGAGGGTGTTTACGATTTTGGAGAGGGTTCCTCTCTTATGTTTCAGAAGTCTGATGGACCTAGTTTTATTAAGCTTGGGCCAGAGCCTTGCAGTGTTACAGTGACCGAGCTTTTGCCACCAACGGATGGCTTCTCTCACCGCATCGGCATGGACAAGGCGACGTTTATGCTGTTTAGACCTGATGAGCCTTTTCAGGCCAGTTCGTCAGCTTCGCAATTCCATGGTATATTACAGTGACCTGGTACCCAGCAGACGGTGAGGTTGTACCAACTATCTCGTTCAGAGATATGCCGCAGTCCTTCACTGCCTTGGATCTCGTTGTGCTGGATCCCAGGAATTTGATGGCCGCTTGGCTGTCGATGTATATGAAAATAGCCAGCCAGTCAGCTGCTTGACGAATGGCAGTGACTTCGGCTTGGAAAACGCTGCAGTAGCTAGGAAGGCTGAAGGAGAGGTGGATGTCCAGATCTTTTGAAAAGATACCAGCACCGACTCCTTCTGAGGTTTTGAAGCCGTCCGTGAAGACTGTCAGCGATTCATGGTGAAGGTTGTGTCCATTCTGTTATGTCGGGTATTAAGAATTTGTTGCCCATGTTGAAGTTGTGTTCAGTGGGCAAGTGGTCGGTGACCCTTGGAAGATATCGGTGCATCAGAAGTATTCTGGTGTGTCCAGTGTTGTCGTTTCCATTGTTTGGAACTTCTCAGTCTTATTGCTGAGCAGGCAGCCAGTTGTTTGCTGACGATGTCAATTGGAAGTAGAACTTCTCTCCATGGTCTGGGTATGTAATTATTTACAAAGCTTAAAGGTATATATGTATTTCCTTAAAGTTATCTAACTTTGTTAGATTCCTACAGACAGTGCCTCATTAATTTCAGTGCCAACCTCGTATGACAAACATAATACCAATGAGTCTTCCTGCAACACGCCATTCATAACAAAGTGCAATAACACTGATTGTGTAAGCTCATTAGCCAGTAACCCCTATTGTAACTTGTTCCAAGTACATAGCTCCATTTCATCCCCTATCTCGGTATAAATCTTTCCGCATTGCACTCGCAAAGAAAACGCATCATTTCATATAAATTTCAGTTAATTACGCATCCCGTTTTCTGCCTTGGTTGCAGGAACAGCGTTTGCAGGAAAAAATGAAATATGCAGACGAATCGGAGTCCAGGAAGAACCACCAGTCAATTTTCGTTAAGAGAACAACACCATCAAAGGAACGATGGTTGAAGGAGGGGTTCCTCTCTCTTTTCTCCGCAGCAGCAAAGTAATAAACCCTTGATTGCACTACTAAATGCACCACAAAGAAACATGTCCCCCGCTCCAGCTTCCAGCTCACCTCTGGCAACAAAGACAAACTACTGATACCACCCCCGTGTTTTTCTTTTGCCCCATAGTCGTACATATCTGCATCGCTTGTCAGATGCGGAGAAAAGTGCTTTCGAAACATGAAGCTGAGCTGTCTTCTGTAAAAGGAAGTTCTTTCCAATTGCTGTAGGACCAGAGTGCAATCATAAAGTTGGTGAGGTTTGGGTGCTGCTATTTCCTTTTGCAACCCCCCCATCATCACCATCATCATCATCAGCATCACCATCATCGTCGTCGTTCTCGTCGTCATCAACTATGTGACAGAGCTCTACACCAGAATGCACTCAGCCGTTGGTACCGGGACTTGTTTTTTTCCTGCTGCTCCCTATTTTCACACACATTTTAAGCGATAGGAGCAGTGCGGACGGTATGAGCTGGGCACAGTGACACCGGAAGAAACAGCAAACAGATGATCATACCATTAAAGTGTAATTTTTTCCTCGTCGTCCTTTGGTTGTACCTTCTTGTTGTGTGTATTATATTCTAGTACGGGCATCCAATGTCTCGTCACTGTCTGGATATGTATGTATGTATGAATGGTCCTCTGGATTTTTGAATGCATTGTACTCTTGTGATTTCTCAACTCTATCTCGTGTTGTGCGCTACTCTAATGGTTCGCGCAGGGCTTATACACGGTGAACACTTTGACTTCCTATATATAAAATAACTGTGCTATAAATGGGGGTTGATGTTGACGGGGAGGGGTGTGCGAAGAAATGAGGCGTCTGTGACACAAAAGAATGCTTTTTTTTTGCTATGTTGTATGAAGTAACTTCTTGAAGTTGTTTTACATCATTTCAAAATGTATTCTTATAACAGCGACACAACGCGATTGTTCATGTGGAAATTATGTATCTGCTTGATTGAATAATGTGCATTGACATTAGTTAGCACTAGTGAGTGAATTGATGGTAAGGGATAAGCTTGCGAACGTTCAAGTTCAATTGAGTTCCTCAAGTCAATACGGGGGAGAAGTTGAGGGTTTGAAACAAATACATGATATGTATATTTTTAACTACCTACATATGTATGTATCTACCTACATATACTGCGGCTTCTTGCACGCGGGGATCCTCACGTTGCTCGACATTTTAAACACTACACTCGGATTGAAATGGACTGAGTTTCACTCCACGTTTTCGCTTAAACCGGATTGAGGGATTGAGTTAGAATCGAATTGGGTTTGATGCAAGCTAATATTTCTACCAGTAATTTTTTATATTTTACTTTACTGCTCACAACAATCGCACATAAATGACGCACAGCTACAGACCCTAATTGTAGAGTTTTCATGTATTTCCTCAAATAATGCTTTTTAATGGAAGATTGGGCCTGCCTTCAAACGATTTCTGAAGAAGCTGCATGGACGAAGAGAATATACTCGTACATTCTTCATCTCTGCAGCTGGCACGCCTTCTTGATTCGAAGGAAAGTGCTTTTAAGTGAACACTTGAACTTGCTGACATTCAAAATTAGCTGTGACATCATATTTAAATGACAGTGAAAGCTCCTTGTTGCGACTAGTCTCTTAATTTCAAAATTCCTTCGTTAAAATACACACATATTTGAGTTGTGATTTATATTCATGTAAGTATCAAGTATACATATATATATATGTATATATACATATGTATATCTTGAAATATGATACTTTAGTATATTTAAAATTCGGAAAAATGTAATGCCAAAATCGGCCCAACTAGTGCCAATAACATATTATATGAATATGTACTTCCTAAATGCGTCTCATTTGAAATAGTAAATTTTTTATGCGCGGCTTACTGTTGTGCTAAATTCGCGCATTTGTTCCCGCAACACTCTTCTGGAAATTTTACGAACCAAATCATTTTCAAAATTTTAAATCTGACAACTCTTATACTACCTATATCTATGTATGTATATTATATGAAAATGAGAGTTATAAAGCTATTAAGTGTGGGTGGCCACGGCGTAGTGGTAGTGTATTCGGTCATTGAATGAGAGGTTTGGTGATCAATTCCCGACCAAGTCCATTCAATTTTCACAGTATTAAAAATTAAATAATTCGCTCAGAAAGCACTTCGTGTATTTCAACATGAACGCGAAAAAAATACTGTGAATTCAAACGAATGCAAAAATCACACACAACTCTCTCCCCAATCGAATTGGATACCACCCATAGAGAATAAACATTGAAACCTAATATCACCTGAGTTTCAAATACCACTACACCAACTCTTTCCTATCCCTTCTTCTCTCTTCCAAATTAACTAACGCCCGTGCCCTGTTAAGCAGTATAAGGGTATTCATATCCCCTTTGGCATGTGCAGATTATAAAAAAAAAAAAAAAAAAAAAAGTCCATAGCCAAATTCAATATAGTTGCATTTGTATGAATTATTTCTACTACTCCTTAGATGGAGCTACATTTCGGGGTAAACCTGACACCCCTATTGTGAGTGTCAAAAAACAAACGATAAACTATACTTATCAAAAAATTTGATGATAATTTGTCGCAATACATCAATTTTTAATTTTTAATGGACCTAAAACGGTATTGTGATTATCAATCGAAATCAATTTTTTTGATGATTATCAGATTTTTATTCAATTGTATTTTACTGGACGATAAAACTTGAATTGAATTCTTGGATTCTTGAATTCTCTGCAATATAGGCATTAGCGTATCCAAACAAGGAAGATTGGCTAAATGATAAAGTTCACCTTACTCATATACTGTGCTAATGTTATGGCACTTCTAGAAATAGATCTTTATATCTCAGCAAATAATTCCTTAGTCCTTTGGAGGTTAAGAAGCATCCATTAACTGCCTTCGTTTTTTAAAATTTTTTCAAAAACGCTAAAGACTGATCGCCAAAAGCCAATTTAATAGAACTCATATTTATTACTTTATTGAAACTGTTTCCACAAAATAAAATTTTTCCGACTTGCAGAACAGAAAAGTATACGAGGGAAGATTTAGCTGTCTCGACAAGTATCAAACAAAATGTTTCATAGTCAAATTATTCACAATAGTCACAAATTTTATCAAATGAGTTACACAACACCAAAAATCGTTGTGATTGATAAATTTATCAAACGTCGATTGATCGCAATAGGGTTGTGATCCTCAACCAACACGCCTCTGCACTTAGCTCGGTCTTTAGCTAGTCGCGTCGAATTGCGAACTCCAACTTGATCGAGGTCCACTTGAACTTTACGTGCCACCTGAGGCGAGAAGGCCCACTACTGCGTTGTCCCTCCCGGTTTGATTCGAAAACTCTGCGGGTCGAAGCATTGGTGTCCATTCGCTCTAATGTCCTAGCCATCTTAAACCTCCAATACGCAGTTTTTGACTAGTTCGATGACACTTTACATGCCGTATAGTTCCTAAAAAACCCATCAACGCAAATGGGATCGAAAATCCTACGAAGACCCAGGTCGGCTTTAAATAAAGTCCATGATTCAGCGCCGTATTTTTCTTTCTTTCTAAAGCAGGGCTGGAATTATCAGGGTCTTATAGAGAGTCTCCTTAGTTCTCCTAGATAGGGCTTCACTGTTGAATTGCTTTATTAGCCCGAAAAAACAACGTTTGGCATGAGTTAGTCTTCGCTTGATTTCTGCGCTGGTTTCATTGTCACAGTTAAAAGCTGAGCCAGGTAGAAAAAGTCCCTTACTACCTCAAAGTTGTAGGTGCCCACGTTGCAACGTTTTGTCCAATTCGTCGGTGTTGATTGCCCCAACTTGTTGACCGCAAGTACTTGGCTTTGCCCTCGTTTATCGCTAAACCCATTTGGCCGCTTCTGTTTCAATCCTTCTTGACAGCCCGTTGAGTTTTTCCAATTACGTCTATATCATCAGTGTATGCAACCAGTTGTACTTTGTACAGACTTTTGATAGATTTTGACTCTGCTGTTGATTCGTGAGCTCCGCACAATTCGCTCGCATCACTCTGTCTAAACCCTTTTTTGACATCGAAGGTCTCAGTATGGCCATTACCGACCTTGATGGAGTAGCGAGCGTTCTCCATCGTCATCCTGCGCAGACGGACAAGTTTGCTAGGGATGTCAAAGCTAGACATGGCTTTATATAGTTTGTCTCTATAGATGCTGTCATAGGCGGCCTTGAAATCGATAAAGAGGTGGATGGACACCAATCCGCGTTGGTTTCACTCAAAGTCATAGTCACTTAGAATATAACCCCAATGGATGTAGCTACTCCCTTACAACCTTTAAAAATAGGTGAGGTGTGCTCTCACCTTTACACTCGCAGTTTTAACCAAAAAACTAATGGTGATAGCAAGTAATAAATGGCTGTCACCACTGTTTCCCATTCCCATCAAGTTATCGTGACCTTAAGATCACCGACGACACTTATTGAGGACCGCCACTCTACTGAAGGACACAACAAAGCACAAGACAGAGTCAAGGGGTAGAATAAAAATGATGAAAAATCAATCAATTGAAAAAAAAAGTTCTTGTATCTCATCTGGTGCTGCTTTTTTGGATACAAGAAAAGAGGGATCCCCCAAAAACCCAACCTTCACTGATCCATGGTCGTAACATCTTGGCAAAGAGATTATCATCAACAAAATTCCAAGTGAAATTAATTTCTGGCCAAGACACCTCCCACACACACTTTATAGATGTTATTGCAACCGGGTCATTATATGACGGAACTGTACTATAAGTTTGCTTTCAGCAACAGAAAAGATGGTACAAAAAAAAAGGAAAAAGAAAAAAAAACTTTTCCCCTCTTCGCATTGTTAGGGATAAATGACCGGAATATTGAAACTGTTTTCTGTAGGGAGAACAGCCTTCAGTTTGAGAGTTGAAGGCAAAACTAAAAATGTGCAACAGCACAGAAGGAGATGGGAGAAGGGAGAAGGGGCCTCCGATAATAGAAAACAGAAATTAGGTCGCGCTATTGATAAACGGTCCTTTGCACGCTGCTGCTTTCTTTTCATAATGAGTTTTACGAATATCCTTCCAATTTAGTGATCCTTCCTGTTAAGTTGCCTTAGTTTGTGTTTTTTTCGTCCTCTTGCTTTGTGAAGGAGAAAATTTTTTTACAAATGTAGGCCACCAAATGTAGGAAGATTTTCCAATGGCAAAAAAGAAACAAGTAAATTTTGTTGCTGATTCAAGCCTCGTAAGCTTGTTGGTTTACAAGTAAGGATATTTGCAAAAGGAACTTACATTTTCTTTTGAGAGTTCACTACGTTGAACCTTGGTCGTGTTTGGAATTTTCAATTAATTTTTCGTAAGAAATGTATAGGTCGCAAGTGAAGCGTGATCTTTTTGGTTTTTGTTTAAGATTGTGTAAAGGGTTTTCCATTTCTAATTAGGTAGTAGAATAACGTTTAATATTTAATGTCGTGTTAATGAAATTAAAAATAGGAAAATATTGAATTATAATTTCTATTTAGTTGAATTTCAATACTACAAACATGGATGAGAATTTCTAAAGGTACTGTGGACGGATTCTTTTGTCTAACCTTTAAAGGATATGGAAGCCGTTTGTTTCAATCGCCAAATAAGGCAAAACAGCTTATACCTGTCTTTAATTTAAGGGAGAGCGGCCTAAACTTTGTCCAATTGCCGTAGATCATGCTTCTCGTGGTTAACGAGCATTACATAGCTTGGTTTGCCTTAAAACGAGGACCTTTTCGGTTGTCTGAAAAACATTGAAGAGTCATTAGAAAGCTTGTCATAAAATCCCTCTGCCCTTCGGATATGACATAAGAGTGAAGGTCCCTTCTGTACGTGTAGAAATGTATACCACGTACAGCACGTACAACTGCAAGAAGCTAGGCTTTAGCTCTCTATTGCCTGCTTATGGCCTCGATAGGTTAGATTAGGCTGGCAGGGTGAAACACTTCCTTCTACACTGAGGTCAGTATTGACCCATTTCGATAGCAATAGGGGAAATCAGTTACCCATTGAAGCTCAATCACTTCCTTCGTTTCTGCATACTAACTTCACTTATGATTTGATGAAGTTTAGGAACACTTTTTTACGCTGAAAACCTGCTCTAGATCTCTTGCGTAGTAGACGGAAGCACTAACCACCGAGCCATGGCACCCACACGAAGGACTGCCATATATTCCTTACAAAGTCATATGATTTCATGAAGGTGCATGTGGTGTTCGCCGTCTAATGGATTTATTCCCTGCGTCGAAGCAGACGACTAACCTGATTCTAGGTAGACTGCCGGCTTTCTCATTGTCTTAAATACCCTCGCCTTCAGAAACCTTTCAGAGTGCTACAGGCTCACGAGCCACTGCTAAGACCTATACTTAGAAAATACTGCCTGGGTCTGGAAATCATTGATTTTACGGCTTTCCATTCTTCTTTGTTAAGGTATGCGGTGGAAAAAAAATCCTTACAAAGTCTAAATATGTTGTGATCTAGTCTATTATGGCTACGAGCACAAAGAAGGATATTTTATGCTGGCTTCGTCTTCTGAACTGGTTGATGACTGGTCACCACATTAGGTATATTCTTTCTTCTACATTTAGTCTTCAATAGGGCTTTTTTTCCCAGTATGACGCCCAGGTATTTTGCGCTTCTACATTGTAAATTTAATTTCTTAAATGTATTTTTGTTTCTTTAATGTTTCGCTCGGTTTGGACCCACCTTAAGATATTATACTCTGTTTGATGAAATAAATGAATGATGAACCGCAGCGCCTCATTAAATGCACGCGTTTAAACTCTTAGCTGACATTCAAAACACTTATCTATTACCGGCGGGCTTCCACGGATAAGATCAAAGACGAAGGTATTTGCCACTCCAATAGGTGGAATGGTGCCCATCAGAGACATGCAGCAAGTGGCTCGTTTTGTAAGCCATTCGAAATATTCACTGCCTTTTAATTATTCACACACATTCGTATTCCTTCGTGTGAAGTATTCGCTGTTCTCATTCTCATAAAATGAATCTGAAGCGAGATCCCATTCACACTCATTACAAGAAATGATAATCTATTCTTACATTTTGCTGCCAGGCTCTATATTTGGAAAAAGTCACTGTATGTTTGGAGTTGCTCTTTGCTTTTGCTTCTTTCCTATCATAAAAAAAAGGTCGTCTTTGTTGTTTTAACTTGCCGTGTTCAGGCTTTTCTACCTACTTTTTAAACCATTCAAAGGCTCGTGAGTCAGTTGGAGGTACATTTCGCTGCCTTTGTGAATACTTTGAATGTGAGCCTACTATGCTATGAGATTCATTAATCCCACCCTATGATAATTCGTTTTCTTTTCGTTTCGTTATCGTTTCCTACATGATTCATACTCGCTTGTTTTCTGTGTGCATGAGACTGTAAAAGGCTCGCTTTTTAGTGAATGATTCGCAACGGCAAATAAATAGATTGAATTGATTGAATAGATGGATGCTAATAGCCTAATTCATATCTCAACATAAATTGGCTAAATAGTAGATGGTTCGAAGAACCGACTTTCTCTAAATTGTAGAAGAAAACTTCTGAAATAATAATATACGCCTAGTAATGCTCATAGCATATATGCTATGTCCTCTGACCTCTGCACACATCTGCGTCCAATATTTGTACCTAGACCAGAGTATATCCATTATAATGAGTAGGGACACTCTCTCTACATATGCATTTCCTACTACCACAAAACAAAAGTTAAAAAAAATTGTACAATAAGTGGAAGTAGATCAAAAGTATACACTTTTACCCGTATGCAACGACCCCTAGTGAAAAAATTGGGTAAGTGCGAGGAGGGCCTCGTGCAATAGTGTTCCGGACATTTTATATTGTCATTAAATAGAAGGCAATTTATTCATATCCTGCATAGGTACACCTAATACTGGTTTTGATATGAATAATGTAATGTCTTGTACGTAGGTATGTCCTAGTAATACTGAGCTGAAATTCCAGTCCATTTTAACTTACACTTTCAATATAAAACATGGCGTACCAAGCTTTTGGATAAAAATGCATATAACGGTACTTTGCTTGTTAAATGGTTTGAGTAAAGCAAAACACTGGCAATACTCGACATGCGAAGGAATACAGCATTTAGAGTTTTAAAAATTTGAAAAAAAATATTTTTGAAAAAAAAAAATTTTAAAAAATGTTAGCTTTTTAAACTTATTTAGTTTTCAAAAGCAGCATAGAGCTAACATATACGATCCATTCGTGCAAATAACTTCGTTTTTGAAAAATCGAAATCGAATGCAGTAGCAGCAAGAGAAGAGCTTATAGGGAAGTCCATGCGCTCTTCTAAAATCCGTAACTCAGGAACTACGTAGCGGATTTGGATGAAACTTATAACTTGAGTAAATCGTAGTATCAAAATGATCTGCTGTAAAAATTATTTGGATAACATGAAAACTGGGGGAGATACAGTGGGGTAACTAGATGCCCCATTTTTTTAATTTTTCTCAGAAAATATATAAAATACAGGAATTTTTGTATTGTTTTTATAATCTACACTAAATTCTACGTATCTCCAATTTTTTTCATATTTTTACCATTTATGGTCTGGCCGCTAGGGGGGGGGGACAACATTTTTCAAATGTTTGGCAAGCTTTTTTGTTCAACAAATTTTGCCAGAAAAAAATATTTCTTACATATATGGAGCCCTTGCAAAATTCTCTTTAATTTGATATGTCACATGATGGGGAACAAAATAATTTTTTTTTGCCCTTCATACAAGGTGCCCAAAAAAGGGCTCCCAAAAAGAAATTCATTGCCGCCATCTTGTGCAGGCTTCCACATAATGTATACATAGCGAAAGTTTCAGCTCTCTATGTCTATCGGTTCAAAAGTTACAGGGCTGTGACAGACTGACGGACAGACGGACAGACAGACACCGTATCAAACCCATAAGTGTTCCGTCTTACCTTTTAAGGTCCGGAACACTAAAAAAGAGTACACAATACATTTTACCTGCACCACTACATGCGGCTTACTGTGTAAGACGAATGGTTAGGGATTTTTTCATAATGCTTTTTTAAAGGCGATGCGACTCCGATCATCGTTGTGTGTATCTTTACGTTTTAGGCAGTGTGACCTGCTGCGCCTTATTGAAAATTTTTCTATACCTCTTTTTTTATGATTGGCTTTTCCGCTAATTAAAACTAAATATGAACCCTTTTCGGCCTTAAAACAATAAAAATAATTTGACTCCAAATTTCCTAGTTTTTATGGCAATAGGTCACACTGATTTTCAATAGAGGCTGTGGTTGGTATTGCTTTCTTTTTCTTGACAATGTATTTTTAAAGGCGATGTGACTCCGACGCTTATCAGCTGTGCGTCATATCGCTATCTCTCTCTCCCTACAACGCTTCTTATATCCATCTACTTCTCATGTCTGAGAAGGACAGAAAACGAAAACGGTCGAGAGTGAAAAATCCCAAAGTGAGTCGATGAAACCGTATGCAACCACAGCGAGCTACTGCACTGAATACTGAATGTTATCACGACATGTTAGCATAGTTTTTATGGTCTGAATTAGATGACACTATGACAGTTGCCAGTAAAATATATTTTCACGTCATAATTTTAAAGTGCTAATACCTATTCAAAGGATCACATTGAAATCGAATTAGAGTTACTAAAGAGTTTCAAATGAGTTACGCAAATAGCAAACAACTATTGTGGGACCAGAGACTGATAAAACCCCTGATTCTCTAGTTTATAAATCCTTTTATAATTTTTATTCCTTCGAATAAAGTCCTGGATTTAATTGCATATGTGTACCTACTTAAAATAATTTAGCTAAATCCAAATAAGAACTCGGTATAGAATAATCATTTCAATTGAACGACATAAATTAAATTTCAATTATAGTGACCTTTGTTCTCTCTAAATTGGGCTTTTTTTTCCTCTAAACTCTGTTATCCTTTTTGTCACTTGTGTGTGCCCTTTTTGAAATTGCAAGCCAACCATATACCCAAAATTCTCCTCCATCTGTTAATTGTTAAGCCCCACCGCGACTAATTTTACACATTTCTATGGCTTTTAGGTATACAGCCTACGGACATAGTTTATTACCTTCGTCATGCAAATTACCACCCCACCAAAAAACCAAAGGATTCCCAAAAATAGAATTGCAACTGTATATCTTTCAATAGCAACATTCTGTATCAATTTGTGAGCGGTTTTACGCGTAAATTTCAAAATTGAATTTCCAAACACACAGGACAAGAACACAAAACAAATCATTCTCTCACATAAAGCAGGACACACGTATATACGCGAGAATTTTCACAAATATTTACAAATGTCCTGTAATTTGGTGGTTAATTGCAATAAAATGAAGGTATGCGTATGTGTGTGTATGCATTGCCAATTAAAGGACAAAGCTAACATTGTTGTGGGAAGCTTGACCTCTGTTATTTCGTTTTTTCAATTTATGAAACTGACCCACGCATACGTTAATCCTGTAGATAATTAATGGTATCTCGCTAAAAGATTACTTCAGACTAAAGCTAAATTGTCAGTACCACGCAATGTGTACTTAAACCAAACACACGTACATACATGAATGTAGGCAAATGCAAGGGCGACGAGGAGGACAAATGAATTTGGAATATTATAAAAATAAAGGTCAAAGGAAAAGCCGCCATAATCCTTTCGTCATCGAGGGAAAAGTAGTAGCTTCTTTCGGACATTTCAGCAAAATCAATAGAAAAGTACACAACAACGCCAACGCAACAATCAAGTTAGTGGTGTAGTGCTTGCTTTACCTCCTCGTGGTGGTCCACGGGCAACTACATGTATAAATCCTTATGCATGAAGGCCTAAATTGCAAGCGCGAATGGTCCAGCGTTTTCTGGGCTAGGTGACGTATGTAGGTTAAGGACTGGTTTAATGATGACGACTTTTGGCTATTGTACCAGGATAAACCTAGGATTCTGGAATGTGAAGACGCTTCTTGTCTCGAAAAAAGAAGGACCACACAATGCCAGATTCCTCCAACTCGAGAGAGAATTCATGCGATATAGGCTAGACATCCAAGGATTAGCGAATTAAGATGGTTACGCAATTCATTGATGGTTAGAAGCAGGGGAACACCAGTGCCCAAGGCGTAACACTGTGCTTCAGAACATGGTGTGGGCTCACAACTAACTTCAGCAGTACGCAAAAGCCTAATCTCCTGGCGGCCATATGGTGATAGGATTATTATTATGGCTAGATTCCGGACTAGAGTATGCCTCCTCACCACCATCAAGTGTTACGCTTCAAAAAAGGCCTCATCTGAGTATGTGGAAGAGACCTACTGTAATCAATTAGACGCAGTCTTCAACACGACACCAAATGGAGTCATTATGTTATAGTGATGGGAGATTTGAAGGGAGTTTGTGGATTTCTGTAATGTCAATCGTCTTGCGATAGGTGCCACCATGTTTGAGCACAAGTCCTGCCACAAAGTCAGTTGGGTCTTTAACAACAGGCAAGCAACATCCAACCAAATTGACCACTTTGCTCTCAACCGCCAGCTTAAGAGTAGTCTCTTGGACGTTCGAAACAGATGAGGAGCGGATGGGAGGCATTGTGCGAGATCGCCATCTTATGGTAGCTAAGGATCCAGCTTTCGAAAGGTGTGGAAACAATCAGCAGCTCACAGCCCACAACCATTCAAAAATACTGGTGTGCTGTGACAAATGTTTTTGCATCTGGTGCTGAAAGAATTGTTGGTCGATGGCAGGAAAGGCATAGGAGGATACCTGCAGGCCGATTGAGGAACGAAAACAGTTGAAAGTATGCATAGCCGCTACCACAGCATCTGCAGCGAGCTGGAGGATGAGAGAAGTACAACGTTGAGTACGACGACGTGACAAACGCAACAACACCAACGTACGGGCTACAAAAACAGAGGAGCCTGCTCGACAGTAGGATAGTCTATAGATTCACAAAGGAGATCAGGACCAACTGTCAGGGTCCCCGCTTCAGCCAACACCCGGTGAAAAGTCTAGACGAATCTTTGCTTAGTTCGGGTGATGAACAGCTCAAGAAATGGAAGGAAATGCATTTCTCTACAGTTTCGAACCGCGTAATCGCTAGCGATCAGGCGAATCTGCTTGAGGTGCTAAAATCCCAAATACGTACCACGACCCCTAGTAAGGATGAGATCACTACCGCGATCAAAAAACTAAAAACAGAAAGGCGGTAGGACATGACGGTATTCCCTTCGAGCCTTTACGAGCAGCGCCAATAACATTGGCTGAGCTGCTGTTTCCTCTAATTGGAAGAGGTTGGGAAACTGAAAGCTTTCCTGACGAGTGGAAGAATGGAATGATCGTCAAGCTTTCTAAAAGGGAAATTCAATGGAGTTGGAAAACTGAAGAGGTATCTGGAGCGAATCAAACAATATGGCTTCCGCTCTGGATCCTCCTCTGTCGACCACATCAACACCCTGCGGATCATCATCGATCAATCCATTGAATACCGATCCCCACTTCACCTGCTGTTCATTGATTTTGAGAAGGCATTCGATGCTGTAAGCAGTGGTATGCAATGGAACCCGTTAACGCAGGATGACAGAATACTCGGCGGTCGGAGGAGAATATGGCGCAGAACGGTCGAGATGAAGGCACGGCAGTTGGGCAAAAAGTTGAGGAGAAGTGAGGCACATTGCCAGAAACCGTACACCATGGCGCGTTGGCGAAATAGAGGTCCTAAATCCCAGAAGGGAATACAGGACATAGGTAAATAAGTAAGAGAATTGATTCTTCCAATTTTTCTTGGTAGACAATGAAATTAACCACAAAGCAACCACTAGGATGAAGGATCAACTTTTTTGCTTGGTTAATTTCTTGGACACCATTAATTAGTCATACTATTTAGGCATTCCATGGGGGAATGTCCAAGGAAAATAACTTTTGGATACAACAATTTAGTAATTCGTTGTTGAAAATTTCCGGTTTCATAATTAAACGCCCAAATTTAGTCAAATCGGTTCACATTTTTGGGGCGAATTGACATCTTTCTGATTTAGGCGATACTTCGACCAGAAAACAGAAAGTTGTTAAAGAAAAAAAGAACAACAAGGAGATCATTTCTTGAGGTTTAAAGTCCAGACAAGAATTCTTCTAAGCAACATATCTATTCAAAGTTAAAACTCTAAATTCCAATAGGTATATCGTGGATTGGCCAACTTTATACATTTACTCCACTAGGAATCAAATGTAAGTAGAGAACCCAGCCTGTTATCCTATCTGCAAACAAACTTCACGGAGATACAGAACTTTCAGCTTTTCCGAAGGACACGCGAATGTATTTCAAAAAAAAAAAAAAAAGGACGAAACGGACTGCAACAGTTCATAAATTGAATCTGAAAGTTCCTGCTCCAGTTTCCACCGCCGGGAGTCTTGCCACTTCACTGAATGTGTTGTAATCATATTACCATATCAGAAGTTAGTTACCAGTCCGTTTCCCTTAAGCGCAGCCAAAGGTGTGTGCACAGAAATCTATAAAGGTTATGTACACGCTCCGTTGAACAGTTTTCCTATACTTTTTTTTTTTTGCTTTCCCTACTATGTACATATATGCAATCCGATAGTTCTGTAGTTCAGGGAAAAGAGTTTGCCAGCAACAAAAACAGAGAGACAGAACAAAAGGATACGAAAGGTGAATAGTGTAAAACCAAAATTGAAAGGAATCATTCACGCAGTCCGGTGTTTAGATTTTCTAGCCTTTTAGGTGAAACAACGAATCAATTGGCTTTTCTGAACGATTTACACTTCCTTTGTTAGTTAAGGTGTTGGAAATGCTGCAGGAAGAATTTCTCTCAATTGAGTGGCATCAACTGAGATATTGGTAAACCGTTCATATGTATATATGTTTGCAGATATAGAGAATGTTATAAATCGCTATTGGATTGTTGCGAAATAAATTGACTACCATGTAAATTTGATAAATTGTGTTTTATATTATTACAAATGATATTCAATATATAATAAAATTTATTACAAGGATTACGGTGCGGTAGAAACTCATTCGGTTATTGAGTTAAGATTTTCGAAATAAAGTCCCAGATATATCCTGTAATTAAAGAAAATATAAATATAAAAAAGGCCCCAGGATTCGATTTCATTACAGGGGAAATGCTTAAACAATTCCCACAAAAAGGTTTAAAAAAACTAGCGCAGATTATAAATGCTGCATTTAAGCTGAGATATGTGCCAAGTATGTGGAAGGTCGCGGAGGTAATAATGGTCCCAAAACCAGGCAAACCACCAAGCGAAGTAACCTCATATCGCCCAATATCGATACTACCAATATTGTCAAAGCTATTTGAAAATGTGAAACGCCTGCAAAAAATAATCGATGAAAAATCGCTAGTCCCAAATCACCAATTTGGATTTAGAAATAAGCACTCTACAATTGATCAAGTGCATAGAATCACAGATAAGATCGAAAAAGCATTTGAAGAGAAAAATGTGTGCTCTACAATATTTCTTGATATAGCACAAGCTTTCGATAAAGTCTGGCACAAAGGACTGATTTACAAAAACAACTGCCGATGCAGTATTCAGAATTAAACAAGATACAGAATACTCTACATTAAGAGAGATAAAAGCTGGTGTACCATAAGGCAGTGTTTTAGGGCCAGTGCTATACCTTCTATCCACTAGCGATCTGCCTGAAAGCGGAGAAACCACTATAGCAACTTTTGCAGATGACACTGCTGTACTTGCTGTGCTGTAGGAGACACTGTTGAAATAGCAACAAAAAAGCTCCAAATAGCAATAAACCGTATCTCAGAATGGACTAAAAAGTGGCAGATTAGATTAAATGACCTTAAGTCAGTCCATATAGTCAGTCTACATTAACAACAATGTAGTGGAAACACAGCTAAATACCTAGGCATGACTCTAGACGCTAAACTGCGTTGGAAAGCGCATGTAAAGAAAAAAAAAAGATGAGTTGAACATGCGATACAGTAAAATGTATTGGCTTATTGGGAGATATTCTTCGGGGATGACGAAAGTCAGTCCTCCAGGGAGGTTTTTTCGATGGGTTAAAGTCCCTCACTATTGCAGAAGCATTCTTCGCGTTCCAGCTCTGCAATGTCTTTCGATGATTTTCCCTTCCAGCGTACCCCCATACAAAAAAAAAAAAAAAAAAAGTTCAATATATCGCGTGTCTACCGTATTTAAAAATCAAAACACAATGAATCATAGGCAAAAAGAAAATATTCACTCACCGAATTCATCCATCCATGTTTACTACGAGAAGTTAGATTCAAGTTTATGTTGCTGCAATATTTTAAGTTCTTTGCGCATAAACACGGAAACGCGAAACCGAACCGAATGGGGGACAGGGGATAAATGGAAATGGAGAGCTAAAAGCTTTACTTGGTTGCAGTTACACAATGAACAGATAAAGAGTGGATGAATGAAAATTAAACACTAAAACAGACGTCAAGGGGATAAATGGAAATGGAACACTATAAGCTTGAAACAAAACAATACAAATAGCAAGGGACTTTATTCACACACGCACGCGTATATCATACGCCGGCACACACATTTTGCCTTTTTTTTTGAAATTACACTTTTTAAAAACAAATACACTTCATACCAGTGTTCGGACTTTACTGCAATTGCAGTAGATCTACTGCGATTTTGAAAAATATTAAAAATCTGCTGCGCCACTGCGCTTGACTTGCAATCTACTGCGATTTTTGATATGTGAAAACCTTTGAAAATTTGATGTTTTCTAGATGAAAAACGTAACACAATCTAGAAAAACATAAATTTATTGATGGAAAAGAACTGAATTTAACTGAAAATAAATCAGTTATTAAAAATTTTATAAAAAATTAATTTCGTACAAAGATTTGTGGTTTGATTTACTTTAAACTATTCAATTTAAAATTATGTTAACCTTATTTTATCGTAAAAAAATATATGTGTATAAATGTAAACCCCATTATTGTTGTATTTTTTGCAACAAAAACAAATCTGCTGCGGAAAATATGGATCTGCTGCACTTTTTGTAAGAATCTACTGCTAAATTTTATTATTGAAGTCCGAACCCTGCTTCATACACTGATAGAGGGAGGGGACAGAGAAACAAACTAACCCGCACTCCGTTTTATTCGCACACTTATTAACCACCTTTAAGAGCTTGCAGCGCAACTATAAAAAGGCCAAGGAACTTTACTCACTAACACTAATAACTTTTTCTGCTACTTTTGCCCAATAATGGCACAAGGAAGAGAGGGAGACAGAGCAGAGACACTCACTACGCACACTTCTTAAGCTGTTAGCTTTAAAACGAGAAGGGGCTTTACTCACTAACACATATTTACACTGATTACCTTTTTCACTGCACTTTGCCAATAATGGCACAGGGAGGGGAGGGAGACAGAGGCATTCACTATCACTATCACTATCACTGCACTGCACTGCACTGCACTAACGACCGAACGAACCCGCACTCGATTTTATTCGCGCACTACTACTTACTAGAAGGTTAAGAAGAGAACTTACCTAGACCGCAGCCGACGAAACACTGTACCAGCTGCTGGGTCGAGCAACAGCACAAAGCCGAGGTAGGTCAAGGTCTCCACAAAAACGAAAAGTCTACCACCTTAGCTGAAAGGTGAACGATCTGTTCCTTCCTTTCTTTCACTTGGGGTCATTTGCAGATCTCTGTCAACTCAAAGTGAGAATGCAATTCTAATTCATAAAACGTTTTTGGAGACAATATGAACCACAATAAGCCCGCGAGAGGAGGAAAGGGTAAAAGATATTCTATTTGAGGAGATATTTAATTGGTTTACTTCGTCTCGGTAATTTTTATTATGACGGGAAGAATTGTCAATTCAATGGAATTTATTTTGAGATTTCAACAACTTGGAGGACATATGGTTTCAACAGACAGCACGCGTTACAATCCATTTATTGAAGAGTAAGTATGGTGAGCGTGTTATCTCAAGAATGGGCCAGTCGATTGGCTTCCTCGTTCGTGCGATTTAACGCCGCTTGACTATTTTCTGTGGGGCTACGTTAAGTGATTGGTTTATGCCAACAAGCCGACGACGTTGGAAGAGCTTCGAGCCAACATCGAACGCGAAATAACCGCCGTGTCGGCCGAAATGTGTGACCCCCGGTGGCCATATGAACAAAGTCGAGTTCCATTCATAAATGTTTTGATTGTGCTTCAAGCCGACAATAAAGTTTTCGAAATATCTCAAATGGTTTGCGTTTTATTTAAAAAAAAAAGTTGTCAAGTCTGTATTGGAAGACCCTTTATGAGTTATTGCCTGGATTTCTTTTGTAAATATAAAACATTTCTCTACCATAAGAAGTTAAAAAATACCAACAAAAAAGTAGGTTTTTTTCTTTTTTGTCGTATGGTAGAAACCACTGTATACTTGCCCCACCTGTAATTATTTTTAACTAATTCAAATAGTTTTTTATGACAGTATTAGAATGTTGTTCTAGAAATTCTATTCTTTGTGAAATTGTGCCCAAGTTAAGTACCGTCAATAGGTGGACTTGGCTATATTTTGGCCCTAAATATTGTATCGAATTGTGCCCCTTAGCAGTCCTGTAACGAAATGTGCGCAAATTGTTTCAACCATTAACATCAATCAAGCCTTTGAGACAGACAGGTCTCCTTTTTCGATCTTCTCCATAATATTGATCAATATTTTGATTTTTTTTTTCAAGACCTTGTTACTTGATTGTCTCTGAGGCATACGCAATTTGTAACACAAAAGAATACTTGCACTACATTTGTAACAAGTGCAAGTAAAAAGTTACACATCGATTTATTTTTGGTTTATTTCTCTATTCTCTAAGGGAAGAAAAAGAAACAGGACTAAAGTGTCACCCTTATCTGTACATTTTACAGCTCCTCTGGTGGTGTATTTTTTTTCCCAACAAAAAATATATTCCTTCAACATTCTATAAAACAAGGAAAAAAGCTCAAGAACGATATAATCTCATGGTAAATTGAAAGTTTTCATCGCTAAACTGATTTCGGAAAAAGCCGAAGGGCATGCGTTCTCATTCCTTGTAAAATAAAAACGAGTAGCAAAAAGCAAAAAAGAAAAAAACCCTCGTAAAACTGAAACTTTCTATTTTTCCCATGGCGTCCCTCTCCCATAGGTTTTTTGGTATTAAGTACTTTTATCCGCTCCCCTCTTCGTCGTCAACATACAACCCTTTAGCCTGAGGCTGCTAAAGAATGTGAATGATGGGGTGGAACCCATCACGGGAGCAAATCAGCAGCAACTGGGAAAATAACAAAAAACAAAAATCTATGGGAAATTTACAATTCTTCTACAAAGAATCGTAGAATAGTAGACTGTTTCTCTTTTCTTACCTTGCTTTCTCAAAGTGTATTGTGATGAAACTGTATTGCGAGCTAGCTTTATCTTTCATTTTTCAAAAAGGAAAATTATTAACTTTGATACAGTAAAGTAAAGTTTTTGGCGTAATATTTTGTGCATTAGCTCGATTTCATATTTCCGTTTCTGGTAATCATGCACAAAAAACATTTTAAATAAACCTAAGCTATAAATTTTAAAGCAAAGAAATGGATTATTAAAATAAAACCAAAGAAAGAGAAAAAGAGAGCTCAACAAATATAAAGTGCATAATTGGGTCCGAGGTACTTGCACCTTTATGAAGTTAGTTGAAAACTAATAAATTTTAAAACAAAATACGTAATAAGAAAACAAAAAATATTTAAAAAAGGAAATATTAAAAGTTTAAACTAAAATAAATAAATATTTGATCACTCATTAAGTTTTTATTGAATTCCATTGAGTATAAAACGAGAAATAGCTATACATATTTCTAAAACCACTTAAAAAGGGAACCGTTACGCGCCCTATGCACTTTTAGCCTAGACTAACTAACCTAGACCAAATCAAAATCCTTAGAGCCGTTTTCGAGCAAATTGGCTATAAATTATTGGCCCTATAACAAGTACCTACCGCTATTCTCAGCTTTACCCAAAAATGTGGGTTTGTGTCCATATTATCCAATTGGGTTATCATCGACGAATAGCGCTCGCCGTTGACGGTAATGTACTGGCCAACGACGCACACTTGGGCAAAATACTCTTATAGTCGGCATTAAATCAAACAACAAAACCAGGAACCTCAAATTTCGTCAGGTTATTGTTGAGCAGTAGAAGTGAATGCTTTTTTAAAATCCACTGACACGCCCACTTTTCAAAAAATTATCTATTTTTTACTAATTTTACAAGAAATACGAAAAAACTTTCTTTAGCAAATATGTAGATTTTCACTTACTCTACAAATCTTCCATACATTATGTATGGCCACGCCCACTTTTTAGGGACGATTTTGTTAAAAAAACAATTTTTTGACGATTTTCTTAGAATAATATCAATTGTTAGGAACAAAATACATTATATGTTGAAAATACTGCAAAATCCATACTGACAGAATCCATGACAGAATATTTAACGACGGATATATGTAACCACTTATGCCATGTCAAATTCCTTCCTTTTTTATCAGAAAGCACATTTTTTAAAAACAAATTACAAACAAATTCGCAAAATTTTTTTTCAGTTTTTCAAAAACAGTAAATCGAGCTGCCAAGGCAAAATAGTTTCGAGCTTTGGACGGCTTTGGAACATAACTTCACCGACCAATATAGGTATACAAGCAAAAGCCAAAAAATAGGCATTAAAAAGATGTTCACGATTCTAACCGACTATAAAATTAGTACCACTCTATCACAAAAATAAAAACTCTAAAATAGCTTTACATAAACCAAAACTTGAGGGCTCCATACTGAAATTTCTCTTCAATGCAACCAAAAAAACACTTCTACACTGCTTCGTAACAAACTCTATTACTTAGCAAAACTGGTTCGCGCCAATATACTTTTTGCCGAATCTGTTCATGATAATGGCTGAAGAATATTATATTATTGAAAGTCGGATATTTGACTATTAAAATAAAATAAGAATGGACCCATACGAGCAACTTAATTTTTGATTTATTGCCAACAATTTGGTCATTCTGCCCCAGTGTGCGCGGCTAGTCTAAAATCCACACCAAACAGTGACTTTCTCTGGATGCATTGCAATTTGGTGGATCTAGTGTGGATTGTTATTGATTCTAAAATTCGATATTTTGACAAACCCATTCATCCAGAAATGGGCCTCGTCGCTGACTATTGTTTTCCGACCGAAATTGGGGTTAATTTCCAACTCTCGAGAAGGCAATCAGCGAACAAACGGCGCGGCGTGGCCTATGGTTATTAACTCAGTGGCCACAATCCATCACCGCTTAAGTCGACTTAAGAAGAAATTAAGTTAAGTATACCACAATGTTTCCCAATATTCGAAGTATGTATTGTAAATATTTTCTTCCAAAAGTCGCAAAAAAAAAACCAATGTATGGACAAAAAGGCAAAACCGAAGTCTCAATATTCCATACGTTTTCGCAAAAAATCAAAAATTCAAACGCGTTTTTCTCAAAACTAGAAAAATCGACTTAGGCGGTTATGGCTTGTAGTCACAGAACTTTGAGCTCCTAGGTCAGTTGAATCTTGTACGGGTGTAGGCCCAAGTCATGACGCAAAATTCGCTAAGTCGTGGTCTGTGAAAGACCGAGTTCTTGTGAAATGACTGCCTCATATTTTGTTGCATACTCTCACGTACAAAGGCGTGAAATATATTGAAATATTCGACAGATCTTTCGTTTCGTTGACGTCCGGGTGTTGTCACTGAACCCGTCGACTCGAATTTATCCAAACCGTTGCGTATAGTCCTCTCGGAAGGACAATATGACGACAGTGAAATGGGCTCAGTGGGCAACATGTTGTTCTAACAGAAGACTCACTTTTTATAAAATTGATTTGGCAAGATAGACTATGACGGCAATCACCTGTCAAAGTTCGGATATTCCTATTGAAGAACCCTTTATTTGGCTCCAGTTTTAATATTCGAAAAATATAGAAGAGGTATGCCATTTGATAGACCTTTACTAAACTAGTCTGAAAATGAGATTTAAACCAAATCGCTTGAGCTGTTTTCGAGCAAATCTGCTTTTTGTTAAGAATAGTCATTCTCGTAACATGGAGTTAGACTTATAACTTTTTCATCTGTCATTTCAGTCAAAGAAATTTAAAAAAAAAACAGGCAAAACAAAAAAGACTGCCACTTTTAGGTGTGTTTGTCCGTTACGCGTAGTTTCTTCCTAATTAGCATTAACAAGTTAAACAGAACATGATGTCAGGTTTGTAAAGGGATGTAACTAATACTGAACTACAGTCGGAAAGTTGAGTTGATTATCATTTTGCGCCATGATTTAAATTTCAAGTATGGAACCTTTTTCCGCGAGTTTTAGGAAGTTTTTTTTTATAGTTTATACGTACTAAGGTTTCAAGATAAGGGGGGAGAACAGGGAAGGAGGTCCTAGATTCGAACATGGAACCCCCTGCGCAGTAGTCCAACGCACTAACCACTGAACCACAGCACCTACACTTGTCAGAGTATATTTATTATAATAACTGGTGCACACTGTCTTAAAAAGACTGAATGCTGTAGTGACGAGGAAATACAGAGCCAGGTAGGTAGCTCCACATTTGTGTGATGCGACTTATTGAAGAATGACTGTATTTGTTTTTGGCCCAGGGCAAACTGAAGCACTCCCAACCTTGTTGAGTCTCTGCGGTCCCGGGAACACTGCTTTGAGTTGCGAAGACAAAGTTTTCTGGTATCCGCGACAACTTGGTCTTCGATGTAGCCGAGCCAATGTAGTCTGCGCATCTTGGCTTTTTGGACTACATCCACATCTTGGTACAGTTCATAGAATTCGGGGTTGTATCTTCTCCTGCATTCAGCGTCCTCGCATAAGGGACCTGGTATAAGAATTCAGATGAGCGTTCTATAGAGCATTAATTTGGTCCGTCGAGTCAGGAATTTTGAACCCAGTTGTTCTGCCAAACGGAAGTAGCAGGATTATTCTTCGTCGGATCTCTACAGAGTCTGCGCATCCCAGCAGTTGAACGGATTTTTGAAAAATAGTGCCGTCCGGGTTGACACCTGCCCTGGGCACTATCTGCTTTAACACGATATTGAAGAAATCACAAGGCAGTGCATCTCCTTGCTGAATCTGGTGCACGTTCGAAAGAGCCCGAAAAAAGTTGTTTCCAAGTTGCACAGAGACATATCTGGATAAGTTTTTACGGTATCCCGAATTGGGCTACCACCGCCTGGTAGAGCTCAAGACGTTGAATGCTGTCATAGGCAGTCGATGAAAAGGTAGTGGGTTTTGACTTGAAATTCGGTGGTCTTTTCAAGGATTTGTCTGAGAGTGAAAATTTGGTTTATTGTCGATCTGCCGGGCCGGAAGCCACACTGGTATGTGTCGATTAGTCTGCTCCAGAAAGGTTTTAGACGTTCACACAATAGGATAGTTGGATAGGATCTTACATGCGACATACATGTAAGACATGGGATTGCCTTTTTTGAAGATGGGGCACATAGAGCTGGTACCTCAGTCGTTCACCTCTTGCGAGCGTCTAACAAAAGTATCTATTTGAATATGAAAGTGTCTTTTACATTTATGGTAGCGGTTTTCAGACAATTCTAGCTCATAGTTTCTAGAGCTACATATCGCGTTTCATTTAAGAGATAATGACATATTTTTTTTTTATTTCTTACAGCGCATCATGGACTCTGCGGAGCAAGCAGCTCTATCCGAGCTCGAATCGCAGGGGCACAGTTCGTCGTCAACAGCTACCCAGCACTATGATGCCCGGCGTATCAATGAGTACAATTCTGATGGCAAACTAGCCGATGGAGCACGTCATATGGATATAAGATTTATGCGTCGTTTCGAACGTCTGCCTGTTAATTTGAGTCTTAGTTCAATCTTAGTACCGAATGGCGTCAATTTAGATGAAAACGATGTTAAAGCAGCTCTCCAATGGAGTTCTCATTTGGATCCACTTTTTCAAAATAATCTCGAAAGAGATCCGGCTTTGTCATGGCAATATTTTGGATCCTCCACCGGCTTTCTTAGACGATTTCCTGGCACTGCTTGGCCACCGGAAGGCTCCAGAGGGAGTAAACTGATTCATGACTTTCGAACGCACAACTGGTTTGTGCAAGCGGCCTCATCACCAAAAGATATTGCAAGTTCAAAAAAGTTATTATAAACGTAATTTTTGTGATGTAAATTTCACTTTTAGATGATCCTTCTGGATTCATCGTCGGGAGTGTCGGAGAAAGCCTTCGAATTGGCCATCGAAACTGCTTTCAATATTCTTGATACTTTGGGCGAAGATGATTATGTCAATCTGATCACCTTTACAGAGACGGTAAAAACTCCGGTGCCATGTTTCAAGGATCGAATGGTACGTGCGACACCTGATAATATCCAGGAAATAAAATCAGCCGTTAAGGCGGTTAAATTGGAAGACACGGCTAATTTTACCGCAGGCCTGGAGTATGCTTTTAGTCTGTTGCATAAGGTAAGGCAGATTTAGGGAGTTCTTAAGTTGGTACCTATGACATCGTTCTCGTTTCAGTACAACCAATCGGGAGAAGGCAGCCAGTGCAATCAGGCCATTATGCTCATCACCGAAGGTACCTCAGAGAATCACAAGGACATTATTAAACAGTATAACTGGCCCCATATGCCCGTCCGCATATTTACCTACTTGATCGGCAAGGACTCGAGCAGTAAAAGCAATCTCCATGAAATGGCTTGCTCCAACAAGGGATTCTTTGCGCAGATCAACTCTCTGGAGGAGGCCCGTGAAAAGGTTATAGATTACGCATTGGTCATGGCCCGTCCTATGATCATGTATCAAGCTGATCATCCAGTCCATTGGAGTCCGGTATTCATGGGCGGCAAATCAGGAGGTCTCGGCAGAGACAGTGAATTCCAAAGACGCCTGGTGACGACAGTTTCAACTCCGGTCTTCGATAGACGTAACCATTCGGTGAGAGTGGCAAATCTATTGGGTGTTGTGGGCACTGATGTGCCCGTTGAGGAGATTCGCAAGATGATACCACAACACAAGTTGGGACCGAATGGTTATTCGTTTATCGTCGATAATAATGGAAGGGTGCTGTATCACCCGGACCTGAGATCCATGAGTGATGTGAATCAGTATATTGATCACTTGAGGCCAAAGTATACATCGGTTGACATTACGGAGTTGGAGCTGCCGGAAACTGAAATGGGCAATGAGCATGAAATCGTCGAGATGAATAAGAATCTGCTTTACGATGTAAGTTTTGCCTTTAAGTCTGATGTCTGTTTAAAAACATCATCTCTCTCTAGATGCGAAGTGATATGGTCATGCCCAAGGAAGGTGAAACCGAGTTCACAGTCTTAAACCATTTCGATGGAATGAAAAGAGTCTCATCGAGGACGCAGAGGTAAGTAAAATATGCACGCAAAGGTTTGTCATGTAATAAACTTTCTTCTTAGATACTTTTATGGTCCAATCGATGATACTCCATTCACTTTGGCGGTTGTACTTCCTGAAAAATATGGCAGCCATGAGTTAGTCTCCCAGCAAGAGATTCGACATTCACGTAAAAATGGTAAAATGCTTAACCCTTTTAAGAGAGGGAGAATTTTTTCACAATTTCTCTTCTTTGTAGTGACGGAATATTTTAAGGGAGACAACTGGCGTGTCCATCCCGACTGGGTTTATTGTGAGTACAACAGTGTCAGTGATTTGGAAAAGGAACGTGAGAGTTCCGGTGAGATAACCTCATCTCGTGAGCAAGAGCCTAGCTTTGCCACACCCGAGGAACAGGTGTTGCACTTTTTGGCACGTGCTGGTAGGCCTGGCTGGAAATGGATGTCTGTAAGTTAGATCAGGAAATACTTATTGAAGGAACAATCATTTACATAAACATTCACACTTTTAATAGGTTCGTCCAAAGTCACCGCAACCACATCATACCATGCACGGCGCGACACCTGTTAGTGGGCATTTTGGTCAGACGTTGAATGGACAAGGTTCTCGTAAGGCTGAGCCATATTTTTGCGATCGAACCTTGATTCAGAGTTTGGTAAGAGATGCAATGGTAACAGATGGTTTGGAGAGGAATTCAACAACGCCGTCTAATGGAAAGGAGGATAAACAGTAAGTGTGGTGCTACATTTCAGAATTTTGACTTATGAGGTGTATTTAATGGGATTACCGGGACTTCAGTTGAACTTTTGGAAGGATTTTGGAAGATGTAGAAGTAGGGATAGGATATAAGTCACCTTTCAATACTTATAAGAAGAAAGTTAGACATAAGAAAATGCGAAATTTTCTGCCGTCTTATAAGACTTCACAAAATTAGCCTAAATGTGAAAATTTGTTGCGCCGATATCGTTGGGATGGAAAACTGCGTGATCCCTTTTATTTTTGCACAAAAATCTCTGGTCTTCACTTGTTCCCGTAACTTATCTTTCTCTGCTTTTGTACTGCACTGTAGCTGTAGTACAATGTAGCTTCTCGTTGTTGAAGGCTTAGGCTGATAGTAAATGGTGGTTCCGGCTACCGGCTCGGTCATATTGAGCCACTGGGCCATCACACACTCGAGCAATTTTAGCTTGGAGTGATTCCGGGCTATTTATTACTCTCATCACACACTGGATGAATAATGCGGAGTAAAATTCTGTATACATGAACCGACTTGCATTATATTGGTATTTTAGTAAATTTGACAGTTCGCCAAAGTTTTAGTTTTACTCCTATGTTCAACCGGTTCAATACTGGATGAAGATTTTACCCCGTTTCTTACTTCGCACTTCATTTCCCTCGTCAGTTTTACCCCTAGGTAATTGTAGCAGTGTGTGATGGCCTATTCGTTTCATCAATTAAAGAGGGTAACGGACTGTAGAGAGTTAGGTTAGGTTAGGTACATGGGTGCCCTGTGACCAAAAAGTCACGCCATTGTGCCCAATCTTCGAACAGATACGGCAGGACAGTCACACAGCAGGTGACGAATAGATTCGATTTCTTCTTCGTCTCTGCAGTTTCTACAATAGTCATTATGCAGCACACCGAGTCTCTCTGCGTGAAGGCCAATGAAGGCCTCCAGTTCTTCCAGTAACTTCTGTCAGTAATTGAATTGCATTGAATCTTCTTTCGAATGTTAACATCGGGTTCATGTGATCTGTTTCCGTCAATCCATTAGTACTGCAGTTAGTTTCTCGGTTAAGTGTACTTTGAAGGCACTGGCTCTTTCTGATATGCAGCTTCTTCTGCCCAGCTCACAGTTTTTTATCGTTAAGCGGTCGAGGGTTGATGTTGGTTCTTCAAGAACTATTCAAATTATCAAATTATTTCTTCTTTTAGCAGAGTCGAATGAGCCATGTCCGTTCGTCCGTACATCCGTCCATAGGTCACCAGTTTTTGGGCATCAAATTTTGAGCTATGTTGATGAAATTGCAAAAGTAAGCAAAAAAAGTGTACAAATTTTCAAATCCTCCTTTTTTCAGTATTTTTACATGAAACTCAAAAAAACTGTAGATATTCACTTGGTCTACATATCTCCCATTCCTTGTATATGGCCACGCCTGCTTTTAAGGGGCGTTTTTCTTCAGAAACTGTTTTTATTCGATTTCGTTCAAATTATATCAGTTCTTAGGAACAAAGTTGAGTATGTTCCTATGTTGAAAGAATTCGTCAACAACCACGCCCACTTTTTGAGAAAATTGATGTTTTGAAGTAATTTTATAAAATGCGTATTTGAAAAAAAAAAACTTTCTTAAGCAGGTATACTGGTGGAAGGAGTTATGTATTATAATTATTTGTTTGGGGTGTTCTGCACCGCGACCTAGTGGTCTATTGTGCCCCCTACTTATCTTGGAGAGGTTTTTACCCCCTTTAGAGTGCCTATTTGCCTAAAATTACTTTTGAATTGTATATGGGGATCAGCCACTCTTTAGAGTCCCTTTAGAGTTCTCTCTCCAGACCAGTTTCCTTTAAGAATCTGAGATTTAGAAGTGTAAGAGATGCATTGGCATATTCTCTGCTGATATTTGGTGTCTGCCCAAATATTTTAATTTTTTGTGGTTAATGGCCTAGGAGGTTCTCCGAAGTCTTCTCATTGCAGAATCTTCAAAGGCGTCAGTTGTTATACCTAGTTTCCGTAGATGCTCCTTTAGTTTCCTGTTAAGATGCGTTGGATATTTTTACTAAGGCAGATGCAAGATTCGAATCTTTTCCGGTTGTAGTTTCCAAGTAGTTTCTTAGCTTGTCTTAGGCCTGTAGTATTGTTCCAGGTTCTTGCGCTGTCTTCTTTTTACGTGTTCCTGAATTTTTCGCGTATAGTGTGATCCCCTATAATGCGGAATGGTTCAGGTCCAGTAAAGGATTCTGTGGCTCCTGGTCTTGCCAAGGCGTCCGCTTCTTCATTACTTTTGATCCCTAAGTGTCCAGAGATCCAGGAGAATGTAACCTTGTTTTTCATGACTAGTTCATTAAGTTTGTGAAGGCATTCCCATACAAGCTTTGATTTAATGAGGAAGGAATCAAGCGCTTTAATGACTCCTTGACTAGCCGACAGTATTGCTTTTTCGCAGTTACTGTATCCTCTTTCGAGATTGAATCGGATGCATCTCTCTATTGTATATATTTCAGCCTGAAAGATGCTGATACTCTTGTCCATGGGTTCTGAATGTCTCGTCATTGGCCAAAATTCTTCTGCACTCTTTTCTTTATCGATTCTTGAGCCGTCTGTATACCACTTTATTATGTGGTCGCTTAGTCCATATGTATGAACCTATATTGTAGATTCATTGCTCCAATTCTTTCTGTTGCTCAGCTTTATGTAGAAATTTCCCCAGTCATCCCTTGGGACTGCAAGTAGCGGAGCTTTCTTGAGAGCACATCATATTCTCTTGAACCAATGCATATCTCCCTTCCGGCGCCTACTTTCGCCATCATTACGATTGTCCGTTTTGCATGTTGCTAAAGAAAAAGGTGGGTTATAGGAGTGCTTCCATAGCTGCGGTTGGATACGTTCGCATGGCCCCCCATAGTGCAGAGGCACGCCAGTCTTTGCACTTTATTGAGAGACTCACTCGTTGTGTCCAGACTGGTTTTCTTTGTCCATGCTATCGCGCCATAAGTGATCATTAGCCTCACAATGGCAGTGTACATCCTTTTTAGTATTTCTAGATTGAGTCTCCAACACTTTTCTGCTAAACTCGTGCATATCATTAGAGTATGGGTGGCTTTTCTGATGATCTCACTCAGTCGAGCGCTTTATTTATATTAAGATCGTAATCCGGAGTAAAGTTTAAACAAGGGATTGAGGTAGAACATATTAGGTATTAAGTTCAAATTCAGTTACGTCCATTACGTAATAGAACATTTTTCGTCTATCATCACCTTATTCAAACGAACAGCAAATAAATCTTTCAAAATCAATCCAAAAGTTCGACAGAATCAACTGATTTAATTTTAGAGCACATACTTAAGCACGATTATATTTTATTCTTAGCTTAATATTATATATATATAATTTTACAGCACTTAACATTTTATTTTACTTTTTTTTTATTTTTTCCATTTTTTCGCCGCAATCACAAAATAATTTTAAATACTTTGGTTTCTCTCCCCACTAACAAAACATAATATACTCTTTTTTTTCAATGCACTTTGTCTATATAAATAAATATATTTTATTTTTGCAAATAAAAAATAATTTACAGTCCAATTGCCACATTAATGGCGATTTTAAAGAGGTAAACTATTTTATGAATGAATTTTTGTGTAATATAGCTAAAAATGTTGGATCTCATTTGTATTGTCATGGTAATGGTACAATATTAATTTTTGGCTAAAATGTAACAGTCAAATTCGTGTTTGAATTGTATTATTAATTGAAAGGGAAGTAAATAGACTAATTTTGTTGTTTTAATTCATTTAATGTACGTCTACACTTAAAAATTTGCTTGTAATTTCCTTAATGTCTCCTTGGCGATGAAATCGTTTGTTTTTTTTTTAAACCGTTTTCCCGGTTTCATATTCTAAATAATATAATAATAAGTAATGTTAAGGGTCCTGAATTCTAGTCACTAATATTTTAAAACTTATGGGTCACTTGTATATAGGAAGCTGAAGTTATTGGAACACAAACATTCTTCTTCCTGATTATTTTCGAAACCGCTTTAACGCTAGCAATGAATTTCGAATCATTCGAAAAAAACCATTGGTATTTTAAGTCTTGAGAGACAGTAGGTACATATGTCCGTTCGTACCCTTCAAAAACAGCGAATTTTTACGAAATTTCAGGAAGTTTTATGAAAAGCTGTTCGCGTATGCAGAATTTTCAAAATTTTTCACGAGGGAGTCAGAAATTTCCCCAGGCTGCGAATTTTATTACAAGAAATTTCCTTGGGCTGTTTTATGCAATGACAGTTTCAATCCGTCAAATCAGTGTATTTACATTTTACCTCCACTCTTTGGAATTTGATAATCTATGAATTCGAGTGCAAAAAGTACTCTAACGGACCTCCGTCTTAGATGCTAAAATTTTTAGTGTTTCTCGCAGTCTCATACTTTTTGCACTCTTGCTTGTAGGTCCACCGGCCACTTTCTGAAGTGCTTCATCGTCATTGCCATTCTACTTTTGCAGTCGCTCTGATACTTCTTTCCTCGTTGTCGCTAATGTGCATCCATGCTGCTATCCTGGCTTCTAGGTTGATAGGCATTTGCGCTGCTATTAGAGATGCTATGGGAGATGCTCTTCTGTGTACCGAATTTATCATGTATGAGTTTATGGCTTTAGCCATGAGGATTGACTTGTAGGCTTCTTATAGGATGCTTTGGTTCTTCAATATTGGGCATTAGCCTGGATATTGCTGCAACTACCCGATTGGCCTTTATGCTTGTGCGGGCTAGGTGTTCTCTAAAGTTTAGCCTATGGTCAAGCAGTACTACCTGCTCCTTTATGTAAGGCTTCGACTCGATTTTTTGTTGTCAGGCGCTCAACTTTCTTGCGGCTGCTTATGAGGACGGCCTCAGTTTTATGTTCTGCCAGTTGCAGGCCTGATGAACGAAGCCACGTTTTCACGTCCTTAATTGTGTTATTGCAGTGTTGCGTCACTTCCTCTAGTGTTTTAGCCACAACAACCACTGCTATATCGTCAGCGTAGCCGGTTATAAGTACTCCTCTTGGTTTAGGGATCCATAATACCCCATCATACATAACGTACCACAAGGCTGGGCCCAACACTGATCCTTGTGGTATTCCTCCTGTAATTTCATATGTTTTTGGTTCTTCTTTCGTGTCATAGTGGAAGCAGATAGTTTAGGACGCTCATGTCCCTCAGCGCTCTCATAATGCAGCTCCATTTGGCAGAGTTGGCGCAGTATCTACTGTATTATTCCTCCTTTTCTTCTAGTCCCCGAGTATAAGGTACTGGGCGAATATCACTGATGCCCGAGAGCGTAAGGAAAGATTTTTGGTTTTTTCAATAGTCTCCGCAGGCGCATTGTCGTTACACAAAAAGTATCGGCAGAGCTCCTCATTTTGACGGTGTCCTGATGAAATTTGGAAAACTTGTGGTAAGCAAGCTTCAATATTCTAATTACCAGTGCCTGTCTGCCCAATTTAAAGGAACATAACGGCGACTATTTTCGCCCTGGCGAAGTACATCGAAATCATTACCTTTGTCGCTGACTTTTGTTGTTTGGCCTTTACTGTAGAATTTGCACCTTCTGGACTTCATGCCATGGATCTGTTTGGTTTCCGGGTCGTACTTATAAGACCAAGATTCATCAGCTGTAACGATCTTATTAAAGCAGTTTGGCTCTCCATTTTCAAAGTTATCCAGGAAATATTGAATACGAACTTCTTTTTGCTTTCCATTTAAACATTTTTGGAACCCATCGAGCTGACTTCTTCGAATATTTCAGGTGATGATTTAAAGTTTGAGATATATATTCAAGCCTAGTACATCTACTATCGTCTCTTGTATCATACTGGCATCTTCCTCAATTTTAGCCTTTATCAGGCTTTATCATTTGTATCATCGGTTGAGGATTTCAGCCGACCTTCATGAGGTTCGTCCTCCACAGAAAAACGGTCTGCCTGGAATCTTCGAAACCACTTTGAAATAGTAATAAGACATGGTGCATTTATTCCGTTTGCATTTTGGCATCCGTGCACAATTTGGCATCCGAAGAGAATGGCAAAAGGAAGTCCTTCCTGTTTTGGAGGTGAAACTTCAACCGAGCTCCGTCACTAATTTATATTTTTCTCGTTTCCATTTTTACCTTGTATCATGAAGTCAAAGAAGCTAAATTGACATTAACTAAGCGAACTTTTCTTAGTCCCTTTGTATACAGAGCAAGCTATTGAGCATTGCCCAGAAAATTGTCACATGAAATTGGTAAGTTTCTTAGGAGACTGGGTCTACACAATTTTCTTATCATATTAATACTAGAACTACCACAATCCTTTGTAGACTGGCTATTAACCCAACACTCGGTTTGAAGATAGATAACCCTAATGATACAATTTGTTGCACGAGTAGAATTCTACTTGCTCTTTGCTCGAATGCTTCACTCGATATTGTTTGTCCACAAAATAACTTACTTATTGAAGGTTTGATATATTCCCCAGCTTGACTAAGGATATAAAAATAGCATTACCCAGGACTAATATTTTCTTCTCAACTTTTTTGTTTTAGACAAGGCTATCAGAAATTCAACGTAGCAACATCGTTTGTGGCCACTCGATCTGGACTACTCCGATGGATTGATCATATTAAGCGCCCCGAAGACGCTCCTGAACCGTAGGACCTTAAATATTTGTCAAATATTTCATTTTTTAAACTATTTCGTCTTCCTACAGTCACTTTAGTGAAGAAAACACCCGTGCTATGGACATGTCCTGGTACAAACGCGCCGTCGATCAACACACAGTTGAGCAAGAAAGTTTCGTCTACAGTGTTCCCTTCGATTCAGGCTATTCAGGCAAAATGAATATAACTCTGGTTACAGCTACACATGCAGTCTTTGTGGAACATCGTGGTCACAAGGCACCAGCTGCAGTAGTTGGATTGCAGTTTCAACATGAATCACTTGCAAAACATTTTATCAACATTACCTCAGCTGTAAGCAGAAAGATCTTATAGAACTTATTCAAATTTGATTAAACCTCCTTTTTAACAGTGCACTGGAATGACAGGATGTAAACGTACATGTGCCTCTGATAATCTCGATTGCTACGTCCTGGATAACAATGGCTTCGTAATAATTTCCGAAGAGAATGAACATACGGGAAAATTCTTTGGCCAAATTGATGGCACCATCATGGACTCTTTGGTGCAGGATCGGATCTATAAACGCGTTACGATAAACGACTATCAAGGTGTCTGTTCCGATGCGGATAATCCTTATACTGCCGCTGGAGGCATAGCACGACCACATCGTATAGCTTCGTGTCTAATGAATTACATTGTGTCATTGAGTACCGCATGGATTACTTTACTTCCGAATACAGTAAGATCATGGCCACAGGACGATTACTCATATAAGGACGAAGTTTTCGAAGAACCAACGTATCCCGATGATTATGAACCTTTTGACGATGATTACCAGCCACTTGAAGAAGATATGGATGAGTTCTTTACTACCCCAGATGTGGTTGGAAACATAAAGTGGCTTTTTGTTCAAATTTATTGACTCGTTTTGTGTTTCAGGAACACGTAACACCGCCACCAAAGCAACAGAAACAGCATACAGGTCCTAGGACATCCCCAGACGCTCAACATGCAAGGAGATGTGACTTAAAAACAGATTTATATGTCCTTCAACCCGAGAGGCTGAATCAAGGTGGTCAAAACAATCCACTGAAGGTTTGTCTACATTTCTAAACAGTTCTAGATACATTTAACCCCTTTGGAACTTTTTATAGGGCAAGCTGACAAATTGCCATGTATCGGGATGTGAGCGTCCTTTTAGTGTACAAAAGATACCACACAGTAATCTAATTTTACTTGTTGTGGATACTCTCTGTCCGTGTGGATCAAAGCAGCTAGATATCGAGCCCCTGGAGGAAGGTGGTATTATTGGTAAATAATGTTATTACTATTTTAAAATTTTTTAAAACACAACTTTACAAAAAAAAAAAACTTCTTTTTGAAATAAAGGAGCCTGCAGTACCCGCCGCCAAACCCAAGAAACACAAAAGCGTCGCCGACCTAAAAAATGTATAAATTACCATCCAGAAGAAATCGAAATTCAACAGTGTGGGCGTGGTGCTGTACTGTTTTTCACACCATCGTCCATTATTATTTCCCATTTCATCATGCTTCTGATGAGCTATATTCTAACACATGCGTGATATTAAAGTGTTCATACTTTATTTATATTTTATATGTGAAAAAGAGCATTCTCATAAAAATTTAGTTAAATTTAAGTCTAACTCAAATATTTTAATTTTACCTTTGTTAAAATTAATTATATTTTGTCTCAATTTAGAATTAAGTTTACCTATAAAAACAAATGAAACAAAGTTAGAGCTTAATTACGTAATGCTCTCATTCAAGTGTACCTACGAATTTCATAAAAAAACAAAGAAAAAGGAAAAATATAGCGATTTTTAAACTTTAGTAAAATAATTTGTATAATTTGTTATAAAAATTATTTTTAAATTTAACTCATATGTATAAAGTTAGTATAAATTCTTTTTCAAAAAAAAAAAAGAATAAAGAAACAAAAATTGTTAAGTTGCTAGACAATAATTACAATTAATTTCTTTATATTATTATGTAGTATAAAATGAGAAAAAAAAAAAAAACAGAATTTAATTATATTTAACAAAAAAAAAACCTGCATGTATATCAACTAGTTAATTTTTGTTATCTGTTTTTATTTGAGTGTATTATAAAATTAGTTTTCTTTTCCACTCCTGAGCACGAAACCAATGAACGTGTGTAAGTGAATAAAAAGAAAAAATTATAGTTAAAAGTGTATATTAAAAACAAGATGTATGTAAATATACTTATAACTACTACTGAAATTTATTAAGTTTAAATTTAATATAAAATAGGTGTTAAGAACTAAATTTATTTAGAAAATTTATGAAACAAAAAAAATAAAAATACATTTTGAAAATGTTTTTTATACTTGCAAACGGGTAAGGATTTTTATTAAGAAACAAAATATTAAGCTAACTTAATAAATAAAAAAAAAATGAATTATTCTTTTTGTAGGCATATTTGCACTCTCTTTGTGTCATATTATTATTGATTAGAAAATGTGTTATTTATTTAGAATTTTGCATGATAAAGGAAATTTTGTTGATAGCCTTAAAGGAAATTAGGTGACAGAAGCACTAATTTGTGACAGTTTGTTTGATTGATGATTGATTGTAGAACTAAAAAGGATTCGGGGTGTAATTTAAGAAGCAACTACTTTCAAAAATTGTCTGTCTGTCATACTTTTCTAAATCGATTTTTTATTTACAATTATTTAAGTCCACGAATTGTTACGGAATTAAAAAGAATGAAGCTTTTAATAAATGTCCTCGCTTATACTTCTGCCAAAAAAAGCCAGAACGATTTTGTACTCTGAAAATATTTTCTGAAATAATATTCAAAGTCAGTTTCGCAGGCCTGGAAGTCAATATTTTTACTTGCACCGACACGTAGTATAGGGCAAGTTTTGCGTTCGTGAAAATTTTCGATCTCGGGATTTTGATAAATTCTGATATTACCTTTATACAGAAGTCGAAAAAGGGGGTCTGAAAATTCTGTCTGTGAGTCTGTCAGCGAGGCTACAGCCTAAACGGGTAAACGGATTTTGATCGAACTAGGGTCTGTTGGGTAATCCCTAGTGGCGAAATTGAAATTTGTTCTTCTAGTCCTAATATTAACGGTACTATACTTAAGGCCAATTTAACAAAAAGCAGATTTGCTGGAAACGGCCATACCGATTTTTTTTAAGCTTTATGCCGAATCGAGTGTAGATAAATGCTAAAAAATGGCTTACAACTTTTTGGCCAAAATTTGTTATAATCGCACTTAAGGCCAATTTAATTAAAAGGCGGTTTGTTAAAATACGGGTAAACCGATTTCATTCAAATTTTTAGTGTGTATAAAACTGTGCTAATTCTAAAAGATGGCGTTCCAAATTTTTGGCTTAAAGTGAAAATAACGGTACTTTTCTTAGGGTAAACCATTTAATTGGTACGAGTAGTGTTAAGGAATGTAACAGAATCCACTAGCCTAATTTGGAAAATAAAAATAATGAATTAGATTTGCTTCTGCTTTCGACTTTGTTACCCTCTTATGGCTAACAATCCACTTGGCTTGATTAGTTCGGCTTAGACAGCTTAGGTATTGAAATGTTGGCTCAAAAATAAACACATATCAATGAACGAGTACTTTACCGTGACAGATATTCCTTTAAGGTTATGTCAGTTTACTTTTTATTTCAAAGTTCTCTTCGGTTTCTAATTTCAAATTTTGTTTATATAAAAGCGCACAAATTTAATATCAGTTATTATTTTTTTACAAAAAAAAAATATACAAAAAAAGACTTACCTAAAATCAACGGAATTTCATATCAAAACAACAACCGATATTATTTAAACAAAAATAAAACTTATGTTAAAAAAAAAGATGAAAAATATAGCAATACTATTGAAAACAAAAACTGTGTGTAATCAATAAAAAAAATTAAGCTTTTTGTATAATAAATACAAGAAATATATACCTACCAAATTTTTTTTTTTTTTTTTTTTTTTTTTTTAAAGGAAACTTGCATGTATATGTATATAAATATTGAAATATATATATTTATTATTTCTTTTTTATAAGCATATACAAAAACAGTATGATGATGAGTGTATTATATTCTATGTAAGTATAAACAGATCTTATAGACATACATATGTTAATATTAAAAAAAAACACTATTTTTGTTTAAGACACACTATTTCTAAACATAAAGAAAAATACATGAAAAAGATAAAATACTCAACATATCTATATATTTTTTTCTTTATTCTAAAAAAACCTTCTTCATTTCTACTTAAAAAAAAAACAAAGAATTTTTAAATTTTTAATAAAAGAAAAAAAACAGTTTCTGTGTCTTAAACTTGTATAAAAAAAATGTCTTCCATTAAATAAATACTAAAATTAATATTTAACTATAAAAAAAAAATATAAAATCAATGGTGAACGAAACAAATATAGAAAAAAAATTAATTAAAGTTAAGAATAATAAAATAAATATAATTAACTTGTGAATTATACTGAGCGAAGCTAAATTGATTATATAATTATTGATATGGTACGATTTATAGGAAATACAATTTTAAGAATATGATATTGAATAAAAAAAGGAAAAGTTCGGTTGAATGATGTTAAATAATGTTAAAAGCTATACACAAATATAAGGCATGCTAAGGTAAATTTTAAGTAAAAACAACGGAAATGTTTTTGGTTTTTTGTTTTTTTTTTTGTTTCTGAATGTAAGAGAACGATTATTCTGGTGTCCAGTGTGTGATTGAAAAGTTATTTTAAAAAGTATATGCTAGTGGATGTTAAGTGTGTTTGTAATTTTTAAGCTTCTGTTTTATACATTTTTAAAAAGAAAAAGAAAACAATTATAGAGTATGATGAATTTTTAGTACGTTTTTAGTACAAATTATACATCGGTCGAAAACTCTCGATTTCGATTTCAACTCTCTCTCATCTGTTTCAATGGTATATATATTCATAAAAGAGAAAGTGTTTCGACATTAATTGCTTTGTTCTTATAGTTTTTAAACTTAAACTTACAAAATTATATATGAAAGTTCTGTTTGTTTGAAAAGGCAAGATCATTTTAAAACTTTTTCGCCCCAATAGGAGTTAATTTGGTTAGACCATGAACTGCAGTACAAATATGAGTTATTCATTTCTATATATTTGCCTGTAACATGCAAATTTTACAACTTGAAGTACTTTTAAAGACACAGACTTAATTGTAGGTGCTTATTATTGACTACCAACAACTTCTGTTCCAGTTAAAACCTTCACAATTCGGTTACCTTTCTCGGTTCATTAAAAATTTGTCCCTTCAATTTATTTTCTATTTTAAAATTTATTTTTATAAGAAATTTTTAATCATTAAGTCCCAGCTGGACCCTCAAGTGCTCAACATGTCATTTCTCTTTCTCTCCATTATGTATATAATCTGTCACTTAATTATAAATAAAAACCTGATTATTAATCATCATTCTATATTCTCTTTCACCTATTTAGACTACATTATTAAAAAAAAAAAAAAAAACGCGAAACTTATTACCACTTCATTAAAACCAAAAAAAAAAAAAATGAAACCAGTTTTCTAAAGAAAAAAAATCAAAAACATAAAAAGTTGTTAGATAGTTCATGTGTTTTTGAGAAATTAAATTTAAAACACCAGCATTTTAAACTAATTAAAGAAATAAAAAACAAAACTGTCTTTACCTACGTATATCCTTTTGATATAATACAACAAAAAATAATTGATGTCCAAAACACAGCAGAGTTCAGTTTTATCATTTTAACATACTCAACTCACATTAAGGAAAAACAAAAACATATATTTGGAAATTAAACAACAAAAATACATACACACATTCATATCATAATAAAGTATACCTGTGTAAAAAAAAGCATGAGAAAGCTACCATAGAAAAATAAATTAAAAAAAAAACATAGTTTTAAGAATTTTCGGAATTAAAATTAAAAAAAAATACCAAACTAACAACATTTTTGGCAAAGAACTAAAAAAAATTATAAATATCTCAACTTCTCATATCATGTACTCAATTAGAAAAAAAAAATGTTTCAAATATTCATAAAACTTAATAAAAAAAAAAAAAACAAACATCAAACTAACTAAAAATATTGTGTTAAATTTGAAGAAAAAAAATCCATTTGTAAAAAATACATTTCTTAAAATATATATCTTAAAGTTAAAAACAAAAAAACCACAACATATTTGTCCATTCTAATTGTTAAAAAAATTTAAAAGAAATAGATTAAAAACATATTACCAAAGTGGATTTACAGTCAGAATCAACAAAATTCATCGACATTTTAAAACTTGAACATAACCACAATTTCCTCCCATTCCTATTGTCCCGCCCAAGATACTTTGTTGCAACAAAAAAATGCTCAAAAGAAAACCCAAATGAATTCGAAAGAAACAAATAAAGAATGAAAAATAAAATGTTAACGAACGAACAATATTGAAAGTTGTTTGTTTATAGTAGTTAGACTATAAAAGTGATAAACAATACGATACAGAGCGGGAAACATTTAAAAATGAACGAGTAAAATAAAAATTACATATTTCCAAACAAATTATAAAAGAAAATCTAATAAATGTATTATAATACTAATGGAAAACAAACAAATAAATAAACACGACAAGAAAATACCATGACACACATTACAACAAACACATTTCGAAACATTCAACGTCAGAGAAACGGAAATCACCTAATAGAATAATAATTTTATTAAAAACAAAAAAGACAAAGAACTTAAAATAATTATTAATTGATTAATTATTACTATTATACTAATGAAAATAAGAAGAAAAAAAAAATGAGAAAAAATGATAACACTGAGATAGAGAAATAAAAGATGAAACGAAATAATAAAACTCAAATTTGAGCGGTGTTTTTCTTTTGATGTGCAGGTATCTGTGGCCTATTTCACCAACTACAGCTTACAACTACAAATTTGTGCTTGTGGACAAATCTGTAATCTGGGGTCTTGGTTCACAGCAAACGTTTGGAAAGCACAAATATGGTGAAACGTAATTGCCTGACTATTCTACAAATTTTGTTACAAAATGCTTGTAAACACAAACTTGTAAGTTGGTGAAATAGGCCACTGGTTGTTTTTAAACCTCCAATATAATTCCCATATAAATCGCCCCATGTATCCAAGCTCGAAGTAAGTAGCTAAGTTCTTTGCATTTGTAAGACCACAGAACTTTATTCCATGCTGATGAAGACAGCGCACTTTTCAGGCCTGTCACTGAACGGATCAAGTTCCCTCGAAAGCAGTTAACGAGCTATTAGGTCTGTTCCCGTACTGACTAAAACTACGAAACTACTGTTCCCGTACGTCAAAGTTTCTTAGTTTTTCACAGAAGAGAGAGCTCACGAGAGAGTTAGAGACTTCCCGATGCTGTGATTTTGAGTACAAGAAATTTCTTTGGCCAAAAATATGAGTTCTGTCAAATGGTTGTGTTGTTATTGGCTGGCAAGATAGTTTGATGTAAATGTATACAAATAAAAGTGGCGCCTAAAAAGTGGGCAGCTTTCTCTGAGAGCATTTTACCCCCCACTCTTAGAAATTTGGCAATCTGTGATATTTAAGTGCAGAAAGTACGGGAACAGACATATTATGTTATGAGTGACTGTGTACGTTATTCGGTACAGGGTCCAAATTCCAGGTTCCTGTGTTTTCAGAATATTTTCGCATTTAAAGACGCATCAGTCAGAAAATTTGGCGAATATTAATATGTATTATCAAATTTTATACCAAATTGCACAATGGCTTGTTGCCTACTTGTACGGACACATAAATTTGGATGCTGTACCATGCATTACAATCAGGGCTATCGTGAATAAAATTCCCCCCGGAATGTTTCTCTTTTTCGAAAAATAGGTATCGTCAATGACTTTCGAACGAGGGAAAAAATTTCCCCCGGAAAAAATTGCTATCGTGAACAAAATTTCCACTGGAATTCCATCGCGATTTCCCCCGTAATTTTTCCTTCGTTTATTTGTTGGGGAAATTCAAAAAAAAAACAGCAATATATAGATAAGAGGCAAGTTCATACAAGTCTTGTTGAGTTCCAATAGAGGTGATACGAGATTGATGAGCCCTTAAGTGCTATTTGAAAAAAAAAAAAATTAAAATACAATCAAATTTGAGTGGAAGAAGGTATTTTTTTTTGCATATATTCAAATTATTCAAGGCGTTTAATTATTGTAGATATGGGGGGACAAAAAAATATGTTAAAAAAAAACATGCATTCCGTCAATGCATCCTATTACTGCAGGAATTCGACATTTCCCATAAAAGCTTAGAGTAATTTTTCGCTTTTCTGTCGCTGACATCGGCATGGCGATCTAAACTGGACAAAGTTTAGTCTCAAAAATGGTCAAGACATTAGAAAGCACTTCGACTGCGCTAGTGCAACCTCATGGTCCTTTTCCACTCCTGTTTGGTAACCGCCTTCGTCAGTTTAGCGACGGGAGGAACGGCAAATGATTTCTTGGATGCGGGAAGATTTTCCAAGAGCAAATCCAGCAAATATTTAAACACTGCTTTATATTCGGGTGGAATTTTTTTTCCCTCGAAATTGCCGATCAAGGCATAAGTGATATGTCACCTATATTTGGATAAACAAATTTGAATGTATTACATTGCCGCACTTATCACCCTCCGAATTATTGTAACCAATAATTTGGCCACATTTTTGTGCTATAGCCATTTTTATATTTCCTTACATTAAGATCCATAGTTTGGTGTGCAACACGGCACTGCTTACATGCTTTACGTGGACTCATGGGTTTAGAAGCGGTATTCATAGCTGCCTCAGTAAATTTTTGATATGCTTACTCTGTTCCCAATGTTTAATAAATAAAAAAACAGTCACTTCACAAACAATGAAATACTGTCTCACTGTTGGCCAATGGATATTGTCTCACAAATAGCAACTGCACCAAAAAATTAATACTACCAAAGCTGTATTGTGAAACATAATAAATTCACTTTGAATATTTACTACATATTTATCACATATGTATGTGCTCATTCCAAAAACTAAAGAAAGGAAAGAAATTTTTTCGGTTTTTGCGATGCGATGTCACTACTGGTATTAACTTCACAGGTGCTAAATAAAATCTGAGTCAAACGATAATACATTAGGTGCCTCCCTAGGTGTACAAGAGGTAACGTACTTCAACAAGTAATTTCTGACTTAAACTGATAGGAGTTGTTGCACTGTTGCTGTGCCTCCCCTACATAACTCCAACGCCAAATGACCAGAATGAACCCGGGTAAGTTATAAGTCAATCAATTATGAACTTATGATCCACCCATCAATATTTCATAACATTTGGAGCCATAGTTCCGCAGTCTTATAAAGGAATTGAGCCAAAAGTTCGCGAACAATCTTATGACTATGGGTGAATTCAGAAACCCATTTCTTGCATCATGATGCTCATGATTCGTTGTAAAGTGTTTATTATTGCAAACAACTGGTATCATTCTCAACGTCAAGTTTCCATTAAGTCAAAATTGATCGAACTGATGCGCGAAATCATGCAAAAAAGTTTCAACAAAAAGATTAATACGTTTTGGATTTTGTAGACAAAGTAATAGAAAAATGTTGGAGGAAAAAAAGTAAGTAAATGGATACTACACACATATTTTTAAGAGTAGATAAGATACCTATGTTATTATAATTTAAAATATTTGATTATAGAGAGTATTTCAACGCTGTGAATTTTCTGAATCAAAAAATCACGATGTTTTGTTTGAGGAGATCTCCAAAGACACAAATTCATCGGTTTCTTCTAGCTTCACACATATTCGACAAACATTTGTCGTCTTAACGGTCAGTACTATCGTTCACCGATCAAATAAAACGTTCATGTTGATATAAATGTTTAATAAAAACGTTCTAAAATGCCAAAGCCAGTCATGCAACTCTTCTGCTTCAAGGTTTCACATGGAATTAAATAAATTTTGCTTACCTAGACACAATTTCGGACATAATCTACATCCGACAGTGACCCAAAGGAGTGTGGTTGCCGGAGTGATCATATCCCCCATACATTGCGAGCCCCTGACATATAAGGGTATTATTGTTTAAATAAAAGAAAAAAAAACACTTTGACCTTCGGACACGGTAGAAAAATGTAGGTACGTGTAGAAAATCTGCAGGACAAACTAGATCTACCGAAAAATGTTGGTAAGATAGTCTTTATTACACGTAAAGCTACTCCTTACGGCACATAAAACTTACCAGTGCCTTGCTAAACCAACAAATAACCAGATTTCCTTTCATAACTAGTAATTTTTCAATTTATTTATTTATTTACCACTTACAACTAAGTATGTTTCTATTTTAAATGTAATATAAAAGAAAATGGTTAAACAATTTGCTTACTTTGAAAAAAATGTTCCACATGTGCGTACCACAGTGTCACAATGTCTTATATCAATAATTATTCGAATTTGGCACTCCAGACTTCCTCCATCTATTCCTGCTTTACTGCAAGTTCCCCAAGATTTCCCGGTTCAGCAGTAGCCGTTGCCGGCTCCTCCGTATTGAAGTGTATGTGTCCACTCGCTTCTTCAACTCCAGCATCAGTGTAGGAATGTTCGAGTATAGTTTAAAATCAATGGCCAACATGTCATATTGACGCAACAAGTAGTTTGTGAATACCCGACAGTAGGCTATCTTCTTCAGCATCCGCGTCATCTCTGGATCATCTGGGTCGGGATCGTCCTCAGTAGGCCCTATGGGATTTTCTCCCCAACGTCGCTTTTTTGATTCATTTATTCGTTCCTCGGAACCGTTGTCGGCTTTGCTTCCTCGAGTAATCACCGATTCAAAAGAAATGTTCTCCATGGACCGGATCGATTGGTGAAGAGTTTTGCGTCGATTGTGGACTTTCTTCGGCACTTGAGTGCTGGTTGTAGCGGAACTCTCGTTCTGTTCTGGCAATTTTGGAGTGGAGTTCGCAGAGGCTCTGGTTTCCATTGAAGTTGAGGAAGCTTTCTTCGGCGAGATATTATCACATTCGTCGGAAGAATCGTTGATTTCAATCACTGCAGGAGCTTCTTTATTTGTCGACATCTTGGTGTAAAATGTGTGTTTGAAAAAAAGCCGAATAAATTAATACAAAAAGGTTTGACAATAAACAAACCAATGTAACAGCTGTTTTCGAAATTCGAATTATGTCTAGTCTAGGGTAAGAGTGCAATTTATTGGCAAACTCGAGGCAAGTATAATTGTTTTTATTTTTGAACCCATGAAAGGGATTGCAAAATTAAGAAAACAAACTTTGGGAAAGAAATATTCCGCAAAGAAAAATCTACACTCGACAGTAAGCAAAAAGTATATAAAAAAAAAGCGATGGAATTCGGAAAATAATTCAAAAGCAAAGAACGTGACACGTGGCATTTCCGCATGCAGTTATACTATTATTTCTTAAATTAGTAAATAACCAGCAAAACGTTTCATGGAATTGGTCTTGTATTTTGAGAACATCAGCTGCTTGGCTTGGGAATATAATGTTTTCTTAACTCCTAGTGTCTCGACAGATTCCTTAAAGAAATTAACAATAAAGTTCATTTGGCAAATATCTACTTATATTCGAAATGACAAAAGAACAGATTCATGCAGTTCTCTGCATAGTTTTATGTTCAGCTATTAGACCACAGATGGCAGGTAACAACCTCAAAAACAATATCTGAACTAAGTCGAGACATTTTTTTTAAACTTCGAATTCGGTTGATTAGTTAGGACAACCACCGTATGGGTATTTCTGGGTATGTTTAGAAAGTTAGTGCGTAGGTGTAAACACGTTGACACATCAACTTCAACAGCAGACGCAAATCATATCGATGCTGTGGTATAAAACATAAAACACATAGAAACGACAACAACACAGAACGTGTTTTCTAATGCAACACAACAGACTGAGCACGATACACTAACAGAAACTTCAATAGAAGACTTAGTACTTAGATCTAAGGTTGAAGTTGCTGTTTCTGTTGCTGTTGCTGTGGTCAATGTGCTCTGTTCCATTGAAGAGCATTGGCTCTAAAAATTTCCCCACGGTTGTCAAAGTTGCTGTTGCTGTGTCAATTAGTTTCTACTATTACCCCTGCAGGTAGTTAAATACATTTGGACTTTTTTCAAAGCTTGTTTCATGAAAGAATCGATAATAAAAGTAACCAACACAATGACAAGTAAAGAAAAAATGTGCAACTTACCGTTATTAGCGAATTATTACTTCCAATCATTCTATCCAAGTCAAATGCGATACGATAGGGGGAACAAAAACACACGCGCACTGCTCATCAAGCTTAGAAGGCTATAGGGAAACACTTGCATTTTAATAAATGCTGATAGAGGAGCCGCACACATAATGAGACTTTTTCGCAAAGATATAGAGGGCATAGATCACCACTTCACCGAACACGCGCAGCATACGACGAGGCCGATATCGAATTTACCGACACAGAAAACGACGAACTAAAGGTGCACCACCGGATTGGAACAGACTTTAAGGGATGATAGGGGCATAGACGGGAAATGCGACGACCCGGCACTTACAACGAGACCGAAACCAAGCACAGCGACATAGGAAACTGATAGGGGTGATAGAAGCAGTAGACGGATGCTCATTTCGCACTTAACACAGAAACAGCATAGAACGAGGGAGACACCTTCACTACGATCGACGACTCGGCACGGCACTTACAACAAGACCGAAACCGAACTCACCGACACAAGAAACTGCAAATGGGACACACTCAGCCACTAAATGGATGGGGGTGATAGGGGTAGAAGTGAAATGCTTACTCCGCACTAAGCACAGAAAGAACATAGAATGAGAGACACCGACACAGAAACTGTGAAAGGGACACGTACAGAGACCTATTTGCACTAATACATTCAAAGAGAGACGGACGATAGGGGCAGTAGAAGTGAAATGCTCATTTCGCACTAAACACAGAAACACTATAGAACCTTCACTACGATCGAGTATCGACGAGCCGGCAATTACTACACTTCGAGACCAAAAACGAACTCACCGACACAAGAAACTGCAAAAGGCACACACACAGAGACCTATTTGCACTAACACATTCAAAGACATGGGGGCGATAGGGGCACAGCCGGCAAATGCTCACATCACACTAACACACACAAGCACTATAGACATCACTTCACTTCACTTCACTTCACTGCAATCGACGACCCGGAACTTACTACGAGACCGAAACCGAACTTACCAAACCAAGGAACCGCGAACAACTGAGCCTACACCACCGGATATTCTGTCTCGAGACCTACAAAATTGCAGCAAAAGTTCATTCACCTTGCAGAGGGGGTAATGAACTCCAAAGCAAATCACCGGAAGACAGAGAAAGAGGGTGATGATCTCTTATGGGTTTGATTGTTGCATAATAAGGTCAAGTACATTTCTATCATCTGTGCGAGACTGCAGTTGTTGTTTCAAAGAATGTTTATGCAAAATTAGAGCAACTAATGAGACAGAACGAATATTTTTATTTATTACAGAAAAATATAACCAAAAGATTCATTCATTAGCACGAAGGTCTGAATGAAAAGATATCTAATGTGTAAGAGTGGCAGTGATTTCTCGCAGGTGAGGATAGTGTAATTGTATGTTGTAAATGTTTGTTTTTTTCCGAAATCTGTGTTTTTGGTATAACCACTTGAATGTAGGATTAAAAGGAAGATCAGAGTGCCCTGATAACAGAAATGTAGGTCCCAAACGTATTACGCGCAGCTATATCCTTGCCAGACGTGCTAATACTGGTACTAAATAATTTTTAAAACAATTGCATTGTCTACCGTACAGTAGACGCTCGATATAGTGAATTAATAAAAACCTAGGCCTATTCATTGAGTCAAATGTCAAGCGTCCATCTGTCCATACGTCCATTCGTCCATTCGTTAATTCGCTCATCCGCCAATTCGACTATCCGCTCATTCGATCATCCGCCAATCCGCTCATTCGACCATCCGAAAATCCGCCAATTCGACCATCCGTAAATCCGCTTATTCGACCATCCGCCAATTCGACCATTCGACAATGCGCTCATTCGATCATCTGCCAATCCGCTCATTCGCATGCACGCAAAAAACCGCATGTATCGAAGAAAAATAAATAAAACTTCGGTTGGGGTTTAGCAGGGAGCATGCAGAAAAACTCCTCGGATTTTGAAAAAAGATATTCTGGAATGATGAATCCAAATTCAACATGCAGTTAACAAAGAACTCGATCCCAAGTATACCATCAAATCGATCAAGCATGGTGGTGGTAGCGTCATAGTTTGGGGAGCCCTCTTATGGTACGGTGTTGATCCTATGGTGTGCATCGATGGCCAAATGGATCCGCATATGTATAAAGATATATTGGCAAACGTTAAACACTTTTCACCACTTGCCAGTGTCGTATATTTTGCAACATGATAACGATCTCAAGCACACTTCACGCATAGTGAAAAAAAATAAGCGTTCTGAGCTGGCCAGCACAAAGTACTGACCTCAATCCGATTGAGAACTTGTGGGCTGATGTTGAGAGAGGTGTAAGATCAAAAACATCGAAAAACTCGACTGAATTGTTTAAAAACATCGGAGAGGCTTTGAGGAAATACTCTTAGACGATGTCAAGACTTGGTAGCTAGTATGCCAAGCTGTAATTACTAATAAAAGATTCCCAACAAAGTATTAGTTTTTTGCGTATTGAAAAACGATATCAGAAGTATAAAATTTGTTTTTTAATTTGCTGTTTCTAATTGTATTTATAATTCCTCATAAAAATAGACTATACTTAAGTTTTTATTCGAATAAGTACATATGTTTCTGTTAATGGTATAATTCTTTATTATTTCTTTATTTTTTAATTTTAAAAGTCGATTGAAGTATATGACTGCCACTCTTACACATTTGATATCTTTTCATTCAGACCTTCGTGTTAATGAATGAATCTTTTGGTTATATTTTTGGTTAGACTACATATACATAGGTATACTCATTCTGTCTCATTAGTTGCTCTAATTTTGCATAAACATTCTGTGAAACAACAACTGTAGTCTCGCACAGATGATAGACATGCACTTGACCTTATTATGCAACAATCAAACCCATAAGAGATCATCACCCTCTTTCTCTGTCTTCCGGTGATTTGCTTTGGAGTTCATTACCCCCACTGCAGGTGAATGAACTTTTGCTGCATTTTGTAGGTCTCGAGACAGAATATCCGGTGGTGTAGGCTCAGTTGTTCGCGGTTCCTTGGTTTGGTAAGTTCGGTTTCGGTCTCGTAGTAAGTTCCGGGTCGTCGATTGCAGTGAAGTGAAGTGAAGTGATGTCTATAGTGCTTGTGTGTGTTAGTGCGAGTGAGCATTTGCCGGTTGTGCCCCTATCGCCCCCATGTCTTTGAATGTGTTAGTGCAAATAAGTCTCTGTGTGAGTCCCTATAGCTTTTTCCTGTGTGCCTTCCCTGTTCCATAGTGTTTCTGCGTTTAGTTCGAAGTGAGCATTTGCAAAGCCCATATAGCCCCCTCCCTTTGAATGTGTTAATCTCTGTGTGTGTCCCCATCGCATTCTCCTATGTCGGTAACTTCACTTTCGGTGCTCTCTCGTTCCATACCTAGTGTTTCTGTATTAAGTACGAAATAAGCGTTTCACTTCTACTGTCCCTATCACCCCCATCGCATCAGTGCCTGAGTGTGTCACCACCTGACCACCCCATCGCTGTTTCCTGTGCCGGTAAGTTCGGTTTCGGTCTCGTAGAAAGTGTCGGGTCTTAGCATTTCCCGTCTGTGCCCCTATCACCCACATCCCTTAAAGTGTGTTAGTGTAAATAAGTTTCCGTTGTGTTTTAATCCGGTGGCGCAGCTGCAGTTCGTGGTTTTCGGTGTCGGTAAATTCGATATCGCTCTCGTCTTATGCGTGCGTTTTCGGTGAAGTGGTCTCTTTCTCGTGTTTCTTTGAATAAGTGTAAAATAGAAGTTCCATTCCCATCTGTGCCCTCCGTTCCCATCTGTGCCATTTGCCAAAAAGTCTGTGTGTGCCGGTTTTTGTCAGCATTTATTAAGAGGCAAGTGTTAAAATGCAAGTGTTCCCCTTTTGCCTCCTAGGCTTAGAAAGCGGTGCGCGTGTGTGTCTGTTTCCGCTAACGCATCGCTTGATAAATTGAGTAGAAGTACACAAGTTCCCAGATAACGGTAAGTTGCACATATTCTCTTTACTTGTCATGGTGATGGTTACTTTTATTATCGCTTCTTTCATTCTGAAGCGCGTACAGTAGTGTTTATAGGAAGCTTAAATGTGCAGAATATTTTGGCTTGCGGTGTATTGTTTTTGTGGGAACATAGTATGTATATGTATAATTTGTATGTATGTATATCAGGCAACTTTGGGTTCGTATGGAAGAAAGATTGCGTCATTGTTTGTTCTCAACATTGTTCAACGTTCAGTTGTCAAAGTTTCTAGTTTCCTTCTGTCAAACATGTTGCTGTTGCTCTCTACATGCTTTGATGCTTCCGGTTCCCTGCTGTAGTTTAATCTGCTTTGCCTCCTCGTATTGGATTGATTCTTCTTCACTGTTTTATCTAGTAAGTTAACTCATAGTTTGCGACATAGAGACATATTATTAGCATATATATACATATACAAAGATGCATATGAATTTATTGAAATGAACAACATAAACTGCAACATGTTTTTATTTTTATTTTGCGATACAAATTTCTTCTCTGCCCTAACACTAAATACGGAAACGGGTCATTTCTATGCTGTCCAAGGAAGAAATAATAAAGTCTGTTACATGCCATTTCCTACATTCGAACAAAGTTAATTTAATTTCCGTATAGCCCAGAATAATTTCCGCACTCCCAGAGTCAATATTTTCCTAATTAACTTAAACCTTTACCCAACAGGACCTCTCAAAATCAATGACCTCAATTAAAATAACAAAAAAATCAACACCTTTCGATTACCAATACATACATTTCTTAAAAAGTTAATTAACCGACACCCTACCTTACACTTTTATGCCATTACGTTCGGTTTTATTTGAATCCTTTGCGCGATTTTTTTCTCCTTTATCAGCCCAACTCAAATCACGTTTTTTAATTTTAATAAATTAATTCAATGCTGCCAAAAGGGATAACACAGGCAATACAACAATACACAATACAAGATAAGAATGGGAAGACAGGAAGAGAGACAGAGAAACGAACAAATCAGGAGTAACAAACGCAAAAAAAAAAATATTGCAACTTCCGGTTCTGAGATCGAGTAAAAAGAAGGAACAAAAAAAAAAGTACAGAATGAGAATCGTGATTGGAATTTTTATTAATAATCATAATGCTGCAGGAAATGTTTTTATATCCTTGTTCCATTTTATTTTCCAATGTAACCACGACTCGCCAGAACCATGTGTACGTTGAGGTCCTTGATGCTGTTAATTAAACATATTATCTGGGGTTAAATGGGGAAGATGGCTTCGCGCGCCATCCACTTGGAAAGAAGTATTTTTTTTTGTAATCGTTTTATATTCCACTGGTGCATAAGGATATTATATTGTGTGTGCAGTTAATCTGTAATGAGGTTGCACTTTGCTTCGGGGATGTAGCCGACAACATATACTTATATTGATTGAATTTTTGGTCACTTTCCTCCCTGCCAGAGATTATTGTAATCCTATAGAGCGTCTCTGTATATGTTTTCCAAATGTTTGAAATATTCAAATTGATGATCTGATCACCACTGAGGTTACATTAAATTCCAATATCCATCTTCACACTCAGCATACTCATACGAATCCAATTTCATAGGACATTCATATGCTTACCTCTTAAACAAGGATTTTATTCACTCTGTGCACTGAAAGGACTCACACTTATTTATAGAAATGTTCCGGAATGTACATACATTAAAAATTATTACTCCATCGTGAAGGAATTTTACAGGTGCCAAGGATCATTCCGTCCTTTTTTTTTCCACTCACCTTCAGGATAATTCCCATCCGGGTTAATACATTATGCATGGATAATAGTGCTCACCGGAACCCTGTTCTAAGAAAACATTTCTAAGACGCCAACAAAATGCTGTGCAATGTGCACTAGTTTAATACTATGTACCTTCTGCGTCCTCTTGAGTGTACTTCTACACTCTGTATCCTAATAGTGCACCTAAGCCACTGTGATGCGCCATCCTGTCAGATTTTTATTAAACATTGAATTTGTATCCTGGCAGACTGTGTCTGTCTATTCCCTTCTGGTTGGGCGATAAAAATTGTCAAACAAGTAAGGAATTTTGCCCTTTTTCGAGATAAATATTCGGAAGTGCAAGCCATCAAGGTGGGTGCAGAGACGCACACATATGGGACATTTTGTTTATGGATTCTTCTTTTCTTCCTCGATGTAGTCTTTTTGCGTTGCTATGAATATTGCTATTGCAATCGGAGGAACTTTGAATTTATTGGCAATGATTTTTACAATTGCAATCGCAATTGTGTTTGACGAGTTTAATGTCCTGCATTTTCATTGGACTCCGTTAGAAGACACAATTGTGGGCTAGGTCTTTAAAGGAAGTACTTTTTTTTATCTTTGGATATACGTATGTAAGTAGAAAGTCGGGAATAAAGAAGACATGTGCAAACCCAGATTCTCGAAAACTATTTATTATGTTTACGCTTCTGCGAATTGTTGACATCAAGGCAACAACAGAGAGAGGGAATTTTGTTGAAAAAATAAAGTACACGAGGTGTAGTGCAAGAGAACAAGAAAAAAATGTTAAATATTTAAAGCTACCATAACTTACTTTTACTAACTTATGTCCTGTATCCCCTTGTGGGTCCTAGAGCCTCTACAACATATACGCGCCATCGTGTGCGGTTTCAGGAAATGTGCCTCAGCTCTCCCCAACTCTTTCCCAGTTACCGGGCTTCTTTCTCGACTGTTTTGCGCCACGTACTCCTAGGACCACCACGTATCCTCCCATTTTGAATAAGCGGGTTCCACTGCAAACTTATCTAGTTTGAAACTTAGTCTCTTCAAAATCAGGAGATAGATTTGCAGGCATAATCATTGGAACGTTATAATTTTAACTGTTGAAATCCTTTGCTTTTTAAGAAACAGATTGGTGACAATTTGGTCGTTCTTAGGATTGAAGGGTTTGTTCTCTGATAACAAGCATAATTTGGAGTACGTCAAGGATTCATGTGTCACCACTGTTGTTTTTGATGGTTATCAGTGATGTTATCCGTGCTGCATCGACGGAAGGAAACTATGGAACGCGTTGGACTATGACTTCTTTCCTTAAACACATAGAATATCCTTGTCTCCATTCCCACCGTGGTTAAAGAGTTGGTTAGAGAGCTTACGCTCAATCACCTAGGCCTCTATTGGGCCCGTTGTGTTCCCCTCGTTGATTCTACTGTTGGGATTGGTTTAAGTTATGTCGGGAAGGAATGTGGATAATGGGAGAACATGGGGACTATGAGTTGCACTATGTCGTGTAGTGATCGGGGAGGCGTTTTGCTCGCCTGGCAAATTCCAGTATCTCACCGATTCCTTTCATTCTTCTGAGGTGTGTTAGGTCTGGTATCACTAGGCCCCCAATGTAGCTGGACAATGGCAGAGGAAGTATTCTACATCCTCTTCCTCCTCTTCACAGTAAGCACAGATCCTTATTTCAAACAGTCCGAGTCTGATCGAATGTTTGTTGAGATTGATGTGACCTGTAGTGAGTCCCACCATCAGTCTCAAGTCTGTCCTGGTTAAGCTTATGGCTCGTTTTGTTATGTTGTTATTCGCTTCTTACTTAATACTTATAATACTGGGAGTTACTCCGATAGATTTAAAGCGATGTCGAACGTTCAAAACTGGGAACGTAGACTTCAGATATAGGATTGCCATTCTTCACCTTGGAGTGCACCAGTTTGACTCGCTAGGTTAAGTGTTGGGATGGGACCTTTCTGTTGAATTCTCTGAAGTGACCAGTATCTTGGGCTGAATGTCGATGTAGTCAGTATAGATGCTTTTGCTTTGGACTATTGTGTCTCAGGAGAAAATGAGCTTCAAGCGTAAAACAAAAGCTTATACAGATAGATATAGCCTCTGCTGAGAATGTTGTACATACCTAGGTATATAAGAGGGATCTACGTATAAGTGGAACATGCATGGACTTTTATATCATCTCCTACTATAGTATGCATATGATGAACCTGTTACTTTGTGAGGAAACGAAACACCTCCGCCGCACTCAGGTCAGCACTGACCCATTGTGTCACCCGTGGTGGGTTTAGAAAAGGTACCCCTTGCCCATTTAACCCATGAATATCTGTAACAACTTCCCATGATTGTACTTACTCGTTATCCGTGTATACAAACCATCCTGATGTTCTGATGAAGTTCAGTAACATGTCATGTGGGTATTGGCGTTGGAGAGTTCTCCTAGATCCTAAAAGAAGAGTTTGCCGCGGAATTTGTACCTGGAATGTTGGAGTCCAGGGCACTGGCAGAGGAAGTGGGTAGTGTCCTCTATAACATCCTCATCGCCGCATCCTCTGCAGAGTTCTTCTTCCGTCCGACGTAGTTTCTTTAGGTGTTTCCGCAGAATGTTGTGACCCGTGAGTATCCCCACGAGCATGGACAGTGAACGTCTGTCCTTGCGAATAATTCTCTCGGTCCTTGCCTTGTCAAAAGTTGGCAGTTTTGCAAGTATCTAGGGACTTGCATCTCAAGTTCGCATTTCTCATAGCCAGTTTTCTTGCTACAAGCCTGAGAGCGCAGGGCGGGGTGCTTATGGAGTGGTCAGTCAGTTCAAGTGGGTCCGATGAAGCTTCCTTGCTAATTCATCTGCCTTTTCATTTCCCGGGATGGCCTCGTGCCCAGGGACCCAGCAGAGCAGAACCTTGTGCTGTGTTCCAAGAACCTTAAGCTCTTCGCGACAGCACTTCACAAGCTTGGATTTTATTTCTATGGCGGTAATTGCTTTGATAGCTGCCTGGCTGGCTGCTTACGGCAGCTATTGTCACTGGCCGGACCTCCGCTTGGAAAACACTGCTGTGGTCTGGGAGTCGTATAGATCTGAATATACCCAGTGATTCGGAGAAGATTCCGGATCCTAAACCGGTGTCCATTTTTGATCCATCAGTGTAAATAGCTATGGATTCCCCATTTGATATACGGCTGTCTTTACACTCTTCTCAGCTAGCGTAAGCTGAGGTAAATCGCATTTTGAAGTCAGGGTAAGGCGTAGTGTAGTCTGTTGTGGGTGCATGGCCGAAAAATCTGCCAAAGATCGTCGCGTGCCCTATCGTACTTGACTTCTAGCACCCAGTCTGGCTTATTCTTAAGGCACTGATGGCTGCCGTTGATCTCGCGTAAATGTCTAGCGGAGGCAGGATGAGAATAGCTTCAAGATCCGCAGTTGGAGTGGTTCTCATCGCACTGGTGGCACCAATGCACGCTAGTCTTTGTACTTTTGTTAGCTCTCTTAGGTAGGTGGACTTGTTTAACGCTGGCCACCATACTAGGCTGCCATATGTCAGGATGGGTCTTATGATAGTCGTGTACATCCAGAGAATTGTTCTTGGAGAGTCTTGTTGACGTGTATTTTGTATTTCATTTTACTTCTCAAATGTCAAAGTAGAATTGCCATTTGTCGCCAATTGCAAAAATTATAGCATTTGCCAATAGAGTGACGGCTTTTGGGCCACCTTGTATCATCACCAAACCAAAAAGAAACAACATTTAAACTGTTTCTTTATAAAGGATCAAATTTACATGCACCCAATGACCACGGGTACAAGCTTCCAAAAAAAACTGACTCGTGAAATAACATAGGTAAATCGAAAAGAAATTGATTTCAACCTTTCCACCAGAGTTAAAAGGATCCATACGGAAATGAAATTCTATGTATCTAAGCTTGTTTATTGGTTAGCATTTACGGCCACTTTCTTTTTGATTTTTTACCTTACTTCTTACTAACGTTTCTATATGAGGACGGCCACGGATAACATTTAAATTGGAAAAGTATCCACTTTGCAGAATTTTTCTCTCCTCTTTGCATTTTTTTCGGTTGCGGCGGCGGCGGCGGCGGCGGCGGGATTTCTTTTGTGTTTTTTTTTTTTGCAATTTCCTTTACACAAAATGAAATGTTTTCCCAATCATATTTTCATAAAACCGGAAAAATTTAATTAAGTTTGTCTTTTGGGCGAGTTCCGAGGCACAGAGGGAGAAATATATGAAAATAAATACAGGAAAATCAACGAAACCTATCGAATTGGAGTGGAAGCATCAGAATGAGAGAGAGATTTCTTTTTCTTGTCCGGTGGATGAAAATAAAATTAAATTACTGCTGCAGATTACCAGGAAATTTCGTGGCAAGTTTTTGGACAAGCTGTCTAGGACAACGATGCAATCGTTAACGGGAACACTCTGGAGGATATTAAGTGATTTATTCATTCATCTGAATGACAAATTTATTAGATTTATTCAAATCAAGGCTAGACGGTTAGGTCAAAAAGCAGATGAGGTAAAGTCCTCAATAGTTCAATCCTTTATGACTTGAATATCATTTAACGAAAACTTCTTATGGAAATGAAAGCAAAGCAAAATAATGAATAAGGATTGAGTGATTATGTTCACAATATGGAAATTTATTAAAATATTAGCTGGCTTGATTGTGTCCTATTATATATGTACAAACCAACCAATTAATGCGCTGGAGAGCTCTTCTAAATCGCTGAAGAAGTGTTTCCCCAGAACTTATATCTTGTATGTTGGAGCCCGGGACAGTGGCAGAAGAAGTGAGTAGTGTCCTCATGCTCTACAAAGCTCCTCTGCAATCCTTCGCAGTTTTTTCATGTAATAACGCAGAGTGTTGTGCCATGTGACGATGCTCACCAGGGTGGAAATGGATCTCCTCTCCTTCCTAACGAGTCTCTCGGTTCTTGATTTATCAAACGCGGGCCAAAGTTTCTTTATGACGAAACAAGTCTCCATGAATTTCCATCTGTGATCTGCCTCTCTCGTGGCTTTTTTCTCTGTTTTAAGTTTAAGAGCACAAGGCATGATATGCACGGGGGGAATGATATGGTTCTGTGGTCGATTTTGAGCCGCCTCTTGCCAGTTCCTCAGCCTTCTCGTTAACCGGAATTCTTTCGTGTCCGTGCATACCAATTTTGAGCCTTTAGTTTTTCGCGACAGCACTTCACAAGCTTTAATTTTATTTATATTATAGCAGCCTGCCTGTCGACATAAACGGTAATACCCTCAGGTGGTATTGGCATTACCGCAGACTCACGGGCCGCTGTTGTCACTGCCAAGACCTCCGCCTGGAAGACACTGCTGTAGTCTGGGAGTTGGATTGACCGAGCTATTCCCAGCGGTTCGGAGAAGATGCCTGAGTCTACGCCCGTATTCATTTTGAATCCATCAGTGTAAACCACTATGGATCGTGTATTTGGCAGGCATCCACTTTCCCAATCATCCCTGCTGGGGTAAGTGCAAGAGAAAGGTCTCGTGAAGTCTAGATATGGAGTAATGCGGTCTGTGGCCGATACAGACTCACTTACTTCGAAGTCTACAGCACCCATGCAAACAGGTGCCGCGCCGTCTAGCAGGTCCAAAACTATACTATCTTTCAATCTTAAAACAATCACACTCATTCACGGTATCCTATTGGAAGATAATCGTGTACGAACATAGTGACACTGCGGAATGTAATTTCCGAACCGAATACGTGCGTGGGCAGTAATCAACTGGAAAATACTGGACATGCGCTCGCAGCTTAGAGGAAATAAAATAATAAATTCTCTGTGTCTCTCTATGTGTCACGGCTGTGCTGCAGCCAATAGTTTCAACGGCCTCTAGCATTTGGTACACGAGTGGAAAAGCGATTTAAATTGAATTGAAAATTTCCAATATTGACTTGTTTTGCCATTCAGCTTCCTGCTTTTGGCTGTCGCGATATGATTTCGCAGAAGAAACTTAAAACTTAAAGGACTTAAAATCCATTTCCTGAACACACGATACGCCGATTATATATCGCTGCTTCCTATGAAGCTGACTGCCTATTGATGGGCATCTCCTACGCAAAGGCTCTGTCAATTCTAAGTGTTATGGGGTTTCGATCGCTCGGGGGTTGAGAGTGAACCGAAGAACAGACAAGAACATCTGAAACGAAGGTGCCTTGTTCGAACGCCGACCCTAAATCGACTTACACCATATTTCGATTGTGCACAGAAATAGCCAAAAAGTGAGCCTTTTATCTGCGTTTGTGTCGGCTTCCAATTTTAACTGATTTGCAATTTTCGCTTCCAATCTCCTCGGCGGCGTGCTTTAGAATTTACAATATACTTATGTAAGTATTCAATATATACATTTAGCTAAAATTACTGAACGGCAAACAATTCCACTGATTGCACAAGGAAAACCTTGAAAAATGGTGGTCAGCTTGACACTTTGCTCATTTTGACATTTGACATTTCATACCCGTGCTCACTGCTGGAACACAATGAGGTCGTAGTCGCGGTGGTAACATATGTCAAAAGTTGAAAGAACACAAGTGCATTAGTGTGAATACAATGGATCGCTTTCGCGGTCGTATGAGTTGGGCAATATTCAATTTTGGTCGCACGACAGGAATTTTTCCTAAATAAAGGATGAACGGCAAATAGGAAAATTTCTTGAATTTATTGGTTTCCGTATAGATTTTTCTATTAGCGATTTCTTTTAAAAAAGTTCCTGATATTCATCAGAGTAGATTTGAAAAAAACAAAAGGTTGAAAGGGTTTGCGACAGCGACCGCGACGCGCGACCTCATTGTGTTCCAGCAGTTACTGCTCACGCCTAAGACCTGATGCGATTTGTTTTGAAATTTTGAAAGGCTCATGCCTAAAGACTTCGTCTACACTAAAGAAACATTTTTATAAAAACTCTTAGGAAACATTTTCCGTAATTATTCTTTGATGGTCGAAAAATGCCATCAAACGTTTTTTTTTCACAGCCCGATCTTTTTCAACATTCAAGAGTATAATTTTCATGAGAAAGCTTCTCAAAAACCCCTCTGCCCTTCGGATACGGCATAAAACTGTAGGTCCCTTCTGTATGTGTAGAAATGTATACCACGCACAACATGTACAGTTGTGAGGAGCTAGGTCTTGGCCCTTTATTGGCTGCTTACGGCCTAATATTTTTATTTATTATTTTTTTTATTCTCTTAATGTGGATAAGCTTTAAGCTATAAAATAATTCATAATACAGTCAAATCATTTGGATATGTGATTTGGATATGTGCAGCTGTACTGCGGTGCACTGTGCGCAGCAGTTCTCAAAAGAACGACCGTTCAATTGATCAACTGTCAAACGACGTCGACCTACTACAACTGTTGCGGACGTACTGCCACCTATTGGCATCTTCCTGATTTGTCCGTAAAGTCATCATTCGAATCGTGAGACATGGTCGCGAGCTCATACAAAAATCCAGTGGAAAAAGCACATTCAGCTTGTATTTCCAATATTTAAATTTGCTAGGCTATAAGTATTGTTTTTTTTTGATGCTCTGGCGGCGATGGCCTCTTTATGGATACGTTATGCCCAACTCCTTGCTCTAGCATGTTTACGAGCTAAACCACCGCCCCCCAAAAACTGTCCTGGTACCGCCGATCAAGGCACTCCTTCGTAGCGGCAGGTTTTCGACTTCATGTCTTCTTCTTTATGTTGCAGGGTTCTGCTTCTTAGGCGCCTTGTGATTACCGCATTTCCAATCTCTCGTTGTAGAGTGTTTCTCGCAGGCTCATATGACGTATTCCGCGTTTTGGACTTTCCCTTCACAGGGCCGACAGAAAGGATCATCTGCGATATTGTATTTGTGAAGGTATTCCCGAAAACTTCCATAAGTATTGTTGAAGTAAATATTTGTCAAATTGGCAGTTATTTATTTAGTCTGTCTTGTCAAATCAATATGGAGAGTAGTAGCATATCGCCGTGAGAGCATACAGGAGGATCTGGGGCAGTCAACTCCGCTCCGTGAACTCAACCTTTTGCAGACCACAACTTGGGGAATTTTTCGTTATGACTTGGACCTACGCCTGAACAAGGTTCAACTGATTTAGGAGCTCAAAGTTTATGACCAAAGACACTGCATAATTTTTGGATAACGACATTTCTCTGGCCATCATCGTCAACGGCGAGCGCTATCGGTCGATGATATTCAATTTATTTTGGCCCCAATTGGATGATATGGACACCGACGACATGGGGTTTCAACAGGACACGAAAGAACCTAGGCCTTGCCTCTAATATTTATTTTCATGTCTTCAAATCAGTTATCAATACCACAGATGTACATATGTCCATCTTCTTAAGTTTTTTCAAATTGGCTTCCACTGCTTCTTTCACTGAATCCTTTTGCATTTTTTTTATATTTTATTGATTTTTAAGAGCAACGTCTAGTGAGCACTGTATAAGGCCATATTCCTTTTTACCAGTAAAATGACCTCTTTTATTGAAATTTTGTACAAAAACAATTTTAAGCTCCATTATGTATGAACATTAGCTAGTTAGTCTTGCCCCTTTCTTCTCCACGCCCACAAAAGAGCGTAATATGTTACCAACTTCATGGCAGCCACAATTTTGCGGTTAAATTGGAACCAAAAACTATCACTTTACCCACTCGAGTGTCCTGCCTGCTTAAATACAGTAGTGGTGGTGAAGTAGATAGTGGTAACGGTCGAGAGCTGTTGTATTTTTTTTTTGCGTCGGTTCTCAAGTACATTCTGCGGTCAAACTACCCATCCACTAATGTGCACATCATTAAAGTTCAGCGGTTTGCCAGCATCGTCTGGTTATTTTAACCCAACTTTCACCCATTTTAATGCTAAATAGTGTATATTCGTAAAGTGCGCCAACAGCACTGTAGCGAGCGGGGTAACCTTTGATTGAAACATTGGCGCGAGTTTTCTCTTAAATATTTCATTTGGTCGGGCAGAGTGGTAGGAGGGGTGTGATGATTTGTGGCCAACTACGATGAGAAAGACAACAGATGGATGTTATGATAGCAATTTCTCCAGAGTAAAAGTTGACGGTGATGTTTTGTTTGTGTGTTTAATGATTTTTTTTTTCTTTTTTGGGGTTCATTAGTGGTTTGCGTGGTGTTATTTGGGGAACTATCTCAATTCTATAAGAATGTGCTTGAAATAAAGTAATCATAGAATGAAGAACCATACAAAACTTCAAATTTCGCTGGTAGAAGGAAGCAGACAAACCTACCATGTTTCTATTTGCATGGATGGCGTCTACCTTATGATGATCAACGTTTCAAAAAGGTAAGAAAAACTTAGTCTTGGGATGTGATGTTAACGCTAATCATACTTTGTGGGGTAGCACCGACTTCAATGCCAGAGGCGAGCTTTGTTTACTTTTCTAATGAAGGCAATGATCCTACCTTTTTTACGTCTAATAGAAGAGAAGTCCTAGATATTAGTTTCACTTACGAACAGAGCTCTTTCGAGGTTTTTAACTCGAGAGTTTTCAATAAAGCGTTCACTATCTGATCATTACTGGATATTCTGCGACATTCATTTGTGGAGAGAGGACTTTTAGAAACCCGGATAGGGCTTACTGGCCGGAATGCAAGAGATAACGAAGGAAAGGTGTGCTTCACCTAACTGAGGACTTCAACTCGACTAAAGCAGTCGATTCACTGACGATGCACGATGCATTAGTTGATGCCTACCATGGTGAAGTGGCAAAATACCAGAGCTCATTTGCATTTCGGGAATAGGTTGGAACATCATTGAGTGGTCGATCTATAGAGAAATCCTTAGACTCCTCAAGAAAGAGATCAGGTTCCTAAGGAGGAACACTTGGAGATCTTTAGAATCAACGTTAGAAGCGTCCCACCTAAGAAAGATTCTAGCCAAGATAACAACACCGGAATTCGGATCCGGAGAAAGTCTCTCTTACAAGGATATTCGTCATCTGTTGTGTGATGCTTTATCCGTCAGAAGAATGAAAACTTAGAGACTTGGGCAACTTCTTAAAATAATTTCCAAGGTTAAGTGATCGGGCCCAATGAACGCAAAGTTTTGAAGGTAGCCACCTTGGGAGCTGGAGTTGTTGCTGTTGTTGGAGGTGGTGGTGGTGGCTCTGTTGTTGGTCATGTGACCAAGTCGTCTGTCTATATAGTCTTCGCCGTGTGTTCCAAGAAGGGAGGTGCTGTGGGCCGGTACGACGTTGTTGTAGGCTGAACTCTGCTGCTGCCAGGCCAGTAGGGCGATATAGTAGGGTAAGGTGTGAGTGAAGTCGATTCATCAATTTTGTCGGATCTTGACGTCTTAGTGTCAATGCTTACTCCGGCCGATTTGTAATCATATGGTGGCCCTGTTGACGGGTAGTAGGGGGTGGGTAACCGGTATGTTGTAAGCCATTTGTGTAGTTTATGGGATATTCAGGTAAGAATGGCATTCTAAGAATGGCTTGAGGTCGACGAGTGGTGTCTCTAACCCCCGACTGATTTCAGAAAAATAAATGAATGCTCTTGGTATCGTAGCATTAATGGGGCTACAGATACTAAATAAATGTGAGCTCCCGTGAAAATTCGGGAGTCGACTGTATAATAAAACACAAAGTAAAGTGATTCTTCCTGGTACAAATCATCTTTAACAGTTGTATCATAGTTTGTCATCCTTTCGCCTTTAATAGTCCTCCTAATGGATCCCATTATGTTCACCCCAATCCACACATCAAATTACTGACCGCCCCCAGGTCCCAGTAGAAAAAAAAAACTCATTAATTCGATCGGGATGAAAAAATATTGAAAAAAAAATAATAAAAAAAAATTCACACAAGAACATACACACAAACACGTTAGTGCATATATGGGGACCTCATCGGCTGATAAGGTTCAGTCGGTGGTGCACCATCGTAGGGTGCAGATCGGTCGTGGGGTCGGCTGATCGGGATCAGTCGTGAGTGCAGTTTCGTGGAGTGCGGTTGTGCAAGGACCATCGGGTGGTCCAGATCGGTTTAGTGGCCGGCTACTCGGGCTCAGTCGTGAGTGTTCTTTCGTGGAGTGCGGTCGTGCATGGACCTTCGAGTGGTCCAAATCGGTTGAGTGGCCGGCTACTCGGGCTCAGTCGTGAGTGTTCTTTCGTGGAGTGCGGTCGTGCATGGACCTTCGGGTGGTCCAGATCGGTTTAGTGGCCGGCTACTCGGGCTCAGTCGTGAGTGTTCTTTCGTGGAGTGCGGTCGTGCATGGACCTTCGAGTGGTCCAAATCGGTTGAGTGGCCGGCTACTCGGGCTCAGTCGTGAGTGTTCTTTCGTGGAGTGCGGTCGTGCATGGACCTTCGGGTGGTCCAGATCGGTTTAGTGGCCGGCTACTCGGGCTCAGTCGTGAGTGTTCTTTCGTGGAGTGCGGTCGTGCATGGACCTTCGAGTGGTCCAAATCGGTTGAGTGGCCGGCTACTCGGGCTCAGTCGTGAGTGTTCTTTCGTGGAGTGCGGTTGTGTAAGGACCATCGGGTGGTCCAGATCGGTTAAGTGGCCGACTACTCGGGCTCATACGTGAGTGTTCTTTCGTGGAGTGCGGTCGTAAATATAGTTTCGTGGAGTGCGGTCCAGATCGGTTCAGTGAGTGATTTTTTTTTCGTGAGTGCTATTGTACATACTTACATATGTACGTACAAACAGTGAATTTTTTTCGAAATAATTTCTTGGTTTATGCTTTACTTTTCGACTACGACGTCGCGGTGGTCGAATAATTTAGTGCGAGTGTGTGTGTGTGGAGTGAAGCTGTGAAGCTATGAAACTGTGAAAATGTGAAGCTGTGTAGCTGTGCAACTGGATATGGACTTCAAAAGGAGACTTTTTAAGAACAACGAACAACAAATAAGGACAGCTGTTGAACAGGAGCAGTGTAAGCAGTAAGCAAGCAGCATGAAAAAAAAAATCCTATGTGAGTCTTGTGTTTTTATATTCTATTATATTTATGGATTCCCACTTCACGTCGCCGGTAAGTTTTTGCGGTACGTTACGAAGAGAATGATTTTTTTTTCGGAAAACGGTCATTGGTATGAGCAGAAGTGGGGATATCCATTTGGTGGTGGGATATTTCTTCTTTGTCTTTTCAGGAGATCGCCCTCCCTACGAACTGTAGTGGAGTTGTTGTATATTTTTTATATATATATATATATATATATTCATGAGAATAGGGTAGAATCGCTCGACAGACATTTATACAAAAGCCAGGCTTCATAGTGCTAAAGAGAGTGTTTTTTTTTCTTTTAATTTAATCGGCTGTCCTTAAAGGCTTTCACACAACGCTGCGATAGCGATCGCGAGTTTAATTATTATCCAAATCATATAATACTGAATAGTTTATCGCACAAGAAATTATCTTTTTCAGATTCACCATTGCGATAAAATGATCGACTGCTGAATACAACGATAGATACGTCGCCGATATAATTTGTATTTCGAATTCGGTGTGCATGCACAAACTTCAATACACGCGTGACGTGTTGCTAAAGATCGCTATCACGGCGGTGTGTGGAAGCCTTAAGACGGTCGAGGTTTATCAGCCTGCCTTTCGGTGTCGGTAGTGAGGGGGATTAGGGCCTTAGAATAGGTACCTGAATTGGTGGTGGGATATTTCTTCTTTTTCTTTTCAGGAGATCGCCCTCCCTACGAACTGTAGTGGAGTTGTTATACATATTATTTTATTTTTTATATATTCATGAGCATAGGGAAGTGTCGCTCGACAAACATTTATAAAAGTGCAAGCCTTCATAAGACAGAACCAAGTTCTTTTTAATTTAATCGACCGCCCTTAAGACGGTCGAAGTTTATCAGCTTGCCTTTCGGTGTCGGTAGTGAGGGGGGGATTAGGACTTTTGGTGGTGGGATTTTTCTTCTTTTTCTTTTCAGGAGATCACCCTCCCTACGAACTGTAGTGGAGTTGTTATATATATATTTTTATTATATTTATTTAAATTTATTTCTCATTATATTTTATTTATGCATAAGCCGAAAATAGTCGTTCGATTTTAGATTAAGATCGCTTAAATCAAAGAGTTTTGCGGTCAAAATTTTTAGTGCGCATAACATTTAAAACGCGGATTTCTAAGACCACAAAAGTACGTCCTTAAAAACACTCTGATGACGAACGTTAAGGGATATAGAATACAGCTTAACTCATGAGACCCGTATATAGTGTTTGTCAGAAAAATCAGTCCAGGCACTTAGAGTTTTATTAAATGTGTAATGTTCTTACACGTTGAAATTTTGTAGAAAAATTCTGTCTGGTAATTTCTATAATTTATAAAAAATATTTTCAAATATGTTGTCAGCCAATTAAATGATGTTTTTTGTATATCTGAACGGAACTCTAATTTTGAATTTGTTTACAATCTTATCTCTGAGTTCTTAGGCTTGACACTCGTGTCGAAATTTAAATTTTTACTTAAACCATAATATTAACTCAACTATACACAGTTATAGAGTTTGAGTATTTGTGTGCCTGCCGTCTATAAGCCCGTTGTGTCTTTCGCTTTTGTTAATTTTTACTCGCACCGATACGTACAAAATTATGTATAAGGAAAGTTTTGGATTCGTATAAAATTTCGATGTCGGAGTTTTCTGACATGAAAAATGTGAGTCTGGAAATTCTATCTGTCTGTCCGCGGGGCTACAGCCTAAACGCGTGAACGGATTTTGATCAAACTTAATATCTGAGATCTGTTAGATAATCCCTAGAGGAGAAATTTAAATTTTTTGTGTTTAGCACTAATATTAGCGGTACTTTTCGTAAAAAAAAGAACGATTTGCTGGAAAGCGGTTCCTAAAATTTTGTCTAAATCTCATATTCATATCTGATCTAATTTTGGAAATTATAATCAGATGACGTGTAAAATTTCTTACCAAAATTGTTAACAGTTTATAAAAATTTTACTTTACTTATAAATTGTTTTGCAAAAACCCGATTTACGCGAAAATGGCTTAAATGATTTCGTTCAAATTCCACACTGAGACTAGTTCAGACACGTGCAATGAGATGATGTACCATATTTTGGATAAAAGTTGTTGTAACTGTAATTATGGCGAATTTGGGTAAAAGACGACTTTCTTTAATTAGATTACAAAACACAAATGCTATAAAATGGCTTAAAATTTGTTTGGCCAAAAGTGTCTGTAACGTTACTTTTTCAAGGATTAAGCAAATTTGCGCGAAAGAGGCTCTAACGTTTTTTTTTTTTTGAATTTTATATTTGAACTAGTTTGGTAAAGTCTTATAAAATGGCGTACCACGTTTTTGATATTAAATGGTACAATTGCTTACCAAAATGTAATTTTTCTCGAAAACTGCTCCAGTGATTTCGTGTAAATTTCATATTCAAGATAATTTTGTGAAGACCTATGAGATCGTATGCCACGTTTTTGGCTAAAGTTGGTAACAAGGGTACTTTATTTAAAATTTTACTCAAAAAACTTGATATTATAATATTATAGATTGTTGGTTATATGTGGAAGTTTGTACAACTCAGTCGTGCCGTTTTCGTTTTAAAGAAAACTCGATTCTGTCATAAATCGAAAGAGGGGAAGTGACACCTTTAAATTTGTAAGACTTTTGGATTAAAATTTGGTTGAAGGAAAATTTTTCAATAGAGCTCTCTTTGCTTAAAATCGTGCATTGAGACCATATTCTTTTTTTTTAATTTGTCGTGGGAAATGAACGCATTCAAAAGTGTTTATCTTGGTTTTGTAACTGAAAAGGTTTTTTTTTTTTTTTGTAGAAAATCTGATACAAGGTATTGAAAATTCTGTAGATTTCGTGAACTTATTTGAAGTGTTAGGTTATTTTGTGGAATGTTGGCCTTCTCAAAAAAAAAAGCTAACCTGCATTCGCTTAGGAGAGCTCTTACTTTGTTCGAATTAATTCCATAGAGTTTTAGAGTTTTAGAGTCCGTCCTTTACGAGTATTATTTCCACCAGAACGTCTTCAAAGATACAATAAAACCTTCCCCGTTCGTTATAAGAAAGCACCGGGTTTAGGCTAAGCAAATGATGGTGTGTGCGATTTTTCGAAACTTAATTTATATTTATCGACAGGACAGTCGAAAACGGTCAATTTTTTTTCTTTTAATTGTAATGGAGACAGGGACACAGGTTTGGAATGATTTTGATATTCAGGAGTCGAAGTCGGAAGTACAGGAGAGAATTAATATATTTAATTTGGTGGTGGGATATTTTTATTTTTCTTCTTCTTTTTCTTTTTCTTTTTCTTTTTCTTTTTCTTTTTCTTTTTCTTTTTCTTTTTCTTTTTCTTTTTCTTTTTCTTTTTCTTTTTCTTTTTCTTTTTTCTTCTTGTTCTTGTTCTTGTTCTTGTTCTTGTTCTTGTTCTTGTTCTTGTTCTTGTTCTTGTTCTTGTTCTTGTTCTTGTTCTTGTTCTTGTTCTTGTTCTTGTTCTTGTTCTTGTTCTTGTTCTTGTTCTTGTTCTTGTTCTTGTTCTTGTTCTTGTTCTTGTTCTTGTTCTTGTTCTTGTTCTTGTTCTTGTTCTTGTTCTTGTTCTTGTTCTTGTTCTTGTTCTTGTTCTTGTTCTTGTTCTTGTTCTTGTTCTTGTTCTTGTTCTTGTTCTTGTTCTTGTTCTTGTTCTTGTTCTTGTTCTTGTTCTTGTTCTTGTTCTTGTTCTTGTTCTTGTTCTTGTTCTTGTTCTTGTTCTTGTTCTTGTTCTTGTTCTTGTTCTTGTTCTTGTTCTTGTTCTTGTTCTTGTTCTTGTTCTTGTTCTTGTTCTTGTTCTTGTTCTTGTTCTTGTTCTTGTTCTTGTTCTTGTTCTTGTTCTTGTTCTTGTTCTTGTTCTTGTTCTTGTTCTTGTTCTTGTTCTTTTTCTTGTTCTTGTTCTTGTTCTTGTTCTTGTTCTTGTTCTTGTTCTTGTTCTTGTTCTTGTTCTTGTTCTTGTTCTTGTTCTTGTTCTTGTTCTTGTTCTTGTTCTTGTTCTTTTTCTTTTTCTTTTTCTTTTTCATTTTCTTTTTCTTTTTCTTTTCAGGAGATCAGTGGAGTTATTGTGCATGCATTTTTTTTATTAATCTTTTTACTTATGAGGAAGGGGAATTTTCGCTCTAATTATGTAGAAGTGCAGGGCTTCATAGAAGAAACGTTTTTTTTTAATCGGTCGTCCTTAAAGGCTGTTACACACCGCCGCCATAGCGATTGCGATCGCGGTATACTCATTATTATTAGAATCATATATCATTGGAAAATATTTCACACAAGAAATTAATTTTTCCATATCCACCATTGCACGATCGACTGCTACATGCAGTGATACATACGTTCAATCGCCGTATGTCTATCGGAACAATCGCCGATATATATCGAGTCCGGTGTGCTAGCACAATTTTGAATACACGGGTTATGATAGATCGCTATGGCGGTGTGTGTGATAGCCTTGGGATGGTCGAGGCTTATCTAAGTACTTTCCTCGGGATTTGTGTCAGTGCAGGGGGGATTAGGGCCTTAGAACAGGTATCTGAATTGGTGTTGGGATTTTTCTTCTCTTTCTTTTCCTTTCAGGAGATCAGTTGTTATATATAAAATTCAAATCGACTGTCCTTAATCTTTATTTTGTGTGAAGGATAAGATGTGGTAGGTCGTCTACTGATGAGCCCAACCACCACATCAGGGCTATTTATAATATTTCTTTAAGAAAATCAAATTGTTAGCTGAATTTGCTTTTTTAATTGACGGTATCCGTCGGATAAACAGGGCGTCTAGACTAGATGTGGTAGATCGTTCACTAAAAAGCCCAACTACTACATCAGGGCGAAACGCCACGCTCGAGAGATTTTGTTATTTCAGTGTTTGAGAGCCTGAAAGCACAAAACTTTTTGTAGAAAGCGATGATTTTGATTGTCAACTATCACCTTAGCTGATTCCAGCCCAGGATGACCGCATCGTCGTCTTCTTCAATACTACTAGGATCTCATTCACTACAAGGAGCCATAGCAGTGGAGAAAGGACTCCACCTTGAGGTGTGATGGACTTACTGACGACTCTTCAAAGACAACATTATATCGTGAAGTATCCTTGCTCTATACTGATAAACCGCAACCATTCAGCTCTTGAAAGACAATATTAAGCGCATTATTGGAATTATGGAGATTTTTACCTTCTGTATTTCTTAAAAAAATCGGAGGTCCTTTGTTGATATACAGAACTGGTCTCGGGAATAGAGAATGATAGGTAACCGTACCGTAGAACTTTTGAAAATAAAAATGAAACAGAAAATAGGAATGAAAGTTGGTATTCCCATAGCAAGGATAAAAAAACGAAAACAAAACTGCCTACAGTTGCCAACCACTAGAAACAATATAATTAGAAATAAATTAATTCCTTTGCCTTCGGTGTAAAAAGGTTGAAGGAGAATCCCCACAAACATTTCGCAAATTAACAGCTAACCTTTTATACTCTTTTCATTCTAAGTACACTCCCTTCACTTGCTTGCTTCCAACGAAGACGGATGACGGATCCTGAGTTCTCTATAATCTGTTTAAAATATATTTAGTTGTACAGCAAAATGAGGGACTTCATCAAAAGATATTTACCATCGCTTCTCCGCGCGTCTTCTTGGCGTAATAGACATTTTAACTAAATATAACTATATACTAAGTATTTATATACTGTCAGGGCAGTAGCGTTTGCAAGATGAAGTGTTGCTCAAGTAGTCATGTATAAAGGATATCAAAGAAGTTTTATTGAAAGGTGTTCTATGATGAAAGGATAATAGCACTCTTTAATGGGAAACAGAATGAGAGAGAAAAAAAAAACTACAAAATTGAGAGAGAAAATGGACTCGATAAAGTTTGAATATTCCTAAAGTGAATCACACGCACACTCAATTTGTTCCTTGAAGTCCTTGTCATTTGTCCATTTATCTTATTGAAAGGGAAAACCTTTGTCATGCTTGAAGTGCGATTTCTTTTAATGAAGCACGTAGTGCCTTGAGTTTCTGAATGAATCTGAGACAAAAAAGAGAAAAGTACACCTTAATTGTGTTAATTTATTATTTAGTCCTTTTTATGCTGCAATTTGCATCTCACTCTAAACTAAAGTTAAGTGGCAGGAAAAATTAATTTTCTCTTTGCACCTTTGCCGCTGCCGCGCTTCTGCTTCTGCTGCTGCAGCCGAATGGAGTATGTACATATATCCTTTTTTTTTTTTTTTTTTGCTCGGCGTGCTCTCTCTGTAATTAGTGAGTGCATGTGTGCACAACTCTCGAGTGCACCATAGATGGTAATTATGGGTGGTAAAGTGGCGGAAATGATATTACGGTGCCAGAAATTGTGATATAAATTGGAAATTTCGTGCATGCCACTTGCAGTTGGCGCGCCAGTGTGTGCAAGTAAAACGCGAACAGGATTAGTAATTTTGTGTTGCAAGAGGGTGTTTATTTAGAGCTATTAAAATGTGATTCGATTATCATGAAGGATTTTTCAAAAAATGTTACTTTTATTGTTTTGTTGTTTCTCTGCACCTATCTAGTGGGTTTTGTTGCAAGAATAAACTGGAACATTCATAAAGCACCTCATAGAGGGCCAAGGCCTAGCTTCTCACAGCTGTACGTATTGTGCGTGGTATACATTTCTGTACGTACAGAAGGGACCTACAGTTTTATGCCGTATCCGAAGGGCAGGGGGGCTTTTGAGAAGCTTTCTCATGACAGTAAATACTCTTGGATGTTTGTCAGACGGGAAAAAAACTTTGGTGGTAATTCGAACTCGGAACCGCTTGGGCAGTAGTCCAACGCACTAACCACTGAGCCACGGCACCCACTATCCTTTTCCTGCATTATCTTTATTCAGCGCCCAGTTAGCAATTTAGGGTCGTCCAGCTTCAATTCATGCGTCTGCACAATATTAAGGGAGGTAACCCCAAATCCAGCTGCAAAATAAACAGGATTGACTCTCTGGCGATGCCCAATTCAGCTGATTGGTACCTTAGTGACATTTTTGGGTCTGAACACTGAAGCCATGGTGACTCTAAGCTCAATCAAGTCTCTCCAGAAAGTATTACAGTTCAAATAGAATAGGTACTTTAGAACTTATGAGCCACCTAGAGGAAGACATGACATGAACTGTATAACTAACCTCTTTAAGTGGAACATTTGCAAAAGTAGGACTGTTTCATTTGGGCCCCCCTTGTGTATGTTTGCTATACAGCACTAAGAACGTTGCTTTTGCAACTTGAGCACAGCAACTTGTTTTCAACAGCGTGTCTCAGCTAGTTTTGAAATAACACAAGCAACACATATGATTAAAAAGGCTTGACCCAGCTAGAAAATTCCCCAACGATAAAGACAAATGTACATTTGATCCCATCACAAAATCCCTTTTTTTTTTTTACCAAAATGGCCGACCACCATGATCTTGATCCCACGACTTTACCACCATCAATACAAAAAAAAATTTCTCCCACTTTCTATTTCACCACACGAGCGAGAGAAAAAGAAATATCCCATTCTCTTGACCCCCGACTGTCAAATGCCATTTCTGTTGCGAGCAGCCGCTCTTCGCCTATATCTGTTTCATGCTTACTATGATCCTAATCGGTTTGTGAATCACAGATTGTGATCCCATCACATCTTCACCAAAACCCTACTCACAAAATGGCCGTTAGCTATTATTCGATGACCTTCTCAAATCTCCCCCAAAAATATCCCAAGTTCACTCATACTACAAGAGCGAGAGAAAAAGAGACAAAGATAAATATCCCACCGACGAGTGTCAAATCAGTAGTAAACCAGTGCTGTTCGTGTCTAGTCGTGCTCGCGATCAGTAGTAAAATTTTTTTTTTTTTATTTTTGTAATTTATTCTAATTTTTTTATTTAAATGTATTTAAATTGTGATAAAGCGGTAAATTAAATTAATAAGTGCTTGAGTGAATATTTTTGTGGAAAAAAACTTAAAAAATATTCGAGACTCTATTTCTACACCAGCACTTGCAGTTCCAATAACCGTTCGAGTCAGAACGGTATGTTATAGAGTGATCAGGTATGTTATAGAGTTAGGCTTTGACTTGTATTTGTCGAAAATGGGTATACACAGGTACATACAGGTTTTTTTTTTATATGTTTATCTTGAATATCAATGTCTTCTTCTGAATGACCCTGCTTGCACCATCTCAGCCACTTTTAGTGGCATTCTCTATAACTAAATCAATTTCTAAGTTCCAAATAAGTTCAAGTATTTAAAATTACTTAAGCTCTTATGCTTGCGACGTGAAAATAAGTTTTTTTGTGACAAATATCTGTAGGGAGTGCGCTTTAAAGTTCTGTTTTGTGGGCAGGCTCAGAACTCATCCGCAGTTCAGGCGGATCATTCATATTGATCGGCAAAACTAAGGAACGGATCACAACGAATTGACCACATACCTGAGTTGTGGAATTAATTTGTCGCAGGATAACCAAAACTTTGACGGACGTGGAACAGATCGGGTACTGCTTTTTGATTGAAGAAGTTCAGACCTTTAACCAGTGCTCCTCTCTCTTTATTCGCGCAGACACATCGTACACTGATGAAAATCCGACCGCTTACTAGGCTGTCTACTACCAGAGGACTAGATAGTCGCATTTCAAGCGGGTTTCATTTCGATCATACTGCATTCATTAGGAAATACGTATGGTAGATGATTTCTTGTTGGTCCCTAGGTCGTTTTCAATGAGCAGGTTGCAATCCTTGGAGCTGATTTATCATTTAAGATGTGCATACATATATTTCCTGGATGAGGGAGATGTTGATTTTATTGTCGTTGAGTAAGGAAAGGAGACTTACAGTCTACTAGAGGTTCGTTAGGTGCCTATATCTTCTAATTAGTATCTTGGTTCAACATCTTGCTGCGATTAGAATTCCTTAAAACAAAATTGGTGACCAAAGTTGAATGCTACTAGCCAAGGGTTCAGATCAAAAGCCAATTCTTAAAAATCAATCGAAATACGAGAGAGAGAGAGAACTATATGGAGAGCCTAAGAAGAATAATAATGGTGAACAGCCGAACCGAGAGCACTTACAAAGCCCAGATGGCTTAAGTCTCTGCAAAACCAATCAAACCCTAAGCAAAGTCACATTCTGCCCAACAGTCCAGTCCAGCTATTCAACGTCGTGGCACTGAGCTACTAAAAGATGAAGCGCATTGCTTTGAATCCGTGTCACTGGCTTGCGTCATGCTGGGGTCGTAGCCCCTGATGAGAGTTGTTGAGTCGTATCCGCGTCACATTCTCCGATGGACTAGAGTTCGTAGTGAACTTTTTCCGTGACGAGTCTAGTGGCTATAAATAAGGATATAAGTGGAACATTCTTTAAAGGGCCGTAAACCGTGCAAATCTTCAGCTGACCACCAAACATTTGTCTTAGCCAATGTTCTTTATCTTGCTTTAGCTCTTCCGCGATTGTTAAGTTTAGCTGGATGGACTGTTGACTGTTGACCGTTGGATGTTTAGAATTTTTAATAGGTAAAAGTCGAGCAGTTCTGAAAGTGCTCGGCGGTGGAATAGCTGGCCTTGTTTGGGGAGTGATTGGTTTTGTAGATGTAAATCAAATTGAAAAACAAGTGAAATCAAAACAGACCCAGGAACCAGGTCTTTGAAGCAAACACGAGAGAATAACCTAACCACTAATCAAAAAGGATTGCTTTTGGAAGCAAAATACTCCAATTACCACAACCTCTGGCAAGTTGCATTCAATTTTGATTTCAAATTGGTTTGAATGTTTGGCTTATTTTGATGCAAAATTTTGAACCTCTGAGGAATCTCGAAGGGGGTTTTTTGGAGCATTGTCTCTTTAGGTCGGCTGTGTTTAGGCAGTTAACTTTGGTGTGGTGAATATCTTGTGCTGTAATGTATGACAGGCCCATCGTCCATAGACCGGTCACAAGTGGTTTGGATAGGGTTATTCGAATTCAGTTTGAACTCAGGTTTCGATGCGGATGCAGAGTCTTGTCTCTCGGGGTACTTCTTAAGGAGAAGTTTTGCCCCACTGCTAAGGAGGTCCCAAGGTGGTAAGGACGTCATGGGGGCAACAAGTGAATTCAAACCCACCATAACTGATTTTCTATAACCCCAACACGCTCAACGATTGGACCAAACACAGTCAAAGTGGTAAAATGATGGAGGCGATGTCAGACCCGTACATCCTTGTGTTATTAGAATTGTGGTCAACAGTGGTTATCATAAGATGGTTATCTGGTACCAAACCCATATCCAGTCCTTGTCTGTTTTGGACGTCAAAAAGGCTACTTTTAAAGCAGTGATTGATGATAAAATATTTAGTTCGGTTGATTTACTGCGAAGCTGTGTACACGAACACGTTACCACTTTTGACTAGCTGATATTTATTACAAAAATTAAAGTCTTTCTATCCGATGTCATTGAATTCTCGTAAGCTGTTCCATAGCACGTTAAGTGCTTCGTTGATTCTCTATTGCTTGACCTAAAATGGCTACGGTCACGGTGATAATTTCACCTTTAGGCTTTGGTTAAAAACTGTCACCCAACTAGGTGTAGATGCTCCCCCTTTCGTCCTCAAATACCTCATCAGTTTGGGTGCACGTATAGTGATGCGACATTCTCTAGTCGGCTACTAAGAAATAAGGCTCCTGACTGCTGTGATTCCATCAGTCCAACTCCAAATCACTGCGGGCTTCTCAATAACCTTCGTTATCCGATGCATTTAGTCTCTTTCTGTGCAACGAGCTTTCCAGCATCGCAGAATGTTGACCTACCTAGTCTATAGTTAAACTACATAAGACATAACGAACTCTATCTAGCCGTGTTTTTTTCGAAAGTGTATAGCCACTTATATACTCACTTCCCATTTTTATCTTCAAAATGACATTCGAATCATAGATGGCGTAGACTTTATTGTAGACAACAACTATTAATCGTACTGTCAGCGTAAAACAATTAAGGGTTGTTGTCCACAATTTTAGTTTTTTTGTCTGCGCCATCTATGATTCGACTTTCTCCACACTATATGTTCACTTTTCGTTTTGTTTTTGCTTTGTGTGGAAAAGTGGCTATACACTTTCGAAAAAAACACTGTGTTTTAAATATTTAAATATATAAATCATCATCCAAATTTGTATCGTGATATTTTCTCAGAGAGTAAAAACAAACTTTTTCATGAGATCAGGAAATCTTGATTGCATATTAAGTTCTGATTACCACCTAGGAACTTTTCGAATATTACCAACTTGCTCTACTGGAGTTTTCTGAATTTTTAATTGGTTTCATATTGCTGCTGCCTATTCAATATTCCCCCGCGCAATTAATTAGATCATTAACTTTCCTGAAAACTTTAATAAATCTGTTAAGCGTTTTCCGACATCTGGGTTATTTCATATTCCCCTGCTTTAATTTCATGAGGTTGTAATAGAGATACCTAGTTACATAGATGTAGACATGGCATTAAGATTGTAATAATTATTCTTCTGAGCTTCTGAGATTGGCGAGTCTTAAAAAAGGGCGATGATGTGTGAGAAATGAATGTCCAACGTTTTGTGCTAAGTGTAAAAGATGATATCTGTCAATCAAGTGTTCACAAATGTCAAATATGATTGATGTAAGGCGCCATTTGCAAAAATTGTAACATCTTCCGATAGGGGGATAATTTTGCGCCATCTTGTGGCGTAGGTGAAAGAGTGTCATTAGGTTTAGACGTGTGTCTCTTGTTTTTTGTTAGTTGGCCAAGTTTTCGATCCCTTTGGATATTTAACTGAGTCAAATCATTTTTGCTGATGGTAGCCAAAAGGTTTATGGAGTTTTAACATTTCATAGAGTAGGATCGCTTTGGTGAGAGCAGCCTCCTCAAAAGGGAGTCACGATTAATGTTAAGCTTTTTGAAAATTATCATTTCTTCCATCCTGATACCTTAGTCCATTCTATTTTGTGTGTTGAGAGTTGACTTAAGGAGTTACAGGATCAACTAGAAATTGCCAACCCTATTAGGAACACATATATCTCACCAAGGATTATTCTCATGATAGAACGCTAAAAGGAGGTATAAATGAAGGTGTAAATGGAAGTATGGCGAAGCAGCGGAATCAAGTTTTGGTTGTTGGGTGATGCCAGCGCATGAAGAAGATCATAGTTAGCCATATAGTTGCCTGCATGCTAAGCTTGGCGTTCAATCCCTTGCCTATGAAGCGTACTCTGGCTCCTTGCCCCTTCGAAACTGTTGGCAAAGATTTCTGATGGATCTTCAAAAGTCGATATCATGCTTTTTACTTGTGCTGAGGTCGAAGGTATACATTTGGAGCTTGTTCACAAGACATTTCAGAAAGCAGCATGGCGAAGGTATTTTATCGGAGATGACAGAGAACAAGAGGTGAAGAAAACAAGACGAGTTTTTGGAAAAGCTGATGGATCAGTAAAATCAATCCACCTTCCTGCTCGTCGAATGTATCGAATGCATGAGAAGGCTTTCGTCAAATGGCGGATATATTCATTCACTTGAGATGAATCTCGACAGAAATGGTTTTGTCTGCAGTGGGCACTTGGACAAATTGTAAATGTGTTCCCGAATCAAGTGAAGGGTTTTCCAGAAGGAAGAATTTCTGAGGCTTGACAGGTGTTTATGGCAATATTGTTGAAGCTACATTTATCAAATTGGCTGATATTTTTTAACGAAAGGTTGGATAGAACAGTCGTTGCCACAATTGCCATATCGATATGTGGAGTTATTGCGTTGCAAATGATTTAAGAGTTTTATGAAACTGGGTTTTCTGTTCAAGCAACATATCGCGCGTTTCGCTCATTTTACGGTTGACACAATCGCACTTCCGAGAGGACTATTCGGAAAGTGGTGGATGAAACGCAAGATCTGTCGAAAATATTGCTGCTGTCCGTGAGAGTGTTCAGGAGAAAAAATTTATTGAAAAATCATATTCAATAAGAAAAATTGTCAAATTTAGGGAGGATAACAATCCAAACGAGATACAGCAAATTCAAATGCATGCAGTGAAAGTCAATGTTTGGTGTGGATTTTGGACTGACATGGCATCATCGTTCCATACTTCTTTGAGAATGACATTGGCAAGGCCATCTCCGTCAACAGCGAGTGCTATCGGTCGATGATAACCAATTTCTTCTGGCCCTAATTGGATCATATGGACACTGAGAACATGTGGTTTCAACAGGCCACACAACCCGTGTCACAATGGGCATTCATCAGAAGCGATTTCCGAACATGATTATCTCATGCGAAGTCGATGTGATCGTGCGATTTAACCCCCTTTGGACTCCTTCTTGTGGGCTTTTCTGAAGTCATAGATCTATGCCAATGAACCGCAAACCATTATCGCTCTGAAAGCCAACACAACCAAAGTTAACCAGATTTATGCGCCAGAGTTATGGAAAATTCGACATTTCGAATGCGCGCCATCCAGTGAAGCTCACGTTATTTTACACCACTCATTTACACGGTCGTGCATGTTTAAGCCCCGACTCTCATTTCAATGAAATACTGCTTAAACTTAAGCGATTTACAAGAATGTAACCATAAGATACTTCAGCTTTAATTTACTGCACCCATTTCAAGATCGAATTTTACGCTTATGGCAAAATAGTTTCACTTAAATCATATCGTTCCTTTTAAATCCAAATTGCGATAAAATCTGTTATCCTTGTGATATAGTTTCCATTATCCGTGTTTTATTTTCGCACTTTATTGCTGCATTCCATTTCCCATTTGTCGTTTCGTAACGCATTTGGATTGCTTCCAACTGCTCACTCGTTGTTGCCCGCACTCATCACCCAAGAAACAACGAACGGACGGGTAGGAGTAGTGACTGACTACAGCCAGTCTTTGGTCTCCTCTTGCATACACAGCAGGACTTCAGCCACTTAACTACTCTGCCTAATAGAATATCCTAGCAAGACGATAGCATGGGATAGACGTGGGAGTACCGCCCCAATTTTACATGGTGCTTCCTGCTTTTATGAACCATTTACTTCAATTATAATGCACCATCCGCTAAGGCTAGGACTTGATGCTGCTACTTGCACCACTTAAGCATCATAAAGTTATCTGGGGGAATGATGATGGTGGGTGAATGTGTATAGAGAGAGAGAGATTGTTTGTGGAGAGGACGAAAGTGGTGGCCAGCTGGTGGCTGTGCGTCATATCCGTATAGCAGCAAATTGCACTTAAAGGATTTCATCTTCTCTTCAAAACGGGCAAAAGAGCCATGCATTGTATTTTTCCCCTTAAGCCCGATATAGTAGTAGGAACATGGAAGCTTGAACGTGATAGTTAACAATTTTAAACCAGAACACGTATGAAGAGAGAAGGTGGTTCCTTTTTTTTCTTTTCTTCTTCTAGTTCTGATGCTAGGATATCCTGGTAACTAGAAATAGCACTTTTGCTTTGGGATGAGTTATCCATCCTACCACTTGAAATGGCAAGTGAAGAGGAATGGGGTGTACTCGTACTCGCAACCGAGGATTCCAGATTAGTGGCAAACTATAGTGAATTCAATTTGTGGATGCACTGAAAAATTAATGACACCCATTTGGAAGTTACGATGAGTAAGGTATGGGTACAGGATTCCTTGTGAATGGGTGCTTTAGGGTTCTAATTTCTGCTTTACACAGCAGTACTACGTACCAAAGTTGGTTTGAGCTATGGACTGATCTGGAATACTGTATTAAACAAAGTGACTGTGTTTATTTTGTCTGAAATCGAGAGCAGGATCTCTATGCTTTCCAGACCTGACAAAATGGATTCGTTGAAATTGGCTGCGACTAACAAAGGCTGTCACAGATACTTAACTATTCATCGTTCAATTTACTAGGTCTGTTTCATGTTATTGACTCCGAATTCACCCTCTTTTCTGATGAATTCTTGAGTGCTTATCAATCGGGTTCTAGCAGATATCATAGCAGTACTTAAAGGCAATCCTTAAAGTCCTTAAAGTGATGGTTTCAGAAATTCGATGAACCTATGAAGGTCTTGTTTTTTTCTTTTTCTTTTAGAAGGCCTTTGACGCAGTCAATCACAATTTCTTTGATTTCCAAACAAGTAAGACATTCCTCCATCCATTCCTCTTTTGCTCCTGTGATTTTTTCCATTTAAATGATCCTATAAATGTTCCTTAGGATATTAAGGTAGTCTTGTTTATTGGGTGTGAGGAGGTTGTTTGTCGGGCAAAAGAACTCGGCCTTCCACAGACCACAACTTGGCGAATTTTGCTCAAAATTAGTGACCATAGGTAACGCCGTCTGACTTGGCTCTCGATCAGTTAAAAGTAGCTGGTCACACGGAAGATAAGCGTTATTCAATTAGCTGAGGCCTACCAGCTCCTACTGTCAACCTCCACGTGGTGACCGCTGGGTGTCTAGTACCTTTATCCAAGAAATGGTAACCAAGCCCATTTGGAGGATCTTTGGCGGCAGCAGATGAGAGAGTGAGGGGGCAGAGTGCTCCCTCACTAGAGTACTTCTTCTTGATCCAGACGGCAGCGGAAAAATTCCCTAGATAGAGTCAACGGTGGCGTCTATAGTTCCAGTCAGGTTGAACTTAGTGAACACTTTGCGCGAGCTGCTTCGACATATTCGGATCACAGGTCGACAAGGAATGTCCAAAGATAGTCAGATCCTTGGAACAGAGATGGTGGAAGGAAGGACCCTTTAATAGGCCAACGGCAGCTCTCACACTATCGTAGTGGACTACTGGCAACGACCCTTGTAGGGCCCCTGCCTGAGACATCGTTGCTTTCCATCCTTCCCGGGTACGCTGCTTCCAGTTGTGAAGACCAAGTTTTCTGGCATCCGCGACAGCTTGGTCTTTGTTTTGGAGGTTCGGTCTTCTTCGCCGTCTCGGACCTGGGGGCTGGGATTCGAAGATCCTCTTGGCTGGAGCATAGTTGTCCATTCGCTCGGTGTGGTCGAGCTAATGTAGTCTCCGTATCTTGGTTTTTTCGACTATATCCACATCCTGGTATAGCTCATAGAGTTCACGGCTGTATCTTCTCCTCCATTCGCCCTCCTAGAATAAGGCACCTAATATCCGACGGAGTATTTTTCGCTCGAAGGTGCCCAATGTTTGCTCAGCTTTCTTACTTATCGTCCAGCACCCATGTCCTAAGGGTATAATTAAAGGAACTGGCCTTTCAGGTTGGGGGTTGTGCCGTCAAGTCAAAAATAATGATTCCGAAACAACCACAACCCCAGCAAACGAAATAAGGACAACGACCTTCGGATTTGTACGTGGAATGTTCGCCTTTTTTTGAAGATGGGGCACATAGAGCTGATACTCCAGTCGTCGGCCATGTGTTCCTTCATCTATACTGGATTGATGACTTGGTGCATGTACCCTATCAAGACATCATCTTCGCATTTAAAGAGTTCAGCTGGAAGCCCAACAGAGCCAGCAGCTTTATTGTTTTTTTTTCCGTTTTCTGATGGCTACATGAACTTCTTTGTCTTTTTTTATTGAAGCAGCTTGACTCTCCATTTTCAAACTTATCTAGATATATTGGGCAAAACGAACACGATCCATTTTTTGCTTACCATTCAAAATTTTTGGAACCCATCGAGCTGACTTCTTCGAATATTTCAGGTGATGATTCAAAATTCGTGACATTCAACCCTTATCTATCCGCTATCATCTCCTGTGTCATCCTGGCATATTCGTCAATTTTAGCCTTTCCAGGTCCACAATTGGTATCATCTGTCTAGAATTTGGATTGACCTTCAAGAGATTAGTCCTTCACAAAAGCATGAACAAGGCAAAGAAGTTGTGGGTAACGAATCATCTTCATCTACCTTGTTAGTTGGTTGGTTAGGAGGGAACCTAATCCGCTGGTGGGTTTAGGTGAATTTGTGGTACTAAAGTTCGCTGATGTCATTAAAATAATGTCCCGATCATAACTTCTCATTTTTCTTTGACAAATTTTCATACAAGTCAAAATTTTGGGTGTAAACTCAAAGGATGGGCTACGTTGGAACAGGAACCCTAGGAGAGAATCGTCTTAAGATTGGCAAAAACAGTTCAACAAACAACAGCTACATGAATATGAAGCATTTGTGGTCAAAAATAATGAGCTTATATTGACCAGATGAATGGACAATAAGGTGGTGACAATGTTTTCTAATAATTACGGGAGAGACCCAGTTGGTACTGCGAATACATTGTTAGCAAAGTCCCACAATCGAATTTTGCCAAAGCTTATAACTGCTTTATGGGAGGAGTTGCCCAAATGGACAATAATGTTTCTAATTACCGGATAAGTAAAAGCGGCAAAAAGTGGTACTCGTCCATAGTAATGTGGCTAATAGATATTTCAACTAACAATGCGTGTGGACTCTCTCCAAAAGCTAGATGGGTTGGAATTTCGGCGCCAGCCAGTACTTTCAACGAACACAGTCACATTAAGGAAGGGTAATGCAGGCGGCAGCCCATTTATCTGCTGGACCTCACATAACAATAGAGGCAAAAAGGATTCGTTGCAAAGTACATATGTATGTATGTTTCAAACACGCTTTCAAAAGATGCGGAGCATGCCACGTTACATTAAACGACAAATGCTTCAAATTTTTTCATGGCATCTACTTTCTGTATTTTAAGTTTTGTTTTCTGTTTTAATTAGGACAGAACGGTTCTTTTTTTTTATGCATTTTATAGTAAAATTTTGTTCATATATTTTTTTTAATTTTTCCTTCCAAACTTCAAGGTTTTATTTTTTATTAATTAATGAATTAATGCACCACTCATTATTTCCACTACAACACAAAAAAAAAATTAAATTTTTTATGGTCATCCTGCTGATAGCATGTAAAATTACTATAAAATCGAAATTTGACACAACAAATTTGAGGGCGAATTTTAATAATGCTTACGATATATCATTTTATATACTTTAACAAAAAAATATAAGGCCATGAGCAGCCCACACAGGGCCAAGGCCTAGCTTCTCACAATTGTACGTGTTGTGTGCGGGGTATACATTTCTGCGCGTACATAAAGGACCTACTTAGCTTTATACCCTTAGAAAGTACGTTAGACATGTTGCAAGTATGGTGCCTTGGTTGTTCTTCCACATATAGTGTAAACATACCAACAAATTTCGTACAAACACCATGTCGACCAAATTCTAACAAATAGAAGAACGTTTACCATATACTGACATTTACTGACATAGATACTGACATTTACTGACATATATACCGATATTTACTGACATGGATACTGACATTTACTGACATAGATACTGACGGATGTGTCCTGCAGAAGCCCAAATCAATTGATTTCGGGGCTCTTAAAGAAAATTGCATATTTTTTTACATGGAATTAAAATGGGGAAAACCGATTAGGATATGGGGATTTATTTCGAAAATCTGTACACAAAAAATTGGCCGACTGACACGCCCACTTTTCGAAAATATCACTTTTTTCAGTTATTTATTATGAAACTCGAAAAAACTTACTGAGCAAAGTTATAGATATTCAGTAAATCTACAAATCGTCTTTACATTGTATATGGCAACGCCCACTTTTTAGGGGTGGTTTTCGAAAAAATCAGTTTTTATTCCATTTCAATCAAATATCAATTCTTAGGAGCAGACTTGAGTACATGTTCAAATATTTTTGAAATCCGCCCACCGACACGCCCACTTTAAAAAAAAGGTTTTGGTGTGATTTAAAACGAAAAGTTGAAACACATTTTTATGCAAGTTTCTGGTAGAAGTGGCAAAATGCATAGTCATACCTACATACATAGGTATGTCTGTATATAGGAAAGGAATAGGGTATCATACGTTCCGCTCCAAACGGATTGTAGCATTTTCATATGTTTTTTCAAAGACTTTGTATACACATACTTGAGGCTGAACTATAATAAAATAATGGTTTCGTTCGACTGCTTACGAAAGTGAGTATTTAAAGGATTTGTATTGTGCGACGAAATTAACCCGCGAAACTACTTGACAGATGCTTCCATACTCCTACTATGGGCTGCTTATGAAAATGATTACACTGATAAAAACTGAACGTAAAATGTGGGCAGTAGCTTCCGATAGCTTTCGACTATTACAATAGAATTGAGTGCCAAATCAGTCTGGTGACAGACGGACGGATATGGCTCAACCGATTCGACCAGTGGTGCTGATCCCTTTAATATATTCACTTTGTTTTTTATGCGAACTCTATGAGCTGTACCAGTATGTGGATGTAGTCCAAAAAGCCAAGATACGCAGACTACATTAGCTCGGCCACATCGAGCGGATGGACAACAATGCTCCTGCCAAGATGATCTTCGAATCCCAACCCCCAGGTTCGAGGTGGCGAAGAAGAACCTCCGGTACAAAGACCAAGCTGATGCCAGAAAACTTCGCAACTGGAAGCAGCGTGCTCGGGACCGCAGAGGATGGAAGGCAACGATGTCTCAGGCAGGCACTCTACAAGGGTCGGGAGCTCTTTAAGTAAGTAAGTAAGTTTCTTTAGCTACAAACCATGTGTCAAACTTAATACAATATTTATACCTTCATTAAAGTTTAGTTTACTTATTTATTTATTTACTTTTTATTTAAAAAAAAAAAACCTGTTTTACAATGGCAGTGAAAAAGTACTCGTAAAAAAAAAAAAAAAAAAACAACGCTACGGGACATTATCGTCGGCAAGTCTCTCCAACAGAAAGCGCTGTCAAGAAATTCCATCCGAAAGGACTCCACATTCTTTGAAATTATGAAAAGCATATCATTTGAGACAAATTTTAAGAAATATTTCGCCTCCGGATGACTTCCTTCCACTACCTACCGACGACGAACTTGGTGATGATAAATGTCTTCTTTGGTTATTCCAGCGAAGGAGTCACTGCATGTCTATCTATTCGAGTTTATCCGGCTTCTTTTTGCTCACTCTTTGTGTGTATTTTAACAAGCGGATTCACTTGAGTTATTCATGAAAGGGGTATAAACGCCTTGCTCTTGGCAGTTGGTCGTATAGTGCAGGTAAAAATATCTTACGGATCTAATTTTGTATTCGTCATATCAACTCTTTCACGTAGTAGGTACGACTATGTTGTCGACGCGACGCGATGACTTTCTACCAGAAAGAAGTCAGTTACATTTTCTTGAGAGGAAAATTACATCATTCGCTTTATAACTCCGTTGGTAGGTGATATTGAAATCATAGTAGTCACACGGTAGTTGAGAGACTTTAAGATACTGGATACATTTGTATGTGTCAAAAACGGAACAAATGGGTTAGACACATGCTTTTTGTATCCCTAAAATGTGTGGTTTGACAAGAGAGGTTGGCTATACGGGTTTTAATTTAATGTACATATGTACCTATAAAGACTTCTATCAGATTACCAATTTTCAGTCTGAAATGAGAGAGCTACACAAGCATGTAGAGATGAATAAAAGGATAGTAATTTTCTCTTGTAATTTAATGATAAGCTTTGGACAATAAAGCGTATTGATTTTATGCAGAAAAGTACCGTACCGCACCCAACACCTTTGAGTCTTTCTGATTATTTTGTTCATACCTACCTACCCCGCAAAACCACATCTAATTAGTGTATTCAAAGATATACAACGATTGACTGACAAAGTTTGTCTGTGCAACTAGGTATTTCAATCTGTAATTACGACTGAATGTCCTAGAGAGCACAAGGGAAAATTAGTTTGATATTCGCCCCTCGTCTATCCGAGCAAAGGGACCATCGAAGAGGAGATGCTTCAGAATACGAATTAGACGCTGCGCGCATAGCAATTAGTTAATTACGTCTGGTTTCAATTAGCTCATCAATTTTGGAACAAAATCGGTTTTTCTGTTTTTTTTGCTTTTTAAATTTAGGTACTATGCATACTTACTTGGAATTTAAAGAAAAAGTGATCGGAATTACAGAGGTATATATTGCGTTCACCTTTTGTGCCTTTAATGTTGTGCGATTGAGTTTAAAGAAAAATAAGGTAACATGGAAAACAGACAAGAAAGTATGTTTTTTTTTTGACATTTTGACGCAAAATAGAAGCCAATATTAGTCATATGTATAAAAGTGTGTGCATACAAATTGTTGTTCATAGAGCTAAAGAAGAAGCAGCAGCTGAAGCAATACAGGGAGAAAGGTGGAGAGAGAGAACGAAGAGATAATGCGCTGAAGTAACGTTCGACGTTAAAAACGTGTTCAACTCGGCAAACTGGTCATTTATCAGGAGATCCCTGTCCACAATGGACACCGTATTATCGGCGAAGGATAGTCACAAACTACTTCAGCAACAGGAAGTTAAGATATCACACTGATAGTGCTAATCTCTATAATGTTTCCACAGAAGTTCCACAGGGATCGGTTCTTGGACCTCTCCTATGAACCATTATATACGACGGAGTTCTGTGACTATCGCTGCCTGCGGGAGTAAAAGTAATTGGCTTTACCGATGACATCGCCATGGTCACACGAGGTGGAGTCCGCGACGGATGAGGGAATTATGATAGCAAAGGAAAACTTGGAATCTGCCGGTCTGGAACTAGCCGCCCTCCAAGACTGAGGCTGTCTTGATAACCAATCGCAGGATGGTGGAGTATGTAAACTTCCGGGTTGAAAATCAAATAATTAGATTAAAGGAATTGCTGAAGTAGCTTGGAGTCTTGCTCGATAATAGGCTATGCTCCACAGCACACGTCGAGTATGTAAGTAAGAAGGCATCGCTAATATAGCCAGCTATTTACCCCAAAAGGGGGCCAACTATATACATAACTCATACATAACAGCTCTCTATGTCACACGGTTCAAAAGTTACGTGGTTGTGGCAAACTGGGAGACTGACAGACTGATACATGGACAGAAGGACAGACATACACCGAATCAAACCCATAAATGTTTAATTTTTAAAGTCCATATCACGAGAATAAAAAAAATTATATTCTAATATACTTACATACATATTTGCAAAATAGATTCCGTGGTAGATTAACGATGATACTTACTAAACCTATGTCCTATATTACCTTGTCGGTCCTCTAAAATGCCTACGCAACATCGCCATCATGCCTTAGCTGTCCTCAACTCTTTTCCAGCTGTCGTGCTTCCTTCTCAACTGTTTCGCTCCACGTACTCTTAAAACGGCAGCGTATCATGCCATCCTGAGTAAGCGGGTTCCATTGCATCGCGTGCTATTGGAAACGCTCAACCATTTGTCCAGAAATGCCTGTAGCTATATATATCAGTTGAGTTCGGTCCTAAACTGATCATTTTTGTTTTCGCCGAGTTAATTTTCAGCCCAAAGACGTCTGCTTCCCTCTGCATATTAATCTTCTATTAATCACCAATAGAAATTGTATTGGCGAAAGTATTGAGACTTGTCGAACCCCACTTTGGACACTGAATTCCTTAGACAACCTTCCTTTGTGCAGGACGTGACATTTCTACCCATCATATGTCGTCTTGATAATACTTAATTATTTATCGGCAATGCTTCTCCTGCGCAAGGCATGCCAAATAAATTTCTGGTTGATACTACCAACCTCAAACATTGCTCCATAATGATCCGCAGAGGGTTAATGTGGTCGACACAGGAGGGTCTAAAGATTGCCTTTCTTAAGAAGCTTGACGATCATTCCCTTCTGCAACTTATCCGGATAACTCTCGGCTTTCCATGCAATTGGCTGATGCAGTTGGCGCAGCTCGAAAAAGCTCCGCGGTTATGCCGCCAAGTCCAGTCTCCTAATTTGCTTTCAGTGGTTAGATCGCGATAATAATCTCATCCTTACTGGGGTTGTGGTGTGAATTCGAGAATTTCTTTCTACGGGTACTTCAGTCTGAAGCATATGTTGGCGAATACCGAAGTAAAATGCTTCCTTCCATTTTTTGAATTGACCCTATTCTGATATGAGCAGCAAATAGTCGAAACCTTTCACTAGGTGTTGAGGTTCGCCCACCTATAAGCTCTTTGGTGATTCTATAAACGATTCTCTCGTCGGTAGCAAATGCATTGATGTAATTGCACTTCATCATCTTCATAACCTTTTAATATTTTGTCTCAGACCGCATCGATTTCATTTCCCAATTTGTTGATATGTTTTCTAAAAAAATAGCAAAATTTGTTAAAATATTACGTATACGCCCGAGTGTCCTTACTGGTCAGGAATATGCAGCAGAGATTAACTAGTTCGAACATTTAGCATACGCTGGCTCAAAAATAAAACTGATTGAGAATAACAAACGTGCCATCCTATCATCACTAAAGTTTATATTCCAAGAAACGGGGGTCAGTGCCTTTACACACGAAGTAGTGGGCTTGGCAGGTTCGACGACGAATTCGAGAGCCGAGGCTACGATTATAGACATACATCACAGTTTTGATGGGAGTAAAAATGTAAAGGGAGATGATTCTCCCGTGAGAAGGTAGGACATAAAGCATGGCATTGCTGAAACGACGAAATCGATTCCTGTATAATGAGTCTTGCAAAACATGTTGCAATTTAATTGGGGCCCTTACAACACATTGAATGAGAAGTTTGGTTATCAAGTCCTGAGCGTATCCATTCAATTTCACAGTAATAAAGTTAAATAAGTCGCTAAGAAAGCACCTAGTGTATTTCAATATTAAAAAATATGTCAACAAAACGAGGTAAGCCAAACGGCTATTACATATTCCACATATGTTTTATATGTACTTGAACTGACCCATATGATTCCCACCCTGCTCAACGAGTTATCATCAGCGTCAAAGGTCAACAAAGAAGAAAGTTTCCAATAAAACAGTATTTTTCAGCATTCAAAGTCCAAACTCAGCTTTAAATTTTTAATTTTTCACACCTTAATTAGCAAAATAACCTCCGCAGATAAGCCAAAATCATTACGGGGAAACAATGTAAAATTTTGTTATATTTTAATATATGAATAAAGTTTAAGTGGTTGGTTTATAGATATAGTAAGGGAATATGACAGCGGACAGCGACGATTTTCAGTTTTTGATAAAATTACTTCGAACTTTTTTTTTTCAAAATAACGAAACCAAATTAAGAATTCGTAATTCACTGCCTCACCACAGTGCTTTCAATAATTTTAGATAAAACTTGATGAGCAAATATGTGTATAAGCTCTCTATGTGGATATTCCATACATTTTGCTTAGCCACGCCTACATTTTAGTGCGTTTTTCTCATAAAAAACAGTTTTTCCTCGAGTTGCTCAAAGTTACATCCATTCTCAGTTTAAAAAGTTGAGTATATGTCGAAAATTTGTCAAAATCCATCAACCACCACGCCCATTTCTTTTGAAAAATCGTGTTTTCCAGTAATTTCAGTAACTTCTTTAGACAGAAGTTTCAAGAGAGTATCCAACTATCATCAGCTATTCAAATAGAATAACAACTACAAGAAGCAGTGCAAATATTTACACTCAGCATACAAAAAGCTGCATGGTTGCAACTCTCCTTAACCAAAACTAAAAGCTTATCCGTCATACATTGTATGTGAAATTATTACAAAAAAGGGGAAAGCTAAATCTCATTGGCAATGGCCAAGGGCGACTAAACTACACTGAACAACTTAAATAAAAAAAAATCAATAAGAGAATTTAATAATGAGTTTTTAAAAACTTTTCAATCTTACAAATGATGCTAGCACCGATTAATTATTCTAGAACGTAACAAAACAAAATGAACAGGCCAATTGCTCACATTTCACCAGCAAAAACCAGAGAATTAACTCGCAAAAAGCAACCAAGACAAGGCTGTACAATATTTCTTGACATAACACAAGCTCTCCATAAAGTCCGGCACGAAAAACTGCTCCACAAATTACAAAATCAATTTCTAAAAAAGCATTCGACCTCAACATTAAGAGAAATTCAGGCCGCCGTACCAGAAGGCAGTGTGATAGGTCCAGTGCTATATCTCACTAGCGATCTGCGTGAAAACTATGAAACCACCATAGCAACACTGCTGTGCTTGTTGTGGGGGCAACTGTGGAAATAGAAACAAAAAGCTTCAAATTGGAATGAAAAGTTCTATCTCAGAATGGACTAAAAAATGGCAGATTAGTTTATATGCCCTAAAATTAAACTTTATCAGGCTGTTCTGCTGATAATTATTGTTAAAAATAATTTTATGTTTTTTATAAGGAAATCCAATAAATCTTATAAATGAAACTCGACTTCGTTCATATGGCCACTGCGGGCACGTTTGCAGCGGTCGATTCGTTGGAACCAATTTTCAACAACTCGGATACACATTTCGGCCGACACGAAAATAATCAAGCGGCGTTCAATCTCACGAACGAGGCGGCCAATCGACGGGCCCATTCTTGAGATAACACATCTCAACAAAAATCGATTGTAACGCGTGCTGTGTGGCTTGTGGCACCATCCTGTTGAAACCAAATGTCCTCCAAGTTGTTGAAATCTCAAAATAAATTCCATCGGATTGACAGCAGCTTCCCGCCATAGTAAAAATTACCCAGACGAAGGAAATTTCTCCTCGAATAGAATATCTTTCACCCTTTCCTCCCCTCGCGGGCTTATTGTGATTCATATTGTCTCCAAAAACGTTTTATGAATGAGAATTGCATTCTCACTTTGATTTGACAGAGATCTGCAAATGACCCCAAGTGAAAGAAAGGAAGGAACAGATCGTTCAGCTTTCAGCTGAGGTGGTAGACTTTTCGTTTTTGTGGAGACCTTGACCTACCTCGGCTTTGTGCTGTTGCTCGACCCAGCAGCTGGTACAGTGTTTCGTCGGCTGCGGTCTAGGTAAGTTCTCTTCTTAACCTTCTAGTAAGTAGTAGTGCGCGAATAAAATCGAGTGCGGGTTCGTTCGGTCGTTAGTGCAGTGCAGTGCAGTGCAGTGATAGTGATAGTGAATGCCTCTGTCTCCCTCCCCTCCCTGTGTCATTGTTGGCAAAGTGCAGTGAAAAATCAGTGTAAATATGTGTTAGTGAGTAATGCCCCTTCTCGTTTTAAAGCTAACAGCTTAAGAAGTGTGCGTAGTGAGTGTCTCTGCTCTGTCTCCCTCTCTTCCTTGTGCCATTATTGGGCAAAAGTAGCAGAAAAAGTGATTAGTGTTAGTGAGTAAAGTTCCTTGGCCTTTTTTATGGCTGCGTTTCAAGCTCTAAGTGTGCGAATAAAATGGATTGCGGGCTCGCTCGTTTCTCTGTCCCCTCCCTCTATCAGTGTATGAAGTGTATTTGTTTTTAAAAAGTGTAATTTAAAAAAAAAAGGCAAAATGTGTGTGCCGGTGTATGATATACGCGTGCGTGTGTGAATAAAGTCCCTTGCCATTTGTATTGTTTTGTTTCAAGCTTATAGTGTTCCATTTCCATTTATCCCCTTGGCGTCTGTTTTAGTGTTTAATTTTCATTTATCCTTTCTTTATCTGTTCATTGTGCAAGTGCAACCAAGTAAGCTTTTAGCTCTCCATTTCCAACTATCCCCTGTCCCCCATTCGGTTCGGTTTCGCGTTTCCGTGTTTATGCGCAAAGAACTTAAAATATTGCAGCAACATAATCTTGAATCTAACTTCTCGTCGTAAACATGGCTGGATGAATTCGGTGAGTGAATATTTTCAATTTGCTTATGATTCATTGTGTTTTGATTTTAAAATACGGTACACACGCGATATATTGAACTAATGAGATCCATGCTTGCTAGTTGGAGCAAAGCTTTTTATTGTTAAAGCGATGTGTTCCTATCCTATAGATTATTTATTTTATTATTAGTTACTTATAGTTTCTGTTTTATAATAGATTTATTTTTTTTAAAAGATAGATATCCATTCTTTTGAAAAGCGTTCTTTGAAAATCTTCATAAAATAAGCATACTGAGTTTTTAGGGCTCTTCCTACGAATAGTTTTCCCTCGCATTGTTATTGATTGAGTGTTTGGGATGTGTGTATTGTATGGCGATCCCTTTAATAGTCATACAAAGTGCTTAATAGGATCTGCTTTTAAAGTTAATAATTTTTCCGATTTCTACCCGGAAACTTAAACGAACGCAACGTGAAATATAATTTATTTAGCCTGACTCCTACCTACCTACTTGTATATAAATGCAATTACTTTCATTTCATAGCAGCATTATTGAAAAAAAAAAAACGATTCTTCAAAAATAAATAGGTAAAAGCAAACAGCTTATATCAACATCAGCAAACTAGCGAAAAAGTAATAAAAATCAGGTTCCTTTCGCTGCTGTAAAGTTGAGATTGCGGAATTGGCCATTGTTGAAAGATGATTGAGCCATAAAGTGTTCGAAAAAACGTGATGAAAATAATTAAAGGATTTCCATTCAATCAACAGTAAAACGGAACAAAGAGCCAAACAGTAGCAGCTCCATCATATCCTGGAAAATCACGCGAACAAGAGCCAACTTCAGTTCCAGTAAAATCACGTCCTCAACACTATAATCGTTGCGATGGTTGTTCGAATTTTGATGGTTTCACATTAAAAAAAAAAAATACAGATATTTTTTTTTTGCCATTTTGTAACAATTGAGATGACAGCCAATTAAAGTGTTAATGGTTGATAAAAAGATAAAAAGAAAACCTCTAGAGGTAATAAAATAAAAGTAAGGGATTGTTTAAGTAGGAATTTTGGTCAGTAATTTGAAATAAATTCAAGCATCAAAGAGGACTATGAAATCACATTACATGTTTTGGTACATTAAACTTGTTCCAAGAAGAAACTATTCTGCAGAATAAAAGGGAATTTGGTGGCTTAATTACGGGTACGTGGTTCTTTCTGTATATACATATGAGATGCTCTTTATAAAGGGTCAAGTGTTACTTGTCACATTTGAAAACCACAGTAGTCCAAAGAAAATTTCCACTTCACTCAGAATTCAGATATTACTACCGAGAAGTAAACACATACATACATACATACATACTCATACCAGCATCAAAACCATCATCACTTTCCATCCCCATGTCCTTTGAGAATAAACAAACGATGGAACTTTGATTAAAAGTGGTTCTCTCTGTATATGGGCCGATTTTTTACCCTTATTTAACCAATGATTTACATCTGACAAGATAGTTAATGTTGTCCTCATGTCAGTAGTACACCCACAGCGTTAATTATTTCCGCAAGGATAACACATAAAAATAGTTTGTTGATTGTTCCTAACCCCACATGCCACAGTATAAAAACAAAAGCAAAAGCAAAAGCAAAAACAAAACAAAACAACAACGCCAGAGAATGTTAAATATAAATGATTACATAAAAATAGTTGATCCATGAGAAGGGAGGGTGTGTGTATTAATTACGGGCTTCCTTGGCTAGATGAATTGCTAATGAGAAACATATGGAAAATGTACGATAAGTTATCGTTGAGTACTACTATTTTTATGTCGCAATAGATTTCTCTTTTCGGAACGTTCCCTAAAATACGCATATGCGATACATACATATGTACACCCAAAAAAAAAAGCGCTGTAGATTTTACAATTGAAGGCAGTAGATTTAACAATTCCTTGTAGATTTGTGTATTTAACAGCGAATCTGGTTAAATTAACAATTTTTTGTAGATTTTACAGCGAATGCAGTCATTTCTACAGCAAAATTGTTAAATCAACTACAACCCCCTATTGTGAAATCAACAGCGCGTTGTCAATTTCGGCTGTTAAATCTACAGATATGAATTTGTAAAATCTACATCAAAATGTTGTAGAATCTACAGCTATTTACTGTAGTAACTACAGCAGGAGCTGTAGAAATTACAACAAGTTGTAGATTCAGCATCTATTACGAAAACGTAAAAAGTAGATACCATTTGAGTATATTCGCATGGTAATTTTCAGTGGCCATGGCGTTGTGGTATGTGTATGCAGTCGCCGAGTAAGAGGTTCCAAGTTCAACCCCAGCCAGATCCAAACATTTTTCACATTTTGTAAGTAAATTAAATTATATAATTCGGTTTAAATACACACTAAGTATTCCTTGGACAAGAACCATCTAATTGGATTGTAAAAGCTATTTCCACCCCATTTCTCGCACCATACCAATAAATTAGAACTTTAAGCTTATGTGGTGCTATGAAAGCGATTTTTTTTTACATGCAAATTGTTGTTGTTTCTACAGCTGTTCTACAGCTGTTCGACGGCAAAGTGCTGTGAAATCTACAATTTTGGCTGTCATTTTAACAACTAGATTGTTAAATTTACAACCACCCCTCTGTAAAATTTACAACGAAAATTGTCGGGTCGATTCTGACAATGAATGCAGTAGAATCTACAGCATTTTACTCTATTCTTACAGCATCTTTTTTTTGGGTGTATAGACATATATATGTTTTTGGACTTATACTTTCCAAAGAATTTATATAATTTTACTATTTTCATTTACTAGCGTTCCGGAACTTAAAACGGAGATGGATACGATGTCTGCCGTCAGTCTGTCACAGTCCTGTAATATTCTTACCGTTAAGCAAAGAGCGCTGAGCAATTTTGTGGACAATTTTTGAGGGAACCTTATAAAAAGGGCAAACAGAACAAAATCGTTGCAGCCATTTTCGAGAAGAATAATGTTTTCTATGATGAATTCTGGATTTTTGGGTGGAAAGTGCACTTTTTCGGTACCCGGGGTGGGTGATCCCAAATTTAGCTCCTTTTCTCGATTGGGCGCGTAGTTTAGCGAGAAATCGCATTTTAAGTTTTCTATGATGAATTTTGGATTTTTGGGTGGGAAATCCATTTTTTCGGTACCCGGGGTGGGTGATCCCAAATTTCGCTCCTTTTCTCAATTGGGCGCTTAGTTTAGCCAGAAATCGCATTTTAAGTTTTCTATGATGAATTTTGGGTTTTTGGGTGGGAGATCAATTTTTTCGGTACCCGGGGTGGGTGATCCCAAATTTCGCTCCTTTTCTCGATTGGGCGCGTAGTTTCGCGAGAAATCGAGTCTAAAGTTTTCTATGATGAATTTTGGGTTTTTGGGTGGGAAATCAATTTTTTCGGTACCCGGGGTGGGTGATCCCAAATTTCGCTCCTTTTCTCGATTGGGCGCGTAGTTTCGCGAGAAATCGAGTTTAAAGTTTTCTATGATGAATTTTGGGTTTTTGGGTGGGAGATCCATTTTTTCGGTACCCGGGGTGGGTGATCCCAAATTTCGCTCCTTTTCTCAATTGGGCGCTTAGTTTAGCCAGAAATCGCATTTTAAGTTTTCTATGATGAATTTTGGATTTTTGGGTGGGAGATCCATTTTTTCGGTACCCGGGGTGGGTGATCCCAAATTTCGCTCCGTTTCTCGATTGGGCGCGTAGTTTAGCCAGAAATCGCATTTTAAGTTTTCTATGATGAATTTCGGATTTTTGGGTGGAAAATCCATTTTTTCGGTACCTGGGGTGGGTGATCCCAAATTTCGCTCCTTTTCTCGATTGGGCGCGTAGTTTCGCGAGAAATCGAGTCTAAAGTTTTCTATGATGAATTTTGGATTTTTGGGTGGGAGATCCATTTTTTCGGTACCCGGGGTGGGTGATCCCAAAATTTCGCTCCTTTTCTCGATTGGGCGCGTAGTTTAGCCAGAAATCGCATTTTAAGTTTTCTATGATGAATTTTGGATTTTTGGGTGGAAAATCCATTTTTTCGGTACCCGGGGTGGGTGATCCCAAATTTCGCTCCTTTTCTCGATTGGGCGCGTAGTTTCGCGAGAAATCGAGTCTAAAGTTTTCTATGATGAATTTTGGATTTTTGGGTGGAAAATCCATTTTTTCGGTACCCGGGGTGGGTGATCCCAAATTTCGCTCCTTTTCTCAATTGGGCGCTTAGTTTAGCCAGAAATCGCATTTTAAGTTTTCTATGATGAATTTTGGATTTTTGGGTGGAAAATCCATTTTTTCGGTACCTGGGGTGGGTGATCCCAAATTTCGCTCCTTTTCTCAATTGGGCGCTTAGTTTAGCCAGAAATCGCATTTTAAGTTTTCTATGATGAATTTTGGGTTTTTGGGTGGGAGATAAATTTTTTCGGTACCCGGGGTGGGTGATCCCAAATTTCGCTCCTTTTCTCGATTGGGCGCGTAGTTTCGCGAGAAATCGAGTTTAAAGTTTTCTATGATGAATTTTGGGTTTTTGGGTGGGAGATCCATTTTTTCGGTACCCGGGGTGGGTGATCCCAAATTTAGCTCCTTTTCTCAATTGGGCGCTTAGTTTAGCCAGAAATCGCATTTTAAGTTTTCTATGATGAATTTTGGATTTTTGGGTGGGAGATCCATTTTTTCGGTACCCGGGGTGGGTGATCCCAAATTTCGCTCCTTTTCTCGATTGGGCGCGTAGTTTCGCGAGAAATCGAGTCTAAAGTTTTCTATGATGAATTTTGGGTTTTTGGGTGGGAAATCAATTTTTTCGGTACCCGGGGTGGGTGATCCCAAATTTCGCTCCTTTTCTCGATTGGGCGCGTAGTTTCGCGAGAAATCGAGTTTAAAGTTTTCTATGATGAATTTTGGGTTTTTGGGTGGGAGATCCATTTTTTCGGTACCCGGGGTGGGTGATCCCAAATTTCGCTCCTTTTCTCGATCGGGCGCGTAGTTTCGCGAGAAATCGCATTTTAAGTTTTCTATGATGAATTTTGGATTTTTGGGTGGAAAATCCATTTTTTCGGTACCTGGGGTGGGTGATCCCAAATTTCGCTCCTTTTCTCAATTGGGCGCTTAGTTTAGCCAGAAATCGCATTTTAAGTTTTCTATGATGAATTTTGGGTTTTTGGGTGGGAGATCAATTTTTTCGGTACCCGGGGTGGGTGATCCCAAATTTCGCTCCTTTTCTCGATTGGGCGCGTAGTTTCGCGAGAAATCGAGTTTTAAGTTTTCTATGATGAATTTTGGGTTTTTGGGTGGGAGATCAATTTTTTCGGTACCCGGGGTGGGTGATCCCAAATTTCGCTCCTTTTCTCAATTGGGCGCGTAGTTTCGCGAGAAATCGAGTTTTAAGTTTCGGGGTGGGTGATCCCAAATTTCGCTCCTTTTCTCAATTGGGCGCTTAGTTTAGCCAGAAATCGCATTTTAAGTTTTCTATGATGAATTTTGGGTTTTTGGGTGGGAGATCAATTTTTTCGGTACCCGGGGTGGGTGATCCCAAATTTCGCTCCTTTTCTCGATTGGGCGCGTAGTTTCGCGAGAAATCGAGTTTTAAGTTTTCTATGATGAATTTTGGGTTTTTGGGTGGGAGATCCATTTTTTCGGTACCCGGGGTGGGTGATCCCAAATTTCGCTCCTTTTCTCAATTGGGCGCTTAGTTTAGCCAGAAATCGCATTTTAAGTTTTCTATGATGAATTTTGGATTTTTGGGTGGAAAATCCATTTTTTCGGTACCCGGGGTGGGTGATCCCAAATTTCGCTCTTTTCTCAATTGGGCGCTTAGTTTAGCCAGAAATCGCATTTTAAGTTTTCTATGATGAATTTTGGATTTTTGGGTGGAAAATCCATTTTTTCGGTACCCGGGGTGGGTGATCCCAAATTTCGCTCTTTTCTCAATTGGGCGCTTAGTTTAGCCAGAAATCGCATTTTAAGTTTTCTATGATGAATTTTGGATTTTTGGGTGGAAAATCCATTTTTTCGGTACCTGGGGTGGGTGATCCCAAATTTCGCTCCTTTTCTCGATTGGGCGCGTAGTTTCGCGAGAAATCGAGTCTAAAGTTTTCTATGATGAATTTTGGATTTTTGGGTGGGAGATCCATTTTTTCGGTACCCGGGGTGGGTGATCCCAAATTTCGCTCCGTTTCTCATTGGGCGCGTAGTTTAGCCAGAAATCGCATTTTAAGTTTTCTATGATGAATTTCGGATTTTTGGGTGGAAAATCCATTTTTTCGGTACCTGGGGTGGGTGATCCCAAATTTCGCTCCTTTTCTCGATTGGGCGCGTAGTTTCGCGAGAAATCGAGTCTAAAGTTTTCTATGATGAATTTTGGGTTTTTGGGTGGGAGATCAATTTTTTCGGTACCCGGGGTGGGTGATCCCAAATTTCGCTCCTTTTCTCAATTGGGCGCTTAGTTTAGCCAGAAATCGCATTTTAAGTTTTCTATGATGAATTTTGGATTTTTGGGTGGAAAATCCAGTTTTTCGGTACCTGGGGTGGGTGATCCCAAATTTCGCTCCTTTTCTCGATTGGGCGCGTAGTTTCGCGAGAAATCGAGTCTAAAGTTTTCTATGATGAATTTTGGGTTTTTGGGTGGGAAATCAATTTTTTCGGTACCCGGGGTGGGTGATCCCAAATTTCGCTCCTTTTCTCGATCGGGCGCGTAGTTTCGCGAGAAATCGCATTTTAAGTTTTCTATGATGAATTTTGGATTTTTGGGTGGAAAATCCATTTTTTCGGTACCTGGGGTGGGTGATCCCAAATTTCGCTCCTTTTCTCAATTGGGCGCTTAGTTTAGCCAGAAATCGCATTTTAAGTTTTCTATGATGAATTTTGGGTTTTTGGGTGGGAGATAAATTTTTTCGGTACCCGGGGTGGGTGATCCCAAATTTCGCTCCTTTTCTCGATTGGGCGCGTAGTTTCGCGAGAAATCGAGTTTAAAGTTTTCTATGATGAATTTTGGGTTTTTGGGTGGGAGATCCATTTTTTCGGTACCCGGGGTGGGTGATCCCAAATTTAGCTCCTTTTCTCAATTGGGCGCTTAGTTTAGCCAGAAATCGCATTTTAAGTTTTCTATGATGAATTTTGGATTTTTGGGTGGGAGATCCATTTTTTCGGTACCCGGGGTGGGTGATCCCAAATTTCGCTCCTTTTCTCGATTGGGCGCGTAGTTTCGCGAGAAATCGAGTCTAAAGTTTTCTATGATGAATTTTGGATTTTTGGGTGGGAGATCCATTTTTTCGGTACCCGGGGTGGGTGATCCCAAATTTAGCTCCTTTTCTCAATTGGGCGCTTAGTTTAGCCAGAAATCGCATTTTAAGTTTTCTATGATGAATTTTGGATTTTTGGGTGGGAGATCCATTTTTTCGGTACCCGGGGTGGGTGATCCCAAATTTCGCTCCTTTTCTCGATTGGGCGCGTAGTTTCGCGAGAAATCGAGTTTAAAGTTTTCTATGATGAATTTTGGGTTTTTGGGTGGGAGATCCATTTTTTCGGTACCCGGGGTGGGTGATCCCAAATTTCGCTCCTTTTCTCGATCGGGCGCGTAGTTTCGCGAGAAATCGCATTTTAAGTTTTCTATGATGAATTTTGGATTTTTGGGTGGAAAATCCATTTTTTCGGTACCTGGGGTGGGTGATCCCAAATTTCGCTCCTTTTCTCAATTGGGCGCTTAGTTTAGCCAGAAATCGCATTTTAAGTTTTCTATGATGAATTTTGGGTTTTTGGGTGGGAGATCAATTTTTTCGGTACCCGGGGTGGGTGATCCCAAATTTCGCTCCTTTTCTCGATTGGGCGCGTAGTTTCGCGAGAAATCGAGTTTTAAGTTTTCTATGATGAATTTTGGGTTTTTGGGTGGGAGATCAATTTTTTCGGTACCCGGGGTGGGTGATCCCAAATTTCGCTCCTTTTCTCAATTGGGCGCGTAGTTTCGCGAGAAATCGAGTTTTAAGTTTCGGGGTGGGTGATCCCAAATTTCGCTCCTTTTCTCAATTGGGCGCTTAGTTTAGCCAGAAATCGCATTTTAAGTTTTCTATGATGAATTTTGGGTTTTTGGGTGGGAGATCAATTTTTTCGGTACCCGGGGTGGGTGATCCCAAATTTCGCTCCTTTTCTCGATTGGGCGCGTAGTTTCGCGAGAAATCGAGTTTTAAGTTTTCTATGATGAATTTTGGGTTTTTGGGTGGGAGATCCATTTTTTCGGTACCCGGGGTGGGTGATCCCTAATTTCGCTCCTTTTCTCAATTGGGCGCTTAGTTTAGCCAGAAATCGCATTTTAAGTTTTCAATGATGAATTTTGGATTTTTGGGTGGAAAATCCATTTTTTCGGTACCCGGGGTGGGTGATCCCAAATTTCGCTCTTTTCTCAATTGGGCGCTTAGTTTAGCCAGAAATCGCATTTTAAGTTTTCTATGATGAATTTTGGATTTTTGGGTGGAAAATCCATTTTTTCGGTACCCGGGGTGGGTGATCCCAAATTTCGCTCCTTTTCTCGATTGGGCGCGTAGTTTAGCCAGAAATCGAGTTTAAAGTTTTCTATGATGAATTTTGGGTTTTTGGGTGGGAGATCCATTTTTTCGGTACCCGGGGTGGGTGATCCCAAATTTCGCTCCTTTTCTCAATTGGGCGCTTAGTTTAGCCAGAAATCGCATTTTAAGTTTTCTATGATGAATTTTGGATTTTTGGGTGGAAAATCCATTTTTTCGGTACCTGGGGTGGGTGATCCCAAATTTCGCTCCTTTTCTCGATTGGGCGCGTAGTTTCGCGAGAAATCGAGTCTAAAGTTTTCTATGATGAATTTTGGGTTTTTGGGTGGGAGATCCATTTTTTCGGTACCCGGGGTGGGTGATCCCAAATTTAGCTCCTTTTCTCAATTGGGCGCTTAGTTTAGCCAGAAATCGCATTTTAAGTTTTCTATGATGAATTTTGGATTTTTGGGTGGAAAATCCATTTTTTCGGTACCTGGGGTGGGTGATCCCAAATTTCGCTCCTTTTCTCAATTGGGCGCTTAGTTTAGCCAGAAATCGCATTTTAAGTTTTCTATGATGAATTTTGGATTTTTGGGTGGAAAATCCAGTTTTTCGGTACCTGGGGTGGGTGATCCCAAATTTCGCTCCTTTTCTCGATTGGGCGCGTAGTTTCGCGAGAAATCGAGTCTAAAGTTTTCTATGATGAATTTTGGATTTTTGGGTGGAAAATCCATTTTTTCGGTACCTGGGGTGGGTGATCCCAAATTTCGCTCCTTTTCTCGATCGGGCGCGTAGTTTCGCGAGAAATCGAGTCTAAAGTTTTCTATGATGAATTTTGGATTTTTGGGTGGAAAATCCATTTTTTCGGTACCTGGGGTGGGTGATCCCAAATTTCGCTCCTTTTCTCAATTGGGCGCTTAGTTTAGCCAGAAATCGCATTTTAAGTTTTCTATGATGAATTTTGGGTTTTTGGGTGGGAGATCAATTTTTTCGGTACCCGGGGTGGGTGATCCCAAATTTCGCTCCTTTTCTCGATTGGGCGCGTAGTTTCGCGAGAAATCGAGTCTAAAGTTTTCTATGATGAATTTTGGATTTTTGGGTGGAAAATCCATTTTTTCGGTACCTGGGGTGGGTGATCCCAAATTTCGCTCCTTTTCTCGATTGGGCGCGTAGTTTCGCGAGAAATCGAGTCTAAAGTTTTCTATGATGAATTTTGGGTTTTTGGGTGGGAAATCAATTTTTTCGGTACCCGGGGTGGGTGATCCCAAATTTCGCTCCTTTTCTCGATCGGGCGCGTAGTTTCGCGAGAAATCGCATTTTAAGTTTTCTATGATGAATTTTGGATTTTTGGGTGGAAAATCCATTTTTTCGGTACCTGGGGTGGGTGATCCCAAATTTCGCTCCTTTTCTCAATTGGGCGCTTAGTTTAGCCAGAAATCGCATTTTAAGTTTTCTATGATGAATTTTGGGTTTTTGGGTGGGAGATCAATTTTTTCGGTACCCGGGGTGGGTGATCCCAAATTTCGCTCCTTTTCTCGATTGGGCGCGTAGTTTCGCGAGAAATCGAGTTTTAAGTTTCGGGGTGGGTGATCCCAAATTTCGCTCCTTTTCTCAATTGGGCGCTTAGTTTAGCCAGAAATCGCATATTAAGTTTTCTATGATGAATTTTGCGTTTTTGGGTGGGAGATCCATTTTTTCGGTACCCGGGGTGGGTGATCCCAAATTTCGCTTCTTTTCTCAATTGGGCGCTTAGTTTAGCCAGAAATCGCATTTTAAGTTTTCTATGATGAATTTTGGATTTTTGGGTGAAAAATCCATTTTTTCGGTACCTGGGGTGGGTCCCAAATTTCGCTCCGTTTCTCATTGGGCGCTTAGTTTAGCCAGAAATCGCATTTTAAGTTTTCTATGATGAATTTCGGATTTTTGGGTGGGAGATCCATTTTTTCGGTACCCGGGGTGGGTGATCCCAAATTTCGCTCCTTTTCTCAACTGGGCGCTTAGTTTAGCCAGAAATCGCATTTTAAGTTTTCTATGATGAATTTTGGATTTTTGGGTGAAAAATCCATTTTTTCGGTACCTGGGGTGGGTCCCAAATTTCGCTCCGTTTCTCATTGGGCGCTTAGTTTAGCCAGAAATCGCATTTTAAGTTTTCTATGATGAATTTCGGATTTTTGGGTGGAAAATCCATTTTTTCGGTACCTGGGGTGGGTGATCCCAAATTTCGCTCCTTTTCTCGATTGGGCGCGTAGTTTCGCGAGAAATCGAGTCTAAAGTTTTCTATGATGAATTTTGGATTTTTGGGTGGGAGATCCATTTTTTCGGTACCCGGGGTGGGTGATCCCAAATTTCGCTCCGTTTCTCATTGGGCGCGTAGTTTAGCCAGAAATCGCATTTTAAGTTTTCTATGATAAATTTTGGATTTTTGGGTGGAAAATCCATTTTTTCGGTACCTGGGGTGGGTGATCCCAAATTTCGCTTCTTTTCTCAATTGGGCGCTTAGTTTAGCCAGAAATCGCATTTTAAGTTTTCTATGATGAATTCTGGATTTTTGGGTGGAAAGTGCAGTTTTTCGGTACCCGGGGTGGGTGATCCCAAATTTCGCTCCTTTTCTCAATTGGGCGCTTAGTTTAGCCAGAAATCGCATTTTAAGTTTTCTATGATGATTTTTGGATTTTTGGGTGGAAAATCCATTTTTTCGGTACCCGGGGTGGGTGATCCCAAATTTCGCTCCTTTTCTCGATTGGGCGCGTAGTTTCGCGAGAAATCGAGTTTTAAGTTTTCTATGATGAATTTTGGGTTTTGGGTGGGAGATCCATTTTTTCGGTACCCGGGGTGGGTGATCCCAAATTTCGCTTCTTTTCTCAATTGGGCGCTTAGTTTAGCCAGAAATCGCATTTTAAGTTTTCTATGATGAATTCTGGATTTTTGGGTGTAAAGTGCAGTTTTTCGGTACCCGGGGTGGGTGATCCCAAATTTCGCTTCTTTTCTCAATTGGGCGCTTAGTTTAGCCAGAAATCGCATTTTAAGTTTTCTATGATGAATTTTGGATTTTTGGGTGGAAAATCCATTTTTTCGGTACCCGGGGTGGGTGATCCCAAATTTCGCTTCTTTTCTCAATTGGGCGCTTAGTTTAGCCAGAAATCGCATTTTAAGTTTTCTATGATGAATTCTGGATTTTTGGGTGTAAAGTGCAGTTTTTCGGTACCCGGGGTGGGTGATCCCAAATTTCGCTCCTTTTCTCAATTGGGCGCTTAGTTTAGCCAGAAATCGCATTTTAAGTTTTCTATGATGATTTTTGGATTTTTGGGTGGAAAATCCATTTTTTCGGTACCCGGGGTGGGTGATCCCAAATTTCGCTCCTTTTCTCGATTGGGCGCGTAGTTTCGCGAGAAATCGAGTTTTAAGTTTTCTATGATGAATTTTGGGTTTTGGGTGGGAGATCCATTTTTTCGGTACCCGGGGTGGGTGATCCCAAATTTCGCTCCTTTTCTCAATTGGGCGCTTAGTTTAGCCAGAAATCGCATTTTAAGTTTTCTATGATGAATTTTGGGTTTTGGGTGGGAGATCCATTTTTTCGGTACCCGGGGTGGGTGATCCCAAATTTCACTCCTTTTCTCAATTGGGCGCTTAGTTTAGCCAGAAATCGCATTTTAAGTTTTCTATGATGATTTTTGGATTTTTGGGTGGAAAATCCATTTTTTCGGTACCCGGGGTGGGTGATCCCAAATTTCGCTCCTTTTCTCGATTGGGCGCGTAGTTTCGCGAGAAATCGAGTTTTAAGTTTTCTATGATGAATTTTGGGTTTTGGATGGGAGATCCATTTTTTCGGTACCCGGGGTGGGTGATCCCAAATTTCGCTCCTTTTCTCAATTGGGCGCTTAGTTTAGCCAGAAATCGCATTTTAAGTTTTCTATGATGATTTTTGGATTTTTGGGTGGAAAATCCATTTTTTCGGTACCTGGGGTGGGTGATCCCAAATTTCGCTCCTTTTCTCGATTGGGCGCGTAGTTTCGCGAGAAATCGAGTTTTAAGTTTTCTATGATGAATTTTGGGTTTTGGGTGGGAGATCCATTTTTTCGGTACCCGGGGTGGGTGATCCCAAATTTCGCTTCTTTTCTCAATTGGGCGCTTAGTTTAGCCAGAAATCGCATTTTAAGTTTTCTATGATGAATTCTGGATTTTTGGGTGTAAAGTGCAGTTTTTCGGTACCCGGGGTGGGTGATCCCAAATTTCGCTCCTTTTCTCAATTGGGCGCTTAGTTTAGCCAGAAATCGCATTTTAAGTTTTCTATGATGATTTTTGAATTTTGGGTTGAAAATCCATTTTTTCGGTACCCGGGGTGGGTGATCCCAAATTTCGCTCCTTTTCTCGATTGGGCGCGTAGTTTCGCGAGAAATCGAGTTTTAAGTTTTCTATGATGAATTTTGGGTTTTGGGTGGGAGATCCATTTTTTCGGTACCCGGGGTGGGTGATCCCAAATTTCGCTTCTTTTCTCAATTGGGCGCTTAGTTTAGCCAGAAATCGCATTTTAAGTTTTCTATGATGAATTTTGGATTTTTGGGTGGAAAATCCATTTTTTCGGTACCCGGGGTGGGTGATCCCAAATTTCGCTTCTTTTCTCAATTGGGCGCTTAGTTTAGCCAGAAATCGCATTTTAAGTTTTCTATGATGAATTCTGGATTTTTGGGTGTAAAGTGCAGTTTTTCGGTACCCGGGATGGGTGATCCCAAATTTCGCTTCTTTTCTCAATTGGGCGCTTCGTTTAGCCAGAAATCGCATTTTAAGTTTTCTATGATGAATTTTGGGTTTTTGGGTGGGAGATCCATTTTTTCGGTACCCGGGGTGGGTGATCCCAAATTTCGCTCCTTTTCTCAATTGGGCGCTTAGTTTAGCCAGAAATCGCATTTTAAGTTTTCTATGATGAATTCTGGATTTTTGGGTGTAAAGTGCAGTTTTTCGGTACCCGGGATGGGTGATCCCAAATTTCGCTTCTTTTCTCAATTGGGCGCTTCGTTTAGCCAGAAATCGCATTTTAAGTTTTCTATGATGAATTTTGGATTTTTGGGTGGAAAATCCATTTTTTCGGTACCCGGGGTGGGTGATCCCAAATTTCGCTCCGTTTCTCATTGGGCGCGTAGTTTAGCCAGAAATCGCATTTTAAGTTTTCTATGATGAATTTTGGATTTTTGGGTGGAAAATCCATTTTTTCGGTACCCGGGGTGGGTGATCCCAAATTTCGCTCCTTTTCTCGATTGGGCGCGTAGTTTCGCGAGAAATCGAGTCTAAAGTTTTCTATGATGAATTTTGGGTTTTTGGGTGGGAAATCAATTTTTTCGGTACCCGGGGTGTGTGATCCCAAATTTCGCTCCTTTTCTCGATTGGGCGCGTAGTTTCGCGAGAAATCGAGTTTAAAGTTTTCTATGATGAATTTTGGGTTTTTGGGTGGGAGATCCATTTTTTCGGTACCCGGGGTGGGTGATCCCAAATTTCGCTCCTTTTCTCAATTGGGCGCTTAGTTTAGCCAGAAATCGCATTTTAAGTTTTCTATGATGAATTCTGGATTTTTGGGTGTAAAGTGCAGTTTTTCGGTACCCGGGGTGGGTGATCCCAAATTTCGCTCCTTTTCTCGATTGGGCGCGTAGTTTCGCGAGAAATCGAGTCTAAAGTTTTCTATGATGAATTTTGGATTTTTGGGTGGAAAATCCATTTTTTCGGTACCTGGGGTGGGTCCCAAATTTCGCTCCGTTTCTCATTGGGCGCTTAGTTTAGCCAGAAATCGCATTTTAAGTTTTCTATGATGAATTTCGGATTTTTGGGTGGAAAATCCATTTTTTCGGTACCTGGGGTGGGTGATCCCAAATTTCGCTCCTTTTCTCGATTGGGCGCGTAGTTTCGCGAGAAATCGAGTCTAAAGTTTTCTATGATGAATTTTGGATTTTTGGGTGGGAGATCCATTTTTTCGGTACCCGGGGTGGGTGATCCCAAATTTCGCTCCGTTTCTCATTGGGCGCGTAGTTTAGCCAGAAATCGCATTTTAAGTTTTCTATGATGAATTTTGGATTTTTGGGTGGAAAATCCATTTTTTCGGTACCTGGGGTGGGTGATCCCAAATTTCGCTCCTTTTCTCGATTGGGCGCGTAGTTTCGCGAGAAATCGAGTTTTAAGTTTTCTATGATGAATTTTGGGTTTTGGGTGGGAGATCCATTTTTTCGGTACCCGGGGTGGGTGATCCCAAATTTCGCTTCTTTTCTCAATTGGGCGCTTAGTTTAGCCAGAAATCGCATTTTAAGTTTTCTATGAAGAATTCTGGATTTTTGGGTGTAAAGTGCAGTTTTTCGGTACCCGGGGTGGGTGATCCCAAATTTCGCTCCTTTTCTCGATTGGGCGCGTAGTTTCGCGAGAAATCGAGTCTAAAGTTTTCTATGATGAATTTTGGATTTTTGGGTGGGAGATCCATTTTTTCGGTACCCGGGGTGGGTGATCCCAAATTTCGCTCCGTTTCTCATTGGGCGCGTAGTTTAGCCAGAAATCGCATTTTAAGTTTTCTATGATGATTTTTGAATTTTGGGTTGAAAATCCATTTTTTCGGTACCCGGGGTGGGTGATCCCAAATTTCGCTCCTTTTCTCGATTGGGCGCGTAGTTTCGCGAGAAATCGAGTCTAAAGTTTTCTATGATGAATTTTGGATTTTTGGGTGGAAAATCCATTTTTTCGGTACCTGGGGTGGGTCCCAAATTTCGCTCCGTTTCTCATTGGGCGCTTAGTTTAGCCAGAAATCGCATTTTAAGTTTTCTATGATGAATTTCGGATTTTTGGGTGGAAAATCCATTTTTTCGGTACCTGGGGTGGGTGATCCCAAATTTCGCTCCTTTTCTCGATTGGGCGCGTAGTTTCGCGAGAAATCGAGTCTAAAGTTTTCTATGATGAATTTTGGATTTTTGGGTGGGAGATCCATTTTTTCGGTACCCGGGGTGGGTGATCCCAAATTTCGCTCCGTTTCTCATTGGGCGCGTAGTTTAGCCAGAAATCGCATTTTAAGTTTTCTATGATGAATTTTGGATTTTTGGGTGGAAAATCCATTTTTTCGGTACCTGGGGTGGGTGATCCCAAATTTCGCTCCTTTTCTCGATTGGGCGCGTAGTTTCGCGAGAAATCGAGTTTTAAGTTTTCTATGATGAATTTTGGGTTTTGGGTGGGAGATCCATTTTTTCGGTACCCGGGGTGGGTGATCCCAAATTTCGCTTCTTTTCTCAATTGGGCGCTTAGTTTAGCCAGAAATCGCATTTTAAGTTTTCTATGAAGAATTCTGGATTTTTGGGTGTAAAGTGCAGTTTTTCGGTACCCGGGGTGGGTGATCCCAAATTTCGCTCCTTTTCTCGATTGGGCGCGTAGTTTCGCGAGAAATCGAGTCTAAAGTTTTCTATGATGAATTTTGGATTTTTGGGTGGGAGATCCATTTTTTCGGTACCCGGGGTGGGTGATCCCAAATTTCGCTCCGTTTCTCATTGGGCGCGTAGTTTAGCCAGAAATCGCATTTTAAGTTTTCTATGATGAATTTTGGATTTTTGGGTGGAAAATCCATTTTTTCGGTACCTGGGGTGGGTGATCCCAAATTTCGCTCCTTTTCTCGATTGGGCGCGTAGTTTCGCGAGAAATCGAGTTTTAAGTTTTCTATGATGAATTTTGGGTTTTGGGTGGGAGATCCATTTTTTCGGTACCCGGGGTGGGTGATCCCAAATTTCGCTCCTTTTCTCGATTGGGCGCGTAGTTTCGCGAGAAATCGAGTCTAAAGTTTTCTATGATGAATTTTGGATTTTTGGGTGGAAAATCCATTTTTTCGGTACCTGGGGTGGGTCCCAAATTTCGCTCCGTTTCTCATTGGGCGCTTAGTTTAGCCAGAAATCGCATTTTAAGTTTTCTATGATGAATTTCGGATTTTTGGGTGGGAGATCCATTTTTTCGGTACCCGGGGTGGGTGATCCCAAATTTCGCTTCTTTTCTCAATTGGGCGCTTAGTTGAGCCAGAAATCGCATTTTAAGTTTTCTATGATGATTTTTGAATTTTGGGTTGAAAATCCATTTTTTCGGTACCTGGGGTGGGTCCCAAATTTCGCTCCGTTTCTCATTGGGCGCTTAGTTTAGCCAGAAATCGCATTTTAAGTTTTCTATGATGAATTTCGGATTTTTGGGTGGAAAATCCATTTTTTCGGTACCTGGGGTGGGTGATCCCAAATTTCGCTCCTTTTCTCGATTGGGCGCGTAGTTTCGCGAGAAATCGAGTCTAAAGTTTTCTATGATGAATTTTGGATTTTTGGGTGGGAGATCCATTTTTTCGGTACCCGGGGTGGGTGATCCCAAATTTCGCTCCGTTTCTCATTGGGCGCGTAGTTTAGCCAGAAATCGCATTTTAAGTTTTCTATGATGAATTTTGGATTTTTGGGTGGAAAATCCATTTTTTCGGTACCTGGGGTGGGTGATCCCAAATTTCGCTCCTTTTCTCGATTGGGCGCGTAGTTTCGCGAGAAATCGAGTTTTAAGTTTTCTATGATGAATTTTGGGTTTTGGGTGGGAGATCCATTTTTTCGGTACCCGGGGTGGGTGATCCCAAATTTCGCTTCTTTTCTCAATTGGGCGCTTAGTTTAGCCAGAAATCGCATTTTAAGTTTTCTATGATGAATTCTGGATTTTTGGGTGGAAAGTGCAGTTTTTCGGTACCCGGGGTGGGTGATCCCAAATTTCGCTCCTTTTCTCAATTGGGCGCTTAGTTTAGCCAGAAATCGCATTTTAAGTTTTCTATGATGATTTTTGGATTTTTGGGTGGAAAATCCATTTTTTCGGTACCCGGGGTGGGTGATCCCAAATTTCGCTCCTTTTCTCGATTGGGCGCGTAGTTTCGCGAGAAATCGAGTTTTAAGTTTTCTATGATGAATTTTGGGTTTTGGGTGGGGGATCCATTTTTTCGGTACCCGGGGTGGGTGATCCCAAATTTCACTCCTTTTCTCAATTGGGCGCTTAGTTTAGCCAGAAATCGCATTTTAAGTTTTCTATGATGATTTTTGGATTTTTGGGTGGAAAATCCATTTTTTCGGTACCCGGGGTGGGTGATCCCAAATTTCGCTCCTTTTCTCGATTGGGCGCGTAGTTTCGCGAGAAATCGAGTCTAAAGTTTTCTATGATGAATTTTGGATTTTTGGGTGGGAGATCCATTTTTTCGGTACCCGGGGTGTGTGATCCCAAATTTCGCTCCTTTTCTCAATTGGGCGCTTAGTTTAGCCAGAAATCGCATTTTAAGTTTTCTATGATGATTTTTGGATTTTTGGGTGGAAAATCCATTTTTTCGGTACCCGGGGTGGGTGATCCCAAATTTCGCTCCTTTTCTCGATTGGGCGCGTAGTTTCGCGAGAAATCGAGTTTTAAGTTTTCTATGATGAATTTTGGGTTTTGGGTGGGAGATCCATTTTTTCGGTACCCGGGGTGGGTGATCCCAAATTTCGCTTCTTTTCTCGATTGGGCGCTTAGTTTAGCCAGAAATCGCATTTTAAGTTTTCTATGATGAATTCTGGATTTTTGGGTGTAAAGTGCAGTTTTTCGGTACCCGGGGTGGGTGATCCCAAATTTCGCTTCTTTTCTCAATTGGGCGCTTAGTTTAGCCAGAAATCGCATTTTAAGTTTTCTATGATGAATTCTGGATTTTTGGGTGTAAAGTGCAGTTTTTCGGTACCCGGGGTGGGTGATCCCAAATTTCGCTCCTTTTCTCAATTGGGCGCTTAGTTTAGCCAGAAATCGCATTTTAAGTTTTCTATGATGATTTTTGGATTTTTGGGTGGAAAATCCATTTTTTCGGTACCCGGGGTGGGTGATCCCAAATTTCGCTCCTTTTCTCGATTGGGCGCGTAGTTTCGCGAGAAATCGAGTTTTAAGTTTTCTATGATGAATTTTGGGTTTTGGGTGGGAGATCCATTTTTTCGGTACCCGGGGTGGGTGATCCCAAATTTCACTCCTTTTCTCAATTGGGCGCTTAGTTTAGCCAGAAATCGCATTTTAAGTTTTCTATGATGATTTTTGGATTTTTGGGTGGAAAATCCATTTTTTCGGTACCCGGGGTGGGTGATCCCAAATTTCGCTCCTTTTCTCGATTGGGCGCGTAGTTTCGCGAGAAATCGAGTTTTAAGTTTTCTATGATGAATTTTGGGTTTTGGGTGGGAGATCCATTTTTTCGGTACCCGGGGTGGGTGATCCCAAATTTCGCTCCTTTTCTCAATTGGGCGCTTAGTTTAGCCAGAAATCGCATTTTAAGTTTTCTATGATGATTTTTGGATTTTTGGGTGGAAAATCCATTTTTTCGGTACCCGGGGTGGGTGATCCCAAATTTCGCTCCTTTTCTCGATTGGGCGCGTAGTTTCGCGAGAAATCGAGTTTTAAGTTTTCTATGATGAATTTTGGGTTTTGGGTGGGAGATCCATTTTTTCGGTACCCGGGGTGGGTGATCCCAAATTTCGCTTCTTTTCTCAATTGGGCGCTTAGTTTAGCCAGAAATCGCATTTTAAGTTTTCTATGATGAATTCTGGATTTTTGGGTGTAAAGTGCAGTTTTTCGGTACCCGGGGTGGGTGATCCCAAATTTCGCTTCTTTTCTCAATTGGGCGCTTAGTTTAGCCAGAAATCGCATTTTAAGTTTTCTATGATGAATTTTGGATTTTTGGGTGGAAAATCCATTTTTTCGGTACCCGGGGTGGGTGATCCCAAATTTCGCTTCTTTTCTCAATTGGGCGCTTAGTTTAGCCAGAAATCGCATTTTAAGTTTTCTATGATGAATTCTGGATTTTTGGGTGTAAAGTGCAGTTTTTCGGTACCCGGGATGGGTGATCCCAAATTTCGCTTCTTTTCTCAATTGGGCGCTTCGTTTAGCCAGAAATCGCATTTTAAGTTTTCTATGATGAATTTTGGGTTTTTGGGTGGGAGATCCATTTTTTCGGTACCCGGGGTGGGTGATCCCAAATTTCGCTCCTTTTCTCGATTGGGCGCTTCGTTTAGCCAGAAATCGCATTTTAAGTTTTCTATGATGAATTTTGGATTTTTGGGTACCCGGGGTGGGTGATCCCAAATTTCGCTTCTTTTCTCAATTGGGCGCTTAGTTTAGCCAGAAATCGCATTTTAAGTTTTCTATGATGAATTTTGGATTTTTGGGTGGAAAATCCATTTTTTCGGTACCCGGGGTGGGTGATCCCAAATTTCGCTCCTTTTCCACTTTTTCTGCCAATGACTATATATATCCGCTGTATATACTCTATTTCTACTGACGTTTGATTAGAGAAACGGTGTACAGTGGCGAAGTACAGTCATTTGCAGAAAAAGTGGACCCAATGATAGTTCATCTTCCGTTTTTAATTTTTTTTGTCCAGAAGTGGAGTTCTTCCTATATATATATATGTTAGGCACTTTTTTGGTAGCCAACGTAGCTTTTTACCAACATCACTAATTTTTGCACATGTACATACCTTACAACTTGAGTCTAAAAGATTTCTCTATGTCACCATCTAGAGTAGAGTACCCTATGTGATAGGATATAAAAAGGATACACAAATGGTATAAGGTACGCAAAAGCATGACAAATGTAGATTTTTCCACCAGAGAACAAGAAAAAAGGATACATACATTTGTACATATGTATGTGTTTGTTGGCAACAACGGAAAAAAGGACTAGTACTAACATCTCGGTGCTTGGGTAATGATTTAGCGAGACTTTAGGATTTTACATGCGGACAGCTTCTAAACTAAGATAAAAAGAGCCTTTTTCTCCCCTCATTCTACCACCGTAAGGTACTAGCCGGGAGAAATGGCTATGTAATTAATTTTACGGGGACCCACTGGGTCCGCACTCAGATAGAAATGATGACGGAAGGCGAAATATTTCTGCTCATCACATTGTTTATGACCCGACCGACACGGTGGTGTTTGGTACACAACACACATTCGTAATATATAGTATCGTTGGTCAAATGGCCAATGTTGTGTCTATGTTTTTATTTTTTTGGTGCGAATTTTATCGCCGGTTTTTCCAGAATCCAATAAAGTTACGAAGAGAAATGGTGAACACATATCCTTTTGTTCGAACTTCTGCTTTTACGATTTTAGCAATAATTCTATTTTTTCAGCAGGTTCGAGAGGATTCACAAAAAAAGGGACATAAACAGCGAATAGAAGGCAGTAAAGTTCACAGAATTCCAAATTAAGAACTTTTCGAGTGGATAGCCTCTCAGTGTCTGTATCTACTTGACATGCATTCATTATTTTATTGTTCTGGAAATTACTTTCTGGTGCTTCTAACCACTCAGTGCTCACACTTTTAACAAGGACATGACTAAATGTGAAAGCTGTTCAATGATGCGTGGCACACCAATTCTTCTTTTCTCTCTCTCTCTCTCGATTTCGACTCGATTTCGAGACATATTTTACGGTTAATTAAAAGCATGGTTGAGACTTAACGCTTGGGTTGATTTTTCGGGTTCTAGAAAGAAATGCAGGTTTTCCATGGGAAAGTTTGTTAGATGATAGAAATTGGATTTATTATATTTATTGAAGCGATGAGACAGCAAAAGAATGGGATATGGAATCATTGGAGAGGGAAAATGGAATATTTTTGTACAAAAAGTAGAAAAAGTAAGATTTTCTGGTATTAATGATGCCGTTATGGCATCCCAGAGGGAAGAGAGAAATTGAAATATGATATTATGATGAAGTAATCCCCTTCGTAACATTCGATTTGATTTCTGTGTCAATAGTGTACATACAGCTTTTTTGTGGTTACCTCAAATATGAATCAAGCAAAGCGCTGCAGTTACTGACTGTGTCAATAAGGCTCAAAAACTGACAGTTTTTGACATACATAATGTACCTTTATCGGAATGACGAATCGCGTAAAAAAACGCCTGAACCTTGATGGCAACTACTATGTGTGATCGGTTGGAATACTGTCCTTCCGAAAGATTTTCATCTTCCCCAATGGAGCATTGGTCTAAAAGCAAGTCCAAGTCAAGTCCCTCAAGTAAAATAAGCAGAACTATTTCAATTATGTCGGCAGATTTGCTGCATCCGCTTAACCTTGGGATAATGCACAGTTTTCGCAGGAGTCGAAAAAAAGGGGTGATAATTTCGCGTTGGATCCTTCTGCAATCAATTTGGGGAAGGTAACGATGGAATACGTTGGATTATGACAATGTCCTTTAATACCTAGCTTACTCTAACGATGTTTGCCTCTTTTCACGTTTGATAATGTTCCCTTATCTGATGGCCCAACATTTAGAAGTCGAGTGGAACACAATCGGGCTCAAAATCAACACAGGTTAGGTAGAAGGTCACTGCTCACTTAGATCCACAATTCGGGTCCATTCTGCTTGTAAGAAGGTCCGCTGTTAGAACCACCCAGATAGTAATATAAATCGCAGGAGGTCCACCAGCTCAACATTGCCTAAGTACTCCAGATCCGAGAAGAAATGACTGCCAAGAGTTCTTTTTCTTCTAACAGATAGGGCAGGACAGTCACACAGCAGGTGACGTATTCTTCTCTGTAGCTTCTAGAATAGTCATTATGCAGCACACCGAGTCTCTCTGCGTGAAAGCCAATGACACAATGACCGGTAATTACGCCAGAAACGACAGGTGCGTTATGACGACTGAGTTTAACCAGAGTTGATGATCTCCTTTTGCTTAAGGCCGGCCATAGAGCTCTAGCCGTTACTCATGTATCCAGATGAACCCAGCGTCGATGGCTTTAAGGAACTGACTGGGGCTGCTACAAAGGGATATGTGCAGCGTCGACCCTTTTCTAGCAAGCTCATCCGCCTTTTCGTTTCCTTCGATATCCATGTGCCATGGTACCCAAATGAGGGTCACCGTATTGGCTCTGGATATCTCGTTTAAAAGTGATTTGCAGATTCTCACCAGCCTCGACCGAGGTATAGCAGAGTCCAGAGCCTTAATGGCTGCCTGGCTGTCTATACCTATATAGACAGTTATCGTTTTTCCAACGTAATGGCAGCGACTTCGGCTTGAAAGACGCTGCAGTCGTGGTTTATTCTTAGGGCTTCACAATAAACTCCGGCTCCTGTACAACTGCCCGTATTAGAACCGTGTCGGTATAGAATGCCACCTCCTTTTTCTTTTTGGTCCTTCAGTTCTTCCAGTAACTTCTGTCAGGAATCCTTGCATTGAATCTCCTTTCGAATGTTAACATTGGGTTCATGTTGATATGTTGTTGTGGGGGTGTGGCCGTAAGAGTTTGATGACCACAATCGGCCTTCCACTATACACTAGCCGTAGTGCGAAATTGGGTCTTTCACTAAGAGCCGGGAGGATAGCCACATCGTTGGCATAGGCCATCACGTTAAAAAATGAAATTCTCTTTTTTTGTAAAAAAAATTAAGTCTTCTGTTATACTTGACACTTCAACAGTAAATCTCTAGTTTCGCTTACATTTTAAAACGGCAGCACTGAAATGGTTTTCTTCTTGTAGAATCGACTTTTTTCAGTGTAGTTTAAGAACTTAGAGTCTATTCGTCATTCTCTTCAGAATACACTAACACACATAAACTTTTTCATTGGACTACTTGTCAATGCCATATGAGCCATCGATTTTTCATTGTAAAAACAACAATAAATATGGCGGTTCACCAAAACATAAACAGTCAAGCGGTAGACAAATTGCATGTTCCATTGGAATCCGGAAGAAGAGAATTCTAGAGTGAAACCAATGGAAAACGACATGAGTAATTTCATTGAGCAAGTAACTGCTTTTTTTTCCTTTTTGAGTGCAGAAGGAGTCTTTTTTTCTTGATCAACTTTTTAATTGAGAATTAGTTAATCATGAAGCAAAAGGCAATTCAGGAAATCAATTGAATATGACAGGTAATAAATTAACTTGCTTCGATAAACATTTTTGAAAATATTGTTTGATGAAAATTATGAATTTGAACGTTCCTATTATCACTTTAATTCATATTTGAACGCTGATTTCGGCATTTGAGCTAATGAAGATTTGATTAACGTTGATTAGTTACGAAATAATTGCCTACTCAAAACGAATGGTGTATTGGAGGATAATCAAACTAAAATCAAGCTTAATTTGTAGTTGATTATGCTTTATGAATAACGCTGTAACAGTATTTACATTATTTAATTAATGATTAAGTGGAAATAAAATAATATAAAACCATATTACTGCGGAGGCCTTATAAAAAAGGCGAGCAAAATAAATTGCAGTATTTTTTCTTAACCAGCTTAATTGATAAAAATAAGTAAAAAAAAAACACAAAATTTAAGTAACTAAGTACGTAGGGTTATTAATGATTGGTGTTATGGTCTTTTTTGTTCATTATAGGAGCACAACGCCGTTTCATAGAGTGTTTTCTTCTTGCTATTGATTCTTAAGGGTTTTAAGATCCGGCGATTGATCCAGCCAATTTAGGACTCAATCTTATTGTCGCAAAATCACAGCTTACCTGTTTGGGTGATATGTTTCGTACCATTATTATGCTGAAGTACTCATTTTAGAGGGATTTCGTCCTTATGTTCCCCACCGGTTGGGGTGCCACTGGTTTAGTACAAGAAAGATCCTATAATTTACTTAGATTACTATAGACAGTATGTAAGCATGATCTAACTAGTCTAAGATGGTATGGAAGCTAGAGTATTCTCAGACTCTTACTCCTCTTCTCATCAGACAGTCTTTCTTTCGGACTAATCGCGAAGCTTCCGATTGATCAATATCGTCATCTAAAACGACGGTCTATCGGCTATAAAAGCACTCAAATCTTTAGTAATAAGATCCGAATTTCGCGCATTTCTTTAGTCTATTCTAAGTTTCATATAACCGTAAAGTGGAGGAACTGGCTAAAAGTGGCCGCATATCACGAACCCTGAAGTAATGAAGAAGGGTCTCTCCTACCTCTGCTAATGAAAAATGGCTTAATCTCCAAGCCAAAGAAACCTGGCCCACGTTAAATTAAAAAACTATTGCAAGCATGGGTATCTTATGTACTGTCGATATCAACGCTGGTAGGCTCAATATTCTGGCCAATGGCTTTCGCAGCAAGCGGCATGGATGAGGATAAAGAAGAATCACCCTTTTTCCTTTTCACGTTTTCTATTCAGTCTCTGTCAACTCCGACTCGGTCACTGACAAAATATGGATATTCATCCAAAAATGGGGAAATCGTTTACCCTCTAGACAAAATGACACCTTTCACCCAGTTTGATATGCAAGAAACGTCAGAAGGCTTTCAAAATTGGTGGTTCATTACAGCTTGGTGGTCCTCTATCCCATCTCGGCGCCCTAAGTAATCACAGTGGTTATGTTTTCAGTTGACAGTTCACAGTTCACGATTGCTTTCTCAGTTAAGCGATTATGACAACCATAATCTTTCACTTAATCCTGCTACACAGAACTAATATTTGCAACAATTTAAATTGCTTGAGTGGTGTTTAAAGAGGCCAGATTGGAAGGTGACGCGAATTAACTAGAATTTAGTTATTAAATATGACATATGAACTTGACACATCCATAGAGACATGTGACTCTGACCTCAAATAGTTTGAGCCAGACGACCGTAATTGTACTATGCTTTCTCCCAAACCTCAATATTTTGATAGTGTATTTTCTTAAAGCGAGGCATAATACATGGACTTGGAGCATTGGATAGATCAGGAAGCAGGATGCTTCTTTCTCTCAGCCAGCTTATCATTTTTGCTGAATATCCCAAAAGTTTTTAGATTCTTTGAAGACTTGCCCGTCACTTACATATGTCTGCTTGAATCAAATTATTCTTCTCTGGTGTACAGGGTGGGCCATATACAAGTTTCTTTCTAAAAATGCGATAAAATGAACAAAGTTCCCTTATATTTTGGCTTCATTAGGAAGAACAAACATTTCCATTAATTATGGAAGACAACGTCGTTCAAGTGGCTGCCTCGGTTGGCTTCGCAGTAGCGCATTCTGTCACTCCAAATTTGCAAGATCTTGTTGATGGTTTCGGGCTGTAGCTCGCGGATTTCTTGGTTAATATTCGCCTTAAGGGCTTGAATCGTTTTCGAACTGTTGGTATAACATCGGTCCTTTACGGTTCCCCACAAAAAAAAAGTCCAAAGGGCTCAAATCGCAGCTCCGAAGCGGCCAATTGACATCCAAGCCAAGATCGCTGATAACACGATTAAGGAATTTGAGCGGAAAAGATCGATTGTGGCATGGGCTGTCTAGCATGGCGCGCCATCCTGCATGAACCACAGGTCATCCAAATCCATGTCTTCAATTTCAGTAAAGAAAGTCGGTTGACATGACTCTGTAACGCCCATCGTTGCCCGAAGCGTCGTTCTCAGCCTCATTTTCGAAGTCTCACACTCTCAGCTACAGCAGTCGCATTCTTGTCTGTGCGCAGTGTACGATGACAGAGACCATGAGTGTTGTCCATTAGCATACCAGTCTCACGAACTTTTGCACAAACTTGCGTACAGCAGGCCCGCTTGGGTGCGTCATTTCGGCCAAAACTTCTTTTCAAAAAACACACAGCACTTTGAAAACTTTAGGACCAAGCTTTCAATATTTCCCAACGTTGTTCAAGTATCAAGTGACTCATTTCGTTCCGCAGAGGTATGATACATACTTTGCGTCAAGATTTCGAGCGGAAAACAGCTGTCAGTGTCAAAATAACCTGTGATTTAAGAAGAACTCACTAGATGGCTCACCTTTACATGTTGTTCGTTCAAATTAATTGACATATATTCTAATCTCCACCTATTTTAGGAAATATTTGACCAGAGAAGTGCGTCTATATATTAGTTTGTCTATAGTATACATATTTCTCATTCCAAACAGTGCAGTAGGGAAGCACAACTTTCAACACATTTATTTTTATCTATCTGGCTCAGAGTCCAGTCAAACTTCCTCATTAGTCCAAAAAACTTATTGTGAATAGCAGTGTCCCCCCCAAATCTCTATAACAATTGTCCAGCATCACTTCCTGTCCATCCTCTTGAATTTCATTAAATCAAACTGATTGTTCCTTCTACCTACATACTCGTCCATAGGAGCCCAAACAAATATGACCAAGCATGTGTATATCTGATTATATGTGGGTCGAAAAAAAATATCATTCCATCCTCGTGATTCAGAGAACAAGCGATTGTCATTGAAATTGAGTATTTATGGTTAAGTATGATATGACATGACCATGAAGAATATCCTGCGAATGCTAAGAAATGATGATATTCATCTATGATGCTCATGTCCTTTTACGGATAATTTGGTTCCCTTAATTTGGACATGTGCGAGGATAAGCAAACACGACTACAGGAAGACATTATGCAAGAACAAATCAGGAGAGAAAATTTGGTACTGTGCAATAGGGTGTGAGTTAAATAACCAAATAAAGGAAAATCATACCTACACACGTATAACAATACGCCCTCAGTCAATTGTGACCTTATTGTGTGGCGAGTGATACCATTTGGCATGCCATAGTAGCGCTCTTATTATAAAAAAAAATCATATCATGAATTTGATAAGGATAAATTCAATAAGAGAAATATACATATGTATAAAATAATTGCATTCACATGAGGTGGATGAGACAGAATTACTAACCACTTCAGAATGCCCGTGTCAAAGGTCCTTCTAGCTGGAGTGCGCTTCGTCAGCATGTTCGTGCTGCCGCCGCCGGCCGCCCCTTTGAAACAATAAATCCAATTACAGACCACACACATCGTAATTTCCTGAACATTTAAAACAAAAAAACAAAAAAAAAGAATCCGATTAATTGGAAAATTCGATCAGAATTTTAAACACTCGTGCATTTCATACATCACGCGCCAGTACAAAAGGATAACACACACATCAATTCCACGAACAAATCCATAAAAAGTACATCAGACCCCAGACCATCCCCAGAACATTAGTAAAAATAAGCCACGTAACCATCTGCGATTATAAATTCTACATTGGATTGTTCCAGCAAAATGCTACATTAATTGTGCAATTAATAAGGGCAACAACAATGACGAGACAGAGACAGGACAATTCGAATTAATGAAAGTTTTTAATTAATTTTAATATTTTGTTGCTCCAAGCAAGTTTTGGATTCGTGAAAATTTTCGATTTCGGGATTTTGATAAATTCTGATGGCGAAGTCGAAAAAAGTGGGTCAGAAAATTCTGTCTGTCAGCGGGGCTACAGCCTAAACGTGTAAACGGATTTTGATCAAATTTCATATCTAGGGTCTGAGGGGTAATCCCTAGAGGTGGAATTGAAATTCTTTCTTCTAGCCCTAATATTAACGGTACTTTATTTAAGGCCAATTTAACAAAAAGCAGATATGCTGGAAAAGGGTTCCTATGATTTTCTTTTTTAAATTTCTTATTTCGGCTAGTTTGGCAAAGTGCTAAAAGATGGCGTACCAAATTTTTGGCCAAAAGCGTTAATAACGGTACCAAATTTGTAAAAAACCGATTTTTTGAAAAACGGCTTTACCGATTTTGTTTAAGCTTTATGCCGAATCGAGTTTAGATACGTGCTAAAAAATGGTTTACAAAATGTTTGCCAAAATTTGTTATAAGGGCAATTAAGGCCAATTTGGCTAAAAGCCGGTTTGTTATAAAACGGGTAAACCGATTTCATTCAAATTTTTAGTGTGTATAGAACTGGGCTAATGCTAAAAGATGGCGTTCCAAATTTTTGCCTAAATGTGATAATAATGGTACTTTTTTTAGGGTCAAGAGGTTTTAGCCAAATTGCTCGAAAACGGCTCTAAATATTTTGTTTAAATTTCATATTTGAGCTAGTCTAAGCAAATGCCATAAAATGGCGTACCACGTTTTTTTTGGCTAAAGAAGCGTATAACGGTACTTTACTTCAGTAGAAATATGGCAATTTCTCGGTTAATTTTCAATGGATTTTGGTCAAAGCAAAATTTAATGAATACAAAAATATGGCATTTAATTTTATGAACTAACAACTCAAAGGTGCAAGTATGTACGACCCAGTCGTGCGCTTTATTTTTGTTTTTAAATATTTTAGTTTGAGACTGGAAAAAAAAAACGAAAAATAAGAATACTCCTGGTGTCTATAAACAATGTGCAATAGTGCATTATCCCTCATTATTCAAATTAGGTCAGGTGATAAAGGATAATGGACACAAATTTGTGCCAGGCTCTTGCCTGTGACGAAGACGAAGAACATAGGTCAAACGTAACGATATCGTAAAGGAAACTTGTTATAGCACAAGACACACAGAACAGCATCCAAAAAGGATGAAATCCTTCAACGTCTTCCGTTTCATTAGGGATTCTTTTTTTCTTTCTTTTCTTTTTAATCCCCGCACCTAGTTTTAAGTGTACATGTTTGTCGCAGATGCTATTCATTGCCCCTGTCGAAAAAAAAACAAGTAAAAAAACATAATGTTTACCGTCTTCCTTCTTTTCGGGCTCTTCGACATCGTTATCCTTTAATTTCGTTTACCTCCCTGAGATATGAGGCATCCTTAAGCCACACATATACGAGTACTCCGAGAGAGCAGGAGAGAGGTGAAAAAAAAAAAAAAACGGCCGAAAAACTGAAAAGAGGTCGTTCTGGTGGTAGTTGCGTTGAATAAATTCTCCGACGACAGGTGAAAGCTGCAAATTTTCCTTTAGCTCTTTTCCACTGGAGCGTTGAGGATATAAAAGGTAACGATTCAGTTTGTAACGCCAGCAAATCGAGTGGTGAAATTATCCTTTTGCGGGAGAAGATTAACTGAACGATGTGATGTCCGGAGAGGAGATGGATTAAATGATTACGATCGTTTGAGTGAATTTCTTTTCTTCTCGACGACAACACTTGGTTGGTTGGTTGGTAACGTAGGTCCCTTGAGTTTGTCTTTTTTTTCCCCCTTTTCTAAGCTTTATCCTTGTGAGTCTCTGGGATTTTAGTTCCGGTTATAGGTCCCGTACTTTAGATTTGTTTCCTTTTGGTCTTTGTTTTTCTTTTTCAATGCCTTCATGATGAAGTATAATCCCTTTTGTGCTTTGATGCAATCTACCCAAAAGTCAATGGTCATGATATGTTGGGAGCAAACGTTTGCTTTCTTTACGTGATAATTGCTTTATGTTTGAGGGACGAATATATAACTTATGATTGGATGAATGTGTTATTGCGGGGATGGCACCCAACAACAAATACAATAGAGTTCTTCTTAATTATCAACAAAACTGCACCTCTATTTTAAAATATTAGGATAAAATGAAAACAGTCCAAATGGCAAGGGCCATTAGGCGGTAGGAAATTTAATCTATTCCAACCGTAAACCACATGACCAACATAGCTGATTCGGACATCCCTCCTAATAACAGCCTTACCACAGCGAGGCAAAATCTAGAGTTCCAAACGCATACATTTTGTTTTTATGTATATCCTGTCAGGTAGGGTATGTTAGGTTTGATGAATAGGTTATGACAAAGAGAGGTATTGAAGAAGATCCGGTAGACTTTTTTTATGTCTCATTTAAGGAACAGCAATACTAACCGAGTCAACTAAGCCAGTCCATCTGTCGTCAGCTTATGAACCTTTTTGAGGTAGGTCTTTGAGTTCTTCGCAAAATCGTACGGTCAAAGGGTAAACATTCTTACAATTTACTTATACTTACTCACCTTATGAAAGCGTTCCAGACCATTGACTCTTGGCCTTCCATCCTCTGCGGTCATTCTGCTACATGAATTGAATTTGCGGCTGTATCTTCTCCTCCATTCGCCCTCCTCACGTAAGACACCTAATATCCGCTTAAAAGTACCCAATATTTGTTCAGCTTTCTTACTTGTCGTCCAGTACTTGGCTCCAGCGTTCTATCGAGCTCTAATTTGATCCTTCGAGCTAGGAGCTTTGAACCGGTTTGCTTGGGTTATTCTTCGTTGGATCTCTACAAAGGTGTCGTTTGTGGGATTTATGTTTGTTACAAGGTAGGTCAACTCCTTACCTATCTCTTCATTGACAGGAAGTAGGTTGTCTGTTTGCCCTATCACACTCTCTATTTGCTGCCTGTTAAGGAACTGCTGGAATCAACAATTCGCTTTTTTTTGCGCTTTAGAAGGTGGTAATCTTTCACAGACGAAACAGAGCCCGTACTCAGTAACAACCCACCTTGCCTTCTATCCCTGATCCTCGCGCATTTGCCGTCAAGAATTTCATCGCGAGAGGGGACTGCAGCCTTATCTACTCGGTTCGTTCGTATTGGTAGATATCTGCGCTGCGTTCCGTTGTCTTTCATGTCTTTGTTGCTCCTTCATGATTGTAGCCACTTACTCCTTCCCAAGTTTCTTGTGTGCTGAGCATCAGTCCGATGATCAGTCCCTGGGGTTAAGTTCACACCCAATCTGTTCGCCAACAGGTTACGGCCTTCACGATATCACGGACAGTGGAACATTATGTGCTCTGCGTTTTCCACTGATCTGTGCACTTTTTTGTGCCCAAATCTATGGAGGTATCCTCTGAAACACCCATCACCAGTAAGCATCTGCGTAAGGTAGAAGGTCAGCTCTCCATGTTTCCTATTAATGCAAAGGCCATCTACCTTTGTCGGGGAAGTTCCATCTCTCTTGCCATTCTTCCAGGTTTGTTCTTCTTGGTAATTCATCATCACTTTGGCTCGTTGCTGTTGGTATCGTTGATCTGTTGGCACGATATTCTCGTGCGGCTTCCTTAACGAGGAGGTCTATAGGCACCATTCCAGCCACTACACACGCCGCGTCGTATGAGGTTGTTCGGAATATATACCTACTCTAAATGCATTAGTTCTATATACTGCTTCTATATTTATTCTGTATGATTTGGTGCTCATTGCCTCGGTCCATATTTGGGAGCCATAGAGCATCATCGATATCGCTGCTCTTGCTAAGAGTAGTCCTTTCCTTTGATTAGGTCCGCCAATATTTGGAAAGATCCTTGCCAGTTGTAGATGTTACTTAAAAGTTAACCTTGCGTCTATAGGAACACCAAGGTACTTCAGTTCTGGTTTAGACACTTACGTGATCGCTACCGGTCACTCATACAGTAACCATAACCCGTCTGCTACTGATTCTTCTGGCAGCCGTAAGTTCATGCTTACTAGCCCGTTCTGTACCATCACGATGGCTTCATTGCAGTAATGTTCCTCCTCTTCAGGAAGTTTTTTCACTAAAACGATCGCTATATTGTCAGCCTAGCCAATTATTTTCGGAAGTTTGAGGAAGCCGTCGTACATAAGATTCCACAATAGTTTACCTAGTACGGAGCCCTGACGGACGCCTTCTGTGACGTTATACTGCCTTATCCCGGCCTCGGTGTCGTAGTGCAGTATTCTATTTGTAGAATAGTTCATCATTATCTACTGCGGGAAGTCCAGCACTCTCTGGGCGTTAAGTGATCGAAGAATGTTGCTCCAATTTGCGGTCCTCCACCATCTTCCTGCTATAACTTTCGTCGATAGCTTCAATCGTCGACAACAATCACCTGTACTTCGGTGAGTAGGTTGCATTCTACTACAAAGAGCGTTCGTTCCTTAATTGAAGCTCTTTTTCGCTCCGAGCTTCCCTGATATCCCTCTGCTGCGAAACTGCGTGATTCCTTTTCTTTTTACGCAGGATTCTCTTCTCTTCCATTCGTCTGGTCTGGTACTCCTTACTCGCTTCCTTACTCGCTGCTCTTGCCTTACACTGCAGCACTTTCTTTCAATTTCATCTTCTGTCACCCTCTTCCGCTGAACGCTCCATTTTCGTGATGGTTGGTAACCAATAGTGGTCCCGGCTACCTCTTTGATGATGCTTCGGTATTCGGTCCACTGGTTATTAGCATTACCACTAATGCAGAGAGTTTCTCGGTCAGGTGCCCTTTTATAGGCTGTGGCTCCTTCTGACGTGCTACCGCGTCCAAGGTATGTACCTCGCCGCCAAATGCCTCTAAGGAGGGTTTGGTTTCAGCAGGATGGTGCGACTGCGCACACTTCACGTGCCACGTAGGTCATTTACCAGTAGGTTGATCTCATCCCAAGGTGGCATCCCACATATCTTTGTACGTGGCAAACATTGTGTCAAACTTGAAACTCTACGGGGATAGGGTATACCACCATCCAGTCCAAATGGACTGCAATTCTTCTCTATGCTTAATTTTAGTTTTTATTTTTCGTATGCAATAGACTGTTATAGAGAAATACAATTAACAAAATCATAACCACAACACTGTAGTTGCAAATTAAATTCAATCGGCCATTTGAATCAATCAAATTTAGTAATAACCACATTACGTTTATCATTCGCCGCCGCCGCCGCGCCGATGCATCCTGTCTGCCGGAAAAAAAACTCGCCCAAGCTGGTGTCAGCGACGGCGGCGATAGCAAATTATCGACAACCTGACCAATTGGTAAATTAAATTTCGCCCCCGATATCGCACAGAGCTCTTTTTTTTTTTTTCATCGTTCAACTGTTTCTGCAAATTGCAATTAGCAATTCGTGTATTGCGAAGAGAGCTTTTGGAATTCTTGATTGGATTTCCAATTCCAATAGAGGAAAATTTGGAGAACGAAATTCCGAAAATGCCGAAAATGATTTGGTCTGCCTTTGATATACATATGTACAGATGAGTGTGTGCATTCGGTAAAAAAGGAATGATTAAAGCACCCTTGGCATTCGAGTGTGATGTGCTCTTTCGTTTGTGCGTACATGACAAATGATGGCAATTTGCATTTCGGGCTCTCGAAAAGCACACCAGAGGAAACATTCCTTCAATTCAAGTTGTTATATTGTAATATTCTCGCAGATACCGAGTATCTTCTCGTCTCTAATAGACAATTTCCGCAGAAGCAGAAAAAATGGAACTTGAGATATGCCAAGGCAGAGAGAAAATTCCTCTGTCGGACGGAAGAATGTCTTGAAGATTGCGTCGTTTTTTTGTGTATGAGAAACGCATGATGGCAGTTTGTCATAATTTTTTTTTTTTTCTTACAAGTAGACAGACAGACAGTAGTACCTACTGCGGTTGTTTTGTGATATATTCCACGTAGCTGGGTAGGTACATGATAAAAAGATACTCAGTAAGATTCATTTAAATCATTAGTGCCATTGTATTCTAAGGAATAATTGACACCAATTAAATGGGAATGAGTAGTGATGGATTCTCTTTTTAACGTGATTAGTAGTGGCTGTACGTCCATGTCCAAACTGCGCCTTGCAATCCAAAGCAACTATTGTGGGTGGTAGTGTATTCTGTTATTGAATGAGAGGTTTCTAGTCGCCTTATGCTCCTTTCTGGATATCTCTGGCCTTCGACAACACGACATTTGATTCCACTCAATCTGCTGCGGATGCTAAAGGTATTGACTCGCAGGCTATCAGATGGATACGTTCTTCAGAATTATCACTACCAAACTTCTATTCTATCTCCATTGCTGTGGTCCATTTTGATGGACAAACTTCTAAACGACCTCAACAATTGTGGGTTTCCATCACAATACTACGCTGACGACGTAGTCATAATTATAAAGGGCAAAGAAGAAATCCGCATTAAAGATAGCAACTGGTGTCAATCAGAAGGGCTTACGGTCAATCCAACCAAGACCGTCATCATACCCTTCACCAGAAGAAGAAATTTAAACCTCCCAACCTTAACACTAAAAGGTGTTCAAAGCAATTTGATCATAAACTGAGCTTGAAGCCGCACGTAGTCAGTACCACTGAGAAGGTGACTAGAGCCTTCTGGGCCTGCTCTAGGCTTTTCGGCAAAAGATGGGGATTAAAACCAAAAAAGATCCACTGGACTTACCTCACAATTATCACCTATGCTTCGCTAGTATGGTGGGAAAAGGCCAACTAAATGGTCACGTGGTCTGCCCTCATAAGAATACGTATTACGGGTGCAATGCGCTCCTGCCCGACAGCTGTGTTGAAGGTTCTCTTAGACCTCCCTCCCCTCCACATAAATATTATGAAGACTGCAGCTGCTAGTGCATTAGAGCTTCAACTGCTATGCAATAATTCCTCTGCTATCCTATCCAGCAGTGTGCTTCTCGGACTTCATGCCCAAGAGACTCCATCTCCATCACCCTTTTGAGGCCGTTATCCCAATCCGGAGTTTCTGGGATAATCAGCCTACTCCCCAAACTTCCTCTTCAATAGATTGGTGTACTGACGGATCTAAAATGTCAAGTGGGTCTGGAGCTGGAATCTCTTCCTCTAGGACAAACAACCACTTTCTTTCAGGCAGAGGTCCACGCTATCGAACTCTGTGCCAGAGAATGCATTAGAAGAAACCTCCGAAGATCTTATATCAACATTCTTTCAGACAGCCAAGCAGCACTTAAGGCTCTCAACTCCTACAACTTTGAGTCTAAGCTGTCTCCAATCCATCTTGCAGGTTGCTGCACACAATAATATCACACTAACTTGGGTCCCTGCACAATGGGGTATCCCTGGCTACGAAGGCGCCGATGAGCTTGCCAGACAAGGTGCTCAGGCTCCTTTCATTGGTCCTGAATCTTTTTATGGCCCACAAACTAGTCAAATCTGAATGGAGCTCAGCAGATGGGAACTTGAAGACATTCGTCCTGCCATAGCTCGGCTGAGACTTAAGTACTTTAACAAAGGCTTCACACCTCCCTCTGATGTATCCTCAGCTTCAGCTATAGATGTCCTTAGATTTATACATGAACTAGACTTCAGCTGAAAAATAAAACTTCTTCCTGGGTCGTAGTGCTTCATAGGCCTATCGCCTTCTCTTATCCCTCAATATCCCCACTTTTTCATATATTTCAGTTATTTTGAAGATATTTTAAGAATCACTGTAAGCAATGGGGGGAAGAAAGGCGGATTGTACCATTTCCATATGTTTGTATACAAAATTTGAATATCGATCTTCTATAGATACAATGATTTGAACTTTATTGCACTGCAACCAATAACATCTGTTGTGCAATACACGACACAATATCACTGCAGTCTATGGAACTTGAATGTCAAATTGTCAATACAATCTAGAAATGCGACAGGTCGTTTAACGAGAGATAAACAAATGTTTTTTGCAGGACTTGAGATGCTAAAAGACTATAAATATCTTGGAGTCAGCTTAACGTATCTACTGACATTTAAAAAGCATTTGAAGGAGAAACTTAAAGAATCTGAAAGAGCAATAAATTGCTATTGGAAGTAATATATACTTTTTGCAAAAGGAACACTGCATGGCGGACAAGGATATAAAACGTTCGAAGCGTTAGTGAAGTCTATTATGTGCTCCGTCGCTCAAGTATGGAGAATTTGAGGGATTCAAAAAAGTGTTTCGAAGAATTCTCAGACTGTATGATTTGCCTCGAAAATAAATTTGACTTCGTTATGGAACCTATCTAAGTTTGACACATAGTTTGTAACATAGGGAAATATTGAAAATTATCCCAATTAATACGTATGTTTGTCTGTCACCAGTTTTATACCTTAAATTTTGAGCTAGATCGAAAGAAATTTGTTTACATACTTAAAGGACTCCCGACCCTTGTAGAGTCCCTGCCTGAGACATCGTTGCCTTCCATCCTATGCGGTCCCGAGCACGCTGCTTCCAGTTGTGAAGACCAAGTTTTCTGGCATGCTTGGTCTTTGTACCGAAGGTTCGGTCTTCTTCGCCGTCTCGAACCTGGGGGCTGGGATTCGAAGATCCTCTTGGCTGGAGCATTGTTGTCTATTCGCTCGATGTTGCCAAGCCAATGTAGTTTGCGTATCTTGGCTTTTTGGACTACATCTACATTCTGGTACAGCTCATAGACTTCGCGGTTGTATCTTCTCCTCCATTCGCCCTCCTCGCATAGGGGACCTAATATTCGACGGAGTATTTTTTGCTCAAAGGTGCCCAATATTTGCTCAGCTTTCTTACTTATCGTCCAGCACTCGGCTCCATACAGCAGGACTGATAAGATGAGCGTTCTAAAGAGCATTAATTTGGTCCGTCGAGTTAGGAGTTTTGAACCCAGTTGGACAGATAGATTTTTGTTTGTTGATAACATATACTTCGTCTTGTCCTCGTTCACTTTAAGACCAACTCGTTTCGCCTGCTCATCAATAGCCGTAAATGCCTCTACGACGGCTTGCCGGGATCTTCCGATGATGTCAATATCGTCTGCTTATCACAGGAGTTGGACGGATTTGTGAAAGATAGTGCCTTCCGTGTTGACATCTGTCCTGTGCACTATCTGCTCCAACACGATATTGAAGAAAACCATTGACAGCGCACCTCCTTGCCTGAATCCGGTGCACGTTTGGAAGAGCTCCGAAGAGTTGTTTCCAAGTTGCACAGAGCATCGCGTGTTTTCCAGCGGTATCCCGAATTGGGCGATCGCCTGGTAGAGCTCAATATGATGAATGCTGTCAAAGGCGGCTTTAAAGTCGATGAAAGGTGGTGGGTTTCGACTTGAAATTCATTGGTCTTTTCCAGGATTTGTCTGAGTGTGAAAATTTGGTCTATTGTCGATCTGCCAGGCCAGAAGCCGATTAGTGTGTTACAGAAAGGTTTTAGACGTTCACACAATACGTTGGATAGGATCTTATATGCGACATTTAACAGGGTTATGCTTCGGTAGTTCTTACAAGGCATAGGATCGCCTTTTTTTGAAGGCGTTAGTTCTTCAATCGACTGGAGGTGGGTTCACGTCTTGTCCTATCACTCTCTCTATTTGCTGCTCTGCGCAACCTGCATTTCATAGTCCCATTTGGCCATAGTCAGTCACCATTAAGTGTCAAATACCAAGTTTGAAGCTCAGCTCAGGTTTTCTGAATTGGGCGGGGAGATCTTTTCACAGCATTCAATGATGATAGGAAAACTTCTGGTGAAAAAGTCTCCGTACCCAGGCCAGTTGGGGAGCGCCTCTGATGATGGAAGTCGTATGATCCGCGTTGATGGTGTTTGATCTTTCGAACCTCTTGTTCCAATCCGTAAGGGTCCATATCGTACACAGACGATTGGTCACATTCGATGACCTGGTAGCAGAGAGATGGATTGGTGGTGTTGGAGCAGTAGGGTGTAACTGTGCACCCCAAGAAGACGAAGGAGGATGAGTATAGTGTTGCCTTCGCTTCTACGTTTCGAGTTTGAAGCCAGCTGCTTGAATTTCCGATGATTTTATTGCGTTCGCGAGACTTCGATATCCCTGAGAGCTGGGAAACTCCGTGGTCCTTTTCTTTTGACACAGGATCCATTCCTTCTGTCTTCCCTCCTCCTCGCTCGCTGCAGCACTTTCTTGTGTGCATCTTCTGTCACCCTCTTCCACTGAACACACTCATCATCAAGGAGTCCTCTTTGGTGGGGGTTGGTAGACAACTGTGGTCACGGCAAGCAACAACAATGTTATCGTCCAAATAGTCTATGAACCCTTAAAACTCGTATACCTGTAGATTTTCGTATATTATCCTGAACAATGAGTCGGGACTTTCCGAGCAAAGGTATCTGCAACCATAAAATGCCACTCCCTGCTACCATGAGTGTTCCTTGTTTCAGAAAATAACCTACTTTCGTTTGGACAACTAAATTCAGATCCAACAGGAGGCTGGTCTTTGCTAAGAGATAAAAGTGAGCATGCAACAGCAATTATTCATTAATCATTGGAATTAACTTCGAGAATAAGTGACTAATAGTCGCATGAATTCCTACAGCAAGGAGGAGGTAATTTTCCTCCCCCACTTCAACGTGCACACAACCAAAAGTTCAAAAGTTCACTGATGGATTTCACCTGACGACCGACACGATAGAAAGCGAAATCCATACCCATTTTAGATGTACTTAAAAATACATTGAAATTCTTTTCTTTTACTTTGTACAGTACGATCAGGATTCCATTTTCCTGGTACTGGGAATGCAGTGAAGGAATCACACGAAAAAATATTCAATTTTTCTCCTTGAACGATTAAAGGATATTTTTCTTATGACAAAAAAAAAAAAAAGAAAAGGGAGGGAATCCCTATTCATCGAATTCAGCGCTTACCCACCACCGCATATCGATTTGCGAAACTCACATCAAATATAATATTCCTTTTCACCCGAATCGATCCTTCTTCCTGCCATATGCAACTGACGTATGTATATTATAGTTTCGGTGGGTGGTCCTTGCCACCCTCCTTAATGTATGCATAGAGTTGATTCCAATGCAAAAGCAATCAACATTCAACACAGCTCTTGGCATTCTTATGATTACGTGAGGACGGAGTAACCAAATCCTTGAGTACGAGTACGTCTCGACCAGATGGATATGTGCAAGACGAAGGCAGTACACCGCCGCCGTATAAGTTTTACACCATATCCAATAGGGTAGATTTACTTTGAAAGAAAGTTTGTAACGTAAGGAAATATTAGGATAGGCTCTATAAAGTGGTAAAGGGGATGGAATCTTGTCAGTTCAGTTGTCCGGGTTTTCCTTTTTTGATTTTTAGATTTTACACGCGGAGAGTAAGCTTCTTGGCACGCCCAATTTCTTCAATCTCAAATTCACTTAGTTCACAAGTCTCCAATGCAATTTTTAGAGAAGTTGTCATTTCAAAAAATAACAATTCAGTCATTGAATGAAAGGTCTGGTGCTCAAGCCCCGACCATATCCATTCAATTTAAACAAATTTCCAACTAAATAGCTAATTTGCTTAGAAAGTAAAATAAATAAATAAATATTAGGCCGTAAGCAGCCCATAGAGGGCCAAGACCTACCATGGTATACATTTCTGCATGTAAAGAAGGGACCTACAGTTTTATGCCGTATCCGAAGGGCAGAGGGGTTTTGAGAAGCTTTTTCATGACAATTATACTCTTGAATGTTTGTCAGGCACTCGGAAGAGGTGGGGCCGTGAAAAAAAACTGTTGATGGTATTTTTCTGGATTCGAACTTGGAACCCCTTGCGCAGTAGTCCAACGCACTAACCACTGAGCCACGCCACCCTCGCTTAGAAAGTACTTATTGTATTCCACCAAGAGCGCGCAAAAGAACTGTGAATTACGAACGAATGCAAAAATCACACACAACTCCCTCCCAGTATAATTAGATACCACCCATAAAGTATTGAAAGTACTAATATAACCTGGTTGATTGGTTGAAACCGGCCCTCGGTGAGAATGCACTTAGACCAGGAGTTGGTTCATTGTGCTGTTGATGTGTAAAGGTGGGTGGGTCACCCTCTTACTCAGGGAACCATTTACTCCTTAGTATGAAGACCGTACAGGCTTTGTTGAACAGGTATTCATCTAATGTGGCCTTTCTAATGTTGGCAAGTGCGGGGCACGTGCATAGGAGGTGAGTGATAGTCTCCTCTTCATCTTCATCTCTACAACTTCTACAGAAGTCATTATAGGGGATGTCCAGTCTTTGGGCATGCCTTCCTATAGCACAGTCTCCGGTGAGGGTGTTTAAGATTTTGGAGAAGGTTCCTCTCTTATGTTTCAGAAGTCCGATGGACCTGGTTTCATTTAGCGTGCTCCAGAGCAGCCTTGCAGTGTTGCAGTGGCCGAGCTGTTGCCACCGATGGTTGGCTTCTGTCACCGCATCGGCATGGTTTAGACCTGAGGAGCCTCGTCGGGCCAGTTCGTCAGCTTCGCAATTCCCTGGTATATTACAGTGACCCGGTTGTACTGTCCAACTATCTGGTTCAGAGGTACGCGGCAGTCCTTCACTGCCTTGGATCTCGTTGTGCTGGATCCGAGGGATTTGATGGCCGCTTGACTGTCGATGTATATGACAATATCCGATACTTAAACTGCATTAACCGCCAGCCAGTCAGCTGCCTGACGAATGGCAGTGACTTCGGATTGGAAAAGGAAGAAGGAGAGGTGGCTGAAGGAGACGTGGTTGTCCAGATCTTTTGAAAAGATACCAGCACCGACTCCTTCTTCGGTTTTGGAGCCGTCTGTGAAGATTGTCAGCGATTCATTGTGAAGGACATCGCGTTGTGTCCATTCTGTTCTGTCGGGTATTAAGCATTTGTAGCCCATGTTGAAGTTGTGTTTAGTGGGCAAGTGGTCCGTGACCTTTGGAAGATGGCGGTGCATCACAGCTCTGTTTGGAGCTCTGTTTCAACTCTTTCCAATCAACAGTTCACCCTATTTCACTTTAACCTAATATGTTTTACCCCTATCGGGCTATCACTACTCGGGAGTAGCCCCGGGGTATCTTTTACTCTCATCGCAGATTGGATAAATAATGCGGAGTAAAATTCCTCTTCAGACAGTGGGTACACACATGCTTGCGGACCTTTGTGACGCTTTAGCCTTCTTTTGGGAATTAAATGTTATATAATAACATTGCTATTGCCGAAATAATTTTAAGATGGCGCTTGGTCTGTTGGTAAATGTCATTATGAACCGACTTTCATTGTAGTGATATTGCTGCTATTTTGACATTTCACAAAAGAAATTAGTATTTGGTTATAGTCTTACCCCGAAGTTCAACCGCTTTAGCACTGGGTGAAAATGTTACCCCGTTTCTTACTCCAACTTCATCTCGCTCTTCTATGAGCTTTTCAATTTTACCCCGGGGTAATTGCACCAGTGTATGGTGGCCCAACCAGTTGACCTTCACCATGTTACCAAACCCAAAAACCCACTTTAAACTATTTTAATTGGTTTTCCAACAAATTTTAAGCTAACTTTTCCATTCAGAGAAATCCTAAATTGTGTCCTTTCTTGGTAACACCACGCAAAAGAACCAAATTTAGCTTACAGCAGCTAAAAATAGGGTGCTCTACCGTGTATTCTAGGAATTTTAAACTTTCCATATGTTGTTTTTATTTGTATACACAAGTACCTATATATATTTTTTTGTAGATTTTTTCGTGTGTGTTCACTGCGTGCCATTGAAATATCGTATGTCAATATACTAAGAGTTTGGGTTGGCCCGCTCTAAGTGTTTCTGCCACCAATAGTTGCTGCTGGTGCTGGTGCTGGTGTCTGGCGTATGGATATGGAAATGTTTCTCTCTCGGAATACTTCCATCAGGAAACAATAAAAATACAATTTGTATATACCTCTGAGGAAAAGGTTTTATGTCCTTTCGAGCATTTGCTTTTGCAGTTTGATTTCTAGCAACATAGAAGTATCCGCCATCACCTTGGCGCGGCGTATTGGTAGACATGTGTAGTACTTGTACTTGTACTTTGGGGAGTAAAATTCTCCCCGTGTAGATTTACTATAATTATTTCATCGTTATGGTGATGAGGTTGAACGTTTGCCAGAAAGCATGATACGTATGTATTTTCTGCTCATTAGCGGTAACGGTGGTTGCAAGATATTGCCTTGAATGGTTACATAAATTCTTCAAATATGGATTTGATGTGCTGACTTTGAATGTAGAACACAGCTTCATTCGGAGAAACATTTTCCGTAACCTTTATTAGAGGTCTAAGTAGAGTAATGGATGTGAATAGTTGTGGGTTGTGTAAAATGGAAAATTATTGGAAAATGAGTACGCAAATAGAAAATCCAGAGAGAGATCAGCGGGAACTCTTAAAATAGTTGAAGTGCCTACCTATTTATTTTGTATGATGTGGATGTTATGGCAGTCTCTACAGTTTTTAACAGATGCACGTACATTTTTGCAGAAGGGCCCTAGAGTTTTATGAGGTTTTTGAGAAGCCTTCTCATAATTTTATTGAATGTCAAAGGTTCGCAAGAAGAGGGACCATGAAAAACGTGGATGACCTAGCCATAGTCACATAGGTACTCAAAAATATGTATTTGAAAATATTCTAGAGTCTGAAGGAATGTTCGACATATCAGTTTCAATCATGTGTAAAGTATTGTAGGTACACTATACCTGTACAGTACTGTATGCAACGGATGGACAGATTTGGTGTTGTATACGACCAAGCAACAGCGGACTTGATCCAACCATTTGTTCCTAAGCTTACCAAGAGCTTGCTTACCTGACAGCATTGCAACCACGGTACGTCTTGGAAGTCGATTTGAGGGCTTTTGCACTACGTGACCAAACCATCGTCCAAAGGCCGCCCTGTTTGAAGAAGCAGCTGTTCATTATTGAGAACCTCACGTACCTACTCTACTTAGGTTAGGTTAGGTATACGGATGCCTTGTGACCAGAAGGTCACCGCTCACTTAGACCCACAATTCGGGTCCATTGTGTTCGCTATTAGAACCACCCAGATAGTAATATAAATCTCAGAAGCTCAACATTGCCTAAGTCCTTCAGATCCAAGAAGAAATGACTGCCAAGAGTTCTCTTTCTTCTCACAGAGAGGGCCAATAGATTCGATTTCTTCTTCGTCTCTGGAGCTTCTAGAATAGTCATTATGCGGCACACCGAATCTCTCTGCGTGAAGGCCAATGAAACAATGGCCGGTAATTACGCCAGAAACGACCCGTGCGTTATGACGACTGAGCTTAACCAAAGTTGATGATCTCTTCTTACTAAAGGCCGCCCATAGAGCTCTAGCCGTTACGCATGTATCCAGATGAACCCAGCGTCGATGGCTTTAAGGAACTGACTGGGGCTGCTACAAAGGGATATGTGCAGCGTCGACCCTTTTCTAGCAAGCTCATCCGCCTTTTCGTTCCCTTTGATTTCCATATGTCCTGGTACCCAACTGAGGGTCACCGTATTGGCTTTGGATATGTGATTTGCAGGTTCTCAACAGCCTCGACCGAGTTATAGCAGAGTCCAGAGCCTTAAAGGCTGCCTGGCTGTCTCTATAGACAGTTGTCGTTTTTCCAACAGTGACTTCGGCTTGAAAGACGCTGCAGTCGTGCTTTATTCTTAGGGCTTCACAATAAACTCCGGCTCCTGTACCACTGTCCGTCCTAGAACCGTGTCGGTATAGAATGCCAACTCCTTTTTCTTTTTAGTCCTTCAGTTCTTCCAGTAACTTCTGTCAGGAATCCTTGCATTGAATCTCCTTTCGAATGTTAGCATCGGGTTCATGTGATCTGTCTCCGTCAATCCATTGGTAGCCTCCAATCGGGGCAGAATGGACGCGTGGCCGTAAGAGTTTGATGAACACAATCGGCTTATAGCAGTTTTGGCTGCCAGACTTCAACAATAAATGTCAAGCGGAATGCTAAGCATAGTTTCCATTGTCGGTGTTGTTCCCAATGATCCCATGATTCCGATGCATGCCGCCCTCTGGATTTTGGTGAGGTTTGAAAGCTGATATTGCTTCTCAAGTACCGTCCACCATACTAGTGAACTCAATACCTCATTTTGACAGTATGTATCTGTAACCTTATTCCTTCAGTTAATACCCAGACTTCATGTGTGTTCTTCCTTATAACAGATTCACTGAGGTAGGTCTGTTAAAGTTGATCGAGCTTAACCCATTCTAGAGGATAACTCGACATTCTTCTTTCAGTCACTAGTGAATAGATCCCGTCGTACTTAAGCTTCATCACCACCTTCGGTGGGACTCCAGTAACATGCCTACTTATGCTCTGTATCCCCTTGTGCGTCCTAGAGCCTCTACAGTGCCTACGCGCCATCGCGTGCGATTTCTCGAAATGTGCCTCATCTTTCGCCAACTCTTTCCCAGTTGTCGTGCTTCCTTCTCCACTGTTCTGCGCCACGTTGGTACTCCTAGGACCGCCGCGTATCCCGCCATCCTGGGTAAGCAGATTCCATTGCATCGCTTCATTAGCTATGGATCTATCACCACTTTCGTCGTCGTATGGTTGTGCCTATAGGTTCATGGCTTGTTCTTTGATAAAGCTGACAGGGTTTGACCAGAATATCCTTAAGATGTAGCGCAGGCACCTATTTTACTTTCCCTATTCGACTGGCTATATCCAGTTCGGTTCTGCCATCGGTTGAGACAACACTTCCAAGGTATTGGGAGTAACACACAGAGCACATTGAATTGGTGTTCTGGAAAGGACCATTACTTGTGACATGTTCACGTTTACCCTCATGCCAGCATCAGCTCAAATGGCTAAAAAAATTTTAAGTGCACCCTGAAGTACGGTTCTAGAAGTCATCCGCAAAGACCTGGTTCTTCGGAAATAGCACGCAGATTCTATATTGTATGGCCGATGTCGATACACCCTATTTCGTACTTTACACTTATCTAACTTTTAGATTATGACAATCCTGAAAAAATCTAAAAGATACCTTCATCCGCATTGACCTAGAAGCCAAAATCTGTTTGCCAAACCTATTAACTATTGGTCTAGATTTTCGAATGAAAATTCTAACCTAGATAGCTTTTACAAGAATTATTTCTATTTCGGAAATGACAGATACACGGACACTGGCAGCCTGTTCCATTTTCGAGTCCTTTGTCAACCTGTAAACATGTGTCCTTTGTGTGTGCTCTAATTTCGACGGCAGATATATTAATGCTCGACAAAAAACCGCATGAACTTTTCTTACCCACCACTCCATAGCATCCATAGAATGCGCTTACACCTGTGGCGGCCATTCTATCTATCTATCTATATATAGTCGTGTAAAGGATTCCATATCGTTATTTGTATGTCGAATGCATTCATATATTTTCGGAATGCCTGCTCGTAGCTACACCTGCACTTCTGTAATAATTATTTTGAGGGCAGAAGGGGGTTTCGTTGCTTTTACAATACTTATTCCTTCGTTCCTAACTCGGCTACGGTTGGATAGTTTTTGGGGTAATAATTTTTCCTTTATTGCTCGTGGTGTACTCTAAATACCGACGGAAATGAGGACCCATAATACTTATGCTTAAATTTTACAGCAAAACTAACTCTTTAAATGGGCAACAGCAGCTGGAATGGGCACAGGTGGGGCTCTCTCTTAATCCGTAAGATTAAATGTCAAACCGCATATTCTCACCTTCCAAGCACAATTTCATTCAAACAAAAGCAATACACAAAGGTGGCATAACGAACGAGAAGAATAGAACCTGCCAAGCACGAGTTTGCTAGAATTCAATTTACCAAACCAGCTTTGAGGCCAAAATGTGGTTTGGATAAAACTTAAACAATGGACAAAACCAGACAAGTGTCTTGCCTTTGTCGGTCGATGGTGGTGGTGTGGTCCTCTTTGCTCACCTGGAACAAAAGGATTCCTTTTGAATTGGCTTCGTTTGACTAGGGCGGCGACGACGACGACGACGACGACGACGACAGGGGGGTGGGGGCGAGAAAAGGAATGGCGACTCCTACAACAAGAGAGAAATTAATTTTAATGGCCTGCGTGTACCGTATGACTGCTTGCTGTGATTCGAGAAAAGGCATTTCACATTTCCTTTAAAGTGACACAAGAGAAGACCCATCAAAATAAAAGAAAGGACGATTTATATCGTGGTTAACGACAATGCTGCCTTGAAGAGGCGTCTTTTCGGGTTCTATTTTTGACTTTGTCAGAGGAATTCATGATTTTTGTGATGGAAAGATGAAGACTTGGATTGATGAGTTTCAATTATAGTCTATTAGATTGAAGGGGCTAACAAGTTAACCATAGAACGAATGACTTAGTTTAAGTGGAGATGAAAGGAAGGGTCATTTGAAAAGTGCTTTTTTTGCTTTCTTCAATAACAAGGGATTTACCTGCAATCAAAGATCTTTCTTTTTGACTTAAGTGTATTCCATTCACGAGTATAGAGTTTATGGGCAATGGTTATTGTTAAAGAATTTAATGATATTTTTGGATCAGAACATCATCAAGTAAGAGAACAGGTCGTTTGATTTGAGTTTTTCTAGCCACCCCCTGAAGGATTGTTTAAAAAACAAGCTTGATACGCTATCCTAGAGTATAATAAGTTTGACACATACTTATGTACATATGTAATTCGCAACATAGAGAAATAGTGAAGAAAGAACCAAGATAATTAGGTTATAGGTAAATCTATGCCATGTCCGTACGTCTGTCGGTCACCAGTTTTTTGGCCTTAGTCTTAGAAGTACGAGTACATCTACACGGAATTTTGTACAGGAAGTCTTTGAGAAAGTAAGCAGTAAAGTAAATCCTATAAAAGTTACTGAAGGAAATATGTAGGTATTCCTTTACTCTTCAGATCTCTTATACATTATGTACGTCCACGCCCACTTTTCAGGGGCATTTCCTTTTTAAATAACACTTTTTTATCGGGTCATTACAATATGTATTACTTAGTATCCTTTTCTGCTCTTTCTCCTGGGTTGTGGCATAGGTCTTTGAGCATAACTCCTTCCTATTCTTCTCTGTCCGTCCGAAGTCACGTTAGGGAATTAGGGTTTAGATTTTTCTTCTGTCTTAGGTTAGTTATCTTCTCATGGCATGTTTTTTTTCTTATTGAGTAGGTGGTGTCCGACGAGCTTAAGCCGAGCGACGGCAAGCATGCCGCCGCCCTTCTCTCCTACACCAAAGTTGCCTCAGTGGCCCTACCTTGGCTCATAACACATCTGGCTAGATTTGACACACCTCCGCAACCACCACCACCTAGTACCAGCTTTCAATAGATAGTGCCCAAAGATTCTTGTCCTAAAAGCACCCAGTGGGATGCTCAATTAGGATGGCTATAGTGCTAGGGGGTGAGGAAGTTTGCTCTGTATGTTTGGTAAGCCTGACGTAAAGCAAGTAATTAAGACTGGAAGACGATGCACGAATCCGGAAGCCGATAGAAAGTAGAGATTTTGAGGGATTCGTTGAATATTAACACCTCAACCCTACAGTTCATAACTCGTTTGTCACCTTGTCTAATTCCCACGTTTCCCTGGTTGAGAATCTAGCCATGGCACCGTTACTAAAACTCACTTTCGGAATAATAAAGTCGGCTGGAAATCTTGGTAACCGATTCAATATGCTGTTGTGACCATAAGGCCTTGTTACCTAGGGTCCTTACACAGAAAAACATAATATAAAGTTGGTAGCAAGTGAAGTATTACGCTCAAGGCTTCAGTTAAACATGTTCTCATGGTCCTCGTTGCGGATACAACGTCCGTTCTCTACACTTTATCGATAAGTTCGATGTTGTTTTCCTAGGCCACCAGACCACCGATGCATGAGTTGTACCTCTATCTTCAAGCGAAGTCCCCAGCTCTTACCGAAGGTTTTGCTGCAGGCATAGCGAGCCACGCAACTTTGCACAGATGATGTGTTAGTCGTTGACCTGTTTAAGTAGTTTTGTTTAGTATTATTTGACATTTTATCCTGGAACTAGTAAACTTGGCACAGCAGCAACACAATGGACCTACTCTTGGTCTAAGTGCATCCTCACCAGTTTCAACTAACGAATCAAGCCCGACACAGCGTCTACAAATTATTCCTCCGTATAACGCGTTCTACGAGGAATGTGTTTCGTGCTTATGTTTCAGGGTTAAGGCATATTTCTGGCTTAATAGGTACTTCAATAAGCAAAACTGCCGTATTTACGCTGAAGAGCAATCCGAAGAGATTCCACAGCTGCCATTACATCTACATAAAACAACTGTGAATGGCGACCATTATCGCGCCACGTCAACGGACTATTTGGTACAAACAAGACTGTGCTGCTTGTCACACACCTCATGATGGCTTTATTGCGAGCATAATTCAGTGAATAGCTAATTTGGCGCTTCGGGCCGGTTCATTGGTCGCTTAGATCGAGTGATATCACTCCTTTTGAGGTTTTCCTTTGTGGAAAGGATAAGCTTGGAACGATTAAGGAATTGGAAGACAATACTGTTCGTACTATTCACCAAATTCTACTCAATAGGTTTGGACGCGACATCAAAAATAGGAGCATTAGAATAGAGACCATGTTGACCATAGTTATGGCAAATATTAAAATTTTTTAACAAAAATATAAATGTCTAGAATGCTTCTTTTGCCCGATGGGAAATATAACCCGATAAATTTATTACTATTATATTTTTTTTAAATTGAAAAAAAGTACCTCTAGATGAATCACCCTTTAGTTGTCTTTGTGTTTATATTCCGCCAAAATGTCTCTATTCGGCCAAACTATCTCAGTTTCAATCTCTGTGCTACAGCTAGAGAAGCATTACTTTGTAAAGGTGCACCAATTCTTTTTTTCTCACACACACTTTTGCAATGACAGTCACTCTTTGACGAGTGCTTGCAGTGGTCAGCACTAAAGAAAAATTGTGGGCGAACGCTTTGATTAATTGTTTTTAGCATTGCTCAAATTCAGGACAATGCAGAAGGATGATTTAGTGTACCTTAAATGAATCAGCGGCGAATTTACTGTAGGATGACAAAAAAACAACTTCGTTTTCACTTCAACGTTAATGGCTGAATCTCAATGATAATTCTCTCTGTTCTTTCGGTCTATAGCGAATGGTGCATAAGCTCTAAAAAACATATGAGAACGCTACAATCTTCATTCTCCATTGTATGGACTTACTTTGATTATCCAAAAGGTGAATTTTTGCTAAAAAGTGGGCGTGGTAGTGGGCGAAATTTGAAAGTTTTTTTCAGCATATAGTGTATTTTGTTCCGAGGAGTGATATCATTCTAATAAAACCGTCGAACAACTGGTTTTTGATTTTAAAAAAACTCCCCAAAAATATAGGCGTGGCCGAATATAATGTATGGAAGATTTGTAGAGTAAAAAGATATCTACTTATTTGCTTAAGTAAGTTTTTTCGAGTTTCATATCAAAATACTAATAAAAGTGAATTTTTTGAAAAGTGGGCGTGTCAGTCGCCGGATTTTTTACACTTGTATAGCTAACTTTTGCAAAGGACCTCCTATACAAAGTTTCATCGACTTAGCTCTAAATGTAAGGCCCAAAAACTGGTGAATCACAGACGGACGGACATAGCTCAATCGACTCGGCTAGTGATACTGATCATTTGTATACAATCTTATGTGGTGTATTTTTAAAATTTTTCTCTATGTTATAAACTATGTATCAAACTTAATATACCCTTCAGAAAGGGTATAAAAACGCCCCTAAAATATAGGCGTTCCCGTACACAATGTGTGCAAGATATGTAGAGTTGCTTTGTATTGCTTCCAGCGACCTCTATATAAATTGTAATAACTCAAAATGTTAAACGCAAAAACTGATGACACACAGAAGTACAGACGGACGGACAGACATGGCTTAATCGTCTCGATTTTGTAGCTCTCGTGTGGGTTGTCCCTAATTCGACAAGTTTGCTTGTTTAAGAACCCATTCAAGGAGAAAATGGCCTCGTCGCTGAACATGATTTTCGATCGCTATTGGGGTCATCTTCCAACTGCTCAAGAGGGTAGACAGCAAATGAACAGCGTTGTCTATGGTCATTAACTTTGAGCTCCTGGGTCAGCTTAATCTTGTACGGGTGTAGGCCCAAGTAGTGACGCAAAATTCAAAACGTTATGGTCTGCGAAAGGAAATTCTTGTGAGCGGATGGGAATCGACTGCCTCGGATTCTCCTGCTATTTTCGGCAGATCTTGAGTTTCATTGACGGAGGTACGGCTGTTGGTGAGTTGTTCATTGCACCGGCTAAATCGAATCTAGACACCACGTTAGGATTAGTCCTCTCGGAAGGACGATTATGGCGACTGTAAAATGGCTAAAGCGCGCCAAATTTCGCTCGAACAGGAGACCCAATCTTATAACACAATATAGAGCTATGACTCTCCATGTGGATTTGGCAAGACAGAATATAAATGACAGCCAATTTGACAGTTGTAGCTTCAACAATATGGCCGCAACCACCTGTCAAGTTACAGAAATCTCTCCATTGTATAGAATGTGCCTCAAAAAGTACGCAAAAAATGGAATGTTATTGATCTAGCTTTAGCCATTAGGTACTTTGTTTGATGGCGAATAAGTTTGAAGTCGGGCCCATTATACTAACAAAGCTATGTCACCTGAATGCATCTTATTGTACTTTTTTGCTCCAAATTTTGCAATTTTCATTTCGCTTATATTCATACATATGTACGTCAATGCCTAAGAAAAAAAGATAAGCCGACGTCGACAGAATGTCTCCACTTCTAAGGAATAAAAAAATAACCACTTTCCACTTTGATGACCATCACCATGATTTTCAATTCAACAGCTTACACCTTTTGTCTCCGGTCTCCGGTGCACGGTGTACGGTATGCGAGTGCTCATTCATTCGAGACTAAATGAATTTTATGAGATTTCCAGCAGCATGATACATCCTTAATAGCCCGTTGCAATTACCCTACCGAGGAGAAGGTGAATTGTAAAGGCAAGGACACCCTCCTCGTTCTTGAACCCTCTGAATGAATTTAATTTTCGTCAGATTATCCCCTTTTATCACTTATAGCTAAATGCACCGTTCTATTTTGGGGAATTTCATTATAAATTATAATATTTGAGAAAAAAATCTAATTTGAGGATTATTCGTCCTACTAGCTGCGCTTATTGTTTTGCAATTAATTATAATAGATGCACCTTTCGTGTGGGAAAGTAATTAACACTTCAAGTGAGAAATAACTTTACCACTTCATCGTGGGAAAACTTCACATTTATCTCCCATTCCTGTGATGTTTTTTTTTCGCCAACATCCTTTTGGATCAATGCAGTATCGATTAGAATTCGATTGCACTCGGTCAATTACACTGCTGCTGCTGCTGCCGCTGAAAACACGCACATGAATGTTTCTAAACGATATAGTCCACTTTCACCCTCTTTTTAGGGGCGGAATGAGTTTAAACTGACAGCCTACATGATATTGGTTTCCGAAAATGCGGTCAGAGTATTGTAGGGAAGATATTGAGAGCGACCTTTCGTGTCCTGTATCATCGTTTTGTTCTTTTGTTCGATTCAATTGATTTTTTTTTTTTTCAATTTTTTTTTTTGTGTTTGCATCTCCTTTGCCCTGGATATCCTATTGTCCTCGATAGGGATATGAAAAACAGAGTTTGAATTTAGACGGATTTTTTGTCGTTTTTCAGTTTGATTTTTTTGCAACGGTCGTTTGTACAATAGTCAGCTGTTGGGGGGGATTTTCGGGTCAGTGATTGTGACAAAATGCAATGAACTGTTCTGGTTGTGCCAATTACGTTGTGATACACCCTCGTTGTATCCTTGGATGCAGTGATTCAAGTAGACGTTTCAAAAGAAACGGAAGCCTATGGAAACATACGGAGAGTATACAATTCGTCTGGAATTGGTAATAAGGCACACTATGGCTATTTTCTGAACTATCCTCAGAAACTGGGAGTAAGTTTTAATTAAATTTAAACACTTTATTAATAACAGCATACAATACATATGTATATAAGTATTTGCTTCACTGAAAGTTGATATGAAAAAAATGTGGAGATGTAGTTTATTATCACCCATGATCCATATCTCGATCTAGCTCTCGATCAGGATCTCTTTTCGAGGTCTAAATAGTTAGTAAATGCTATTTCCTAAAAGGTTACATTTTCATTCTTGACAAGCATAATGCTTGCAATGATGCTGTTGGCAGTTTCCCAAACTTCTCTTCTTGAAAACATGAACCCTATTAGGCTACTTGGGGTGAGTGACTGCAATCCCAATCTCGCTTTCTAGAGTGTTTCTCGCAGACTTGTTTGGCGTTTTGGACTTTCCCTTCACAGTAGGTTAGGTTAGGTTAGGTTGTAGTGGCAGCTGGCACCCAGATACAGATGGGCACCAGCTCACTTAGGCCTTAAAGGCCCACCACCACCGGATCTAAGAATACCCCGGCTGAATTAATACCGCTACGACACTACAATGAGACAAAAACGACCAGTACAAAAAGGCTAAAGGAAAACTACACAGATAATTGTATCTAGGTGGTTCTTCCACTGAACTAGGAGAACCAGCCGGAGCTTTTGACAAAGCGCAGAAGATGCCTGATGGGTACACCAGTCAGGTCGCAGAGGTCGTCGAAGAAGAAAGACCCCAGGTGGAGGTTTCTACTTGACGCTAGGGCAGGGCAATTCCCTTCACAGTAACAACAGAAAAGCGCACCTGCGATATTGTATTTGTGAAGGTAATCGCGACAGCTGCCATGTCCTGTTAAGAATTGGGTGAGGTATTCTTGTGGTCCAGTCTTCGATGATGTTTGGCAGTAATTTATAGGTCTACCGGCGGTTTTCTGATGTGCTCCATCTTCGTTGCCATTCAACTTTTGCAGTCGCTCTGATAGTACTTCTGTCCTCGTTGTTGCTATTGTTCACGCTTGCTGCTATTCTGACTTCTAGGTCGATAGGCACTCGCGCTGCTATTACGTTTATTACATCTCCCGATAATGTCCTGTATGCGGAGAATATTCTGAGAGATTCTCGTCTGCGCACCGAACTTATTCCCTTCATGAATGAGTTTATGGCTGTAGCTGGTTCCCTGGTTGCTAACTGTCGCAAGTAGACTTCTTATAGGCTGCCTTGGTCCTCCAATATTGGGAACTAGACTGGATAAAGTGGTATTCATTTATTATGGGTCCCCACTCAAGGCAGTTATAAATATTCGGATGCTTAGTAACCAAACGAGCTTGTGGTTATTTTTATAACAGAGAGGCCATGCAAGGGTTGACACAGGCCTTCATGGGGTGTTGTGCCAGAGCCAGATTAGGTGCTAACCAGGAATGTTAAATCTGAGCCTACGCCATCAACTAAATGGCGACGAAATATTGAGCGTTCCTTGATTCCTGCCAAGGTTTTAACGTCTATAACATTAATCTGAGAACCATTTCAGTTGGATTTCACTCCTGCCTACCGAGGTAACAGAGCTATAGACGCCAGCATAGCTTCTTTATTCCGAATCAATTTCTTCTATATTGTAGTTAAGACCTTACTGGACTCAGTCCTCATGATCTATAATAGTTGAAAACTAGTGTTGCCCATTGTAAGGAAGACCCACATTGGGTCGGATACATACATATCTACCTCTAGCGGAGGAAGTACTGATTAGATATAGTCGCATCGTTTGCTCCATCTGTGTCCCACGTTGTGGCAGTTACATCCGCGTCTCCCCACACAAGATCATTTGGATAGTACGTTTTGTTAAAGTTTCAAATTGCAACCAAATAGGAGAAGTAGTTCTCGATTTATAGATTTTAGAAAAACCTTTAGTTTTCTTCTCTTCGGTTTTTTCAAAATAAAAAGCTGGCACGAGTGGATCGTACGTTTTCGCTCCTCTATGCTGCATTTTATAAAATTTGCCTTGGCTAATGAAAATGTAAAATTTAATCAAGATCAATGGATGAATTTTCGAAAATATCCTCCTTTTGTTCAAATGGCCCCAAGTTAAGTAACTTTAGTAATAGGGCTAGAATGAAAATTTCAATTTTCCCAGTCATGCAGTAAATGTAAATGTCTTATGTATGTCTCTTGCAACGCACAGGTGGCGTGGCACTGGCTAGTCTCTTTATTACATCATATCCAATGTATTCATAAAGTTTGAAAACTAAATTTATTTGAGACATGTCCGTCTAACCATCTCTCTGTCTGTGACCAGTTTTTAGGCTTAAAATTTTGAGCTAGGTCAATACAATTGTAGACATTTTCACAATTCGGTAGTTAGTGACATTCTTATTAAAAATACAATAGTTGTAAATGTCACGCAACAGCATCATGGAACGGGCCAAATGGCAGGCATTACAAATTCTTTTGATATTTTTTGTAAAACAGACAAAGCCGGAATTTTCGAGTGATAAGCAAACACCTGCCATAGCATGTTATTCCATACTGAAACTTTGAGTGGAATATCCCATTGTTATTTCTGCAATATTTTCTGAGGCAATAAGGGCTACAAATGGATGACACCAGATATAGTTTTACTGTTAAAATGTGATAAAACCATTTAAGCTTATAGTCGATCGTGATACCTAAGTATTTTAACTGCTTAACTATTCCAATTTTTAGATTTTTCATCCAACAGAGTTTTAGAACCGGCATGAAATGAATGAATGCATGAAAATGAATTTCCAAATCTGGGGACTCATGCGTGCCAAGGCTAAGAGACATTATTTCGGTTTTGACACTAACCACTATCCCATGTTCCACAAGCCAGATTCACAGAATATAAACATCATGGTTTAGATCAGCGACTAACTTAATCTAGAGGCGGGGCTGAACCATACGTAAAAGTAGGAGCATAAGCAAAAAATGGCAACCGAACAGAGAGTTTATATTGATCAAAGACAAAATATGTCCAAGTACGGACCCTTGGGCTACACCTATGCTAATAGTCTTGGAATTACTTATGCAACTTCAAAATTCCACCCAAGCCAAGTTTGGGCATATATATAGCCAATGAGAGCGCGTGCTAAGCCCTAGTATTGCTTGCATGCTAAAAAGTATAGAACTACAATGTATTGCGGTGTATTGTGCTTCCCACTTATATTGATGTATGGCCCATACATAATGCCAAATCCGTTACAACTCGATATAGACTTACTTACTTACTAACTACAGTCCGGGGTGGACGAGGGCCTCACCCAATAAGCCGTTCCAGACAGCCCGGTTACGAGCCAACTCCCTTCAGTTGCGCCCCCAGAACTTTGTTGTGCCCCCTCCACTTGTTTGCACAACCTACCGCTAGGTCATAATCTACTGAGCTGTCCATCCGGGATGGATTCGAACATATTCTTAGCTGAAATGTAGGGGCTCCATCCGCTCTAGATGAACCAACCTTTTTAGTCTGTATGCGAAGTCGTTTGGCCAAGGGGATGTCTATCTTCTTCTCCACTTACCGTCTATGCAGACAGGGCAAGAGATCCGTTGATGAACTTTTCTCTCAAAATAATAATCGCATTCTCGTCCCAATCTGTCAAAGTCCATGCGTCAGCTCCATACACAACTGGACTGGGATGAATAGTGTCTTATAAGGAGTTGGCTTTCTTACCCAATTGCTGCCTTCTTAGCCCATAGAAGATTAGGTTCTTCGTTTGATCTCCCTATCGATGTCACTTGCGGAGCTCATCATAGGGCCTAGACAAAGTCGTTTCTTCTGTTCAAGACGTCGATGTTGAGTGTCCTTTTTGTAGACAGCATATATTTTGTCTTGGTTCCTTCACCACTAAAGCAATCCTTGCTGCCTCGATCTCAATGCTTACAAATGTCCCAATGAAGACCCGCTGAGTTCTTCCCATTATGTCAATGTCATCGGCGGCCTAAGCGAGTAGTTATACAGACTTAAAAAAGATTGTACCTCCGGTGCGCGTTGACTTGTGAGTTTCGTACAGTTCTCTCAAGTACCATGGATTGGTAGTTCGTCATCACTTCTATACAAAAAAGTTCCCTTTTTAACCTTCAGCATCCATTCCAAATTGAATACGTCTTGTGATTTGGTTAGAAAAAAGAATCATAATCACCAAACGATTGCTTTAATCCTCTATAACTATAGGATGTCCTCCAGAAGCCTAAACTGTTTTCCATTTCATTTTGCTGACCAACTTTATCCACTCTTTGCTCATTTTTACTTTGTTTTCTTCTAAATCTGAATAACCCCCAGCTATACAGAATATAAGCGAATGCCTCCCTTTTTGATTTGAGTACCAGGTGAATACCAGCCCAGAAAATCACTCGCCTAAGTCAGTTATCCACGTGATTTATGAAAACAGCAACCACTTCCATCCGCCACCCATTACTATACGAAGAGGAACTTACAGTTGTAACTTACACCCTCAGGGGGGGTTACTCTCTACGCAAAGGCACATTTTCATTTTACCATCGTTCGCATTTAGAGATACGACTTTGGTCGAAAAAAAAAAAAAAAAGTTATTCTCTCCTTTAAATTTGATTACCAAAACTGTGTAGCCCCTAATGGGGCAGCAGCATAATGTGTATCTGTGTGTGGCGGGGGTCCAAAAATCTGTGTGCAAAAACTTTCGAGATGATGACGATGACGACGACGACGAGTTGCTCCGGGGGCTCGACCATGTACCTTTACAGATTACTTTCTCACGAATCATCATAAAACTCACGAACATTAACATAATTTTTGTGATTTTATGAAGGATACTGACAACGGTCCTTCCAGCAAATGTGTGTGGCAGCAGAGGGTGAAGTACCACCAGATTTCTCCTTCGGCTGTTTGTTGTTTTTTTTTCCTTCTTTTTCTTTATTTGTGTTCTTAAGAATTCAACAACTTTCATTCTGTAAAAAAAAAGAAGAGGGATTATGAACGGATCGAGTGCGCAACATAACCTGTGGTTAGCTTGGATAAGCGATGAAACTTTGCAAGATGATTATGGCAATGAGATTTGTAGAATGGTGTACAACATGTAAGGTAAATGGTAGGAAGCAAATTAGGAATGCCAATGGGAAATGAAAATTTATTTAATTTGTTCGTAATAACAGGCAACGTATTCCGAAGTAAACTTTAGTTTCTTGTATAATTTATGACGGTACAAGGTGAAATTTTAAGTAATTCTCAACTCAATGGTAAAACTAAAACCAAGTCTATGGTGAGTCTTCAATTTTCTTTCAAAAAATCAATAGAGCAATTTAATTTCAAATGAATTCTATGTTTTGAACTTTAAATTCAATTATTTATAACGGTATATTTTTTTAAAAATAAAACTTACATTATTTTTACTTGGTCAAAACTAAAGCAACTTAAACACAGACAACAAACACATGAGTAAAACTGCTTAAATGAAAATATATTCCTTAAAATTTTTATGTAGAAATGTAGTGGTTACATTCAAAAACAAAAACAAAAACAAAGAAAAAACAAATAATACTAAAATATGCCGATTTTCAGCTGGACAAAACTAAAGCAACTCCATACTAAAATTGTATTTATGTTCAAATTTGTTGTGTTAAACTCAATATTTTAATGCAAAAACATTATTTCAGATTACCGCTGCACACCTCCTAGGCATGCTCTCCAAAATATTTGAAATTATGGAACTGGGGATATTATTCCATGCCTCCTTGACTTGAGTGAAAAGGCCCCCCAATTTCGATATGTATCCCGAACTATTCTCCGATCTACGATCTCCAAGAGGTTTTCTATAGCATAAAGTTCCGGAGACCATTCCATAATCCCAAATTTTCTATCCTGAAACCAATTTTTTACAAGTTTTGAGGTATGTTTAGGTTCGATATCCTGTGGAAAGACCCATTTCAAAGGCAACTCCTCTTCGACATGTGGCAGCATAACGCCTTACAGTACAGTTTTGTACACAAATCGGTTCACAATTCCATCTATTTTATGGATTGGGCCAATTCCATATCCAGGGAAGCATCTCCAGACCATGACATAGCCTCCTCCATGTTTGACCATACCCGTCGAATATCGAGAAGTAGGTGCTTCATTGCTGAGCCGACAAAGACGTCGAAATCCATCCGATCCTTAATATTGAATTTATATTCATCAGAGAATAGAGCTGTCTTCCATTTAGACACTGTCCAGTTGAGGTGGTCAGTTGTAAATTTGAATTAAGGCGTTCTGTTTTTGACCAAAATAAAAGGTTTCTTCACGACATTGAAAAATGAAAGACCACCATTGACTGCTCTTCGACGAATCGTTCTGGTGCTGGTATCTTTGTTTAATTCGTTTCTCAAGTCACTAGATGACATGATTAGAGTGCTTCTAATCATCCTTATCAGACATTTATCTTCCCGGTGCGTCGTAAGTCTTGGCCTGCCCCCCTCGATGAATCATTTTGACGGATTTGCTGGCTTTATAATATTTAATTAAACGACATTTCATTGATTTATGAGTAGAATATAGCATAGATTTCCTTGTGTAAATCTATATTCAAAATCAGAATTTATTTTTTGTCCGTTCAGAATACTATTCCTTGCCATTTTTACAAAATAAGTTAGAGCAGCTTTTTATGTCTTCTGCAGCAAAATTATACCCGAAAATTGTCCAATTTTTTCTTGTTTGTTCATTGGCAGCATTTTTATAGCAGTAAATACTCAAAACAACGGTTACTTTTTGTTTTCCGTAACAGAAAATCGTTTTTTTGAAGAAAGAAGCGAAGAGTTGCTTTAGTTTTGGAATTGACTTAAATTCGGTTTTGTATTTATCGTTTTTTAGTGTTCCGGACCTTATAAGGTAAGACGGAACACTTATGGGTTTGATACGGTGTCTGTCTGTCCGTCTGTCCGTCTGTCCGTCTGTCCGTCAGTCTGTCACAGCCCTGTAACTTTTGAACCGTTAGACATAGAGAGCTGAAACTTTCGCTATGTATACATTATGTGGTAGCCTGCACAAGATGGCGGCAATGAATTTCTTTTTGGGAGCCCTTTTTTGGGCACCTTGTATGAAGGGCAAAAAAAGATTATTTTGTTCCCCATCATGTGGCATATCAAATTAAAGAAAATTTTGCAAGGGCTCCATATATGTGAGAAATATTTTTTTCTGACAAAATTTGTTGAACAAAAAAGCTTGCCAAACATTTGAAAAATGTTGTCCCCCCCCTAGCGGCCAGACCATAAATGGTAAAAATATAAAAAAAAATTTGAGATACGTAGAATTTTGTGTAGATTGTGAAAAAAGTACGAAAATTTTTTGTATCTTATATATTTTCTGAGAAAAATTAAAAAAATAGGGTGTCTAGTTACCGCACTGTATCTCCCCCAGTTTTCATGCTATCCAAATAATTTTTACAGTAGGTCATTTTGATACTACGGTTTCCTCAAATTTCAATCCAAATCCGCCAAGTAGTTTCCGAGTTACAGACTTTAGAAGAGCGCATGGACTTCCCTATAATTTCTTCTCTTGCTGCTACCTCATTCGATTTCGATTTTTCAAAAACAAAGTCATTTGCACGAATGGATCGCATATGTTAGCTCTATGCTGCTATTGAAAGCTAAATAAGTTTAAAATAACTATATTTTTTTTTTTAACTTTGGTTTTTTTTTTTTTTTTAATTTTTTTCTTAAATTTTTAAAACTCTAAATGCTGTACTCCTTCGCATGTCAAGTATCGCCAGTGTTTTGCTTTACTTAAACCATTAAGTAAGCAAAATACCGTTATATGCATTTTTATCCAAAAGGTTGGTACGCCTAAACTAATTGAAATATGAAATTTTATCAAAATCGTTGAAACCATTTTGGAAAAAACTCCGTGTTTGTGAAAATGGCACTACGTGAAGGAACTCTAAGAGTAGGGCTAGAACAAAAATTTCATTGTCCCCTTTAGTGGCCATGCAATAGCTCCCTAACATGAAATTTGAAATAAATTGATTCACTCGTCATACAGACAGACAAACACAATCGGCAGACACACTATAACGAGCTTCTCTATCAACGTAATTTCAGAATTGTTTAATATCTCGAGTTCCAATTTTTGCACGAATACAATACATGTTTTATATCGAAAGTGCAAATTAAAATGGACTGGAACTGGACAGTATTACTAGGACACTAGGACATACCTACGTACAAGACATTACATTATTCATATCAAAACCAGTATCAGGTGTTCCTATGCAGGATATGAATAAATTGCCTTCTATTTAATGACAATATAAAATGTCCGGAACACTATTGCACGAGGCCCTCCTCGCACTTGTTTTTTTTGAAGAAAGAAGCGAAGAGTTGCTTTAATTTTGGCCAGCCGAAAATTGACTTAAATTCAGTTTTGTATTTATTGTGAGTGTTTACTGATTCTATATACTTATCTATAATATTCAGAGATATCGGGAAAAATAAAGATAAAAATATTCTGGCTAATGAACACTTGTTAAATCTTTTAACAATTGTGAGGTGTATTAGTTGCTTTAGTTTTGGCCAACACTATAATATAGGGCAAGTATTGGATTCGTGAAAAAATTCGAACCCGAGATAACAATGAATTCTGGCATTACGATGATAGAGAAGCTCGAAAAAGTGGGTCTGCCGATTCTGTCTGTCTGTCTGTCGGTCTGCCGGTCTGCCTGTCTGTGTGTATGTACGCTGGACTGATTTGTTTCAAACTTCATATCTGAATATCAAATTTGGAATTTTTGTTCCAGCCCTGTTATTAACGGTACTTTACTTAAAGCCAATTTCACAAACAGACGATTTTCTCGAAAACGACTCAAACGATTTTGATTAAATTTCATATTAAAGTTAGTCCGGGCAAGTGCTATAAGGTGGCGTACCACGTTTTTGGCTAAAAATACGTATAACGGTACTTTTTTTATTAACCGATTTTAGAAATATGTCTATTTCTGGGCTAAAACTCAATGGATTTCCATCAAAATCGAAATGTGGGCAAGATTTCATGTTTGATAAAATGTGGCCTTTCAATTTATGCAAAATTTTTAAAAATATTTTTTTTCAAAAATTTATTATTTTTATTAAAAATCTACTCATTTCCAACTAACAGCATATATATGTACGATCCAGTTGAGCACTTTATTTTAGTTTCCCTATAACGAATAATTTTTTCCCGCTTCGTTATAGAGAGGTTACACTGTATTCAGAAGGTATTGTATGAAACTGACTGAGATTGCATGGAATCCGGTTGAAATACCTACAATGGGGTGATTAAATATGCATTTTTCCATGGTAAGGCTTTCTGAGAAACCCGTTAAGTTGGAACAATACTTTTCCATTGCCTTTCAAGATTTTTCATTAAACAAATTTCCCCAGAAACAAATGTTGAATGGCATTTTCCTGCATTCGAACTCAGTGCCCCTTGCTCAGTAGTCCAACGTACTAACCACTGAAGTACAGGTACAGCGAAATCTCTCTTAAGTGGACAGCCACCCCACTGTGTTTTGTTGTCCACATACATATGTAATTCGAAAACAAATGGAACTTTTTTGTGAAATTTAAACCAAATTTAAACAATGTTAGGCGTTTTTTTTTCTTAACTTAAAAGCTACAAAAGTATCGCCATAACGATAAAAATCTGCACATCAAAGAGCCCATCACTTTAAAAAGAATTATACGTACTTTAAAATTTACCCCTTCAATCTACATATTTGATCAGTAAACGATGTTGTCCCTGGTAAATGGTAAATGGCAAATGGACGGCTCTCAACTTATTTTGCCTGGGGATTCATAATTTACTTGAATAAGGATGTCCTTTAAGTTGCGCCATCTAATCTAAAAGCCGCACACACAGCCAAGTCAAGTCATTGAAAATGTAACTTCCTCTTTCTTTTCAACTCGCTCTGTCTCTCTACGCTCAATTGAAAATCTGTGACACAGTTCATTTAGCATCATACAGACGAAAAGTAAATAATAGCTCTGCACGTTGCAGCTTCCATTGGTATGTGCAGAACCTAGAAATTATTCATATGCATTCATTCAAGTGAGAGGTGTCTTCACAGGGAAGCAAATAAGAAGCCATATCTAACCTTGTATATCTTGTACAACTGTTGACAGCTATGTAAATAGGAACGCTACTGTATTTAATATTTACGCGTTTCTTTTAGAATTTTCTCTCTGCATCTTCCAAAAACTTGCTTAAGCAAACATTTTGACTACGAATCGTCCACACAATATGAACGCCCATGACCACATTCAATTCGCTTGTAGTTTGAAAACACACAGAAGAAAATCGAAGGACCTAGAATCCATTAGGCAGCCAAAGACCATAGTTAATGGATTTTGTGTCTGGGAGTTTTTTAGAAGAGAATTTTTTTTTTTTTGATTCTGGGGGAATCATATTAAGAAGTTGGCTTTTAAAGTTGCTATGGAGGAGCTAAATAATCGATGGCCAGCAGTTTGAATGATGACAGGTTTTGAGAAATACAAATACATCCACCTGCCCTATTTAGATCTGTACTAGGTTAAACATTCACATGAGTATACTCATCTTCTCAAATAGTAAGAACATGCGCTAGCTGAGCGAACGTGCCAAAAGTGGCGATTTTGGCTTGGAAGACGATGAACGTCCTGGGCAGCCAAAAGAGTTTGACGATAAAGAACTGGAAGCATTACTCTATGAAGATTGTTGACAAAGAAGAGCTCGCAGAATCTTTGAGTGTCACTCAAGCAGCCATTTCAAAACGTTTAAAAGCAGTTGGATATATTCAAAAGCAAGGAAATTGGGTTCCACATGAACTCAAGCCGAGAGACGTCGAAAGGCGGTTTTGCATGTCCAAAATGCTGCTGGAACGCCACAAAAGGAAGTCATTTTTGCATCGGATTGTTACTGGTGATGAAAAATGGATCCAAGCGCAAAAAATCATATGTGAAGCCCGGCCAACCAGCCAAATCAACGGCAAAGCCGAATATCCATGGCGCGAATGTAATGCTCTGTATTTGGTGGGATCAGATGGGTGTGTTGGATTATGAGCTGCTAAAACCGGGTGAAACCATCAATGGACAACGATACCGTTTGAAGAGAGCAGTAGCCGAAAACGCCTGGAATATGCCACCAAACACAAGGCAATAATTTTCCATCATGACAACGCTCGGCCCCACGTTGCTATTCCGGTTAAGAACTATTTGGAAAACAGTGGATGGGAAGTCTTAGCCCAGACCTTGCCCCTTCTGACTACAGAAGGCACTCACTGAAAATTGGCTTGATTCATTCTTGGTTGCCAAGCCAGCGCAGTTCTTTTCAGTTCCACAAATTGCCAGAAAGATGGGAAAAAAGTCATAGCTTCAGATGGACAATACTATTGTACATGTTTTTCTTAAATAAATGTTCAAATTTTGAAAAAAAAACCCACGAATTAAGTAATGAACCAAAAAATTTGCTAAAATCGGCATAACAATGCGCCTTTAGTTTGGACAACAACCAACCAATAACAACCCCACCGAAAGGGGATATTGTTACCACCATTTCTCATCTCACCACACCGATTTTTTTGTGACGAAAACATGCATGACAACAATGATACATTAAGTTTAAGAAAGTTTTCTTATATCTAATGAATATATACGCAAACAATTTATGAATATCATTCATTCATTTCATGCACAGTTTGTTATGTTTTATGAAAAACTCATAGCTGTATGAATATATTCATAAATTTATGAACTGAGATTCATTATCTGTATGAATTCGATGTTAAGCTCACTTTTAATGAATTTTTCATTCAGAATATGTATTTTTTGGTTCAGTATACTGAATGGAACGAGAAGGTAACAGACAAGCTAAACTTTTTCCTCTCCTAAGAAAACGAAACAATTCCTTTAACTCAACAGGAGTCAGATTCGCATTCCCACAGGTTTCCTCACAGGACACTGTCGAGTGAAAAAACATCTCATGGCAGAAGGTAATTTATGCAGAATGTGCAACGAAGACGAAGAATCAGAAGAGCATATACTCGTACTATGTCACTGTGGCACGTCATCTATACTTGGATAAATTCTGCCTTGAAGCAGAGGAAATAACTGCTAGGTCACTCAAAGACGATGGTGATTTTATTGTCAATACTTGCATACTGAATGAGCTCCAGAACGAGGAAGTCACAATAGGCCCATGGAGACCGCAGTGACAAGGTGACTAGTTCCTAATCTCGACAGTCAAGCTTCGCTTTAAGGCCTTGCTAAACCCTTTAACTAGTTCTAAATTAATTGCGCACGAGTGTCCTTGAACTGTGTCGTACTGTTCAATTCATTGGTTCTCATTTGGGTGCCAGGTCATGCTGATATCATGGTTATCCGATAAGATTGCTAGACAAGCCTCAGAGGTCTTCCTGTATCAACGGTCAGGGCTTCCATTGATGATTGGGTTTCTTATGAACAAACAGTGGCATGTACCTTCTATCTAACTAAACGGATGCTCACAGACATTAGTTAGAATTCCGTGGCATTCTTGCTGTCTCTTAGCAGAAAAGACTAGCAACAAATAACTTAAGACTATATGTATATTAGAAAAAGGCATTTCTAAGTGTTTCTTTGGTGTACTGAAAGTCGAACGTAATTAGGGTTTCATTCGCCATTCCTAGCATTCGCGACATGGGCTCGTTTCCTCCATAATTTGTCGGATGAAATTTCGGCACTGATGTAAGGGTACGAGGATTAGTGTTAAATTGTGTAGTTTGTAGCAACGCACTTTAATCAATGTTGTCTGCTATTAGCTGATGTATAAAAAGGACATCGGCAACTTTTCTATGCTTTTCAAGCGATTGCCTACCTATTAAGTAAGCTCAAACGATGTTCGTAAGGGGGTAGGTTATGTAAGTCAGTCCCAAGAAGTCCAGGTAGGGCACACTCAATTCTATACGCATGTTGTATGTCTTGATAAGGAGACCAGACTTGACTCGCATATTCGCCTTTGTTACATAAGGGCACGTTTCAACGTTTCACGAAACCGACTGCAGAATTAGCTCTGCTAATCATATTTTCGAAGTGCGACCGAGAATTAAGTTCCCTGTTACAAGTTACACCTAAGTCACGCAGTAAGGTGACTATGGGAACAGACTCGTCTCCAATTAAATAAGCACGAGGGGATGACGGAAGACGCTTACGGGCGAAAGTTGTAGCTTCGCATTTCCCAACAATAAGCTCAAGAAAACTTTCGGAATCGTTTCTTCTTCCTCCTCGTCCTCGTCCCTGCAACTCCGACAAAAATCGTTGAATGGGAGGCCCAAACGTTTAGGCAATGTCCTGTGAGGACACCGATGATGGTGCTCAGGCCAGGACGCTTCAGAAGCAACAGTTCTCTTGAACGTCTCTGGTTAAGGTTAGGCCAGAGCTCTCTCTCGAAATCCTGAAGGGCAATGAGCTCAACGAACATTGGCTTTCCTTATAGCATCAAGTTTGAGCAGGTGATACAGGCAGCAATTTGCATACAAATTCCCGTCCTTACGGATTCAATTGGGACGGTAGTGCCAAGTTTGGCAATTTCATCAGCCTTACAGTTCCCTGGAATATCCCTATTCCTATTTACACTAAGTCGAGAAACAATTTAAATCATTATGGAATGCAAGACAGTCAGAGGTGGTAGTAATGAACTTAAGGATTTTCATGTCATCTGCGTATACTGGTAGAGTGTTATCCACGTTATTAATTGACAGAATGAATATCAGCGGACCCAGATGGCTGCCTTGAGGGACACCAGAAGAGTGGCCACAAAAGGATTGGATTCAAAGTATCGAAAAAGAACTTCATATTGACGATCTCTTAGGTGTGATTTGATCCACGCAATATATCTAGATTGGAAAGCAAGAGCTTCAAGTTTCAATCTCAAGCGAAATTGTATCGAAAGCTTTGCTGAAATCGCCAGCGATAACATCGACATCTTTCCATGCAAACAGAGTACAGAATATGAATCCTGTCAAGTAAGTCATTCTTGACCCTTTCCCTTTAGGAATCCAAGTTGGTGGACGAAAAAATAGACATACAATGGAAGAACATTGTATCGTAGACAACACTTTCGAATAGCTTAGGAGACTCTCTTGTATCTGGCTATCGGTCGATAATTTGAAATTTCATTTTTGAAGGGGAATGCCTTAAAAGCGCCGAAGGAGGCTGAGCCAAGTAATTTGCTCATTTTTTTAAAACTACGGCAGGAAGGCCATCTAGGCCAGCAGAGTATTCATTTTTCCTTAATCAAAGAGTGTGTATGAGCACAACGTATGTATCATGTAGGAAAAGTAAGCTTGGTCTGGTTCTGATGACTGGCTTAAGCGAATGATAACATCTGTGGCTACAAGGATGTGTCTGCGACGTTTGTGGAGAAGGCGATGACACTGCGAAGGCGATGACACCAGGCTGCAGATTCTAGCTGCTGATGTGGTGAATTCTTTTAATGGAAGCTTCTCGTCCTACTCGAATTCATTAGCAATACGAGATAATTCTTACAGTATAAGGGGGCGTGCTTTCTGATAGTAGAATGAACAAGTGCTCCACTGGAACTTGTCCTACTTCAACAAAAGCATATGACAAATGACATCAAATCTAAAATTACTCAGTTTGAATAAGGATCCGAATTGAAATTTTGGCGATCCAAAGTGCTACACAACCCTTTTCTAAGAAGACCGTGTCAGATTCCTCCCACTAACGAAATCTTTCCTCCTACATACCACCACCCTTTTTTTTAATTTTTTAATTTTTTTTCCTTTTGAAATTAAAATTACGGTACACTGTAGAAACTTCTGAAAAATAATATATTTTTTACGTTACCTGGTTCACATTTAAATTGTAGTCTACGTATGCCCCCTGTCGTTCGTCCTTTCACCTAGTTTTTGTGTGTGTTTGTCTCCTGAACCAGCCACAGTCGTCGCGTACAACCCTTAACGGCGCATTTTAAATTACTTCCTGGTTGTGCTGCTTCCCCAGGATACACAGGTAGCGTCTGGTTCCACCTTGAAAATTATGATAACGCATAAGTTATGTTGAAAATTAAACAGAAAAACGGATGGCAATGTGAACTAATGCCACTCTGCTGAGTGGAATCGTCGAGGAGTACGGTATTGGAGGTGGACCACTGTAAATTGTTAGTTACATTGGGAGGAAATTTCATGTCATCGTTTTATACCCACCGGGACAATTCTTCTGGTTATTACTTTCGTTTAAGCTTAAGAACTGTAACAAAAAAGGTAAAACAAAAAGAAATACATTTTAGGGTTGAAAGGATATATAGGTGTGTTTGTATGTGGATTTTACAAACACCTGGTTACAAAGTTTATTGTGCTTTTCTTCTATTTGGAGGAACAAGGCCTTTTGCAAGACTTATGGGAAAGGCTAATGCTTGTAGTTTCACTAATGACTCACTGAATGCAAGGGTTGGTTCTTGTCGGGGGATATTTCATTGAATGGAACAATTTTTTTGGGTAATTAAAGTGAGACTATACAAGGGGGCAGATAAATTGAAAAGTTTGGTAATAGAAACCAAGACCATGTCCATAGTTTTTTTCTTCAAAAGAGTGGGATAGGGGGCTTTTAAAAGATCCTTTGTACTATCCACTGAAGAAAAGGATTTTTTTTTTTTAAAAGTATCCTAGCTGGAATTTAACTCTAGTAAGAAGATGAGGATTGTTAGGGATGAGGCGCAACTTATCTCAGAAGGGGCTGAAGAAACACTTAGAAAAGTGCTTTATTCTGTTGCGAGTTTTAGAATCCTTGAGGAATTAGGATGCAAATGTAAACTTGACTTTTGTCCATTGATGGTATTTGAGCAAACAGTGACGTGTAAGGAAGTCCGTCAAAATGAATGCATTTTCTTTGTTCATTGAGAGGGTTGCATCGGGGCCCTTTCTCGAGAAATTTATGAACTTTTTCGCATGTTTCAGTTCAGTTTTAGTGCAGGAGCTTTCCAATGATCTAGTACTATCTTTATTTGGAAGGGTCTCGAAAAAGGGTCAGGGCCAATGAGTTTGGTTTGGGAACCATCAGCAATCTTATTGCCAGCGATACCTTTGTGACCGGGAACTTAGGTGAGTGGCAGAGTGTGGTGTACAGCAAGTTTCATGAGGATGAGAAATAAGGACTAAGACAGTTCTGCTACTCAACTGTCTACTTTTATCAAATTGTCCTATTTTTGCTCTATTCTTTTCGCTTTTTAACTTTTATACTTTAAAAGTTTAAGTATCTGCATCTTCTGCAGAAATTATTTGTGAGGATAGCGTGCCCTACAATAATACAATCACCAATATATTGTGCTGTTGGACAGATGAGACATTTGTCATCCAGCTTATTTCAGATCTATGTGGGGATTACGCATTTAATTGCTTGGTTTGTCCCAAGGGCCCGGCACTTCATAAAAGTGGATTTTGAATCTGCCACCTCGTTAAGAGATAAGCGGCAAATAAGCCCGTTTTTAAAATAAAAGCTGGCAGATTGCAATGAAAGTAAAATTAGTAACATTCCTTGTCCACGACAAGGTCTCTTTAAACGCATATTTCCCTGAAAAGACTCATGTAGCTCGGAAGATAAAAGAAGATCTTTTGATTTAAGTCTTGAGATCTTTTACTTACTTAGGTCCTGTATTCACTTGTGGGATCTAGGTCTCTATTGCACCTATCCTCCTGGCAATGTACATCAGTTCTCCTCATCCTTTTTCCCAGCTGTTGTGCATCCATCTTGACCGTTCTGCAACATGTTCTCTTCGGCCGCCGGGTATTTTGCCATCGAGTTCCATTGCATAGCATGCTTAGCTATTGAACTGTCACCCTTTTTGGAACGAGTGACCAATCCACTGGCACTTTCGTCGCTCTTAGCTATTACAGCAAGCACAAGATCAGTTTTGAACACATCGCGTGCTCTTGTAAGGAACGGAGGAACTGTTGCAGTTGACTTTGCTCTTTTTGGGTCCTTCAACAGATACCTGCCGTGACTGTAGTTTCTAGTAATTAGCTTCATCTTCTGTGATGAGGATAAAGGCGTTAACCATAGCGTCTCTCTTTATGTGAAGATGAAGTAGTCGTAGGTCGAGAATAACTTCCAGCGCTGGAGTGGGCGTAGTCCTTTGCTGCGTCTTTTGCCACCGTACTGGTGCTCCGTACATGACAATTACTTACTTACTCGTACTTACTTGAGTCCTTTTACCCCTCGGAGGGCATAGGGCGTCAACAACGCCTGCGCGCCATCTTGTTCGTAGTTCTGCAACGCGTTTGAGCTCTTTCCAACTCATTCCCAAAGATCACGATTCCTCCTCGACTGTTCTGCGCCACGTTTGCCTAGGGCGTCCCGCTGTTCTGCCTGCTTGGGTGAGCGGATTCCACTACCTTGTTTTGTCTTGTCTTCGCACCATAGGGTGTGTCCAATCCACTGCCACTTTCTCCTTCGTATTGTAATTTATAGGTTCCTGGCCCGTTCTCGTATAAAGCTGTTCATTGGAGTTACGGTTCGGCCAAAAGATCCTCAAGATGATTCTTGATTCATTTGTTTACAAAGGCTTGCAGCCGGCGTGTGTTAATGGTGTTCACTTTCCAAGTACTGCACCCACAAAGCAGTAACCGATTCTACGTTGGAGCGAAACAGTCGCAGCCTGGTTCTTAAGCTGATAACATTGCTTTTCCAGATGGTGGACAGCATGCCGATCGCAGCTTTGGCCCTCCCGATTTCACATCTAGTTCAGTGCCGAGACCACACTTCCTAGGTATAGAAAGTTGTCAACTTTCTCGACTTCCTCTCCGGCAATGTTAGGTTGGGCGCTGGTGTTAGAAGTGCTCAGGGCTTTTGGTTTGGCTGTGTTAATTTTAAGCACTACTTTGTTTGCCTCAGCTTCTAGATTCTGGACGATAAGGTGGTGGTCCATTATCCGCTGTGAAAGTAGACAAACATCGTCAGCGTAGTCTAGGTGTTTAAGGTAAGATGTCATAGTCCAGCGAATTCCATGGTTTCCTTCCGTCAATGCTGCAAGGAGAACATCACTGATAACCACTCAAAAATAACAGCGGTTACAGTATGCATCCTTGACGTACTCCGCTTTGGACGTCAAATTCTTCTGACACCTTGCCATTGTGCAAGACGTGACACTTACTGCCATCATACGTAGCCTTAATAATAGCTATGACTTTTTCCGGGATACCTCTCCTGCGCAAGGCCAACCAGATAGCATCTCTATTCAAACTGTCCAAGGCCTTCTCGAAGTCGATAAACAGCAGATGTAGCGGAGACCTGAACTCAATGCATTGTTCGATTATTGATCCTTAATGTTTTAATATGGTCGATGCAGGAGGATCCAGCACGAAAGCTATAAACACTTTCCATGTTCAACTTTTGCGTTTCAGAACTGTTTGAATCACTTCAGGTTACGAAAGGTCTTGTACCCTTCTTCGAATGTTAGGTTTCTGAGGTTGTTTTTCTATCTGCCGTAGAGCCTCTCATGTTCCCTGAAGCTCTCAAGAATATCTCTGGTGATCCATGCTATACATTTTCGATGTGTTTCTTTCTTTACATTGAATTCAAGAGTACTTTCCTGAATTGTCGGTCTGACTTTAACCTGTCCAATTACATTCAAGTCTATACTGATTTTTCCGAACTCTGCGAATCTCTTTATTACGAATATTTAGAACGAATGCAATCCGATATCGTCTAAAGAAGTCTGATAGCTACCCTCCAACACTGACTTTCTTCGATACTTCATCGAGTGATCCTCGAATAATTGCTAATTTATTAGTGAATTTTTTCAGTCGGTCGTTTTCCGAGAATATTTCAGATCCCGACCATTCTTACTTCTCCCACATGAAAGAATGTGCCCAAATGTCTTTAACTTCAGTCGATATTACCATGGCACTCGTGAAGGAGACAATTGAAAAACTTAAGTGTTCCTACTCCGCAAGCCCTGATGGTATTCCTGCCGTAGTTTTATTGAAATGTGTGAGCTGTATGGCTCAGCCCTTTACTGCACTTTTCCAACTTTCTATTTCACAGAGCGTCTTCCTTTTGCTCCCCTTTCACAAAAAAGGTGCTAAAAATGAAATTTCAAACTACCGACCTGTAGCTAAACTGTCTTGCATATTAAAGTTATTCTAAAGTATTATTTACGATACAATGTATTTTCATTGTAAACATATCTTTTCCGTCCACCAGCATGGATTCCTAAAGGCTCGGTCAACAACGACAAACTTGACGGAATTTGTAACCAGCGCTATGTGTGCTTTGAAGGATGGTTAAGAAGTAGATGTAGTTGCTACGGACTTCAGGAAAGCCTTTGATAAGATTTCGCATGCAAAAACTCAATGCCCTCGGGTTTCAATCTGGGTTTATCGAGTGGATTTAATCTTAATCTTCAAGAACGTCAGTATAAAGTCCTTTTCAGATCCTCCATATCTGAACACTTGATTGCCTCGTTTGGAGTCCCACTAGGTAGCCATCCTGGTCCGTTGATATTCACCTTGTCAATTAATGACGTCGATAAGATTATTAAACATTCTCGCTTATCTATCAATGCGGATGACATGAAGATCTTCAAGCACATTTCTACCTCTGCTGATTCGTTTGCACTTCAAAATGATTTGAATAGCTTTTCCATTAGGTGCATACAAAATTTTCTTGAATTGAATGTTAGTTGTTCTCTAAAACGCCTTCCATCAACCCCTCGAACGTATTTGTTGTGCGACGCGCCTGTGGCTATAGTTACAGTACTGAGCGACTTAGGTGTTCTATGCGGTAGTGAACTTAAAACGCCCTCTTCCTCTCCTTTCCTTAAATCCTGATCCAGATTTTTGTAAGTAGATTTAAGTAAAATTATAAACAATTTAAATTTTAGTCTTCAATTGCTTGAATTAAGCTAAATAAATAAATACATTATTTTACTGACAAGGGGTTTAATTCTTCCAAGAATTTTCGTTCCGAATTCAATATACCTACTCTTACTCAATATATTCCACCAGAAGAACGTTTTTTAAAGATTTTCTTTTCTTCATTTAAAAACAATAACGAATTTAAAATATAACATTTCAATTAACAAAATCCCTTTCCCACAACAATTAACATATTCCAAGCAAATTTAAAAAAAAAAAATAATAAAAATCGAATAATCCCCGACGCGAAAGTTTAGAGAAAAATTAATCCCAAAACACTAACTAGCAGAGGAGATAATATCAATTTGTTATTCAATAAATTCAGTTCCAACTATTGTGTTCTTTTTTTGTTGTGCTATTTTCCCAAATAAATGCAATAAATTATAATTGTTTTACCACCTACCGTGCAATACCGCTGTTGCAATTTTCTTTTACAATAGATAGAGAGAGAGAGAGATACAAATATTCAACAGTTCCGGGGATTACCAAAAATCAGCTTGTGGTGTGAAATCACAGCCAGAGCCGTACAAGAGCAGTGAACTGAACCAAAATCCGAGGTAGACACAGCAAAGCAACCTCCTTTGCCGCTGAATTGGGAAAATTTATGTCGCGAAACATTAATTTGGCATCATAAATTTTCCAACGGTCTTTTCTAGAGCGCGGGTGGCGGTTTAAATTCATTTTGTCTATCTGTGCAGTTGCAAAATGCCATTGTATTAGATAGGTAGGTAGGTGCAAGATAAGCTATAAATTCGATTTGGCAAATTTACATTTCAATTGTCAATATTTGGAAATTGTTAAATTTAGCCGAAGCATCCATATTGGGTTGTCTTTGTTATAAGAAAAAGCCGCCTGTCTATTGATGTGCAAATAAATTGGAAATTTGAATTTTCTGATCCTTTTTTTTTTTTTTGTATGCAACCTTCATATGCATACATACGTATGCCGCATACGTACATAAGTAATCCCAGTTGCTTGTGAGTTGCATCTAAATTGAAAATTATGATGATGGCACGCGTTTTTCTACATACAGTGTTGGCCAAAACTAAAGCAACTTAAACACAGACAACAAACAGATGAGTAAAATTGCTTAAATGAAAATATATTCCTTAAAATTTTTATGTAGAAATGTAGTGGTTACATTCAAAAATTAGATTATAAAAAAAAATCCATTTATTTATAACAAATAATACTAAAATATGCCGATTTTCAGCTGGACAAAACTAAAGCAACTCCATACCAAAATTGTATTTATGTTCAAATTTGTTGTGTTAAACTCAATATTTTAATGCGAAACCATTATTTCAGATCACCGCTGCATACCTCCTAGGCATGCTCTCCAAAATATTTGAAATTATGGAACTGGGGATATTATTCCATGCCTCCTTGACCTGAGAGAAAAGGCTCCCCTGTTTCGACATGTATCCCGAACTATTCTCCGATCTACGATCTCCAAGAGGTTTTCTATAGCATAAAGTTCCGGAGAACATTCCATAATCCCAAATTTTCTATCCTGAAACCAATTTTTTACAAGTTTTGAGGTATGTTTAGGTGCGGTATACTGTGGAAAGACCCATTTCAAAGGCAACTCCTCTTCGACATGTGGCAGCATAACGCCTTACAGGATAGTTTTGTACACAAATCGGTTCATAATTCCATCTATTTTATGGATTGGGCCAATTCCATATCCATGGAAGCATCTCCGGACCATGACATAGCATCCTCCATGCTTGACCATACCCATCGAATATCGAGAAGTAGGTGCTTCATTGCTGAGCCGACAAAGACGTCGAAAGCCATCCGATCCTTAATACTGAATTTGTATTCATCAGAGAATAGAGCTGTCTTCCATTTAGACACTGTCCAGTTGAGGTGGTCAGTTGTAAATTTGAATTAAGGCGTTCTGTTTTTGACCGAAATAAAAGGTTTTTTACGAAATGATAAATGAAAGACCAATTCGTTTCTCAAGTCACTAGATGACATGATTAGAGTGCTTCTAATCATCCTTATTAGACATTTATCTTCCCGGTGCGTCGTAACCTGCCACCTCGGTAAATCATTTTGACGGATTTTTTGGCTTTATAATATTTAATTAAACGACGTTTCATTGATTTATAAGTAGAATGTAGTACCTATAGATTTCCTTGTATAATTTCATATTCAACATCAGACATTTTTTTTGTCCGTTCAGAATACTATTCCTTGCCATTTTACAAAATAAGTCAAAGCAGCTTTATATGTCTTTTGCAGCAAAATTATACCCGAAAATCGTCCAATTTTTTCTTGTTTGTTCATTGGCAGCATTTCTATAGCAGTAAATACTCAAAACAACGGTTACTTTTTGTTTTCCGTAACAGAAAATCGTTTTTTGAAGAAAGAAGCGAAGAGTTGATTTAGTTTTGGCCAGCCGAAAATTTACCTTAATTCAGTTTTGTATTTATTGTGAGTGTTTACTGATTCTATATACTTATCTATAATATTCAGAGATATCGGGAAAAATAAATATAAAAATATTCTGGCTCATAAGCACTTGCTAAATCTTAAAACAATTGTGTGGTGTATTAGTTGCTTTAGTTTTGGCCAACACTGTAAACGAATGAAATTCACGCCTCATGATAATATTCCGCCTAGCCACCGTATTCTATGAGGGAATGTTTTGCATGTTCAGAGCAATGAGAACGAGGATAACCCAATGTATACAAGGCAATATCTCCATTTAGAGGATAACATAGAGGGAGGACTCCTAGTAGTGGAAAAAAAATAAATACATATAATGCTCAACTCTACGTGTTGATTAAGACTTTCGAGAGAGTAGCACAAATTAATGGGTACTATTGCATTTTGTTTATTTTTAGTTTTTTTTTTTGCAATATATAGGGTGGCAGGCTTAGATGTAGCGCCCGTCTGCTCCTGGTAGTGCACATCGTGCGTTTAATGAATGTTAAGAGCTGAAACGTGTTGCAAGTTGGGGTGGTAAGCGGTACAGTCTATTCGACAAGAGTGAAAAGGAGCTCAAGGATGCGTAAATTTTAGCTTTTTGATTTTCTGCGTAATAGTAACAGTTTTTGAATAAGCCTATAGCATGGCAATAGCTAATGCTAATATCTATTTTTGCAATTAAAAAAAATATAAAGGGCCGTCATCGTAATTATTGAAACGTAAGCGATTTCCATTGGAAATCCATGACCCGTTTTCTCAAGTAACATATTATAAATGTTGACATAAGAGGTAAATGCAGGTGTATACTAGTAGCTGGACAGGTAACACATTTTCTTAAGGCAGTGGCATATTACACATGTCCGATGAATAGTGTCATGTAAAATATGACACCCTCTCTGTATATGTACATATGTATATGACGAACGGTATTATACTACCTCACATATGGCAAATGGCCTTGTCATGAGCTGTCTTCATTCTTGCGTTGCGTGATTTTCCATCGTTTGCAAGGGTGATCCCGAGCACCTTGCTCGCTTCGCTGAAGCACTCAGACATCAACTTGTCCATTGTACTAACAGAAAGGATCCCATTACGCAGAAGACTTTTCTCGCCTTTTTAATGAGCTTACATTGTCTCAAATGATATGACAATCATTTGAGACAGCACTCACCACATCCGCACCTAGAATCCGCCGCTTGATACGAGCAAAGGCGGACAAATACATAGGAAGTGTTCTACAGGGTCGTCACCCTCTTCACAAGCGTCGCAGACAGATGTTTCACTGAAGCCAACCATATTAAGATGCTTAGAAAAAGCTAAGTTGCCCGTAAGAACGCCAATAAGTTGTCTGCAATCTTTTTTGCTGAGGGACAGCAAGAATGCCGCTTAGTCAGCCTACATCCAGGAGAGTCATGGCACACACAATTGTATTCATAAGAAACCCAATCATCTATGGAAGCCCTGACCGTTGATGCAGGAAGACCTAACGCAGGTTCAGGTCCTGAGAAAGTGTCTATCACTGCAGACACAGACACAGATACTACGACCCTTCCATCATAGGATCTCCGTCTAAAAGACAGAGACATGTTTACCCAATGAATATTGCAGTCTTGTGTTATCGTCTTCTACAAATACACCGTCCCCTGAACCCTGATCGGTCTTGGAACCATCAGTGAAAATTTTACAACACGAAGCTGGTGGTAGCCAATTCTGAATGCCAGGAAAGTCGACCTCATACTTGCGCCGCAACTGAAGCCTCGGAGTCATAGCATCAGGCGGCATATCCATAAGACCAGGGTCATAGGATAAGTGTCGAGGAAGATCATCAAAGCTCCAACGCGTTTCATACCAAAACCCACCATGTCTGAGTCTGAACACCCCATAATAAGTACCTTACTTAGCTTATCGGCCAAACGTTTCGCGGGCACTTAGCATCAACCACTCTGATCAAAACTCCAGAAGTTTCCGGTCTTGTCTTACGATACCATATCATTTAAGAAGTTAAAAATGTAATCCATTTTGTCATCGTTTGTTGTGATGAAAGTCAACTATGGTAAAGCGTTAATGGAGCTCACCTGACGTTCCCACACTCCTTCCAAGTATGATACCGCCGACAGGTTAAATTCCAGTTTGTATTTGTCGTAAAGTTCCGGATGAGAGCAAAGAAGTGAATGTAAATGGAACCATCTATAGCGAATATGGTCTCGCTTTGTTCACTTCACACCGCGCACCGACATTTTTTTTGTGCTACGCACACAACTTATGTGGTACGTTCCTCAAGGCTCTTATATCACTGTTCCGCTACTTATTACTGTATTCATCATTATGATATGTGCATTTAACTCGTGAACTCCATCCTATCTTCGCCGTATTCTGTTCTCTGTGCTTGAGGACATAGGACAACTTCCGCATTTTGAACTCATCTTGAATAAGTTCAGCACGTATCAATCGGCATCCCTCCATATTGCGCTTTCAGTTCTCTGAAAAAAGGACAACATATCCCGCATTGTTTAAATTTTCACTGTTTAGTGTGCAATCTGGTGTCGACGATGGTCCCCCGACATAGACACTCAAGAACTGTTTTAGAGCCCAAACAAAAAATGTTCTTCGATTCGTGATCGAATGACCGATGATACTTACTTCACTTATGTCCTGTATCCCCTTGTGTGTCCTAGAGCCTCTACAATGCCTATGCGCCGCCGTGTGCGATTTCTGATAATGTGCCTCAGCTCTCCCCAACTCTTACCCAGTTGCCGTTCTGTGCCACGTACTCCTAGGATCGCCGCGTATACTGCCATCCTGGGCATCGCTTGGTTAGCTATGGATCTGTCACCCTTTCGGAAAGTGTGACCAATCCACTGCCGCTTTGTCGTCGTATGGTTGTCCCTATAGGTTCATTGCCCGTTCTCTGATAAAGCTGTTGGTTAAAGATACGGTTTGGCCAGAAAATCCTTAAGATGTAGCGCAGGCACCTAGTAGCAAACGTTTGCAGCTTCCTCGTGATAGTGACGGTCACTCCCCAGGCCGCACATCCACGGATTCAATGTGGAACGGAACAGTCGAAGCTTGGTGTGAAAGTTAATGTCATTACTTCGCCAAACTGTGGATAGCATCCCAAAGGCAGATTATGCTTGCATATTCGGCTGGGTATATCCAGTTCGGTTCCGCCATCGGTTGAGACAATACTCCCAAGGTATTGGAAACTCTCTACTCTCTCAACCGTTTGTCCAGTAGTGCATATATGAGTTGATGAGTTCGGTCCTAGTCTGATCATTTTTGTTTTAGCTGAGTTAATTTTCAGGCCAACGACGTCGGCTTCCTTCTCCACATTTGCTGTCATTTGGTGAAGGTCCATTATTTTGTGAGACGGTAGGCAGACATCGTTGGCGTAGTCTAGGTGTTTGGGTTCAGATGTAAGAATTCCTCCACTTCCAGTTGACAATTCCGCATTTAGCACATCGCTAATCACCAATAAAAACAGTATTGGTGAAAGTATACAGCCTTTCCGAGCTCCACTTTGGACTTCAAATGCCTCAGTCAGCGAACAAATGACGTCGTCTTTGGTCATCAAATTTGAGCTCCTGGGTCAGCTGAATCTTGTACGGGCGCTGAATTCCGCAAGCTGTGCTTGCAGTTTCGAAGCCTATCACATGTACCATCCCTGCTAGCTTAAATTCGAGACGCCAAAGCGGACCGATGCATGGTGTCGAAGTGTTCGCAGTTTTGTATGCTATTGCAATAATTTAAGACCACGCTCCTCTTGTCTACAAACTTCCTCTTTTCACCCTGTTACACATAAATTTTCAATAGAGAAGAAGTTCTTTACTAAATTATGCAAACTTACATATGTAAATATACAATTTTTTATCACACTCCAGACGCGGAGATTATAAGTCACTTGTGGACTTTTAATGCCGTGTATAATCCACCCTGAGTAGGAGCGCCCGGGAACAACCTCCGTTGGATTGTGTAGGGTGTGCAATGTGCATATGCCCTTATGATGAACACTTCCATTTCCTTCCTCTTCTTCCTTTTTTAGTTGCCCCTATAAAGTATTGGATTCATGAAAAAATTTGAACTCGAGATAACAATCGATGATTCTTTGTGTTTTTTTGGGATAGGAAAAGTTTCAGTGGGGCATTCAAACATCAACTTGTTGATTGTGCTACCAGAAAGCACCCCATTACGCCCCATTTTCCTGTACAAATATTCTCGTGTGCATAATGAATGTCGAGTAGGCAGGCGCTTCAGTGATGAGCAGTTTACGTTAACAGGAGGGGATCGAAGGGAGGAGAATCACTACGAAGTGTTCCGCAGTGTCGTAACCCTCTGTGGTCTTTTCTGCTGGGAGACAGCAAGTATGCAGCATCCTTGCTTTCACTAACTTATTTGGAAGAAGTTAAAGGCTTTAGCAAGGCCTTGAGTGCAGTTTGACTGTCACTATCGACAAAGATACTACGACCCGAGCACCTATTGCTAAGGATTGACTCGCAGTCATTAGGATGGCAAAGATCTCCGTCTGGAATACAGAGGCATGGTTGCCCAAGGATTATTGCAGTCTTGTACTGTCGCCTTTCACAAATACACCAGCCTACGAGCACTCACAATCTAATCATCCAAGAACATCATTGTTATAGGCTTCAAAACATTCAAAGCCAACGTGCACCTGTACATCCTTTGTTCCTCTTCCCAGTTTTTCTAAAACGACCACGCCCTGAATTCTCAGTATAAGGGTGTTCATATCCCCAAATTATAAACAAACAAAAAAGTATTTCAAATGCAAATTTTGAAATTGGTTCCCAGAAAAACTTGTGGAATAGGTAATCAACAATCTCCAGGAATTAGACTCGTGCCACTTTCCGATCTGCGGTAATGCAAAATAGATGTTTTCAATAACTAACTTGTAATGTGAGATACAATGTTATTGTGTCCCGAGAAATAATAAATATTTATTAGGGAAATAGAAACGAGAAGCACTCGAGCACACTGACGAATAAAGATTCAGGAGTAGATACAGGCTTTTCCAACAGGACCTTCCGAACTTTGACAGGTGTTTGCGGCCATGTTGTTGAAGCTTCATCTCTTTAATTGACTGTCACTTATTTAGTTCATCTTGCCAAATTAACGTAAGGAGTTATAGCGTGTAAATGATTGAATTGTTTTATAAAATTGAGTATTCTAGTCAAGAAATATTTCGCTGACTTTGCTCATTTTTCGGTTTCCATAATCGTCTTGTCAAGAGGGCTATTTGCAACGTGGTGGATAAATTCGAGTTCAGTAAATAATCCGGTAATATTCGTAGATCACGTAGACCGTTTGGTGTGGATTTTCGACTGGCGACATCATCGGTCCATGCTTCTTTAAGAACGACGTTGGTCAAGTCATCTCTGTCAACCGTGAGCGTTTTTGTCCATAATAACCCACTTCTTTGGGCCCCAATTGAATGATATGGACCCAGTTGGACCCCGTTGGACTTCCTCTTGTGGGGTTTTCTTAAGTCATAAGTCTATTCTATCAAACCACAAACCACTACTGCCCTTAAAGCCAACATAACCAATGCCATTGGTCAAATTTAGCCTGATTTATGCGTCAGAGTTATGAAAAATTGGACGTCCTGGAAGCCCGCCACCCAGCGAAACCGGGATGGACATTTGAACGATGTTATACTCCACACATAATGGCATATGTGGGCCTTCTAAATGAATATAAAATATTAATGATATCTCACTTATAGTTTATTTTATTCAAATTCAAAGATGGGAAACGCTCTATAAAAGCCACTGGTTTATATTATTTTTCTAAAAAGCCCTTTCTTGCTATCCCTACTGCATCCTATCAAGCATGAAGGAAGGAAAAACAACCAAAGAATCTCCACACATTGGATGGATGCCCTCCTGTTGCTGTTACTGGCATAGTCCCGCAAGCGAAATTAATTCCACATTTTGGTCAGTGCCACATTAGCACAGCCGTGCCAACATAATTTACTCCCTCACTCTCGGACGGAGGTTTTCCGTTGGTTCCTTTCTTTTTTTTCTCTTCTCTTTCCTAATAGTTTTACGCTTTGAGCGTTTAACATGCGAGGCACATCCACCCAAAGGAGGACATGTGATGCAGAGGAGAAAAAAAAAATTCTTGAAAAATTGCTTTCACACAGAAATTACGAGGTTGCAGCACGGAACACACAACAACGTAGCATGTATGTGATGTAGCGTAAATGGTGCACTTAATTGACCCAAGGCAAGGGCACCCACCCAGTGATATATCAACCCAATCTAATGGGGCCATGCATATTAGTTTACTGCGATCAGCGAGACAGATCTAACAAGGACATGGGGTCACATTATAGGTCTCACTTGAAATTGCACGAGGAAGCACGAGGAACTTCCTCCAACTCGAGGTATAATAATAAATAGAGTCAACAATATATGGAATGCAACTGTAAGATGAAAGATACAAACTCAATTTGGCTGTAGATTGTACCTACTTTTCTGCTGGTTGTTACAAATATCAAGGTCCTTGGAAAAAGGTATCTACAGTGCACGTGCGAATTTTTTTTCCCCCAATCGGCACACGGATACTCTTTTACAATTTTTTGGAAGGTATCTGTAAGGGGGAAACAAATTTCGAAGCTAACCTGTATCTAATACATCATCAGATATCACTTACCCTATAAAATCTTCATGGAGTACATGTTTAAAGCTATGAATAATAATGTGTACCCACTCACCTTTCTCACAGGGTGCGCATAGGTGCCTCTCCACACATCCATGGTCATGTCCAGCGAGAGAGGTTGATTTTAAGTGCGTTCAAAGGAGAAGGTTAGCTTTCATTCCAAATCCATTTAGATAATTAATTCCTTCATACGAAAGAATGTCAAATCCGGCGAGCCAGATAGATTTTGAGTGACAAGAAAATAGAAGGGAGGCTTTCATTTTTATGAAGGATGTAGCATTAGGTGAAGCATTGAGGCCACGACTTTCATGGGAATGAATGGAAATAGGTAGTCAAACATTTCTGATTAGTCGAGAGATTCAGTTTCGACTGCAAAATAAGGCATTCCCTTTTGAGGTAGTGGACTGGTAGTCTCCCTTCCTCTTTTGAATCAATGAGCAAATTGTCAAAAATTCGTTTGCCGTTCCATTTGATAGGCCTTTCCTCAAAAAGCAGGCCTAGAGTTCTGAATGGGCCAAATTTCACAAAATTATGTACAAAATAAGGCCTCGCTGACAGATACCTACTTACTTAAAGGGTTCCCGACCCTTGTAGAGTCCCTGCCTGAGACATCGTTACCTTCCATCCTCTGCGGTCCCGAGCACGCTGCTTCCAGTTGTGAAGACCAAGTTTTCTGGCATCCGCGACGACTTGGTCTTTGTACCGGAGGTTTGGTCTTCTTCGCCGCCTCGAACCTGGGATTCGAAAATCATCTTGCCTTGAGTATTATTGTCCATTTGCTTGATGTGGCCGAGCCATTGTAGTCTGCGCATCTTGGCCTTTTGGACTACATCCACATCCTGGTACAGCTCATAGAGTTCGCGGTTGTATCTTCGCCTCCATTCGTCCTCCTAGCATAAGGGACCTAATATTAGACGGAGTATTTTACGCTCGAAGGTGCCCAATATTTGCTCAGTTTTCTTACTTATCGCCCAGCACAATGCTCCATACAGCAGGACTGATAAGATGAGCGTTCTAAAGAGCATTACTTTGGTCCGTCGAGTTAGGAGTTTCGGAACCCAGTTTGTTGTTGTTTCGCCAAACCGAAGTAGCAGCGGTTTGCTAGGGTTATTCTTCGTCGGATCTCTACAAAGGTGTCATTTGTAGAATTAATATTTGTTCCGAGGTAGGTGAACTCCTTAACTACCATACTTCGTCTTGTCCTCATTCACTTTAAGACCAACTCGTTCCGCCTGCTCATCAATAGCCGTAAATGCCTCTACGAAGGCATGCCGGGATCTTCCGATGATGTCAATACCGTCTGCGTATCCCAGCAGTTGGACGGATTTGTCAAAGATAGTGCCTTCCGTGTTGACACCCGCCCTGCGCACTATCTGCTCCAACACGATATTGAAGAAATCACATGACCTCGCACCTCCTTGCCTGAATCCGGTGCACGTTTGGAAGAGCTCCGAAGAGTTGTTTCCAAATTGCACAGAGAATCGCGTGTTTTCCAGCGTTACGCGCCACATCTGGATAAGTTTTGTCGGTATCCCGAATTGGGCCATCGCCTGGTAGAGCTCAAGACGATGAATGCTGTCAAAGGCGGCTTTAAAGTCGATGAAAAGGTGGTGGGTTTCGACTTGAAATTCGTTGGTCTTTTCCAGGATTTGTCTGAGTGTGAAAATTTGGTATATTGTCGAAGCCACACTGGTACGTGCCGATTAGTGTGTTACAGAAGGGTTTTAGACGTTCAGACAATACGTTGAACAGGATCTTATATGCGACATTTAACAGGGTTATGCCTCGATAGTTCTTACAAGACATAGGATCGCCTTTTTTTGAAGATGGGGCTTATAGAGGAGATAGGCAGATAGAACTTCCAGTTTCACTTTTCGACTTCTTTATATAGATAATGTCAGAATTGATAAAGATCTCGAGGTAGAAAATTTTCACGAATCCAAACTTGCCCTATATGTATTATGTATCCGTGCAAGTAAAAAAGAAAGGATCCCTTCGCCCCGTTGTAAATATTTGGCTTATAAGGTTCATGCTGATAAACTTGCTTTTAGGAACACCAACTCTAAGTTTTAATTAAAAAAAAACTTCTATCTGTGAGTATCTACATACACCCACGTAGATGAATGTAGCTCCTGCTAAGACTGTGTGTACTTCTTTTTGAGTTAAAGTTTCTGCAGCATATTCATAAGTAAATATCTTGCAAGTATGTGAAGTAAAATGTGTTCCTTTTAAAGGATTGTTCTTTTTTTAAGGCTCATCTCTAACTTACCTCCATCACACTAATTATTCAGCGTGTGAGCAAACTTATGTATATATACTCATGCACACAAACACCTTGGAAGGAACATTTTATTGCATTTCGAAAGTTTTAACCTGCACCTAGGGCCTTTGCGAGAGCTCACATCTTCTGCTCCAAAATTTTTAAAAAGACTCGGTGGAAATTATCAATTTCCAAGGAAATATTAAATATCTACCTCCTCTGCAAAGGCAGCAATAATCGCTTTGCTGATTATAATGCGTTTAAAAACAAAGTTTAATTTGGACAAAGAACGTTAGTTTTAATAATGAAAGTTGATTGGTTTTTTTGCTTCTTTTTAATCAAGGGAAGTATAAAGGCTTGGATTGCGGAGTATTTTTGTAATTATTCTAAATAAAAGGGTGATATTGGTTGTGTTCGCTATGCAATGTTGATAATACATATCTGAGTGCGTATACATTTTAGGGATGAAGTTCCTAATCATGGAAAGGAAGAGAACAAAATTTTGAAGGTTATATGTTCCTAATCATAGAAAGCCAGCTCTTAATAAAATGTCCATACTCACTTTTCATTTTTATTTTCAAAATGGTGCTGAATCGCATTGTAGACAACAACCATTAGTGACTGTCAGCGGAAAACAATGAATGGTGGTTGTCTACAATTGGAGGCCACGCCATCTATGATTCAACTTTCTCCACACAGTATGTTCCCTTTTGATTACTGACTAAATTATCTTCACTTTTTCTTTTGCTGTTGCCGTGTGCGCAAACATTTACTGTGCTGGCTATACACTTTCCAATAAAACACTGCTAACATGGCTTTACCCGCGCTTTAAAGTAAAACCGCACACCGCAGTATTTGGTAAAATAGGCAACAGAGGAGTGATCAGAAGTTGGCGTCACTAATAAAGGAGACATGAGTCAGAACACTTGCACTTAGACCAGGAGTAGGTCCATTGTGCTGTTGATGTGTAAAGGTGGGTGGGTCACCCTCTTACTCAGGGAACCATTTATTCCTTAGTATGAAGGAGCCCATCTTAGCCGCACAGGCATTGTTCAGATCACTTAGATCGTTGAACACGTATTCACCTAGTGTGGCCTTTCTAATGTTGGCAAGTGCGGGGCACGTGCATAGGAGGTGACTGATAGTCTCCTCTTCTTCTTCATGCCTACAACTTCTACAGAAGTCATTATAGGAGATGCCCAGTCCTTGGGCATGTCTGCCTATAGCTCAGTGTCCGATGAGGGTGTTTGCGATCTCCCTTTGCATTGTCCCTTTTTCACATATATTTATGGCATGCGGTAGGATCCCACCGCGTCTTACAATTTTAAGGTCCGGACGAAACACTACAAGGATAAGGAGGAATAAATTGAAAATGAAAATCGAAACAAAAATGTTTATTGAATAATGATTTTATAAGAAAATAATCCGTCCGAAGTCCCAGGGTCGAGTCACATATTTCCATCGCTACCTTCCTTACATACACAAATATTGAGCTCATCCTGTTTTTCGTACAAGGATTGGAAACCCACGAACTGTATCAGTTTCATCTCGACATTTCTTGGAACTCCTGCCGGCTCGATTATATATTTCAACTGCATTTCATTGCTGTGAATACAGTGCATAAAATTAGCTGCGACAGGCGTATGGAGTCCGACGAAGCCAGCAAAATTACCCGACCATATAAAGTACTCATATGGTGCGTCGGCTGTCTGCAAGGATTTACATGTTAATGTTGAGGAAATACATATCATATATACATATAATACCTATCAATTTCTGCTAGTATTCATCTAAAAAAAAAAAACTTTGTTTTTCTTAAATATCGCAACCACTAGGAGATAAATCAAACTCAAAGCGAGATATCATTGCCTTTTTGTACTTTTTTAGAAATGACAGGCAATTTGACAGATATAGCTTAAACAATATGGCCGCAATCACCTGTCAAAGTTCGGAAATTCCTTAGTCGGGTTCTCATTAAACGATTTGCTTAGACGACTAAATAATGCCTACCGTTCACACCTACAACATGCTTGATAGACTTCATTTGTCAGCGAAACTTCGAAGTGTCTCGCTTTTGTTGCAGTGTTGATAATGGATGAAATAGACTTCAGGAAATTGCCTATACGATAGAAATCGCACCAAAACTCTTCCTTTTTCAAAAACCTTTCCGTCGATGTTCGAAATTCACATTCGAAACTTCTGTTCACACTTTACGATTAGTCGATCAAGCAAGTCTGCCAACGAGCGTTCACATTTACGATTTGATCCATCAAGTCCACTTGTCAAGCGAATCGCTTGGACAGATTGTAAGCCAACCCTGCTATAAGAAAACCCTGTAAATATGTTTATAATATAATCTCTTAAAATATGTATTGAGCTTAATATTAAAGAATTTCAATTCTCCAACAAACTACGTACATATTTCCTATTCAATATGTAGTGGAGCGTAATACGTTTCTCTTGTCATCGAATGGAATTGCAATACCGGTCTTTCGATGTACAATACACTCAATCAGCATAACCCTTTTAGTTGAAAAGTTCTCTTGTTTTCAATAAATACTCATTAAGAGATTGTCTGTCGTCCTTCCAGTCAAGAAGCATTTTATTTTTTGTTGCAAGTGGAAACGATAAAAAAAATAAAGTGCACAACTGCGTCGTATGTAGTTGCACCTTTAATTGTAATATAAAAATAAAAAATTATAAAATGTTGATCCCATATTTCAGAACATGTAAAATTTTGCCCACATTTCGATTTTGAGCAAAATCCGTTCAGAATTAACCGAACAATAGCCATATTTTTAAAACCAGAAAAATTACCGTTATACGCTTTTTTAGCCAAAAACGTGGTACGCCATCTTTTAGCATTTCTCTAGACTTAGTCAATTAAGAAATTAAATCAAAATCGTTGGAGCCTTTTTCGAGAAAATCGTGTTTTTGTAAACCCCACTGAATAATACACAACAGACCCCTGACAGGGTTGTCGAATATACTACTAAGGGAGTTTTCGTACTCCCTTCTGAAAGACTGTACTCCCGTACTTCCCTCGTCCTGATTTTAGTCCCTTTAAAACATTTCGATTTTTTTCCACAAAAGAGTATTAGAAAGTAACTCTAATTGTGTTTATTTCATTGAATGGGCCATCACCAACTGGTGCAATTACCCCGGGGTAAGACTAGCTTTTTAGAAGAGGAAGATGGGATGTGAAGTAAGAAACAGGGTAAAATCTTCATCCAGAGTTGAAGCAGTTGAAAGGCGGGGTAAAACTTATTTCATTTTCTCTTTTCTTTGCGAGCTGCCAATTTAGGAGGGCTTACTCGGGGTTACCCCAGTTCAAAATTGCTCCATAGTGTGGGATGGGCTTCGTCTTGTGTCTGTCCTTGAAATTGATGAGATAATTTTAAAGTGTATTGTAAAATGGAAAATTAAGCAGAAAAAAATAGTTGAAAACACAAACTATACTCCTGTACTCCCCTCAGGCCCAAAATACTCCGCTGTTATCTACTGAAATACTCCCCGTCGAAACTGGAAAATGACACCCCTGACCCCAGATATGAAGTTTGTAGCGAAGCAGTCTACCCGTTTGAGCTGCAGTCGAGCAGAGTGACGGACAAACAGACAGACAGACTTTTTCGACCTTCTCTATCATCGTAATGTCAGAATCGAGTTCGAATTTCTGCACGAATCCAATACTTGCCCTGTAGGTATTATAGGTGCAAGTAAAAAACGAATTAAATGGAGCAAAACACGAAAATAGGAATGAAATAAGTACATACTCGTACATACATAGGTATTTCCAAGGACGAAAGGAAATAGATTGACTTATATACCAAGAGGTAACCAATTTATGATTGCTTTCTTGACTTCTGTTAGAATTAATTCCAATGCCAGTAAGAAAATGTTTCGTAATCCTCCAATGATTATCCGCTTATCTTTCAATTGAATGACTTATACGAAATAGCCATCTTAATTAGGCATTCCATGCACGTCCTTACCCCTAATCAGCGATTAACCCACTGCATAGACATCTGGTCCTGCTCCTGAGCTCGCACGGATGAGAGGACAGCCGGTGTTCTATTGAAAGAATTGCAATAAGATACCTGCCATTCCGAAAATGTTTCCTGTCAACGCTATTATTCAATCTAGGTTGAATAGATTATGAGTTATTTGCCTAGAAGTGCCCCTCCTTCTGTGATTATTAAAAAAAAAAAGAAAAAAAAATCTCACAGGAGGATAAAAGTTTCAACTGAATTGTGTCTGTGTATGCGACATTAAATTCTTTAGATTCTGACTTTTCGTCCTCCAGGAAGCACGGGTCCTTGCACATTGCACATAAACTTTTCACACACATAACCTGCAAAACGAGGCGACTTACTCGTATATATATCTCTCCCACTCACCCATCTAAGCTCTCTCTCTCTTTACTATTCGTCAGCCTCAGGAATGCTTCTGACACGTTGGGCTCACCCCCCCAAAAGGGATCATCGTTATGGCAACGCTACAAAACTTCCAGAAAAAAAGACGTCTGTGACTCTCTCCTACCGGAAGGAAGTTACCCTGACATGGCTTTGTTGTGAGTTACCACTTCCCTGTTTGTCCCTGTTCGTCCTTCCAAAACGAGGACTGCAACTTTGATGCGTTGAGTTCTCTACACTAACGTGGTGTTATATTAAAATTCATTTCATTGCAGGACTATATTCTCTCCTCTTGGTGTAGGCACCATTGGAATCCTTTTTACAAACTGTATACACACATCCCAATCCTGACACAGAAAAAAAATACCCACACACAAGCCAACTAGTAAGTTGAGAAGGCAAAAACTAGCAGCAAACGACCACCAAGCAAATGTGCGGTAGTTATGGCCAAGGATATTATTCATGAATGTCCTCTTAAATTATTTTATATTGTCCTTTTACGTTTTCTGTTCCGTTTGTCGTCGTCTCTGTCTGTCTCTGTATGTGTTCCAGTGTGTAGCGGAACGCAATAATATGTGCCACTAAATCTAAGCATGAATCAACATAAAGTGGTCTCTTCTTATCCGGTTATTTCGGAACGCGTGTGCATGTGAGTGTTGGGGGTCCAAATGACAAAGGACACTGCTTCATTTAAGATCATTGTAAAGGAAAGCTATGTACGGATTAGGAGGATAAATGAAGTGAGTGCTAAAGTGCGTTGGGTTAAGTAGATTAGAACCAAGAGAATGGTCGTGTCAAGTCAAGCGTTAAAGTAGGATCAATGACTGGGGAAAGTTGAAACTGTTTGAAACCCTATATACGTATACCTATGTATGCCCTATAAATGCAAGTCAGATTTGAGTATATGATCCCTTAGAAAGTTGCCTTAAATTGGCGTATATCCCCATCTTCCAATTATGTACTTAATTACTTTTTTGAACAAAAAAACATTTTTTTATCAAAATCCATAAAGCAGAATTAGGTTAGCAAAAAAGGAAAGAATTCTATTATCTACTCCATCATGAACGCTGGCGGAAAAAAAACGAAAATACAAATTCCGCAAAATCATCGATGAATATTGTTTACTGCCTGTTTCGGTTGAAACATAAACTTCTATAAAAATAATAAATAAAAATGAAAATTCTTTATGGCACCAAAATAATCGTTGTGTATCAGTTGATAACTGACACTAACCACAGAAAGGATGAAATTGATTTGAAATTGATTGACAGCCATCAGAGATGACAGATAATTTGGGAATCGTTTTTTGTTAAAAATATTTTGACAGAGAGGAATGCAAAAAGACATTACGGAATTTTATTAATGAGTTTAGATGACCGAATTGAAAAAATTTTGAGTTCCAATCGGTGAACCCGGATTGAGGGATCGAGTCCAAATCAAATCGAAAGTGAATTAAGTTAGATATGCTCCTCCTTTTTATTTGCATATTTCTCCCCCTGATTTTGTACTTTTAACTTTACTGCCTAGACTATCTGAACTTAAAAAAGAAAGGACAAGAAATTTACCTTCTCTATCTGTCAAACTCAATCTTTTGATCTGCGTTTATATGGAGTAATTCAACTCGATTGAACATTTTGTGATCGGATCGAGTTAATGCGGTTTCAATTCAATCTCTGGTTGAACCCGAATTGAATTGGGGTCCAATCCGCCATATAAACGTGGTAACAGTGGGTGGTGTGACGAGATGGAGACTAAATCGGACAAATGGTTAGAGGGAATATTTTTGTTAAAACACATAGAAGTCACTCACAGGAAGAAAATATCAGGACAAGGAGGAGTTTATTGGTTTAAGGGGTACAAAAGTGCTATACTTACTTACTTATGTCATGTTTCCCCTTGTGGATCCCCTATGGCCTTCACAATGCCTAGGAGCCATCGTGTGCGGTTTCTGGAAATGTGCCTCAGCTTTCCCTAAGTCCTTCCAGTTGCCGTGTTTCTTATACAACTGTTCTGCGCCACGTACTCCTTCGACCGCCACGTATCATGCCATTCTGATTAAGTTCCATTGCATTGCGTGATTAGCTATGGACCCGTATGACCAATTCACTGACACTTTCGTTGTCGTGTGGTTTATGGCCCGATCACTGATAAATCTGTTCGTTAGAGATACGGCTTGGCCAGAAAATCCTTAAAATTGCGCAGGCACCTATTGACAAACGCTTGCAGCTTGCACGTGATAATCGTGGTCACCCTGTAGGTACCACATCCATATAGCAGGACGGATACAATGTTGGAACCGAACATTCGTAGATTGGTGCTTTAGCTTATTGCATTACTCAGGCAGCCTATTTTGCTTTGCCTATTCGGTTTTCTATATCCAGTTTGGTTCAGCTATTGATTGAGACAATACAAGGTATTGGAAACTCCCTACTTTCTTAACAGTTTTTCCAGCAATACATGTATGAGTCGATAAGTTTGGTCCTAGTCTGATCATTTTTGTTTTTGCCGAGCTAATTTTCAGGTCAACGACGTCGGCTTCCTTCTTCACATTTGCTGTCATTTGGTGAAGGTCCATTATTTTGTGAAACAGTAGGCAGACATCGTCGGCGTATTCTAGGTGTTTGAGTTCAGATGTAAGAGTCCTTCGAATTCGCCCATTTCCAATTGATAACGCCGCATTTAGCACATTGCCAATCACCAATAAGAACAGTACTGGTGAAAGTATGCAGCCTTGTTGAACCCCACTTTGGACTTCCTCAGACAGCTTTCGTCTGTGCAAAATGTGTCATGTGGACCCATCATACATATCCTGTGGGCCTAATGGTTGCATAATCAGTGTTGCAGCTACGAGTCTTTGTACTGAAAATTCATTGTTACAGGACATGATAAGCTCCTAAGCCTTACTAGTAGAAGTCACGAACTACTTAACCTCGGCCCTGAATTTCAACATCAATAGCAATACCAGTATTCCCAGTAGAGATGACTGAACTGCGAATATAGTCATGAGAGGTTTTAAGAAAGCATTGCTATCTTATGGAACACAGCGTATGTACATTGAAGTCAATAAAAGGTCTAAGTCGCTTTGAAGGGACACGAAGAGGACGTATTATGTAACCAAGGCCCTAAGGTTGTTTCCTGTGCCGGTGCTTCACGTTGACATTCGCCAACAACCGAGCAGGATTTGACAGAACTGGTAATCGATCGGAAGGTGTAAAGGCAACATGATCACATTGAGTACCTTTTGAATTCTTTCAAGAAAACTAAACATTCTTGCTTAATAATACTTCAGAGCATATTCCAGAAAAGTTAAGACTGGCTTTGATATTCCCCATCCACAAAAGAGGATATACCTCGCAGTGCTGGAAAAGAATGTAATCATTTTGATTGCTTTGAATTTATTGGAGTCCGCTTGAAGTCATTAGCATTTATTGCATTCACTTCAAGTGTTTGAGTTCTCTAAAGTAAAGGGTTTTCCAATAAGGACTTGACAACTTTTTTTTTTTAAATAAAACGCAAACCATTTGAGATATTTCAAAAACTTTATTATCGGCTTGAAGTACAATCAAAACATTTATGAATGGAACGGTCGATTCGATGGACCCAATTTTCAACAACTCGGCTATTTCGCGTTCAATGTTGGCTCTGAGCTCTTCCAACATCGTCGGCTTGTTGGCATAAACCAATGACTTAACGTAGCCCCACAGAAAATAATCAAGCTGTGTTAAATCCCACGAACAAGGCGGCCAATCGACTGGCCCATTTCTTGAGATAACACGCTCACCATACTTACTCTTCAATAAATCGATTGTAATGCGTGCTGTGTGACTTGTGGCACCATCCTGTCGTCCAAAGCCATATCTTCCAATTCGGGCCAAAAATAATCGATAATAATGGCGCGATAACGCTGACCATTCACGGTAACGTGACGATCATTATCGTCAACGAAAAAATACGGCCCAATAACGCCGCCGGCATGCAAACCGGTTATTTTTAGTCGATGAAGTGGTGATTCATGAAGCACATGTGAATTTTCACCCGACCAATAACGCATATTTTGCTTATTGACGAACCCATTGAGACAAAAATGAGTTTCGTCACTGAGGATGATTTTGCGATGAAATTCATCATCTTGGCGCATCTTCTCCAGAACCCAATCGGAGAACGTAGGTCGCTTTAAATGGTCCACCGGCTTCAATTCTTGAGTCAGATTGATCTTGTATGGGTGTAAACCAAGATCCTTACGCAAAGTACGCCATAATGTGGTCTGAGCGATGCACAATTCTTGAGAACGCCGTGGAATTGACTGATTTGGATCAATTCTCCTGACGCCTGAACGGCAGCGATATTTTCGACCAACCCGTCATCTCACTGACACGGCAACATCACACAACGAATATGTAGACTCAAATTTTTGTACTAAAATTGTTATTGCCTGTCTGCTAAGGTGAGAATTACAACCGAAAATTGGAGTTAACGCTCATAAAGTTGCGATCACCGACTCCAAATTTCGGTAGAAAATTTGTATAATTTGTAGACGTTGCTCGTTTGTCTACTCTATCATTAAGAAAATGTTGAGTTTACTGAATAACTTGACAGTGACAGTTTGATGATTAGTGAAACAGTGCGTTCACAAAGTAAAATCAAAGTTGTCAAGTCTCTATTGTAAGATCATTTATTTGATGTAATTGAAGCCATCTAAAGCTAGTGAAATCCTCATCATAATCATTGAAGTCTTAACGAATATAAAAAGATCTATGACTTCAGATGACTTTAATACCAATTCATCCTAACATGTTGAATATGTATACTCCAGCTTGAAGTCATTTTGAAGTCTTTTTTTTCTCAATACAATTGAACCCAAAAGTTTTCAAAATTCTTTCAATGCCTTCAACTATTTTATGGCATCAAAACGACTGCAATCACTGCGATGACTTAAAAAAGTCTTCACTGAAGTCAAAGATGATTGAATTCAATCGAATGCAATCTTTGACTTCAATCAGTGACTTCAAAATGATAAATATTTTGAAGTTGAAGTATAAGATTGAAGACGTTTTTCTTGTGACTTCAATGAATGTAATTCAAAATGATTGCATTCTCTTAAAACCTTGATATGTATGTATGTCTGAAAGGGTATGCTAGGGTATCCTACGATCCGTTCCTGGTACACTTTCCTTATCTCTTTCTATACAAATTTCGAACTACTACTGAAAATTGTAAATCTCCCTCTGAGCAAGACAAAAAAAAAAAAAGGGTCACAAATGTAAGGCGAGCAAATCTCTTCAAGAAATATACTACTACTCTGCAGAACACCCATCGTACTCCTCCTTCTACTAGCTATCATCTTAAAATCCTCTAAATTAAATCAAGGACGACAGTATGACGCCAGCAATACATAAGATTGCACAGCATACGAGCACACACTCTTGGCTGTTGAAAACAGCAACATACCCTTGTAAGCGACAAAACTCTTCTTCCAGCTCTAGCTCTATGTACTCGAGGCGCACTGCATTAGACAGAAAAGCAAAAGCTCTCCACCCTCGCAACGCCAAGGATTTTGTTATTTATTTACGTGTACCTGCACTCGGAATGCACAGCACAGCACAGCACAGCACACATTCAGGTAAAATAATACTGTTTTACATGCCATATAGACGCTAATACGATTTTCCAGGACTAAGGGTTCCCAATGAAAAATGAGAAACTGCAGAGGGTATAGGAGCACTAATCTCCCTCGCGTGGCATGAATCCCCCTTTTGAAGATCCTTTCCCGTCTACTTTTGGATTCTTTACGTTTTCTTATGTCTTTTTCCATGACTCTTCCAAGGGATTTCTGCCACATACATTGCGCCTAAGGAATTCGCTTCTCTGCACAACAAGACAAGTGTGCGGTTTTTTTGGTTTTGAAAAAAAGCATAGGAGGTGTGTGAAGTATCCAGACGAGGGTCCTTTGGGAAAACATTCTATGCCTTTCGGGTGCAGGATATGCACTTTGTAAATTAAGTGCTCCTTTCATTTTCTCATCCCACTATTGGTTGACTAACTTCTTAATTTCTTATGCGCGCGCGTTACCTGCTATGCTATGCTATTCTCCTTTTATCATCATCAACATCATTATCATCCTGCTGCTGAATATCCTTGTGTGTGTTTTGTTTCAAGTGGAAACAGTTTATTTTCGCGTTGAATTACGACTTCCTGGTACATCACACATGCAATTACATGACGGAAACGGTGGAATGCACCAAACCAGGATATGAAATTCTTTTCTGTTACCCATTTTTGCAATGATAAGCTTGCCATGGTATGTGTGTGTGTGTGTTTATGGGAAGGTAATTGAGGATGAATTAATGCGATGCGATATGTTGTACAAAACAATTGTTCTACCCTGTCGCCGCCGCCGCTGCTGCCATCTACATCCCCCCCCTTACAAAGAAATTAAAAGAAACTTTGATGGAGTGTGTATTTTGATTGTGTGTGTGCGTGTGTGTGTGGGGAGAAAACTCATCCGGAATTTCCGTTGTGTGTTTTTTCTTTTACCACGCCTGGTATGTTGCTTCCGGAAAAGTTTTTTTTTATTATTGCAAAATCGTTGAAAGGCATAATATATACACATACTACTTTTCCGGAAAATTTAATTCCTTCAGGAATGTGTACATACTCGTACATTCGTCTTGGTGCGGGTGTTACGAGTATTTTTGAAGAAAAAAATACGCCGAAAGCGATGGTGGTATAGGCTTCTTACTTTAGACGTGAATATGAATACCCGTGCAATTAAATTCAATATAAGTATATAAAATAACTTGAAGAGCATATAGAAGAGAGTATTGTTTGGAAAATTGTTTTTAAGTGTTGAATAATTAAGCGTAACGATGGGTTCAAGTGAGTGAAACTAATTCAAGGATAATGGCGTGAATTGTTATTTGAACAAATTAATCTTCAGTAGGTAGGTAGGTAGTGGTAGTGTTTATGTTTGCATTTATCGTTAATTAATTTCGAAGGAGTATTATTTGAACGTAGGAAGTTTTTGATTGATGGATGATTGTAGATTTATCATTCGTTGGAATGGCAGCATCAGATCTCTCCAAAGATTTTCAATTTTAATCAAATATTTACCTAGAACTATGTACTATCCTTGAGTTGGCTTGATTTGGTAGTTTGGTTCGGAATATTGGATCACACCAAACCGCTTTTCTGTTGAAGTTCCGAAGAAAACCAATGCGTTGATCGAGAAAGTGTTTTTTTATAGGAAGCGCTTCATTGGAGCACTCAGAACTCAGACATCAACTTGTCGAGAATAGTACGAAAAAGCACGCCTCATTTCACTGTATCATTTTCTCGTCTTTCTAGCAAATTCTTTCTACATAGTTTGGCGCAATGGGCAACTACTACCCTTTTACCGAACAACTATATTAGGCCGACAGCAGCCCATAGAGGGCCAAGACCTAGCTTCTCACAACTGTACATGTTGTGCGTGGTATACATTTCTGCATGTACAGAAGGGACCAACAGTCTTATGCCGTATCCGAAGAGCAGAGGGTTTTGAGAAGCCAGCAGATGGCTACTCTTGAATGTTTGTCAGACACTCGGAAGAGGTAAAGCCGTGAAAAAACGTTTGATTTCTGGATTCGAACTTGGAACCCCTTGCGCAGTAGTCCAACGGACTAACCACTGAGCCACGGCACCCACAAACAACCATATAGGCCGCAGAGATACACCCTTTTCGCAGACAAGCCCCACGTCTTTTCCAAAGCATCTTTACACTGCCAGAACACTGAGGGCGACTTGGCTGTTTTTGATTCTACATATTTTGACCAGAGAAACTTGTTATTCAGAATTATATTCCGAGATATTTGATTTCGCCTGAAAACGAGATGGTGGCGCCTTTTAGTCCTGGCTGAGTCATGATCCTCCTTCTCATGAGAGAGCACGACTTTCGCCTTGAGAGGATTGACGGAAAGCCCATTCCTAGTACACCAATCATCGATCATGTCTAAGGCCACCGGCACATTAGCACAGAAAGTTCTTAGGCATCACCAACAGCACGGCGACGGCATCCACATATGCCTGCGCGTGAATGTCAGGACTATTGACAGCAGTTAGTAAAGAGTCAAACGCCATGCACTATAAAAGGGAAGACCACCCTGCGGACAGCCCCTTTTTACCACAGACAAAACATATTGGCCACACTCTCCTTTAAGGGAGTCACCTAATCGTGTGTACTCCAAGTTCTGTGCCAAATGTCGACGATTTTCCACACTAACAGGTAAGACTATTACTCCAGTCAAGTTTGCAACAGACCCGTATGTCTAGCCATCAAAACGCAAGGGTTGCCCAAGAAGTAGCATTCTATTTGAGCATATCAACATTAACCTTCTTAGTCTACTGCCATGGAAGGATGTTGCAATTACTGGGAATTATTTTAAACTCCATCGCACGATCACCATAGTTAGGTCAGGACCGATCAGCCACCATGGTATAAGTGGTGAATATATGTATATACATATAACTCGTGAATATACACATGTCTTCTTCTTTGCACTGTTCCCCCATCTGGAAGTCGCTGCATGAATCAGACAGCCGTTAAGACATGTAAATCTTTAGGGCACCATAGAATATTCCCGCTCTGATACCACTGTCCATTTCCCACCTTTCCGAATAAACACAAACGTCTCCAACTCTGGGGAACGTGGTATAATAGAACACAGCTCCTATAGATCAGATCTAACAATTGGACTGTTTCCAGGATAACAGGAAGTAGATATGCCTTCAATGCCAGCACTTAAAGTTCTGGAGACTCACTAGAAGAGCGTTTTAATAAATAACGAGCTTGAGTGTTTCTTAGACAGGATCCTACTCAAGTAAGCTGAGTCCTTTATGATTTCAATGGACAGGCAGTAGTCAATTCGAGCCATTGACTTGGCTCTTTTAAAGGATTTCATATTTTCTATAAGACAATCCTTATATGGTTCCTAGAACAATACCAGATATTGAAGGCATCTCTAGTAATCTTCCCAAGATTGGGCAGATTTTCGTTCCATCAAGGGAGAATTTCTTCCTATTTAATAGGACTCTTAACTTTAAAAGCCGACGGTTCGTTACTCATATCGGATGAGGATTAACTCAAGAGATGGAAGGAGCATTTTGCTTTAGTTCTGAACAGCGTATTCGCCAGCAATATGCACCCAGGTCAGATTGAAGTGTCTGTAGAAAGATATTCCTGAATTCCCACCACAACCCCTCAGTAAAAATGAGTACCAATAGGGCGTGATGGCATACCTGCGGATGTAGTTTCAAACTGCGCCAACTGCATCAGCTGAGCTACTGTCCCCTCGTAGGAAGAAAGCCGAGAGTTTTTCGGATGAATGGAAGAAGGGAATGTTCGTCAATCTCTCCAAAAAAGGCAACCAAAATGAGTGCGAAAACAAGATAAAAGCTAGAATCATTCTGGAGTGAATCGAAGACTGTTCATCGATTTTGATTAAGTCAAACAGGAATCAAACAGAAGAAGCATTTTTGATAAATTACTAGCAATTGTCAAGGCTACATATATATGATGTGTCCACGTCTTGCAGTGAAGGCTGTCTGAGGAATTCGAAGTTCAAAGTGGGGTTCACCAAGGCTGCATACTTTCACCAATACTCTTTCTATTGTTGATTAGTGATGTGCTTCATACAGCCTTATCAACAGGAAATGGAGGAATTCGTTGGACTCTTACATCTGAACTCAAACACCTCGACTACGCCCACGATGTCTGCCTACTTTCTCACAGAATAATGGACCAAATTACAGCAATTTTGGAGAGGAAAGCAGACGTCGTTGGGCTGGAAATTAACTCGCCAAAAACAAAAATGATCAGTCTAGGACCGAACTTATCGACTCATATATGCATTGCTGGACAGAAGGTTGAGAAAGTTTCCAATTTAGGAATATTATCTCAACCGATGGCGGAACCGAACTGGATACAAACAGTCGAATAGGCAAAGCAAAATCAGTGTTGGAACGCCCTTCACAGTTTGCCACAGTAATGAAATCAAGCTATGACTGTTCCATTTTAATGTTCAATCCATTCTGCTGTATGGATCCTGACGGGTGACCTACACTATCACGAGAAGATCTTATCTTAAGGGATAGTTTGGCGAACCCGTATCCTTAACAAACAGCTTTATCAGGCCATGAACCTAGGTATAGGCACAATCATACGACGACGAAAGTGGCAGTGGATTGATTACACTCTCCGAAAGGGTGACGGTTCCATAGCTCACCACACAATGCAATGGAACCCGCTTACTCAGGATGGCAGGTTACGCGTCGATCCTAGGAGTACGTGGCGCAGAACAGTGGAGAAGGAAGCATGGTCACTGGGAAAGAGTTGGGGAGAGCGCACACGATGGCGCGTAGGCGTTGTAGAACCCCTAGGACACAAGGGAATACAGGACATAAGTTGCATGCATTGCTGGACAGAAGGTTGAGAAAGTTTCTGATTTAGGAATAAGCGAATAGACAAATGGAACCCTCTTACTCAGGATGGCAGAAAAGAAGGAAAGGAAAAGGAGAAGGAGAAGCAAAGAAAACTTATATTTTCCCTTCGAAAACAATCAACAAAGAGCCAAGTAGCACACCACAACAGAACTTAAAGAAAAGTCAAGTAATTACACAGAATTAGCATGCCTATAAGTACTTCAGTAATCACGTCTACCGAATCAAGGAATTGCCATTTAACCCAAACCCTTCGTCTTTCACCAAATGGTTCATTGAAACAAGCACCACATACATAAGTTGTCTATAAATCGTCAAATAAACAAACTGCCAGTGACTGCACAAACTGGCCATGGCTATTTCTCCTACTACTTGTGCGTGCTCGAAGGTAAATTCATTGCAGGATATCAACCACTTTCTGACAACCCCATCCACAGGGATGCGCCCCATAGTATTTATCGCGTACTCCTCCTACGGCCCAATGAATTCGCAAAAACTCTCCCCTACACAGCGTGACGGTTGCGTCAGTTTTATACATTTCATTCCGGCCTCTTTCAATTGCTTATTGATTTGACCATTTCGACGACAGAACACAATGATTTCCACTGTTCAACCGACAGAAAAAAAACTTGATGCGGAAATTTGTTTTGGATGACTTGTGTTGGGCGGCGAGGACACATACTGAGTAGTATGCAGCACTTGTAAAAGCTGAACTCTCCCTGAACTAAAGCGGTTGACCATTTCGCCCTCGAATTCATGTTGGAATCCTTCGATACGGAATGAATGTGAATTTGTTCACATTCTTACATGCGTGTGTACATTTCGTATTAACTGGTGGTCGTTGGTGAGAGCGCCAAACAGGCAGGATATTGCTCAAAGGACATCTCCCATACAGAGGGCGCATTTTATTTGTGTCAGCAAAATATTATTGTTGTTGTACATAACGCTGGATTGGGGGCTGATTTGTGTATATGTGTATATGTAATTTTTGGGCTTTTTGTTAAGGGTGTTCGTTCCTCCTGTTGTACTTTTCAATAACATTTTGTCATTCGTTTCAATTTCAATTGAAGTTCCTGCTTGGCAGGGATTTTAATTGTTATGACACGTACTGGTAAAGCAGTTTTTTTTTTAACGATTTGACATGCCAACGGATGGCAAGTATAATTTAAACAACTTTTTTATTTAAAATTTATTGTAATGCAAGAAAAATTTAAATACAGGGTTTAAGGATCCTGATAGGTACAAAAAGGCACAAAAGTCATCAGGTTATCGGTTGATGGTATAAGTTTTTGCAAATGGTGTCAAATGTGAGTTCTTCTTTGACATTTGTGAAGTAAACAGATATGTATATCATAACTTTCAATACCCAAAACAATGCTTGTCAAGAACCTAGATTCATATCTGACGTCTTCTAGCACGGAAGTTAGAATACCTCATCAAAAATACGTCTGTTTGACGAGGTCTTTACAGTATAGGCAAGTGTATCATACGATCTGCTTCAGATGGAACGTATATGTCAAAAAATTCTGCAAAATGTCTACGTTTTCTTATGCGGCTTTATAAAGCTTTCTCCTGTTTGATCTAACCTCAATCTATAGGCATTTCTGCGCCCAAAGCTGAAACAGAAAGCCCAAATCTGGTCTATTGCACCCAGAACCGCACGTTTAAACTTATAGGTGAGACATTGTGAGCCCTGTGGTCTGACTTGAATGTCGCATTTGTGTCTCATGTCTTGTCTCTTGTTGTCCTGATCTGACTGACTTCTGCGCCTCAGGAGCTCTTCCTCAGAAGGAAGATGATCAGCAAATAAATTCTCTAGAAGGAATCAACAGTGGCGTCTACAGACTAGCGGATATCTCTCTTGAGCTAATCTGACATATTTGGAGCTGAGATCGATAAGGTCTTTCAGTATTGAGTCAGTGTATTGAAAAAGAGATGATGGCGGATGAGCCTTCAATGTGCCAATAGCAGTGATCGTACCCTCGAAGTGGGCTACTGGCGTCGGTCTAGTCCTCAAAGCTGGGGGTTGTGCCGTAGTGTTAACTTCTCTACCACTTAGAAAAAAAAAACAGTTACGCATCGACCAACAGCCTCGGATACGGAAAACCTAAGCAAACGTGAAAAGAACAATGATTTTAGTGACTCCACTTAAAATGTTGGGCCCCCTAGAGAACGCGTGCAGACGAACAAATTGCGGAGGCCCTAGACTGCTACAAAGCAGACACTACCGCAATTCAAGAAGTGCGAAAGGATGGGCCGGGCAAAAGGAAGATGAAAAACTGCGACATCTACAACGGTGATTGCTACAAACAACAAGGACAGCGTCTATTCATTTGCGGATCTCAATACTAAGGTAAGTAGCGATAACACCTTGCTTAACGCGTGATGGGAGTTCATAGCCTTGGAGACCGAAACGATAACGGGGAGCGGTTTGTGAACTTCTGCAACACCAATCGCCTTGTCATTGGAGCTACCTAGTTTAAGCATAACACCGGCCTCAAGATCAGTTGGGTGTCGACTGACACTATCCAACCAGATAGATCACTTTGCGATCAGGCGCAAAAATTAGAAATTGTCTCCTGGACGTCCCAAAAAGTGGAGAGGGTGGTAGCTCATACATGCCTTTGCACTGCATCCGTCAATAGCAACCGATCAAACTTACAAAAAGAAAAACACCAGGTTCAATACTAACAGGCTCAAGGTTCCCCAAGTGCGCTGACTATTCATGGACCACCTTGCCTTACAAGTAGAAGTAATCAGCACATCATTGCAGGAGAGCATGGATGACCACTGCTTTTGCAATCGGAGCAAGCACCCACGTCGGTAAGAATCAGAACGCTTATGTCTTTCTGCAAATACCTGAAGACGGATCGAAGAGAGTTCAGCAATAAAGGCTCGGATTTCAGCCGCCGCAGCAGAGAAGAAAACCAAGTTAGAAAGAAGAAAGAAGAAAGTCTGAGACGTGACAAACGTCAATACATCAACACACTGGCCTCAAGGGCTGAGGAAGCAGCGAGCTCATTGGTGGTCGGAACTCCAAACAACACCCGGTGAAGAGTCTAGACAGCAGACTTCTGATTTCGGATGAGGATCATCTCGTTAGATGGAGAGGGCATTTCGCCACAGTGTTAAACCAATTAGACGATGTCGGTATGTTCTCAAATTCGAACGAGTACCCCGAAGCAACGAATTCCCGAATTCACACCGCACCTCCTAGTAGAAACGAAGTAATACCAGCAAAGCGGTGGATATTATTGGCATACTTTCTGACTTATTTTAAGCGGCGTGCCAAATATATCTGCATCCGCTAATACGGAGAGCTTGGGATAGCGAAGAGTTTCCTCAGGAGTGGATAAGGGAGATGATCATCAAGCTTCCGAAGAAGGAAAACCCTGATGGACTGCGGGAACTGGGTCTGCCAGCCGTAGCCAAAACAATGGCCAAAATAATTCTGGAAACGATCAAGATTATCGACGTCGAACAGTCTGGATATTCCTCCATCGACCACATAAACACTTTCGGGACACAATCAAGCAATTCGCTGAGAACAGGTCTCCACTACATCTGCTGTTCATCGACTTCGAGAAGGCCTTCGACAGCTCAAAAACAGATGCTATCTCCATAAGGACCTTGATATAATATTAAATTTAAAAACATTTCTTTCATTATAACCAAATTCGTAAGTAACTTTTGGCTTGCTTCAAGGCTTGACATTTTTACGAGCAAAATACAATGGAAAGTTTTAATTTTCAAATTGCTCGTAAAATGTTCCCTTTTCACCGTTATCGTAGTAAACCTCTTCCCTCGTGCGAAAAGATAAATAGCTAAGTAGTAATTTAATGACCTACGGTGTGATGATAACGGTATTGTGGAGAAGTTTAACTTCCCCTATTTTTATTATTATTATAATTTTGGTTTTTTCTTTTTCATTTTTAAACAATCGCCTCCGGTGAGAATTATAAAAATTTAAATGAGTTCATCCACTCGTCTCATCATAATTACCGTTAACCTCGCAGAAATTTCCTTCCAAAGAATTTTTGGCCACCGTTCGTCAGCAGGGCTTTTCCTCCTCGGGACATAACAAATAGAAATCAAAAAGCCGTAAAATTAATGTCTCTCCACCATCGACACGCGCAGCCAAAACCAAAAAGGATATGCAAGGCTAAACATTACGTTGTTGATGTCTTAATTCGCAGTCGTCCTATTCCTTTGATTATTCTTCATTTATTCAGCTATCTCTTCCGAAAAGCCACCACAAGAACGCCAAAAAACAGAAGTGAACTGTTCCAAAACTTTGCCAGTAGGATAAAGTAAATCATCCCAAAGGATTCTTTCGAAATGCTGCAGGACGACCGTATCGAATACGAAATGTTAATCCTCTTTTGCCAAAGTTGAATCTTCATAGCTAATACAAAAGTTTTCTCTAGGCAGTTAAGGGGATGAACTTGAAACTTGTGGTCGCGCATACAGCACGCTTTCGGGCGTTTTTTTTTTGGGTGGTGCTGGTGCACGGATAACTTTTTCAAACCGCGCTACCTCTCCCGTTTATGCAATAAATTTTGCGTGATTTTCGGCGAAAATACGTACGCGAAAGATATATGTATGTATTTTATAGACTTTGAGCCGAGGATGGCTCTTGTGGAAAATTTATAACTAAATCTTATGGGAATCCGTTTGATGGAACTATTAGGGTTCTCTCTCATGAATATTTGGTTAAATTTTGGTTACAGAAATCATTATTGACCTGTTTGTACATATGTACGTACATATTTAAAAAATATACTTGTTTTTGTGTCCTTCTTCCGACATAGAAAGTTACCAAGAAACTTTTAGCCCCTAAACAATTTCCAATCTTAAGTCAATCCTTGACATCGACAACATTGTTCAATACGACACCCTTTAATGAATGTTCTCTCGTGTTTAATTGTATAAGTTGTATGTCTCGGGAAAGGATGCGGAAAAAACCCACGTACCACTAGAAAATATTTGAGGGACAAAAAAAAAAGTAGAAGAAATGTTTCGGAAAACTTTTCCAATTGATTGAAACATCAATCGACTAAAAAACCACTGTGTGGAAGTTTTTGTCATCTTATAGCATCCGTTTATGGTGTTTTTTACTGCTTTTATTTGGTTTGTTGCTCTGCAATGTAAAGGTCGTGAAGTACAGGACGAAAGAGGAGGCGAGCATGGGGACTAAAGTCAAAGTTTTGCGGCAACTATTGCATTTTTAGAAAACTCGTTTGGTAGGTAAAGTTGCTGAGTTTTTTCAAATATACAAGGCGGGTAATTTTGGTGGCAGAAGGTAGTCCAAATACTTTGCATATTAGTGTTATAAATAAAAAAGTGTTGCTTTCCAGGGGAAAATGTATTAATTTAATTTTAGAATGCGATCACTAGATTGTAGCGAAAGTATAAGTTCAAGCTCGTACCGTGAATTTTAAAATGGAGTGGGTACTCATAAATTTAACATGATCTACGGCGCTACTGTACTTTTTAGTAAGAGTTATTGTATTTTTTTTAATTTGAAAAAGTAAAACTGTTAAGTTATTCAACAAGATGTGCCATTTTGAATCTCATTGCAATGTCTTGCGTTTTTGTAATGTTTTCTTTTAAAACGTTCTCTTTCAATACCAAGCAATTGTTCGCCCACGTCTGCTATTTTTGGCCGTTTTCGGTTTCGATTTGGGAACGTACATTCGCATCGCACTCAACGAAAACTCAAAGAAAATAAATTTGACGTCAATCGATAGAAGTGTGTAAGGCCTAGCATCAATCCACATTGCTGTCAATCAATTGACCGTTTAAAGGCCGCTTTAAGTTAAATCGATGAGCACTCAAATAACGTGCTGAAATAGTTAAAACTTGTTTTGAAAATATCGCGAAAACGTTTAAAAAATTTCCTCATTACTCTTGTAAGTTTAATAGCTAAACTCGAGGGTTTCGGACAGGGTAATGATGTGAAGACACTCGTGTTGGTCGTAGCTGAAAATGTGACTGACAAAATTGGACACCTTCCACAAGAATTTGGCCTGTCCGCAACCATTTTGCATAATGATCTTGGCCCACGTCCGATACGATTATGATCTGGCTACAAACGAAAGGGTCACATGCAGTGTTGTCGAATATATTACTAAGGGAGTATTCGTACTCCCTTCTTAAAGACTGTACTCCCGTACTCCCTTCTAAAAGACTGTACTCCCCTCGTCCTGATTTTAGTCCCTTTAAAACATTTCGATTTTTTTCCACAAAAGAGTATTAGAAAGTAACTCTAATTGTGTTTATTTCATTGAATGGGCCATCACAAACTGGTGCAAGTACCCCGGGGTAAGACTGGCCTTTTAGAAGAGGGAAGAGAAGGTGTAAAGTAAGAAGCAGGGTAAAATTATTCATTCAGTGTTGAAGCAGTTGAAAGGCGGGGTAAAACTTATTTCATTTTCTCTTTTCTTTGCGAGCTGCCAATTTAGGAGAGTTTACTCGGGGTTACCCCAGGGCAAAATCCAGTGTGTGATGGGCTTCGTCTTTTATCTGTCCTTGAAAATGATTAGATAGTTTTAAAGCGTATTGTAAACTAAAAAATGGAAAAGTAAGCAGAAAAAAATAGTTGAAAACACAAACTATACTCCTGTACTCCCCTCAGGCACAAAATACTCCTCTGTTAAGTTCTAAAATACTCCCCTTTGAAATTGGAAAACGGCATCCCTGGTCACATGAGAGGTTTCGAACAGTGGAACAACCTCTTCATCAACAACAACAAGTGACAGTTTGCTGCGTGTAATATTATTTACCAAAACGATGTTGACTGACTTTTTTACTTGCATCGAAGTTTTGGATTCGTGAACATTTTCCTTATCTAAACTTTGAAAAATTCTGACATTACCGCTATAGAGAAGTAAAAAAATTGGGTAAGTGCGAGGAGGGCCTCGTGCAATAGTGTTCCGGACATTTTATATTGTCATTAAATAGAAGGCAATTTATTCATATCCTGCATAGGTACACCTGATACTGGTTTTGATATGAAAAATGTAATGTCTTGTACGTAGGTATGTCCTAGTAATACTGAGCTGAGATTCCAGTCCATTTTAACTTACACTTTCAATATAAAACATGGCGTACCAAGCTTTTGGATAAAAATGAATGTACTTTGCTTGTTAAATGGTTTAAGTAAAGCAAAACACTGGCAATACTTGACATGCGAAGGAATACAGCATTTAGAGTTTTAAAAATTAAAAAAAAAAAATATTTTTAAAAAAAAAAAAAAAATTAAAAAAAAAAATTAGTTTTTTAAACTTATTTAGTTTCCAAAAGCAGCATAGAGCTAACATATACGATCCATTCGTGCAAATGACTTTGTTTTTGAAAAATCGAATTCGAATGCATTAGCAGCAAGAGAAGAGATGAATATATAGGGAAGTCCATGCGCTCTTCTAAAATCTGTAACTCGGAAACTACTTGGCGGATTTAGATGAAACTTAAAACTTGAGCAAATCGTAGTATCAAAATGATCTGCTGTAAAAATTATTTGGATAACATGAAAACTGGCGGAGATACAGAGGGGTAACTAGATGCCCCATTTTTTTAATTTTTCTCAGAAAATATATAAAATACAGGAATTTTCGTATTGTTTTTACAATCTACACTAAATTCTACGTATCTCCAATTTTTTTCATATTTTTACCATTTATGGTCTGGCCGCTAGGGGGGGGGGGACAACATTTTTCAAATGTTTGGCGAGCTTTTTTGTTCAACAAATTTTGCCAGAAAAAAATATTTCTTACATATATGGAGCCGTTGCAAAATTCTCTTTAATTTGATATGCCACATGATGGGGAACAAAATAATTTTTTTTTGCCCTTCATACAAGGTGCCCAAAAAAGGGCTCCCAAAATGAAATTCATTGCCGCCATCTTGTGCAGGCTTCCACATAATGTATACATAGCGAAAGTTTCAGCTCTCTATGTCTATCGGTTCAAAAGTTACATGGCTGTGACAGACTGACGGACAGACGGACAGACAGACACCGTATCAAACCCATAAGTGTTCCGTCTTACCTTTTAAGGTCCGGAACACTAAAAAAAGAGAGTCTGGCAATCCTGTATGTCTGTCGGAGAGGCTACAGCCTAAACTTGTGAAGAGTTTTTGATCAAACTTCGTATGTAGGATCTGTGGGGTATCCCTAAAGGCGGTATTGAAATTTTTGGTGTACCCTTTAATATTAACGGTACTTTACTTACTGCCAATTTGACAAAAAAAAAAAAAAAACGATTTGCTAGAAAACGGCTTCTACGATTTTGTTTAAATTTCATATTTTGACTAGTTGAGCATAGTGCTAAAAGATGGCGTACCAAATTCGCATAACGGTACTTTACTCATAAACAGGTTGTGGAAATTATTTATAAAAAACAAAAAAAAAATATTTAAAAGTTTTTAAGTCTGTGGCCACAAAACATAACCACTTAAGTCAACATAAGAATAAAATGAATTAAGTATACCACAATGATTTCCAAAAATTTTTGGCGTGTACTGTCATTTTTTTAGTCCACAACTCGCAAAACCAATCAATGTATGGACAAAAAGGCGAAACTGAAATCTCAATATTCCATACATTTTCGCAGAAAATCAAAACTTCAAACGCGTTTTTCTCGAAACTGGAAAAATCGACTTAAACGACTTTTTTTTCTTAATTAAAAATATTTTTTTTTTTTCAACTAACAACACAAATGTGCAACTACGTCCCACCCCGTCGTGCATTTTATTTTATCTCAAATTAATGGCATGGACGTGGACACCACATACTACAGAGCCCTGTTGTGTGACAAATTTCCTGGACGTGTGATTCCCTAAAGGGAGATGTTAAATGGCCTCTGAGATTATTCGATTTAAGGGTTTATACTCTCGTTTCTATCGACACCTCTTGTCGATTAAAACATTAAGCATTTTCAATGAATTGTGATCTCAGAAAGTCAAGCCCAAAATCCTTACGAAATGAATGCACCGCCACCATTGGTGATAATACGACGTGGATTTCAAATTGTATTTCAAAATGGATTTTTTTCATGGTTTATAATTAAATATATAATTTCCCTCTCCATGCTATGAAGTATACAGACCATAAGTCCTTTCGTGTCGAATTCAACAATGGACAACCATCGCTAAGGATCTCAATAAATTTCCGAAAAAATCCACATAGGCTGCGAGAGGCCTGTACTTCCTTGATATTTCCGGGAATTCGGAAATTTTTTACGGGTTTTATTTTTGCAGATGATAAACTGGTTTTGCCATTATCTATGGCGTGACCCAGGAAATCAATCAGGGAAACAACCACTTGACTTACGGAAACAAAATTAAAGCTTTAAACATTTCTCTTAATGCGGAATGTACTCGATATGTTGACGAGGCCCCTCCAGGCCTGCAGAAGTATTTTAAGCTGTTTCCTTGTCTCTACGTCTTTAACTTTGATCCTCTGCTTCATAAGTCCCAAGACACTTTCAATCGAATTGGCATCTGGAGATTGAGGTGGACTATCCAGCACTTTGACGTCATTTCTCTCTTTGAAGCGCTGACAAATAGGACTAGGATGTTCTCGATCGTTGTCCTCTTTAAGGAGCCAATCTCGGTTTCTAATATTCCTTTTTTCGACAATTCGTGGACTATCAAGATTCCCGTTCACCTCACTGGAAGAGGACACCACAGGAAAATTTTCGTCGTGTGAGATCAGTTTTGGTCAGCGCCGCCGACCAAGCAGCACTTCCCACATTCTCACGATTGTTACGTACGTAGGTATATTATGTTATAAGGGATCTTGTTATTTATTGCTAAGTCAGCATATTCTATTCTAAATAAATCTAGACACATTGCCCGACTCTCATACAACTTTTATGTACACTAATCATACCACACAAGGCAATTAAATCTGGTTAATATAACGTTTCCCTAAAGCTTTGATAAATACTATGTACGAGTAGGAATAAGACACAAATTTGAGAATAACAAATATTAAAAATAATTCTTCACCTTTCCACGTTCCTGAAACACTCCACCGAGTGTTACAGAAGGAAATCTGAAGAATTCTCGAGAGAAAAACCTTGCAGAATGCAGCGGTATGTGGTTTTTTCCCCCCGCCCGCCCGCCCGCCCGCCCGCCCGTGCACCCATTTCCATTACACGTAAAACTCAGACAAAAGTTGTGGCGAAAAGTTTCCCTCTGGAATGTGAAACTTGTACAAGAATGGGGCGAAGTAGTTCAACGGTATTCCTTTCCACTTCATTTAATCGCAAGATATCTCCATACCATCCTGGTATCCATTACTACTTGCAGCCTGCCTCTCTGAACTCTCTTTTCATTGAAAGCGATTTCGTGTACCAAAAAAAAAAACAATATCTAAGATATGCTTCCGGTATATGTATGCACATACACAAGTAAACATTCTATCTATGTAAATACATTAAACCAAACAGGATAGGGAATTTTATTTGGACAAAGTCCAGGTGTGGACTTTGACTTAAAAAACAAGTTGTAACAATTCGCACAGGTGGAAAACACGAAATCGTACAAATTAAAAAAATAAAGAACAGAATAAACAGGTGTCCCCGAAGCTAGTCCTGGCTCTTGTTCCCAAAATTCTGTGCAATGGGACGACAAAAGCTAATCGAAATGGAAGAGAGGACGAAATACAATTGTGTTAACATCCGTTTGAAACTATTTGTAAGCTCATTTTCTAGTTTTCTGATAAAAATTAATGCGAAATCTATTCATTTTTAAATTTATTTTTAATTAATAAAACAGCAACAAACCTCAAAAGAATTACTTAATATAATAGACATCAGAGCTGTAAAGGAATGCAATCATTGCGAAATGCATTCACATGAAGTCATGCTAAGAATTCACGTAGATTTGTTTCACCTCAGTGACTTCAATAAAGACTTCAGATTGAAAAAAGTAAATCACCATTCATTTTAAAGTCATGACTGCAGCAATTAATTCTAGAATTTAGAAGAAGACTTGAAGTCACTAGCATTCACTGATTGCATTCAGTACCGTGAAGTCAGTTGAAGTAAGTGACTGCATTCACTTAGTTGAAGTCTTTGAAGTCAGTGATTGCATTCACTTAGTTGAAGTCTTTGAAGTCAGTGATTGCATTGTCTACCCTGCCTTCAAAGATTTCAAGTGACTTCAAAAGACTTCAAATAAGTGAATGCAATCACTGACTTCAAAGACTTCAACTAAGTGAATGCAGTCACTCACTTCAGTCACTTATGCAGTCATGCTTCTGTTCTGGCCTGAAGCCCTGGTACGTTTTCTTTACCTTTTGATAGCATTTTCAACCATCATTCCTGCAGTAAAGTCCTTCAATCTCCTCGATCGAGTGCTTCTCGTGATCCTTTTTCTTCGTTCCGAGAAGTTTATGTTCCTCTTTTCTCCTCTACTCGTAGTCCTTCTATGCAGAGCCGCTTTATATGCCTCTTGTCAAACTAGAGGTTTCGTTTTGGTAGCCGGGAGCAACACAGTAGAGGCGGCATCTCTAATGGCTTGTTGGTCATGCTGGCACTAGTCTTCCGCTTTTGCTGCTGGCGGCATAAGACTGAGATTAAGAGACTTGGTCGACAAAGGCTATGGCAGCGTCTTGCGATTGAAGTCATCCGACGTCATACTTCCTCGCAGTATTTCGTTGATTTCTGTCCGTTCTGGATATCCACAAGCGTACCTTGGCTAGGTAATGATTAGACTCTACGGAAAGTCCGAACACCGAGTATACTGGAGGAGTGCCTTGCGTCGGATACAATGTAATCGATCTAGTTGACAGTTTTTTTTCAATCAAAAGAGACACATGTCCCTTTGTGGATATCGATACGTGGAAATCGCGTACTAGGTACAGCAACGTTTCGTCCCGCAGCAAAGTCAACTAGCTTGAATCTATTGTCAAAACGTTCTCCTTTCCTAGTTTTGCACGTCATGGCTGATAGAAGTCGTCATTTGTCTCATTGTCCATCTTATCGTGTAGTGCGTGAGCGCATATTAGGCTAATGTTGCAAAATTTAGCCTTAATGCTCGTTCACATGCCGGAAAATCAAGATTTCTTGCCTAAGTCTGCCTCCATCACGATTACGATGTCTCCATTTGGTGTCTGGTTGAAGACGCCTCTTAAATGACTATAAAAATTGTCCTTTTGAACCTCAAACACATAGCACTGAGTAATGGTGACCTTTCTTGCTTTACTCTGCTACCTGGCCGTCAAAATCACTATGAGGCTTTATCGCGCTGCTGGAGTTAGTACCAGTCCCAGTGTGGACCTTCGTGAACCTCCAGCTTCCATGACAGTGCTTTTTATTGGGGAGACGTATTCGCCAGCATCAAACCATCTTATTTCGCTCATCCGTAAAATGTCTATTTTATATCGTGCGAACTCGTGCTCCATTTAGAGGAATCCGGCATTATAATGCCCTTCTTGGAGGGAGTTCAGGATGTTTCAGAATCCGATCGTTGTTCCTTGTTAATAGCCAAAGGTCGTCAACAAGTTTTTCGTCCGTATCAGAGCTTTCCGTTCGGAGCAGTCAGGTTTTTTACGGTTGAAGATCTCTGGGCCAGACTAGACCAAACGCCACTAATAAATCCTTTTTTTGTAGCGCAGGAAACTCGCAATTTGTCCCCCCCTTTAGCAATTTCTGAAGGAATTCCCAGATGGCACCACGAGGAGGTGGGAGTAGGGCTTACTAACAGAGCTGCTAGGTTTGCGGCTGCAGTGGCTTTTTCTCGTTACTTAGAGAAGCACCCAATACCTATCGGGATATGCTGCTCCTACGAGGCATTTGTTAGTCGTTTGTCGTCTTTCAGCTTTGTCCTTATTATCCTTCAACTTCTCTTATTTGTTTTCTCGCCCATTGACTGAAATTTTGAATACTATTTTCAAAATACTGGACATACTCAAATTTGAATTTCTTTTGAAACTGGACTATCAAGAAGTGAGACAGACAGAATCGGCAGACCTACTTTTTCGAGGTACTCTTTTATAGTAATGGCAGAATTCCTTGTAATCTGGATTTCGACATTCAATACTTGTCCTAAGTCATAGTTGCAAGCAGAAAAGGCTCTATAGGAACGGCATACCTCAAAACCATCCTATTTTGTTTGAAAAGCATCGTACGATAAGGATTAAAATATTTGCTATCCCTGAACAGTGAAAATGTAAACCATAACAAGTATTAAAGCGGCGGCTTAAATCAATGCAAAATTCAAATATTTAATCTTCAAAAAGCGAATAAATTTAAGTATGACATTTTCAAAATTGTATGTCGTTTTTTAATGGTATGTATGACAAGGTTTTCATTACATTAAAAGAAGAAGCAGTTCCTTCTTTCATACATTCAAAACGTATATAAAAGTTAATTTAGTCCTTTCAATTGCCGGTCCCTCATTTTCATTACATCAATTTCCTTTAAATGTTAATCCTTTTTATTCGTACTTGAGTTCGTGCTCTCATGTTTCCACATAATGATGATGAATTTGAATTTTATTGAAGCTAGCAAAAAGGATCCCAAGATGCGGCGATTATTTACTAGAATTTATGATTCCCTTAGTACTCATTTAAAGGGCACAGCCAGGACCAACCAACCAGTTGAGAGTGCGAGAAAAGGCGTTGTGCCTAGGCAAGAATAATTGGTTAAATGGATACTTAAGAGGCCAACCGAGGATACTTGTTTGCTGAGTAGCTAAGACTGTAAATTGCACTTCTTAGGGGAACTTATTATTGTGTATATACATATATATTACATGGTGTAGCTTCATTTTATTGCATCTTATGGATTGTTAAATGATACTTAATGGTTTATCAATTTCTAGGAAGGCGATTGGTATATAGAATACCTGGGTGAATAGCTATAATCGTAGATACATTAAATTTGAGTTTACTTTTATTTTATAAAAGGATATTTTGAAAACAAATGGAAAGCTAATTGGGTTCGGTCAGTTTGATGAGACACATGTATGCATAAGCACCTTAGAATCTTACAAGGAATTTCTTTATGACTGGACGTACTGCCAGGCAAGGTATCCTTTCTCTCATTCAGGCTCTGGATGCAAGATCCGTTCGATTAGTTATAAAAATAGGGCTCCCGACCCTTGTAGAGCCCCTGCCTGAGACATCGTTGCCTTCCATCCTCTGCGGTCCCGAGCACGCTGTTTCCAGTTTTTGGAGACCAAGTTTTCTGGCATCCGCTACAACTTGGTCTTGGTACCGGAGTTTCGGTCTTCTTCGCCGCCTCGAACCTGGGGGCTGGGATTCGAAAATCCTCTTGGCTGGAGCATTGTTGTCCATTCGCTCGATGTGGCCGAGCCAATGTAGTCTGCGTATCTTGGGTTTTTGTACTACATCCACATCCTGGTACAGCTCATAGAGTTCGAGGTTGTATCTTCTCCTCCATTCGCCCTCTTTGCATAAGGGACCTAATAACCGACGGAGTATTTTCCGCTCGAAAATGTCCAATATTTGCCCAGCTTTCTTACTTATCGTCCAGCACTCGGCTCCATACAGCAGGACTGGTAAGATGAGCGTTCTGTAGAGCATTAATTCGGTCCGTCGAGTAAGGAGTTAGGAGTGGCAATACCTAGCCAAGGACTTAGGTCTAACGTGATCTGTTGCTGTTGATGTGGTTAATGTGTGCTGTTCAATTGAAAAGCATTGGATGTGGATGTTATGTGGAGAGTGACTATTAATACCATGAGAAAGCTACAAACGTTCGTTCAAAGGTGTCTGAGGATCTAAAGGTATTCTACGCTTAAGCTCACACTGTAAAAACGGGCATAAATTCAGCAAATATTTGAACACTTATTTATTTTTCCTGTAGAACTGCACAAATCTAACAAAGGAAGACACGTTTATCAACGCAATTTTTATTCTTCTTACAATGTTTGTGGTAATTCTAAAGGATCCTAGTATCTGTTAAATGTCATCTTATGTACCCCTGTTCATTAGCTTTTGTTTCGCATTGGTCCTTGGCCTTCAAAACAACTGTCAAGGCATTCTAACATAATTTCGAAAATGGTTTTAAGGTTTGATGGGAGAAATAATTTCCAAGGAACAAAAATGTTTTACAAAATACAAAGGATTTGATTTGTCTTTTAATTTTCTTTTTATTGCTTGCATCTGAGGATTTCTGGTGGCCTGGTGTTTCACGGGAGTTTTTAGTTAAAATCTCAGGGGATTTTTGCGGACAGCTTGGGTTGTAAGGAGGTGGCTGGAAGACCTTGTGTAGTCAACAAACAAAGCTTACGTCAAAGGGTGTAGAATTTCTCCATTTTTTTTTTTTGACAGGATAATGGACCCCGTTATTTAAATAAAATTCAGCATTTCAGTAGCAAAGTGTAGTTTATTTTCAGTAAATATGTACTATTTTAAGACAAAATAAAATGGAACTAAAGTATTCTTGAGTTGTTCTGCTGAGCAGGATAAACTTGAATGTTGTTAACTTCGGCTTTGGGCGGCTGTGATGCAGGGGATAACTTGCTTGAAGTGCTGGAGACTGCTGCTTAACATTTCTGTAAAAAAAAGACACAATTGATAAGCTGTTTAGGGAATGATTGAAAGTTATGTCACTTACCTAAAATAAAGATGCGGCATGAAATTGTAGGTGAGAGATTTCAGCACATATGGTTGCGAGAAGCTAGATCCTGGAATACATCGCATGGTAGCCCCTACTGCTTAAAGAAATGTTGTAGCGAGAGGGCTTAGAAAGCACACTTGGTTGATGTTGTGGATATGATTTAATAGATGGTTGGATCTGTTTATCAGCGAAGCATTGGGGGTGGGTGGCCAGTATGTTGTAAATTGGTCATCAAAGTCATTTGTGTAGTTTATGGGATATTCAGTTAAGAATGGCATTCAAAGAAGGGATTGAGGTCGACGAGTGGTGTCTATAACCCACGACTGATTTCAGAAAAATAAATGAATGTATAATAAAACACAAAGTAAAGTGATTCTTCCTGGTACAAATCATCTTTAACAGTTGTATCATAGTTTGTCATCCTTTCGTCTTTAATAGTCCTCCTAATGGATCCCATTATGTTCACCCCAATCCACACATCAAATTACTGACCGCCCCCAGGTCCCAGTAGAAAAAAACAACTCATTAATTCGATCGGGATGAAAAAATATTGAAAAAAAAATAATAAAAAAAAATTCACACAAGAACATACACACAAACACGGTTGGGTATATATGGGGACCTCATCGGCTGATAAGGTTCAGTCGGTGGTGCACCATCGTAGGGTGCAGATCGGTCGTGGGGTCGGCCACTCGGGCTCAGTCGTGAGTGCAGTTTCGTGGAGTGCGGTTGTGCAAGGACCATCGGGTGGTCCAGATCGGTTTATACAAACAGTGGATAATTTTGTAAAAAAAATTTTCGAAAGAATTTCTTGGAATTTACATATTTTTCAACTACGACGCCGCGGCGGTCGAATAATTTAGTGCATGTGTGTGGAATGAAGCTGTGGCCTGAATCTGGATGTGGACTTCAAGTGGAGGCATTTTAAGAACAACGAACAACGAACAACGAACAACGAACAACGAACAACGAACAACGAACAACGAACAACGAACAACGAACAACGAACAACGAACAACGAACAACGAACAACGAACAACGAACAACGAACAACGAACAACGAACAACGAACAACGAACAACGAACAACGAACAACGAACAACGAACAACGAACAACGAACAACGAACAACGAACAACGAACAACGAACAACGAACAACGAACAATGAACAACGAACAACGAACAACGAACAACGAACAACGAACAACGAAAACGAACAACGAACAACTAATAAGGATGACGAAGGACAGCTGTTGAACAGGAGTTGTAGCAGTGTAAGCAGTAAGCAAGGAGCATAAAAAATCTATGTAAGTCATGTTTTTTTATATTTGAATTATATTTTTGGATCCTCACTTCACGTAGCCGTTTTTACGATACGTTAGCATTAATTTTTTTTTCGAAAAACTGTCGTTGGTTAGACATATGAATAGAAGTGGAGATATCCATTTATATACCATTTGGTGGTGGGATATTTCTTCTTTGTCTTTTCAGGAGATCACCCTCCCACGAACTGTAGTGGAGTTGTTATATATAATTTTTATTATATTTTTTACATTTATTTCTCATTATATTTTATATGTATATGCATAGTCGTAAAAAATAGTCGTAAGATTTTAGATTAAGATCGCTTAAATCAAAGAGTTTTGCGGTCAAAATTTTTAGTGCGCATAACATTTAAAACGGGGGTTCCTAAGACCACAAAAGTACGTTCTTTAAAACACTCTGGTGAAGAACGTTAAGGAATATAAATAGAATAAAGCTTAACTCATTAGACCCGTATAGAGTGTTTGTCGGAACAATCCGTCCAGGCACTTAGAGTTTAAATAAAATTCACAATGTTCTTATACAATGAGACTAAACTTAGTTGTTGTAGTTTTGTAAAAGAAAAATTCTGTCTGGTAATTTCTATAATTTATAAAAAAGATTTTAAAATATGTTGTCAGCCAATTAAATTATGTTTTTGTATATCTGAACGGAACTCTAATCTCTCCGGGGCGCGAAGGCAGGATGAATTTGTTTACAACCTTACCTATATCTGAGTTCTTAGGCTTAACACCCGTGACGAAATTAAAAATGTTTATTTAAACCATAATACTAACTCAACTATACAGAATTATAGAATTTGAGTATTTGTGTGCCTGCCGTCTATAAGACCGTCTGTATGGCCATGGAAACCGTGTCTTTCGCTTTTGTTAGTTTTTACTCGCACCGATACGTACATACATAGTTATGTATAGGGCAAGTTTTGGATTCGCAAAAAATTTCGATGTCGAAAAATGTGAGTTTGAAAACGCGTGAACGAATTTTGATCAAACTTGGTATCTGGGGTCTTTTGGGTAATACCTAGAGGAGAAATTAAAATTTTTGTTTTACCCGATATATTAACGGTACCTTTCATAAAAAAAAGACCGATTTTCTAGAAAACGGTTCCTACAATTTTGTTTAAATCTCATATCCGATCTAGTCTAGGAAATCCCAGTCAGATGACATATAAATTTTCTTACCAAAATTGTTAACAACAGCACTTTATTTATAACCATTTTTGCAAAAAGCCGGTTTACGCGAACGTGGCTTAAATGATTTTGTTCAAATTCCACACTGAGACAAATAAGATTATGTATCATATTTTGGCTAAAAGTTGTTTTAACAGTGTGGCCAATTTGGTTAAAAGACGATTTTCTTGAAAATGCATTTAACAATTTCATTAAAGTTCTGTAATTAGATTACAAAACACAAATGCGAACCACGTTTTTGATATTAAATTTTAAAAATGGTACAATTGCTTATCAAAATGTAATATTTCTCGAAAGCTGCTGCATTTCATATTCAAACTAATTTTGTGAAGATCTATGAGATCGTATACCACGTTTTTGGCTAAAGTTGGTAGCAAGGGTACTTTATTTATAGCCAACTTAACATAGTTGTACTCAAAAAACTTGATATTATAATATTGTAGATCGTTGGTTATATGTGCACTTTTCGTTTTTAAGAAAACTCGATCCTGGTATTATTCGAAAGAGGGGAAGTGACACCTTTAAATTTGTAAGATTTTTCGATTAAAATTTGGTTAAAGGAAAACTGATTGCACGGTTAATTTTTCAATAGAGCTCTCTTTGCTTAAAATGTAAAAGAAAGAAGTCCAACGGTGTCAAACCACATGATCTTGGCGGCCAATTGACAACGCCACCACGTGAGATAACACGGCCATTGAATTTGTCGCGCAAAAGAGCCATTGTTTCGTTAGCTGTGTGGCAAGTGGCACCATCCTGTTGAAACCACATATCGTCCACATCCATATCTTCCAATTCGGGCCATAAAAGTTCGTTAACATCTCATGATAGCGAACACCATTCACAGTAACTGTCTGACCGGCCTCATTTTGGAAAAAATACGGCCGATGATGCCGCCAGCCCATAAACCGCACCAAACAGTCACTCTTTGGGGGTGCATTGGTTTTTCGACAATCACTCTTGGATTATCATTCGCCCAAATGCGGCAATTCTGCTTATTGACGAATCCACTGGGGTGAAAATGTGCCTCATCACTGAAGGTGATTTCCTTCGAAAATTGATCCATCCACTGTTGCCATTTCTTGTCACCATTCTGACCATTGACGGCGCTTGAAATGGTCAAGAGGCTTTAGTTCTTGAGTCAAATGCATCTTGTAAGCGCGTAAATGCAAGTCCTTATGCGACGGCGAGTTGAGGTGGACGGTGTGTGGTTCACATTCAACATCGGCCCTTAAAATTTAACCACCCTTTATTGGGATTTTTTTTTTTTAAATATTTCAGTCAATTACAAAATTTTTAACTGAGTGGTTATGGGAGAGGTGGACTTTAATGAAAAGTTTTGATTTATATTTATTTTGCCAAGCAACATAAAGTAAACAACAGAATAAAAATCAACATTTCAAAAGCACGTAACGGAAAGTGTTTGCATTAGAGAGGTGGTGTATGCGATTTTTCAAATTCTCTTTACAGCTGTGTTTTTTTGGTATTCTATTTTATTCTCTCCTATCCGTTGTGATACAGTATCAATTTTGATCCATTAAAGTTCAGTACAGTAAACTAATTTTGAGCGTGTCGAAAGTGTTAAAATTTAATCAGTTTTGACAGTTTGTTTTTATGAGGACTATAAAACTTACTCGTACTTTTGAAGTAAACTATCACCTACTAAATATGGAGACATTTATGGTGAATACATACATATATGCATATTTAATGTAGCTTATTGAAATCAAAGTTGGGAAAAAACTTCACCGAACCGTTCGATGTTAGGAAAGGACTTAGACAAGGTGACGTGCTATCATGCGATCTCTTTGAAATAGTACTTGAGAAGACGTCAATCGTTTCCTATCCAAATACTCTCCTACGCCCGATAACATTGACATAATCGGAAGAACTCAGGGGGCCGTCGCATCAGTGGGGCATTTGCAAGCATAATGATAGAGGCAACAAGGATGGGTTTAGGGAAGCAAGACAAAATATATGCTGTCTACAAAAAGAACACTCAACATCGGTATCTTGGACAGAATGCCTCAATAGACTGATATAATTTCTAGGTAGAACTGGACTTTGTCTACCTAGAGGAAGAAGCTCTGCGAAATGATTTTGCATTCTAGATTTTGATATCGATCGAGATTCATCATTTCGTTTCTTTATTTACTCCCTCGATTCCTAATTTCACACGAGTCGAATTAAATGAACTTCTTTTGACCAGAATGTATTTATTTTTCATCGTAGAATGTCTCTATGCCCCATGTTTAGATGCCATTTTCAAGATTTAGTAAATTGAATGTCACAAACTTGATTTCGGTAATACAATTCACTAAATCATCACATCACTCGCTCAATACTCAGAATACAAAAGGTTCATTGGAGTGAGAACTTTCTTGAGAGTAATTCAAAATAAAGGTGAATAGCTTTCCATCAAAATTTAGCTTCAGGGATATTTAACACCAACCAACATACCAGAGCACTGCATGAATCCATTCATTTGCATTGTATATCATTCGCTGAAAAGCGAGCCTTTCATACTCTCACGCACAAAGAAAGCAAGCGAATATGAATCATAAAGGAAACGATAACGAAGTTCACGTTCCGAAACGAAATGAAAACGAATCGTCATGGTGTTGGTATTCATGAATCTTTGAGTGCGTGGTAGCCTCACATTCAAAGTATTCATTGAATGAAAGTATTCAAAGTATTTTTTACAGGGATTTGGTTTATTATAACTTACCACTGAAAAATTCATTAATATTTTCTGCAATTCTATCACAGATTCATTAAAGTATTGGAAGGAAACGCTTCACTTAAAATGCAGTGAAATGTACAACTAATTTACGAGCCTTTGAATGGTTTTAAAAGTAGGCAGAAACCCCAACTTTTTATGAAAGGAAAGAAGCAAAAACAAAGAGCACTGCACGAATCACTCCAAACATTCACTGTCTTTTTCCAAATACAGTGCCAGGCAGCAAAGTATAAGGGTAGATAATCATTTCTTGGTATGAATGTGAATGGGAGCTCGTTTCAGATTCATTTTATAAGAGGCAATAAAATGTGAGCCCAACGAATACTTCACACGAAGCAATACGAATGTGTGTGAATACTTAAAAAGCAGTGAATATTTCGAATCCTCACGAAATGAGCTACTTGCTGTAGGGCTCTGATATATACCTATCTTCAATTTGAATTATTTTTTACTAATGAAATACTCGAATCATGAAAATAAGCGTAAACTTATTGTGAATAGTTAGTAGTTATTAGTCATATTCGTTGAAGTCAGTGACTGCATTCACTTAGTTAAAGTCTTTAAAGGCAGGGTAGACAAAGCAATTATTGACTTAAAAGTGAATGCAATCACTGACTTCAAAAGACTTCAAAGACTTCAACTAAGTGAATGCAGTCACTCACTTCAACTGACTTCAAGGAACTGAATGCAATCAGTGAATGCTAGTGACTTCAAGTGACTTCAAACAATGCAGAACATCATTCAAAAAGATTGCATTCTTTCTGACTTCACCATTCTGACTGCTAAAATTGATTGCTTCAGTCATGACTTCAAAATGAATGGTGATTTATTTTTTTCAATCTTAAATTTTATTTAAGTCAATGAATTAAATCATTTTTCGGAGCATTCCAAGGAATTATATTCAAAAATGATTGCACTCTTTTACAGCTCTGCTAGTTACTATACTGTAACCATATAAGACAGAATGGTATCCTGCAATTAATCGCTTGTTCCACATAATCCAAGGAATTAGGTGGATGATTTGTTTTTTCTTTACAAAAACAACAAAACTTTTTTCTTCTTTACAAGCATCGGTAAGAAATCTCTTTTCATTTTCTCCCTTTATCTCTGCTATTCAATGTCACATGATAACCTTGTTCCGCCCACATACGTTAACTTGCCAAATTCCAAATATGTATATGGGGTCGCCTCTATATGCATGTGTTGTGCACGTACAAGTATGTACTGTACATACATATTACTCAGGAGTAATCAAAACCAAAAGAGAGCAGGATTTTCATGTTATAATCATTGTGAAATTATAATTATGTTTTTGTGCGTCTCGTGTTTTTTGGTTAAAATATTCATGAACCGGTAATCTCGGTATAATGTCTTATGAATAAATTCACGATAAATCAAAGTATACCTTCAATTTTTCACATATGAGTTTTTGTGTAGCTAAGCATATAGACACACACATGTCTATATGTAGACAGGTGGGAGCTTCATGGCATATAATGGTAATATAACAGGTAAAATCATCCATACCTTGCCCTTGCCATTGCCAACATTACTGAATTATATCGCCCTTTTGTTCCGATAAGAACGGTCCTTGCGATTAGGCATACAATATTGGGTTATAGTGTAGATATACAATATCTCTTTGTGTTGGGGGGTGTGAGCTAACAAAATTATGGCACGGATATTAGTCCTTTTACAAGGGTTCTCCACATTGATATGTATGAGGTAAAAATTCGTAGCACCCGCAGTGGATATTTAGGAATAATTTAGTTGTAACGTTTGTTGGATTCCCACCAAAACAAAAAAAAAAAAACATAGGCAACTTGTATAATCTCCTTGGAATGGATTGTATGATACCCTATCTTCTTCCTGTATATTAGATCCTTTTTCCACTACATCTTTTTTTTCAAATTTCTTTTAAGACAAAAGCGCGAAAAGTGGGCGGGTCAGCAGGCGAAATTAGAAATTAAATTTTTCGAAGACAATCGTAGAAAAACTATTTTTAGAGAATAACGCCCATAAAAAGGGGCGTGGCTATAAGCATATATGTATTTTATGATTGTTTGTAGGTTTTTTTTAAGTAAGTTTTCTTAAGGTTCATGTAAAAATACTGAAATAGTGAGTTTTTCGAAAATCAGGCATGTAGCGGATTTGAACAACTTTACATTTGTATGGAGTACTTTTACAAGGACCTAGTTCAAGATTTCAGACCCAAAAACTGGTGACATACTGACGGGCGAGTGATTCTGATCATTTGTACATAAATAAACTTTATTGGGTATGTCCTTAATATTTCTCTGTGTTACAAACTATCTATAAAACTGAATATACCCTTTGGATAGGGTATAAAAAAAAGATGTGCTCTCAATGGTCATGTGCGATATGTGATCAGACTATTATGATGAAAACTTACAAAGTGTGTGTTGGGGTATGACATGGGAAATAATAAATTCGGTTATGTTGGGTGCGTCCGACAGATAGTATTCTTTGAAATGTAGCCTACCCATAGGGCATAGAATGCTTGACACTACCTTCCTAACATAGAGAAATATTTAAGATCGACATCATGAGGAACATATTTTAAAATGTGCCCACTTCTACACACAAATGTTTACTAAGTCAATAGATCTTTAATTCAATATATTCAATATATACCAAAGAGGTACACACGCATAACATAAGTACTGACTTGAGACAGAAAGACTAAGACAAGGTATCCTTTCATTCGTTTAAGACAGATTGTATATTTTACATTTGTTTTTTCTGAGTAGTTCATTCAGTGTGAAATGTATTCTTGCTTTGATGAAGGATTGTTATGAAATGTGGAAGAATGACAGATATAAAACAAATGTATCTGTAATGTGACAGTATAGATAAGTTTAAAATGAAAACAGTTCGTAAAAGTATCAAATTTTAACTAACGTATTGGGGTTTACCAAGAGTCCATTAGAAACTATCTATTGTCCTTTATTAAACGCTGTTTTTATTTTTTAAAACTATTTTTGATTGACAACGGCAAAGGATGTGTGGGACGCTCTAGTTGCCGGGTATGATGACAGCAGGTTAACAAGAAAAGTTGCATTGCTGCAGCAATTGGTGCAACTGAAGTCAGCTGATTGTGAATAAATACAGGCAATGGTTCTTTCATCACTCAAAATGCATAACGCTGGCTTAAATGTTGATAACGAACTGACTGCATCTCTTATGCTAGCTGGATTGCATAATTTCTTACGTGACTTAGTGTTAGCATACGTGTTGTGCGTGGTATACATTTCTGCACGTACAGAAGGGGCCAACAGTTTTAAGCTGTATCCGAAGGGCAGAAGGGGTTTTGAGAAGCTTACTCATGACAATAAATACTCTAGAACGAGCGTTCTCCAGAAGATTTCCTGTTTTTGGCTGTACGGCTATGGAACATGTTCGCAAAGAAGGGAGAAGCAAATTCAAAACTAAGTCAGTGGAATGTATCTCTCTTGAATTAGACACAGTACATAATACAGAGGCTTACAGGCTCTACAATCAATAGACCGACAGTAATCTTCTGTGAACCAGAACAGAACACCAATTCAAGATAAGACACTTTAGTAGAATTGCCAACAAATATTTAGTTCAAAAGAAGAACTAATCGCAGCTGGAAATTACTATACCTGTAGCTGTAGTTCAGATCCTACAATCCACAAATCCTGTCCGGTTCTGATGCCAATTTGTGCTGAAGAGCAATGCAGGAAGAGTTTGACTAATTGCTTTAAAATTAAACCTGGACTTTGACTGGTAAAAAGGTCATTAATTTAAAATGTTCAAACTTTTTAATAGTGAGTTAAAAGAAGATATTTATATGACTCAGCGAAGCTATTTTGATGACGGTTGCGAACGAGTACGCAAGCTGCAAAAGTCACATTATGTGGAATAATAATCAGTTTCTACTTAAGTATACCTTCTTTAACAACTGCTTTTTGGAACACAGATGTTAGTTATTGCCACTTATTTTGATGACGTACTAATTTTTGAAATTCTCTCGACCACATCGCACATTTTAAGAAGGAGTTATCTGAAATTTCTAAAAGAAAAGACATGGGTGAGGCGACTTCTATCCTGGGTATACACATAACAAAAAGCAGAGACATCAATCACAGTATATTGAAGTTGTATGGATAGGATAGCAACCCTTATCTTTAAATACAAACATATGTGTCCTAAAGACGAAAACGAAACTCAAAGAATGATGGGTGCAAACAATCCACTCGTTACTTTTCGCTGGAGAAATCACGCGTCTTGACATTTCCAATTAACTTTGCAGATTTGGTACTAGGTTAGGTTAGGTTTGTGGTTGGCAAAACTGTCAAAACTGACCCATTGTGTCACCCATAATGTCTACAAAAAACTTATTTCGAGTGTATACAAACCATCCATATGATCTAGTGAAGTTCAGCAGTCCAAGACACTGTCAGGAGAAATGTGCGGTATCCTCTACATCCTCGTCATCATCGCATCCTTTGCAAAATTCTTCCTCTGTGGTTCCGCAGAGTGTTGTGACCCGTGAGGATCTCCACAAGCATGGACAGTGATCGTCTGTCCTTGCGTATAAGTCTCTCGGTCCTGGCTCTATCAAATAATGGCCAAAATTATTTTGTAATAATGCAAAGTTCTAAGGAATTCCATCTTAGCTGCGCCTCTCTCGTGGCTAGTTTACCTGTTTCAAGCCTAAGAACGCAGGACGGGATACTTATAGAGAGGCAGCAAGTTCTAGGGGGTTCGATGAAGCTTTTCTTGCTAATTCATTTTAATTTCCTGGGACGTCCTCGTGCCCAGGGATTCAGCAGACCAGAACATTGTGCTGTGTACCAAGAACCTTCACAAGCTTGGATTTTATTTCTATATTGCTTTGTTAGCTGCCTGGCTGTCGATAAAGAAGGTAATACCTCCTGGCGGTATTGTTCTTACGGCAGACTCAAGGGCCTTCGCTTGGAAAACGCTGCTGTGGTCTGGTACTGTACGCCTACCAGGATATCCCCAGTGATTTAGAGAATATTCTATAAATTCGGCAATTGTTTTTTGGCTGTCTTTCCATTCTTCCTTGCTAGGGTAAGCTGAGGTGAATGGCATTTTAAAGTCTAAAAGTCTATGGCCAAAAAGTCTACTAAGAATGTCGAATGTGCCGTCAGATTTGATTTATAGTTCGCTGTTTGACTGATTTCAAAAGCACTAATGGCTGCCGTAAAGACATCTAGCGTAGGCAGGTTGAGAATGGTCTTAAGGCCTGCAGTTGGAGTTGTTCTCATCGAACTGGTAGTATGTACCACTGCACGCTCGTTTTTGTACTTTGGTGAAGGCTTTTAAGTAGACAGTTTTCTTTAGCGCTGATCACCATACGAGACTGCCAGAATAGGTCTTATGATAGCCGTGTACATCCAAAGAATTATTTTAGGGGAAGGTCCCCAGGTTCTTTCGAAAATTTTACTAATTTGGAACTAATTCGGCGAAGAAGACCTGTGTAGCTGTTAAGTGCATGATGAAATATCTAAAGGAATCGATGGAATTGTGTATCGGAAGGAAGCATGCGATATGGTTGAATACAGTGATGCAGACTGGGCAGCTGAAACTGAAGTAATATCAGTAGTTGCAGCAATTCAGAAGTCACGTGGCTAAAGCGCTTAGAAAGATAATTTTCTCGAGTAAGTATTACCGAAAACAATGATTCTCCATTGCGACAACAAAAGGGTTCTTCACATCAAAACATTAAATTAAATTTTCAAAAATAAAAAACTATTTCGCTTTAAATTGATATTTCCAAAACGACTGAGACGCCTGCAATGATTTTTTTATGAAAAACTATCTCTTCCGGGAAGGTGTTGTAAAGGTGTTGTTTGCACAAAACTATTTATGCACAACAGCTATATGATATAGTATCCTAATTTCATATGACAGAAATTAAAGGGTGGGCCATCTAGTGGCTTCTTTTTAACTCATTTGGACACTGACAGCTGTTTCCCGCTCGTAATCTTGACAGAAAGTCAGTATTATACCTCCGCGGAGAGAACATGGTCCCCGTCGTCGTAGTGTGCACAGATGAGCATGTGGCCTCTATAGCCGAGATTGTGAGACTCAATTCACGAACACCAGCTCGGCATCGATCTCAACGGTGGGCGTTACAGAACCATGTTAATTGACAATTTTTTTTTTCATAAAATTGAAGGCATGGATTTGGACGACCTCTGGTTCATGCAGGATGGCGCGATCCCACAATCGATGTTTTGCGCACCCGAATCATGTTATCAGCCGTCTTGGCGATGTCAATTGGTCGCCTCGGAGCTGCGATTTGACCCCTTTAGACTTATTTTTTTGTGGGGAACCGTGAAGGACCGATATTATGCCAACAATCCAAAAACGATTCAAGCACTTAAGGCCAATATCATCCAAGCAATCCGTGAGCTACAGACCGAAACCATCAACAAGGGCTTGGAAAATTAAAGTGACAGAATGCGCTACTGCGAAGCCATCTGAGGCAGCAACTTTAACGCCGATGTGTTCCATTACTAATCGGAATGTTTGCTCTTACTAATAAAGCCATAATACATGGTCAAAATTTATATTTTTTCTTTTTATTGCATTTCGAAAAGATAGTTGTATTTGGGCCACCCTATACTTCCTTTTAAACCTTCTTTCGGTGTTTACTTTTCTTGACATATGTTTCAATTCTTACTGTTGAGATACAAACGCTGACACGAATCTTAAAAATACATAAATACCATGATGCCAACGCAAGTTTCGCGACCTTATCCGATAAATATTGATTTGTTTTTTGAAAAATTCTAAACCCTGATAACAAAATGCGAAAAGCATTTTCCACAATTCTTCTGGCTCAGACAATCGGTAATTAAATTTAATTTCTTCATTCCCTAAATTATCATGACTAAATGGCTTCGGAAGATTTTCTCCACGAAGCGAAGGCGTCATCAGAAACACAAGTGGCGTTATCCTGCAGATTGTTTAGCCTTGTGTATTTGAAATTCTTCCATTAGCTTCACACTCAACCATAATCAAGCCATAATTCGCCTTAACAATTGCCAACAAAACAATACTAAAACGCTGCTTGCAATTATAATAGTAAAATCCAGGCCCTGGTGGCTTCTGAATGTTTTTCGAAAATTTAATTTCTCTTTAAAAATTCGTTGGCAACAGATGCCCATTTATCTTATGTAAAAGGGATCTGAAATATACAAAGCAAATAAAGATAAAAAAAATGGTATTTTTTTTTTTGTATGCAACCTTTCAAATCCTTTATTGTTGCCGAACAAGTGTCCATTACAATATAATTTATGTTTCTGGAGAATTGTTAGTAAACGATTCGCCACAAAGCATAGTCCTTCAATTGGACTTTTTGCTCCTTGCATAACCGTGTCTCTTTTTCTTAGCTTAACCTCTTCAAAAAGTTCTTCATAAACACGTCCATTCACAAGCGTATTTGAAGTGCTTTGGAGCAGTTCTCTAAGTCTTATTAACAGTCGAGTATGTGTTAGTTCCGGTCTTGCACTTATCCAATTTTTTATCTAAATTGTTTATTTTTTTAAAACATTTCACATAATTATTTCCTCTTCTGAAAGATTGTCTATTATCACACTCGTTAAAAAAAAAATAAAGTTGCAACTATTTTTACTCTGGATGATTAAATTTAAAAGAAGAATGGAAAGCGACTCAAATTTAAATGGAATCCCAATAATGTAGCCTTATTCATTGCGAAATTGAAAGTTATATCAAAATTGTAATAAAAATTATACAAGCATCGAAGAATGTATTTCAAATACTTACAGAAAATTAGGTGGAACTCAATTAGAGGGAGGAACTTGTTACTAGCACCAACATACTATAAAGGGCAAGTATTGGATTAGTGAAAAAAAAATCGAACTCGAGGTAACAATCAATTCTGACATTACGATGATAGAAAAGCTCGAAAAAGAAGGTCTGTCAACTCTGTCTTCGGGTCTGTCTGTTTGTATGCAGGACTGCAGCCTAAAGCCCTAAAGGCATGAAGCTCATAAAAAGGATTCCACACTATACTGCAGTACCCTAGAGTGGACCGAACAAATGAAAAGAAGAGACATTTTAGGGTAAAAGGGTCGGAAAAGTCCTTTGAATTTCGCAAAATAAAACCAAGCATTGAAACGGAAGAAAGATGGCGACAGTAGGAAAGGCTTTGACATTTTGAGACATTTTAGTACAAAAAATATTTTTCACACCAAACTGATAATTTCTGAAGATCTTCTTGGAGAAGAAAGCAAGGGCCTCCACCTGGGGTCCTTCTTCATTGACGACCTCTGTGACCTGACTGGTGTACCTATTAAGCACCTTCTACGCTTTATTAAAAGCTCCGGTTGGTTCTCCTGATCCAGTGGCAGAACCTCTTCTAAGTGTAATTGTGTCTGGTAATCCATTTGTACTGGTCCTTTGTCCCTCATTGTAGTGTCGTGGTTTATAGTAATTGGCTGTAATTATTGCTGATCCGGTGGTATCACAATGGGCCTAACTGAGCTAGTGCCCATCTGTATCTGGGCGCTAGTTGCCTAACCTAACCTACCGGACCAATTTTAAAAAAAGTGGATTTTCTCGATATCGACTCTAGTTTTGTGTCACAAATTAATTACAAAGAAAGGATAACGACTACAGGTAAAAATAGCCCCGCAATTATGTTTAGATTGCGACCTGTCTCAAGCAGTATAACATTCAAAGCAAAAATGACCAAGCGCTTCTCGCAAAGCCAAAGTAAATATGAAAAATTTCCCAACTTTATGTTAAGAGACTTGAACAAATTCAAAGAGCATACCTAAAGTACGAAAGGAACTTCGAAAAATTGCACGCGATATATCGCATGAAAGCTAAAGTTCATGAAGTGACCTACTCCAAGGGACGACTCTCGTTCTCAGTTGTGACAGCTGCCACTGCCAGCCAGCCATTCTCTTTTTTAAACTTGTGTCATGCGCAAATAAATCGTTTCTGCGAAAATTTCCCAGCGAGAACTAACCGCCTAGCAACAATCAACCACACTCCAGGCTAGGCGCATCTTTTAGACCCGAAAATGTCCTACGAAATTAAGAAATTTCAGTTCTAGCTCATCCGTCGTCGGAGTGTAATGTATCCTTACGTTATGGCAGTGTAGCATTTTTTTCCGGCGCAGTTGTTGGTGTTTTTTTTTTCTTGCTCGTTTTCGAATCGATTTTTAACATAAATTAGAAAAAAAAAAAATGCTCCCATTCAAACGGAATACAGTTTTGGAGAACGAAAGTGAATGCATGTGTATGTTCGCGGTTACCTGTAATTAAGAAGGTGTTAAAATTATTCGTCCATGACAAGCGAATGTAATTTAGCAGGTGAATAGCTTTTTGATAAGCCACCGCCAACCACCGCGTACCTTTTGTTTGTACCTTGTATCTAGATATGTATGCGAAATTAGCGGGTTAACCGGTGTCTTATTGGAATCGCATGAAAGTCGGTACGGTCAAGACGGCGGCTAATTGGTTTGTCAATTGCATTGAGTGGTGTTTTTGTTTTGTCTAATTTAATCCCACTTGGGGATGGTCCCTCAGAGGCGGATTCAAATACACGATTGTTCATCCTTTTGAGACTACGAGATTACAATCTATCGTCCTTGTACGACGAGTATATTGTCACTTGAACTTTCGGTGCGGTCTCGGTTTAGTGGTGAATTTTTAAGAAGACCGTTTTTCAGTTTTATCTTTTCCTTTTTGTGCTCTGATGTTAAGTGATCTTTTTATTATAATGAATTAAATATGACATCAGTCAAGTGTGCCACTTCTGTAACCAGTACTAGTATGTTTAGATTAATTTACCTCCATAGTGAAAAGGATTAAAATAGCTGCTATCAATGGATTAAAAAAAAGAGTGTACTTTCAATGGATTAAATATGAAAGATAGGTATGTACTATGCTCCTATCTGTAGTGTAATTATTTAGGGAGGACCGCTTTTTGTGGGATTGAAGTTTCGGACAATTTAATCGGTTAAATATCAATTTCTATTGGGGTATTGTGGTTCCCTATTTCTGTTGAATGCTAATTAAGGTGTCACGCGTGTGGTAAATAATGCATGATTTTCGTGACGTGATAGAACCCATGGCCTACCAGTGTAATGTGGGAGTACCAATCTTTTTTTTTTTATTTGCTTAGAGCTCTTTTGTTATTAGGTCATTAATATCCCGAAATAATGTCTAGAGGAGGCGGATTTTTGAAAGATTACGTAGGGAGAACGTTAATAGTATAGGCCTGTTGTCACACACGATTTTGGTTCAAGTTTTACTTGTTTATTTTAATTTAATTGTGAGTGAAAATAAAGTCTGTATTTTGGGAAGTAACTACTAAATGAACAATACTTTTGTCTCTCGAAAATGTCACATCTAAATTCACTACACAATCCTGACATAAGTTTTGTTACAAAATTTTCAGAGCTGATCTTCGACAACTTTTACGAGGATCTGGTTCTTAAAGATCACATGGATTGTTCGGTAAACAATAGAGGCCAATTTGGTTTCAGTTGCTAATTCAATAAGATGGAGTGGGGATCTAAAGAAAATTGTATTGCAACAACAACGTTACATAAGTGCGGTAAAAGTGCTGGCTGACACCACTCGGTCAGAAGTAGAGGACAGGTCAAGATGTGGTCGTCCGCGCGTCGCCTGTACGAATGTGGTAATAAAAGCAGTGCATGAACGAATTCGCAGAAACAAAAAATTATGGCCGGGGAACTGGAGCCAGATCCATGTCTAAGTTGATTCGGGATGATCTGCACACAAAAGACTATCGTCGGTCGATGGATCATCTTTTAACTGAGCAATTGATAAAAATAAGGCTCAAAAGATACAAGCGCCAACTGCAGTGGCAAGCGCAAAACGGCCGTCAAAATTTTTACGCTCGAACAAGTTTTTAATAAGCGAAATTTATGCTACTCGTATGTTATCAAATGAAGCCAAAAAAATGTTCCAAGAGTGCAACGTGACATCGCGCTTCCGTACTGGTTTGGTGGGGAGTCTCTCACCAAAGTGTCATATCCGGCCACTTCAGAGTAGGAGTGGCAGGACTGATTTGACACATTTTTTTCGTAATAGACCAAATTAGGTTGTTACGTAAAGAAAAATTGGAAAAGTTGCCTGGAAAATTGGAAACTTCAGAAACAACTGAAAGTGCCTTTTTGAATTGGAGTTTTGTATGCACTTTCGATCATAACTTACGATTCGAACGATGGCTTTGCGATAAGATCAAAAAAATGCCAATTGGTGGCGCTACATGCGAATCAGTTGTCGGAGGTCAACGTCATATGTATGCTTCGGCCAATAAGTTCTACACTGTCACTTTGTTTGTACCCGCTAATTTCGAAATGGAATTTAGTGAATGTGTGGATCCAGCTTGAAAGATAGTATAGTTACCCGCTAGATGGCACCTATGCTTGTATGATTTTAATAGACTCCACCGAACCAATTGAGCTCAAAATTTCGACCATTCTTCGGTATAAACATGTCCGAGAATGTTTCTGTGAAGTTTTGACCCTATAGGTGGCGCTGTTCGCAAATTATTTTAACATACATACATTACCAGTTTTTAGGCTTAAATTGTGAGATAGTTCGATGTAATTTTTATATAACGAGATCCTTGAAAAAGTAGACAATACATAAAAAAAATTTTTTTTTTAAACCCGCCCAGTGACACGCCTACTTTTTCAAATATGCAACCGTAATTCGGTTTCATGTAAAATCGAAAAAAAAAACTTTCAAGAAAAATATATAAACTTCGATTACTGTACAAATATAGAAATGTGCGATGACGCCCTCATCTCTCACCTCTTCCGAGTGTCTGACAAACATTCAAGAGTATAACTGTTATGAGAAAGCTTCTCAGAACCCTCTGCTCTTCGGATACAGCATAAAACTCCCTTCTGTACACGCATAAATGCATGTGAGAAGCTAGGCCTTGGCCCTCTATGAGTTGCTTACGGCCTAATATTTATAGTTTTAAAAAACAAAAATAGGTTCGTTCGCGCACTTTTTGCACTAAAATTCGTATATTATCAAATTTCGAAGAGTGGGGGTAAAATTCTCTTAGAAAGAGCTAAAATTACGAAAAAGTAAACGAACGGGTTGAACAAGAAAAAGTTGAAAATACATTGGTTTGACAGCTTTGACAGTTTTCATAAACCAACCCACAGAAATTTCTTGCACTAAAATTTGTAGCATGGGGAAATTTCTTACTCCAGAGAAGATGAAGGATATATAGTAGCCTCTTCTTCTTCCTCCCTACAGCTCCTGCAAAAATCTTTTGCAGAATTGTACCTAATGCATAGGAAGGCAGTTCTTTGAACTTTTGCCGGGAGTATGCGGTTGACAGTCTTCGATAGTGCTGACCACTAAACGAACACGGCACGAGGAAGTATTGGTCTAACAGCAGACATATGAATACAACCAGAGAGTGACATGAGGTTTCAAATCCCATCTTCTACCTACTGCTCTCTTACACGAATACAAGGCAGTGCTGACTTTCTTGACGCGCTCTAGAATATAAGCTTCAGATTTGAGCTTCCTCTCCAACGTGAGACCCAAGAATTTGGCTGTATCGTTTCCGACACCAAATACAAACACAAAACTGTTTCAAAACATGATTTATGACATTTTAGTTGACGTGAATTTCATATTTGATGAGTTCTGTGTATCTATCTGAAGGCTCTCAAACTTCGAATAAAATGAATATTGATAAATTGACGGAAAGCAAATCGATGACGAGTTCGTTGACTACTATCGCGCGGGCAATATTCTTTCTCACAGGTACAGAATGAATGCAAAGGACTTTAAGTAGACCTATGATCCTTGAAACGTGTTGAATATTACTTTATTTCGTAAATCCTCGCAATAGACCAAATGAGCTAGCTATTCTTCGTGTTGTGGACAAATTTCAAATTTACAGGATGCAAATCCAATAACGTGTTGGTGTAATTTGTGTTGAATGTTAAAACTGTAGACACTGAGTGAAAGTGCGGAAGAAGATCCAAAATTGTAATTTTTACTGTATGGAGACCGAAAAGACATCGATCTGCACCCGTATAAGGAACGATGCTACAGGAATCAAAGTCACAATGCAATGGCTTGCGTCGGTTGTTGGGGGATTGTGATCTGGAGCAAGTTTCAAGTCGACCTCTTTTTTATAAAAACAAATCCTGTTAAGCGACGGAGATTATATTTGGGTTCTCAATGTAAATGCAAAGAGATTCATGACTCATGAGGCTAAAATAGTGAACAACAAAAGTGAACTGTTGGGAGTGTTCCTCACGCTGGAGGGATGATGTGCAAAGTTATCACCCGATGTTCTTTCATTGGCTGTAACTTTTTCCATGAATGAAAAACTTTGGTTCTGCTTTCGCATTAAATCGAGAAAAAGATATCGACTAAGTAGCCGCAGCCGATTTATGGCATTTTCCATAACTCTTGCCATAACTTCCGGCGTTAGGTCCTCTCATTCTTGACGAATATTCTCTTTGAGGGCCTTAAGTGTCTAAAGTTTATTGACATAGACTTGTGACATCAAAAAACCCCACAAAAGTAAGTCTGAAAAGGTTAAATCAGGCGATCTTGCCGGTCAGTGAAAATCGCCAAAACGAGAAATTAGCCGACTCAGAAAGGAAGGTATAACGATTCATTGTTTACGTAGATTTTCAATCTATACACTTCACAAATGTCAATCTAGAAATGACATTTGCCGCCATTTGCAAAAATCATAGCATCTTCCGATAGAGTGACAACTTTAGCACCACCTTGTTCCATTCAAACTTTATCGAACCAGTTGAACAATGTTTTCATTTAATAGTATATGAATGTGTGTTTGTTTGAAAGCTCTAGGGCCTACCAAATATCAACAACTGATTTGTTTCTTGTCATTAAAGAAGAAGAAGGAGGCCGAGAAAAAATTCTTTCAAAATTTGCATCGTAGCAGGATATGAGTGTGTTATGAAACCGTTCCTGCATGTTCTGTAGCCCTAATTGATCCTATTCGGCCGGAAGAACATTTTCCAACTCCACCAGTAACCGTTACGACATTGCATCGTTGATTACAGGTTCCTGAGTAACATTCTGCTTCACTGTACAATCTTTTCTGGTGTGTGCATGTAGGCTTAATTGTCGCCCAGTCTTTCCTGTATTTCCCAGTGAGAATGCAAATTTTCAAAATTATTCGGTCAAACACGCTGTTTGGACTTGTTCGACACGTGATTTACAACAACAAATTCACGAAAATTTCTACACGCATTTACAGTTATTTAAATACAATGTTTTATTAATTTCAACAACTTAAGCTCCTCGATAATAAATTTTTTATCGATTGTCAAATGCCAACTAACAAATGTCATACAACCCGAAATGGCGGTCGAACACAGTACTCACCCCCAATTTGACCCAAAATTGGTAGACTAACTCATCGGGGTGGTACGAATCATAAAGCAAAAAAAGAAAATTTGGCAAGTGCTGAGAGAGCCTCGTACAATAATGTCCCGGACGTTTTATATTGTCATTAAATAAAAGGAAATATTATTTATACCCTGTATAGATGGGCAAAAATTTGGTTTCGATATGAACAACGTAATTGGAATGAAAGTTGAAAATTTAAGCAACTTTACCAAATGTTAAAAAAGAAAGTACTTATGTGTGCTACTGTGCTGAGATTCCACTCCATTTTTATTTGCACTTTTAATATAAAACAAGTACAGTACATTCTCAATCATCGTTAAAAACTTTTTGGAGGTAAAACCATATTGACAGTTTCACAAAGTTTTTCTACAAAAACTTAAGTGTGACCGATCACCAAAAAATATTTATAAAATTAAGAGTTGCACTGCACTCAACAGATTCGTTCGTAAATCTCTTCTATTTTTCTGAATTTGTTTTATTAAAATACAGCCACCGGCCGTCTCTTTTATTCTAAAGCAATTTCATATTGATGCTATTTAATGCTTAACCGTTATTTCTATTTGTACTTGTCACCTTTCCTTGAAAAGTCTACGCTTGTGCCGTTTTTTTTTGCAGAACTTGCATACATATACAAATTAAAAATGAAAACTAATGAGGAATATGCACATGCACATTTTTTTTACTCTCTAAATTCTTTAGAATACAACGCTATTGTGATTGTAGTAGAGCAGTACAAATGAGAAGTGCCCTTTTTTCGTTCATAAATTTAATCAAGACTCAATTGAGAAATAAGTCTGCAACGAAAACCTTAACGAGGCTGTTATTTACCAAAACTGCGCTAACTCCGTGTTATGAGGTACAACTTTCCAAAGAACACAATGGGCCATCACACACTGGAGCAATTATCCCGGGGTAAGACTAAAATAATAGAAGAGGAAGTTTGAAACAGAGGTAAAATGTTAAACCAGCGTTGAGGTCGACATAAACATTTAACAAAAAAAAAATGGAATGAATGCAAAATTTTGTGCATATTCGCTTTATAAATAAGTATTTACAAACATGTCAGATGAAAATCTATAGTTTTAGTTTATTTTTGTAAAAAATTTAACCCATACATTTTTACTTGCACCGATACGTAGTATAGGGCAAGTTTTGGATTCGTGAAAATTTTCGATCTCGGGATTTTGATAAATTCTGATATCACCTTTATAGAGAAGTCGAAAAAAGTGGTTCTGAAAATTCTGTCTGTCTGTCAGCGAGGCTACAGCCTAAACGGATTTTGATCTAACTTCTGTGGGGTAATCCCTAGAGGCGAAATTGAAATTTTCGTTCTAGCCCTAATATTAACGTACTTTACTTAAGGCTAATTTAACAAAAAGCAGATTTGCTGGAAAATGGTTACTGCGATTTTTTTTAAAATTTCATATTTCGGCTAGTTTGGCAAAGTGCTATAGGTTGGCGTACCACATTTTTGGCCAAAAGCGTTAATAACGCTACTTTACTTATAGCCAAATTGGTAAAAAACTGATTTGCTGGAAAACGGCTATACCGATTTTATTTAAACTTTATCGAGCTGAGATACATGCTTTAAAATGGTTTACAACATTTTGGCCAAAATTTATTATAACGGCACTTAAGGCCAATTTGGTTAAAAGCCGGTTTGTTAAAAAACGGATCAACTGATTTCATTCAAATTTTTAGGGTGTATAAAACTGTGCTAATGCCAAAAGATGGCGTTCCAAATTCGTTGGCTTAAAGTGATAATAATGGTACTTTTCCTACGTTCAAGCGGTTTTAGCCAATTTTCTTGAAAACGGCTCTTAAGATTTTGATTAAATTTTATACTTATGCTAGCCTTGTGAAGTCTAATAAAATGGTGTACCACGTTTTTGGCCAAAATTGCTTAGAACGGTACCTTACTTAAAGGCGAACTTAACAAAAAATCGGTTTACTCAAAAACGACTCTAAGGATTTTGACTCCATTTCATATTTAAGGTAGTCTATACAAATGTCACAAAATGGCGCTAAAAAAACGTATAACGGTACTTTACTTATTAACTGGTTCTAGAAATATGGCCATTTCTCGTTTAATATTCAATGGATTTTGGTCAAAATCAAGACGTAAGCAAAATTAAATGAATACAAAAATTTGGCATTTAATTCTATGATGAATTTAAAGGTGCAAGTACGTACGACCCAGTCGTGCACTTTATTTCTTTTGTGAGCTGTCAGATTAACAGAAACACCACTACAATGAGAAAATACACAATACACAAATTTTACCCCACGTTGTACATCCAATATGTGATTGGAGTAAAACATACCCCGGATGATTACCAATTAATGCCCCCTATTGAACATGCATGAGGGAGGTAGTCGCCTTAGATACGATGTGTCCCCTGTCCTTGTCTTTAGGTCGGCCATGATTAACTGGTTGAGATGACTGCTGATCTCGTTGCATGTTGACATCCATGTGTCAGAGGGAGTTGACGCATTACAAGGATGTTGACGTTTGTTAACATATCGTCACCCCAGTATTAGAGTGATCTATATGCATTTTCGTCATTTTTGAGTTAGGAGTGTTTTCATATTAAAAAAAACAAGATCTTTCGATTGGTGTAATAAAATCTCTCTTATCTCTATTACTTCAAAAGATATCAGTGTTACAAATAATACATATGCACTTCTTGCGTGAAAAGCTCAGTATTGATCTGCCACATAAGCATTTGTATGGGAAAGTCATATTTTTGTATGAATTTTTTTTAATTTTTTTAAAAATTTTAAATGATCCATACGTACAATTGAAGTCAAATTATGCTTAATTTACAAACACATAATTCAGTGCTGAAATGCTCTATACATACAATTTGCATTCAATAGTGCTTCATATGCATGATTTTTTTTGAGTATGTAAATGCTTCATAACAACAAAATTGCGAGCCAATGTAAAATGATTTCAGTGTATAAATGCCACATAAATACAATTGTTCTTGCAAATGCCTTATGCACAGTTTTTTCAAAAAGAGCAAAAAATATTGAATTTTTAGATCTCAGTTATAACCAAACGCGTTTATTTTTAATAGTTATTTTGCTTTTAAACGTTAACTTTACTTGTTTTTCTTATAAGAAGCAAAGTTTTATAAGAAACAACAATAAGGAAAAAAAATAACACCTGTTTAAAAAAATTAGTTTTTTTAACATTTTGTATGCAAATATGATACATATGCATCCAAAAATCGCAATCGCGTTCAGTATTTAAATGATACATAGGTTAGTCAAAAAGTGCCACATACCATACAAATTCACTGAATTTGAAGAAAAAATCGTGCCCTTTATGCAATCTTCTTTTACTTAAATTAAAATAAAAAAAAAACTAATAGCCCGATTCAAAAAAAAAAAAAAGTATAAGTAAAGCACATTGCCCACTATTTTAATAAATTTTGTATAGGCTTGTACTACATACGACTAATGTTTTATTCGCATCCAAAACTTCAAACGTCGTTTTCTCGAAACTAGGTTTTTGTCGTTTAGATCACTCCAATACTGGGGTGACGATATATTCGCGGTTTTTTTCATCTATGGTGTTTGGTGGTGGTTTTGTCTCCTAAATAATTGATGACATGCAATCTCAGTTGTAATGTATACACGTAATAATAAGCACTCGTGTCTAACTAGTCTACAGGACTAAAGCACTATGTATTCCTTGTAAATATCACCCTCGTGTATGACTGCTTTAGTATAAAAGGTCTATTCTGGCTCTGCATCCTGTTTCTGACAGACGGAAATTTGTTTCTATTATTTATAATTTTTAAGGACGTCTCTTAACACTTTAATATTGATTGTGTTTAAAAGTGTTTGACTAATCAAAGAACGAATCGTTTGTATGGTGCAAAGCCGTGAGTTTTCTCATTTATTTCATATCTTTGTTTTATTTAACTTTTTTTTTTTTTTCTGGCTGCGATTTTGTGTGGAGAATATCCTTTGTCCTGGTTTCTCTGGGTATACTGCTGCTGCACGAGTTGGAGTTTATAAATATAAATAAGTCCTGGCCAGGGTTAAATTGGAATTTATTTTTCTCTGGAATGGAATTCGTGAGATGGCTGTGGCCGGGCATCAATTTAACTTTAACCAAGTTTTGTGGGGAATTGGAGAGGAAGGATATCCTTTTTTGCGGTTTCCTTCTTCTTCTTTTTCTTTTCTTTTCCTGTCTCTATTTTGACAGACAACTGTGTGAGAGATGGACCAGGATATGGTATGGGAGTCAGTCAATTTTTAACTAGAACGAGATGTGGTATGTGTAGGTGTAGGTGTGTATACATTTAGTTAAGCCTTGTTTTGTGGATAGGATAGAATAATTGCAAGAGGTTAGCCTGTCTTTTATCAAAGGTGCCAGCTTTTGGTAGACGGTTGATTGAAAGCTTAGTTGTGCAAGAACAAAATGGGATTTCAATTTATTTTACAGATGAAGAGAATGTTAAGGGTTGTAAAAAATTTGATTTCAAATAAAAAATTAAATTAATTTTTTACAAAGTTGTTCTTTTGAACTTTATTTTGCGGTTCGTTTTCTTTCTTTAGGCGAGGTAAGATCCTGAGTAGAAGGATCACCCTTACACTTTATTGTATTCCTACTGGTCCGCCTGAAGGGTTTGAAGTTTTTTTTTAAAGTGACATTTAGAGCGGTGGTAACTGTACTATATGAAGTACATCAAGAACAGCTGACCATCATAGTAAAGAACAAAACAAAAAAGGACTGGTCTTACAGCTAAACTCAAGAAGGGAAGAGAGTTGTTGTATCACAAGAATAACAGGTTGACATTTTCTGTTTTTGAAAACCATTCTTTCAAAAAGAAGTAGAAGGCACGAAATACCTACAGCGCTTGATTTCAAACTATATTTCAGACGTTTTATAGGGTGATTCTTTAAAAGCATTTTTTTTAAATTCAAATAAAATACATAAAATGAATTTGGATGGCAGAGACTTTATTATGGCCCGAAAGAACAGTGTCTGACATTTACTTTTTAACTATCACTTTGTGTAAATGTTGCGCGCGACTTCGCCGTACAGTGTCCATTCTGAAGGTCCAATATTGGATCACTGCTTTCAGCATTGCGACTGATATTTGCCAAATTTCGTGACTAATGTTGGCTGGATTGTAGCTGGATTATTGGCGAAGACTTTTGACTTCACATAACCCCAAAGACAGGTGGCCATAATAGCATAAGGCACTCCAAGCGCATGAAAAATATTTTGCACAGAAAGCTGATTTTCATAATACAGCTGAATAATTTGGAGACGTTGCTTTTTCACCATGTTTTGCCAAACAATTCTGAATAAGAATAATATGAAACCATGAGCCCACTTATGCGTGATATGTAAAAGAAACCTTTCGAGAAAAAAAGAAGTCTAAATGAATCACCCTATACAAATAATCTGTAACACCTCCGCAGCCACAAATTCATTAAAAATAACAAACAGCCTGTGCAATCTGCGGTTATAAGTATCTTTAAATAATAACTTTTTCAACTCAAGTTAAAATTCATACAAACATACATATGACTGTATGTATAAGTACATTCCAAATAGGGAGTAGAAAAAAAATTCGCACACTAAAATTTTTTAATCGCCTCTGGCAACCTGCAAAAAGTCGTCTTTCACCAAACAACAACAACAACAACAAAAAGAAAGTATTCCAGCCAGAGAAAGACGGCAGAGAAGAAGTAAATTTTCTTCTTTGTGAATATTTATAAATCTTCATAAAACAGAACTCGCATGCGGGCCTTGTACTCAGGTTTAAGGATCCATGGAGGATATTGTTCATCTAAATGCAAATAAATATTTCATTTCTATGCGGCTGTATGCCGGGAGGCTATCTCTCTCTCTCTCCAATTTTGCTCCTTGAATTTTATGTTCTTATTTTTATTGTTGTTTTTTTTTTCTCGGTTTTTTTCTTTTAATTTTTACTTCTGAATGAAGTTCGTGGTGAAAACAAAAAATTAATTGAAATTGTTTTACAAAAATAAAAAAAAAAAAAAGGACAAAACTTTTCAATTGTGTTCTCCTACTTTACGAATATATTTAATCGAAAATCAAGAAAAAGACAACGAGTAAGATAAATAAGAGAATCATGAATTATTTTGGCCTAAAAATACGCAAAAGTCGATTTGAAATTTAAATGTAAAATAAATACGTACTATGTGAATGTTTTTCGTATTGTGTCACAGGAAAATGTTTTGATGTTTGAAATTCTTAGAATTTTTGTAAAAAAAAAAATAAATATTGTTAGTGGGTTGAAGATGAATGGGGATACATACATTGCACATGCGAACATTTTAGGAATTTTAATCAATTCAAGAGCTTTACAGATGGCTTCATGCATATGGTTTAACGAAGGTCAGCTTACAAGTATTTATGAATAAATTAAATAAGTCGTTAATGGAGATGTGCAAAATAAATATACATATGTGCATAAAAATATGTATGTATGCAAATAATTCAATCCTAATATTCAGCAGTGCTTCTTAATTATAATTCCTCCAATTCTCCGTCAAATTTAACTTTTCCACCTTTTACACCCTATCCTGAGGGTGTCTTAAGTCAAGTTTGAAACATAGAGATAGACATTGAAGACAGACTTCTCAATGCAATTGAACCCAAAAGACTTCAAAATGACTTCAACTATTTCATGGCTTCAAAATGAATGCAATCACTGCGATGACTTCAAAAAGACTTCAATGACTCCAATTGAATACAATCTTCGATTTCACGAAAACGAATTCCCAATCAATGACTTCAAAATGAATGGTGATTGCATGTTTTGAAGTTGAAGTTTTTAATTGAATTCATGAGTTAAACATTTTCAGAGGTAAATCAAATGAATTGAATTCTGAAATGATTCAATTCTTTTACAACTCTGACTCTCTCCTAAACCGTTCATTCGATTTGTACAAAATTTTGTGAATGTACATATGTATTTATATGGTTGGATCCTGCTTGAAAGATAGTATGGTTTTAGACCCCAATTCAACTAAAATTTTCAGGTAATCTTCGTTATTGGACCGAGAGTGTTTCCGTGAAGATTCGATCCAATAGGTGGCGCTAAAGTTGTGAACTGAGTCGATGAAATTTTGTGTACATAAAGCTTACTTTTGGAAAAATGCATTTCTTAAGTAATTCTATGTATATGAAATTTAAAAACTCGATAAATGTCAATTCTATGTATTTTCTGATCTATACCTTAGGTTAAAACATTTTTCATTGGACGGACCTAGGTATTGTTTCTCGACGCAAGTAAGGAAAGGACAGAGCAACGTTTCTTGGGCCAGCTACATATCAACATACATAAGTGATCAGGATCATTAGCCGCCGATTGACCCATGTCCGTAAGTCCATACGTTTGTCTGTCACCAGTTTTTGGGCCTTAAATTTTGAGCTAGGTTGATGACTGATTTTGAATACGAGGAAAAGAAAATCGGTACAAGTGTAAACATTTTTAAAAATCGAGTGATAATTATGTTCAAAATTCCTTAAAAGATTGCAAATTTTATGAAAACAACTACCGGGGAAGATCTGTGACAAGAAAAACGGAAGACTACTCTAAAATTGACTTCAACTTCAGAAAGAATTGAACCAAAATTAAGGCGTCAGTTGGGATTAATGGCAGTAAATCAACAGTAGGTACGTTTCGCAATTCTTACTGCTCTATACACATCATAGGCAAACTAATATAGACGATTGTTTTTAAATGCCCCTGCTCGCACATTGCCGAACGTAAGAGGAGCCTAAATTTAGTATCTGTGAATAAATGTGAACGAATGCGTATTCCTTTCTTTCCTTTGGCACACTATATTTCCGGCAGACTGCCATTCAATAAACAAGAAAAAAATGTACAGAAAGACTCTACAAAATAGCTGCGTCCATGAAAACTACCGCTGATTGAGAGTGCGTGCGTGCGTGAGCTCCGATTTGATTTGGCCGTAAGCGTCAGAATACATTCAAAATCGATGGTAGTTTTGAAGTTGGGAGAGCGAAACGTCAAATCGACCGACCGTCTTCGTTTGTCCATACCACTTATTCTCGATGTGAAAGAAGATTTAAAAAAAACACCAAATTCTGTACAAAAGAAGCAGCGACTGCAATTCGTAAGAGATCCATGATCTGGGCTGCCCGTGACTGGAGAAAAGTTGCTCCAATCAGTTTTTCTTAAAATCCGTAAACTTTTTGGTCCTCTCCAGGCCTCCCAGATTACCTTACTGAAAGAGATAATGATCCGATACCTAATTGCAAATGAAAACATCCAGGTAATGTCATAACCACCATATTCACCGGATATATGTGTGTAAATATTTGGGAACAAGCAAGAGATTCTGACAGCAATTATAAATTTAGTTCGATTACTTGAAGTTCTCCTATGACTATAGAGTCATTCATACACATACATAGATGAAGAATCGAATTTTAGAAGTAATTTTGAAACTATTATTATTATATTTATAAATTATAACATAGTTCAGAATATATTTATAAAGTAAAAAGGAAAAAAATAATCATTTTTATCGTGTATTTTGCTCTCCTCTTGCAGCTGCGTCTAGTCAGCTGAACCAAAAAAATTAGGTCGTTTTAAGGCGAAAAAAGTACCGTCAGGATTCTTTCTCCGACCATGAATTCATATGTATTTTATTTAGTAAAGTCTGCTCTCTCTACTGTGTGTTAATTTTTAACTTTTTAATATTTAGTTTGATTTTCCCTGGAATTAATTACTTCATAAAACCACATTTACTTAACTTTTTTCTTCATGTTTAAGTTCGTGTAACATCGTGTTTTTATTGACAATAAACTCGGTAGTTTAAAATAAATAGATTACTTAAATTCTAAATTAAAGAATTTTGGAATATCGGCCTCCGCTACAAAAGTTCTGGACTAAATGATGTTTGTCCACACCGCAATTGACCCTTCTTTATCAAATACTAGAGATGACTTTACAAAAGCTAAACAAGATAATGTGTCATTCCAATTTTCCATTTAAGAAAAACTTGACCCAATATTTTGTCATTGGCGTAACGCAACTGCTTTCCATTGAAATTTGAATCTGAAATACGCCTAATTTTGCGATTGTTAACTACTGTAGTTGTCCCAGAAAGAGAACTACTGATCTGGAGTAGGAGAATCATAGCTTTGACGTTTGTCAGTTTGACCAGAGGAAGTACCGGCAGACCTTCCGGTTTTTGATCAACTCGTAATGGAGGCCAATCAAGTGCTGGTGTTTGTGATAGAGAAATCCTTGCCCTAAAAAAATTAAATGGACAGACCCGATTTTTTAACAAGTTGGCCTCTAGTTCCCTTATAACAATTTTCGGCAAAATATTGTAAGCTATTTCGTACCATAGCTCTATACTTTCTCAACCTTGAAATCATGAAATGTAAACAAAACCGCTGCAGTCGTTTCCAAGAAAATAGAGTTTTTTCCAATTCGAATAGTTATAATTATCAAAATTTTTATCAACACTTTTAGCTAAAAAGCACTTTGCCATACTAGCCCAAATTTGAAACTTCAACACAGTCGTCCGAAAATTTTTTCCAAAATTTCAAAATCGATTCTGGGAGCAGCCAATAAACTCTAGATATGAAGTTTTTTGATCAGAGATTGAATGATTCTGCAATTTCCATTGCGAAAATAACCAAACAAGTATAATCTGTTTAGGGCCTAAGTATTTTTGCAATGGAAATGCAGTAGCAGGACACCAAAGTAATTTATTTAAGTGATTTTTTTTTCCAATCTTTGATTTAAATATCAATATAAGGTATTTTCAGGATCCAAGCACTTATTCAAACAAAAATTATCGAAAGCAGAATTTGGAGGAAATAATATAATCTTCGGTGTCTGAAAGGAATTAGGCTATTTTGGCAACACTAACTTGATTAATATTACTTAAATGTATACTAATTACATACTCAGCGCAAAATTAATCACCCTATCGGAAGATGTTACAATTTTTGCAAATGGCGTCATACATCAATCATATGTGACATTTGTGAACACTTGACAGATATCATCTTTTCCACTTAACAGAAAAATAAATGGCAAAGATCCAAACAAAGATTTTCATCACTCCAAATGATTTTCTTTTTATTTAGTAAAAAAGTAGTTCGAAATTCGTTGGATGATTAGTTTTGCGCCACCTTGTATCTTCCGAGTTTTGAATCCTATTGTACTTTATTATTAAGACCATAAAGCATATTGTAGAGTGGCAATGCTTCCTAATCAATACCCAAAGTTGCGAAACAGAACGAAAAGGGTAAAGTTTCTTAGCAGCTTATTCGTCTTTACTTATTTTATTATGTTACTTTTAATCTAAGTTGAATTTATGTTAGTCAATACATACATATGTACGTATGACAACTTCCAACTCTGACCTCTTTCATTTTCTTGTATTTTTCAGATTTTATTTCAGTATCACAAAGCGAATATGGAATCAGACATGTAACAAAGAGCTATATACAAATTTGTATGCTTAAATCATATCCCAGCATTAAATGCATATCAATAACAAAAATATCAACGTCTACGATTAATATCAACACGTCTTCAAATTCTTAAGATATCAATTTACAAAACAGTATTTAAAACCAATAACATATATCATATTAAAATTCGCTATAGTGTTTTTGGGTGAAAATGAAATCCGATAAAATAAATTTCATCATCTTTGCCATGTGGGAAATCTTCATGGCGCTCTTCGTTGTGCCATCGCTTGGACGTCAACATTCATCATCGCTGCTGGTCCATGGAGGAACTGTTGCCAGCAAAGATGCGCATGGTAAGTGATGTTTTATTCGTTTAATTATTTCTCCAAAAATCCAAAAAAAAAAAACTTGTAGCTTTGACATCATATCCATCATAAGCACCGCATTTCTTTTCCATTTAACAGCGATTCATCATTTACCTATAATACGAGTATAGGCAAGGAGCATAGAAAAAAAAAAAAAACCTTCCTTTTTCTAAAGATAAATTACAGGCGAGTACTTGACGACGACGAAGGATGTACGTACCTACGAGTAGATGCTACTTTAACAATTTTGTGACAAAATTTTTTTTATTAAACGCCATCAACGTCGGATCCTTCTTTTCAAGAAAAAGTTTTTACAAAAATCGTTTCTTTTTTTTTTTTCACACTCTTCACTCTCTTCCCAACTTTATTTCGTGTGACACCCATCCTAGTATATACAAAAAAAAAAAATAAGATAACTTTTACGTCGTCCCCTCACAATTCTTGCTCTAGTTTTCTTCTCCTTTATCCTGGTATAAACAAAAAAAAAAAACCCTTTAAGTTTCTAAAGTAGTCTCCTTCGATACATATATTTTTGGTGTTGTGAGATACTCTCTCCTTCTTTTCGCTTTCATAACTTGTATGTTGTATGTCCTTTTTTGGTGGAAGGAAGCGTCGTTGTAATAGTCACTTAAGTATACTTTTCTATGTAGCAGCAGCTGTTTTTGCATTATTCAGACGATTTTACCACACCCCAGGCGGGCATGAATGAAAATTTCAAGGGAAGACGATTTCGGCAGAGATTACAAAACGGCAGCGCCAACTTTTCTCTAATTTTTCTGAAGGTTTGCCGGAGTTTCACTATTATCTTAGGCTTCCTCATTAAAGTCGCTCCAATTATACAAAAAAAAAAACCAAGCAAGGATCTACAGGATGAAAGCACAACTTTAGCAGTTTTGTTATTGTAACGTTGGTTGGTTGAAGCGAAAAAGGAAAATGCCCAAACAATTATGCGTATAAAAGAGAAATCCTTTCTTATCCTTTTGGCCTAAAAACTCTACTCTACACACAAAAACTGCAGTCGATGGTTTTCATTACTCCTTTTCCTGTGCATTCTTTTGTGGTATCCTCGACTGTATAAAGATATCAGAATGGAGAGCGAGATTTAAAATACCAGATAAACGGGCAAAGGGATGTTATCCCATAATGCCATTGTTTTCGTTCCTTTATAGGAAACATAAAAGGACATCTCGCCGGGCTTTCTGTGTGTTGGGTCACTTTGAATGGCGCGCGGCTTCGGATAACATAAAGACGAAAATCTGATGCCCCCTCAATGAAAGGGTTTAAACTAGATGCAATAGTGGCTTCTCGCAATTTCATCGTTTTTTTTTTATTGTAAAGATCTGCCACAAGGATAGGCTTTGATGACTGGTTGTAGGGGAGTAATTTAATTCAAATTTATTTCATTTACTCTGCAAGTACGGAGTCCGTTTGAGTCAGTTTTTTTTGTTTTAAGTGAAGTCTTAAAATAGATAACGAAAGGATTATGGAAGACAATTGTGGATGGGCAATGTCATTGTTTTCAGATTTTAGGCTTAAGATGAATAGGGTTTAGATTTCAAACGAATTTGTAGATAAAAGGTTAACATATGTCATATGTGTTTGCACTACTTACTTAAAGGGCTCCCGACTCTTGTACAGTCCCTGCCAGAGACATCGTTGCCTTCCATCCTCTGCGGTCCCGGGCAACATGCTTCCAGTTGTGAAGACCAAGTTTTCTGGCATCCGCGACAGCTTGGTCTTTGTACCGGAGGTTCGGTCTTCTTCGCCGCCTCGAACCTGGGATTCGAAGATCATCTTGCCTTGAGTATTATTGTCCATTTGCTTGATTTGGCCGAACCATTGTAGTCTACGTATCTTGGCTTTTTGGACTACATCCACATCCTGGTACAGCTCATAGAGTTCGCGGTTGTATCTTCTCCTCCATTCGCCCTCCTCACATAAGGGACCTTATACCCGACGAAGTGCTTTTCGCTCGAAGGTGCCAAATATTTGCTCAGCTTTCTTGCTTATCGTCCAGCACTCGGCTCCATACAGCAGGACTGGTAAGATGAGCGTTCTATAGAGCATTAATTTGGTCCGTCGAGTTAGGAGTTTCGGAACCCAGTTCGTTGTTGTTTTGCCACACCGAGGTAGCAACGGTTTGCTGGGGTTATTCTTCGTCGCATCTAAACAAAGATGTCATTTAAAGGATTGATATTTGTTCCGAGGTACATAGGTGAACTCCTTAACTACCTCGAAATTATTTGTTTTGGATAGACAAATTTTTGTTTGTTGATAATGTATACTTCGTCTTGTCCTCGTTCACTTCAAGACCAACTTTTTTTCGCCTGCTCATCAATAGCCGTAAATGCCTCTACGACAGCATGCCGGGATCTTCCGATGATGTCAATACCGTCTGCGTATCCCAGCAGTTGGACGGATTTGTCAAAGATAGTACCTTCCGTGTTCACACTTGTCCTGTGCACTATCTGCTCCAACACGAAGAAATCACTTCACATCACATTTGAAGAAATCACATGACAGCGCACCTCCTTGCCTGAATCCGGTGCACGTTTGGAAGAGCTCCGAAGAGTTGTTTCCAAATTGCACAGAGCATCGCGTGTTTTCCAGCGTTACGCGACACATCTGGATAAGTTTTGTCGGTATCCCGAATTGGGCCATCGCCTGGTAGAGCTCAAGATGATGAATGCTGTCAAAGGCGGCTTTAAAGTCGATGAAAAGGTGGTGGGTTTCGACTTGAAATTCGTTGGTCTTTTCCAGGATTTGTCTGAGTGTGAAAATTTGGTCTTTTGTCAATCTGACGATCTGGAAGCCACATTGGTACGTGCCTATTAGTGTGTTGCAGAAGGGTTTTAGACGTTCAGACAATACGTTGAACAGGATCTTCTATGCGACAGAAAAAATAATTAATGGCGTCTATTGCTAGGTTATAATTTTGAAGTGTTTTACTGTGAAACTGAGCATAGGGTGCGATAAAATTAAATGAAACTGAACTGATTTTTAAAAGACTTTCACAAGTCGATAACGTACGATAAAGTTCCATTAAGCAAAGCGAACGAATACATATTATTTAGAAAAGATGTTACCATTCGAAAGGAGATTAAATGCAAGGATTCCTGACAGAAGTTACTGGAAGAACTGGAGGACTATAAAGAAAAAGGAGTTGGCATTCAATACCGAAGGTTCTAAGGTGGACAGTGGACAGTGGTATTGTGAAGCTCTAGGTATAAGCCGCTCTTTTAGAATAATCGATGACTGCAGCGTCTTTCAAGCCGAAGCCACTACCATTACGTTGGAAAAACGATAACTGTCTATATAGACAGCCAGGCTGCCATTAAGGCTCTAAACTCTGCTATAATTCAATACGGTGACCCTCAGTTGGGTACCAGGGCATATGGGCCCTTCCCTTTGTAGCAGCCCCAGTCAGTTCGATCGTGCAAACAGACGCTGAGTTCATCTGGATACATGCGTAACGGCTAGAGCTCTATGGGCGGCCTTTAGCAAGAAGAAATCATCAACTTTTGTCGTTTCTGGCGTAATTACTGGCCATTGTGTCATTGGCCTTCACGCAGAGAGACTCGGTGTGCTGCATAACGACTATTGTAGAAGCTGCAGACGAAAAAGAAATCGAATCTATTCGTCACCTACTGTGTGACTGTCCTGAGAACTATTTGAAGTCATTTCTTCTCGGAGCTGGAGGAGTTAGGCAATGTTGAGCTGGTGGACCTCCTGAGATTTATATTACTGTCTGGGTGGTTCTAACAGCGGACCTTTTTACAGCGTTCCCAGGGTTAAACGATTGGGCACAATGGACCTGAATTGTGGGTCTAAGTGAGCGGTGACCTTCTAGTCAGAAGGCACCAATCTACCTAACCTAACCTAGAAAAGTATGTCCTTAATAGTCATTTTGATGTAACAATTTATATTTACATATTATAATATTTTTACAAATTTAATTTAAAGTTTCTTTTTTTAAAATCTTAGTCCACAGGCACAAATCCTTTTTCAAAATACCATATATGTATATACTACATCCTAGGGACTCATAAGTTACCAATATGCGCAATCTCCTGATAAAATATTGCCGCCTTCAGCCGTCTATTAACCACATTCTTTGCCCCAACTGCGATTACGCGAAAGATTATAAAATTTCACTTACAGACAATGCACTGTCACAACAACTCCCCAGAAATGAAGAAGCTATCGGCAGCATTTTATTCACACCTTAATGACACTTAAGCATTTTCAATGACACCAGAGGGAGACATTTTATCTGGTTTCTCTATAAATATATGTAGGTATGTAGAAAAGGCAGGTGCGTGTTTAAATTGTTGTCTCGCACATAGTTCACATTTAGGCACACGAAAATATTTTACGAAACACCTACTATACAATAAGAAATATGGTAGCTTCATACGCAAAGCGCAAAACGCGTAACGAAAACCTTTTAACTAATAGAGCAAAGGCACACATACAGATACACATAATATGCTGCGAAGATGAAAAGTTAAATTAAGTTTATTGGGAGATGGGTGGCAGCGGTGGTAGCGGACCGAAGCTAAATGATGATAAAAGGCATTTTTTGTGTGTGTTTTTCTAGGGCTCCCAGGGCTCCTCGAACTCTGGGAATGTAATTTGCTTATGTGGAATTGATTTTATGCAAATTTCTGCTTTAAATTAGATCACAGGGGAGGAAGCAAACTGTACGCTGATTGCGAAACGCGTAGGAGTACCAAAAAGAGGGGTGTAATTTGAAACATGCTTAATTAAGGCGTTTTTTTTGTCAGAAAATTTTAAGGAAATGTCTATAGGGATGATTTCGAAAACTAAATTTTATACAAATAATAATATATTTTTTGTGAGATAATTTCAAATTATTAAAGTCCTACAATCCATCTGGAATGAATTCACCTTTTTACTTGCAGCGATACGCAGTATAGGGCAAGTCTTGGATTCGTGAAAATTTTCGATCTCGGGATTTTGATAAATTCTGATATCACCTTTATAGAGAAGTCGAAAAAAGTGTCTGTCTGTCTGTCTGTCTGTCAGCGAGGTTACAGCCTAAGCGGGTAAACGGATTTTGATCAAACTTCATATCTAGTGTCTGAGGGGTAATCCCTAGAAGCGAAATTAAAATTTATGTTCTAGCCCTAATATTAACGTACTTTACTCAAGGCCAATTTAACAAAAAGGAGATATGCCGGAAAAATTTTTAAAATTTCATATTTCGGCTATTTTGGCAAAGTTGTATAAGATGGCGTACCACATTTTTGGCTAAAAGCGTTAATAATGGTACTTTACTTACAGCCAAATTGGTAAAAAACTGATTTGCTGGAAAACGGCTATACCGATTTTGTTTAAACCTTATGCTAACTCGAGTTTGGATACATGCTATAAAATGGCTTACAACATTTCGGGCACAATTTGTTATAATGGCACTTAAGGCTGATTGGGTTAAAATCCGGTTTGTTAAAAAACAGGCCAACCGATTTTATACGACTTTTTAGTGTCTATTAAACTGTTCTAATGCTAAAAGATGGTGTTCCAAATTTTTGGCCAAAATTTATAGTAACAGACTTTTCTTAGTTTCAAGCGATTTTAGCCAATTTGCTCGAAAACGGCTTTAACGATGTTGTTCAAATTTTATATTTATGCTATAAGTAAAGTCTAATAAAATATCGTACCACGTTTTTGGCCAAAATTACTTATAACGGAACTTTACTTATTGATTTGGTTTACTCGAAAACGGCTCTAAAGATTTTAATTAAATTTCATATGAGCATTGAGCAAAATTTAATGAATACAAAAGTATGGCATATAAATATATTTTTTCATATACAATTTTTTTAAACTTCATTCATTTCCAACTAACAGCACAAAGGTGCAAGTACGTACGACCCAGTCGTGCACTTCATATGTTTTCATCCAAGCTATAGAATTTCCCCTTAATATGTATATTTATGTACATTTTAGCGATTTTCAGCACCTTTTCTTCAAGCTGTGGTAAAATTCTCTTTCATTTGACATGTCACATGACAGAAAATCAAAATTCTTTTTATCCTTCACCCAAGTGTCCCTAGAATATACAAGCAAGCAAATAAAATGCAAACGGTCACATCGATGCCAATTGCCTTCGTTTTATCCCTTATAACGGTATCAAAAACGATTTTCCCTTTAGGGTGTTTGTTCCCATTGTATAGACATTTTATTCTGAGTACCACTTTGGTGCATAACAGTTTTTTTTTTTTTTTTTTTTATAAAAGTCAATTGAAATATGCAATAATTAGACACAGCTGTCAACTAGCTGCAAAAAAGCCATTATTACCGCTGTTATCAACAAAAAGTTCATGTAAAACGTTGCTCTGGATCGGGATAAATGTTCTGCTAATCAAAAAGTTGGGAGTAGGCGTCCTCATGAAATGACACCTTAACAGGATCGTGATACTATAAGACAGACGAAAGCCAGTCCATTGAGGATTACTGTAAAAGTATGCGATTAATCCAATGACATTTGGAGGTTAAGTTAGGTAAGGTATATGTGTGCCTTTGTTGATAGCAGGTGTCACGGCTCACTTAGATCACTATGAGTCCACTGTAACCAAAGGTTGATAGGAACCTAAGCCCATCATACGGCTCAGCTAATAAATGATGAGTTTGCTAAGCTCTATATTTTCTAGATCATCCAGCTCCGGAAGGAAATAACTCCCTATAGTATCTTTTGTTTTTACGGCCAATTCTGGACAGTCACACTTTAGGTGACGAATGGGTTCTTTTGCCTCTTCGTCCCTACAACTTCTACAGAAGTAGCCGTTCTGCATTATTGCCTATACACGACACTTACGACCTTTCGTATATCCTTGCGACCTAATTTTATGAGATTACCCGACCTTCTTTTATCGTAGACGGGCCATAGCGATTTGGCTGTAGCGCATGTGTCAGATCGACACCATCGCTTGTTAGCCTCCTCGTAGTCTATGTCCCTGTGCAGTGTGCTGGCCTCAGAAGCGGCCTGCAAGCTTAGATGTGCTCCATTCCTGGCCAGCTCACCTGCCTTCTCATTCCATTAATACTTACTACTTCTTTAACCCCTCGGGGGGCATAGGGCGTCAACAACGCCTGCCCGCCATCTTTTTTGTAGTTCAGCAAAGCGTTTGAGCTCTCTCCAACTCATCCCCAAAGAGTTCGATTCCTCCTCGAATGTTCTGCGCCACGTTTGCCTAGGGCGTCCCGCTGTTCTACCTACTTGAGCAGGCATGGAATTGCTTGGTGCTTAAGCTGATAACATTGCTTTTCCAGATGGTGGACAGCATGCCGAACGCAGCTTTGGCCTTCTCGATTCTGCTGCACACATCCAGTTCGATGCCACCACGATTCCCCGAGACCACACTTCCAGTATAGAAAGTTGTCAACTTTCTCGACTTCCTGTCCGGCAATGTTAAGTTGGGCGCTGGCGTTAGAAGTGCTCAGGGCTTTTGTGTTTTGCTGTGTTAATTTTGAGCCCTACTTTGTTTGCCTCAGCTTCTAGATTCTGGACCATAAGATGGTGGTCCATTATCCGCTGTGAAAGTAGACAAACATCGTCAGCGTAGTCTAGGTGTTTGAGGTAAGATGTCATAGTCAAGCGAATTCCATGGTTTCCTTCCGTCAATGCTGCACGGAGAACATCACTGATAACCACTAAAAATAACAGCGGTGACGGTATGCATCCTTGACGTACGCCGCTTTGGATGACTAATTGATTTCATTTGTTGACAGAATTCTGTCAAAATTGCGTCCTTTTATGGCTAAAAAGGGATACGAAATAAAATACTAACCTATTTTTGCTTAATAAATTCAATATTATGTCAAAAAAGTTGATACATTCGCTATTTTTGTGACTTCAAAACTCACATTTTCGAGACTTCTTCTCGCAATAATTCGATTGCAGCTAAATTTGGTAAAAACTCGATCTGCATAGAGAAAAAAACTTAGTTTTTGATGTTTGTGCATAATTTCAAATTGAGTTCTTACATAAAACATCACTATGCTATTTCGCTTGCATGTTTTTTGCTGGTTACTGTATGTATTTATTTCAGAGGCACGTAGTACCGAAAGCTTCAGCTATGTATATAATGTATGTACAGTACATCAAACAGTAAAAGTTATAAAGCTGTGGCAGACTGATAAACAGACAGACAGGCGCCGTCGTGTTGATTCTATATACAAGTGTCCTAGATTTACGTTGCACTGAAAATGTAAAAACCTTAATGCAAGTTGAATAAATTGAAAATCATTACAGAGTTCAAAGTTTAGCATTTTTGAGTTGTTTAACAGTGAAAACCAGAATGATGTTTTTGTTGCATACATATGAGTGCACATTAACATATAAAAACAGTAGCGTGGGTTGAAATTTCAAGGGGGGGAAGTCGATAAAAGTTAAAAGTAAAATGTTTTATTCAAGACTTTCATTTTGGTGCTTACTCGAAACCTAGACTTAAGATATGCAGTCCAAGCCATCTTTGTCATACCTTTGGTTATGGGAATTTACATAGACATCGCATAAAAAAAGTGTTTGATGTACCTGCCATTTTCTAAATCTAATTTCCAAAATTTGAGTTATTTTAAATTTCTAAATGAAATAAATTTCTTATATTCGAAAAAGATCTCTCGACAGAAGCCATAGTCAAGGGCAGAGTTAGGCAAGGTTAGGTTGGATTGGGTGACTGCAGTTGGTGCAGCCACACTTAGGCCTGAAAGTCCCCTTGTGATACCGACTGGATCGAATATCCTCAATCTATCAATTTTAAACCACTAGGGGCTTGTTATGAAGCGGCGGAAACGATAAAGAAATGCATGGCAGCTGCGCCTTTTTAGTTTTGTTAGGTTATGGGACTGCTTGGGATCCAATTTGGGCCAGATCTGCTTTGAAATGCAGCAAGAGTCACGTAGAGATTCTCCCTTTCGGGTAGTCTCGGAAGAGTTGTGCCATCTCATCTAATCTTATATTGTGAGTTTGTGAAAAAGTATCTCTATTTCCGTATTAAAATTCTTTTAAAGCTGGAAAACATCAGACCCGTAAGTCTTTCGTCCTTACATTTTAAGGTCGTAGAAAGTCTTTTGGATCTCCATATTAGGAACAAGTGTGGTAATCTATGTAACTCTCAAATCAGTGGAAATAGCCTTACATGAGGTGGTAGCAGAGCCTTCACTTCAAGGAATTTGCAATTGCTGCCTTTATAGACATCGAGGGGGCTTTCAACAATGTTGAGATCGCTCCTCTGGGTCCTAGTAAACGATGTTCTAAGGGAACTCTTTTATATGGACATTAGCATCACGTCTTACGCTGATGACGTGGTCATCTTTGTCCAGAGAAAATTCCTGGACAGTCTAAGTGACAGGTTGGAATTAGCCCTTATGCGGCTTAAAAAGTGAGAAAGGGACTGTGGACCTAACGTCAACTATCCCTTATCAATAAGGCTAAATATTTTGGCATTTTGTTAGACTGTAAGCTACATTGGAAACTGAATACGGAGCAAAGGGTTCACAAGGCTTACAAAGCCCTTTTCATCTGTATGAAAACAGCAGAGAAGAAGTGGGTCCTAAAACCACTCCTGATGCACTGGCTATACCCATACTCCCGTATGGAGCTCTAGTATGGTGGTAAAAAGATCAGCGAGTGTTGCTATTACGGGCTCTTTGCGTACCACGCCCACTGAAGCGCTTGAACTGTTCTTAGACTTTCTGCCGCTCGACTTTCAAATACAACTACAGGAAGGGAAGAAGTGCACTTCGGGTCACAAACATAGGATTCTTTCTTAGGAACACGTTCCCCGAAACTCAGGAGAAAGTGGATGATATTTTGGGTTTTCTCGACTTCGAGACTCCGTACGAAGTAGTGTATCCCAGCTGGGAAGACTGGCATAATGAAGTTCGCCTTCAGAATGAGATTGCCATTTTTACAGATGGGTTTTAAGCCGATAAGGAACTGGGTCAGGGATTTACTCTTAAGACTAGAAATATTTCTAAAACTCCCGGTTCCAGCATTTTCCAGGGCGAGGTTCTTGAGATGGGATCTACATATATCTGAAAAGGATGTTGCCATCCTCATTGGCTGTCAGGGTGCTGGAGTCTTTTGTCAACAAATCAACGAAGAATCACGTAAGATTATGCTGGGACAATAAATGCGCCAGAAAGCTGTGGAACTCCCATCTGGGAACATCATCAACAGCATCAGGGCACCTCTGTGTGTTGCCAGGAAAAGTATTACCAATTGTATAGGTACACAACTTGGCTACCCGAAGATAGCCTAATCTGGAGGGACATAGGGTATCCAGAGCCTTATGGACAGAGATCAACTACAAAAGGTCTGGGGAACCCATCAAGCTAGAGAGATCACAAATAAGAACTGTGATCGGGATGCTCTCTGCACATTGTCTTCTAAGAAAGCACGTCATTGAATTAGGACTATCAGAATCGGATATTTGAAGGTATTGCGAGGATCTACCCCCCTCAGAGGATATCACACATATACTGTGCGAATGTCTGGGAATCTCTGGAAATAGATTTTTACATCTAGGCAACTTGGAACATTATCTACAACAATTCGGCTATACGTAATTTGTTAAGTAGTCGGCATTTGCATGGAGTTTCTGAGCAGTTGCTTTTGCTCCCCAAACTCCTATTTCTGCTAGGACTTTTTCTTTAGGTACATCCATTCGTTTATGAGGAAAATAAGTCAGAATCTTTTGGCTGTTGTCGATGAACATTTGATGGGTGGAAAAAAGTTCGCTGCAAAAAATATTGACTGATTGTGTTTGGTAATTGATGGCTATGGATGGAGGCGAATTGTTTTAGTTCGGGGGGAAGTTTTTGTTTCTTATTGTAGGCAACAAAATGAGAGGACGAAAGTTGGGTTATTGCGTGATGTAGTGGGTCGAGGCTTTTCTTAAGTTAAGTCAGTAAAGAATGCAAGTGCGGGCAAAACGGAGCCATGCCGGGTCCAGCTAATCATAAATAATTTTCAATGCAAAGTTTTTTTTTCCAAAAATAATTTCCACCATCCATCTTCATCTGCCGTAATTTTTGTTCTACAACATACAATATTAACACCTACTTGACTTATATCAGAAACTTTTGAAACTTAATGATTATTAAGAACTTAGTAGCACGTATCATAGAACTACAGCATACATTGTTTTAGTTACTTCAAATCTACTTGAAACTTTTCAGCATAAAAGTTTTATGTTTTAAGTAAAAAGGGATTCATTTTCGTTCGTTTACCCCTTTCAAAAAGGAGGTCAAATAATAATAAATTCTTCGGGTGTACGAAGTCATTTTTCATAGAAAGTAGTTAGGTTCATAGAAAACTATTCTACTCATTTGTCGTTTCGAAAACATTATGAAGGGTTTTCCATTAAGCATTTTCTAACTTTAAATTTAAATAAAACGAATTGTGAGTGAGATCTCATTAAAATTGTTTATTTATTTAGAAGATGTATGTATGCCATTATGTTTGGAATATAGCAGCATTCAATCGTCCACAGTAGTTGCACTGGGTGACGCGCAGTCTAGATGTCTAATTTTCCATAACTCTGTGCGCATAAATCTGGTTGAACTTGATCAATGACATTTATTATGTTGGCTTTTAGGGCAGTTGTTGCTTGTGGCTTATTGGCATAGACATGTGACTTAAGAAAACCTTACAAGAACTCGTCAAACAGGGTCACGATCTGTGTGGCCAAGTCACATTGCCTCCGTGGGAGATAACTCGTTGATGCAAAATGTCCATTGTGGCACGGGCTGTCTGTGACATAGAGCCGTCCTGTTGAAAGCACATGTCCTCGGTGTCCATATTATTCAGTTGAAGCCCAAAGAAATGGGGTTTTATCGACGGATAGTGCTCATCCTTGATTGTGACAACGTCGTCCTAAAACAAGTAGGGACCGATGATGCCGCCTGACGATGTTCACTGAACCGGTCGACTTGAATTTATCTACCATGTTGGTTGGTTGAAACCGGCTCTCGGTGAGGATGCACTTAGACCAGGAGAGGGTCAATTGTGCTGCCGATGTGTAAAGGTGGGTGGGTCAATGTCTTACTCAGGGAACCATTTACTCCTTAGTATGAAGCAGCCAATCTTAGCCGTACAGGCATTGTTAAGATCACTTAGATCGTTGAACAGGTATTCACCTACTGTAGCCTTTCTAATGTTGGCAAGTGCGGGGCACGTGCATAGGAGGTGACTGATAGTCTACTCTTCATTTTCATCTTTACAACTTCTATAGAAGTCATTATAGGGGTTGCCCAGTCTTTGGGCATGCCTTCCTAAAGCACAGTGTCCGGTGAGGGTGTTTGCGATTTGGAGAGGGTTCCTCTCTTATTTTTCAGAAGTCCGATGGACCTGGTTTCGTTTAGCGTGGGCTAGAGCAGCCTTGCGGTGTTACAGTGGCCGAGCTGTTGCCACCGATGGTTGGCTTCTCTCACCGCATCGGCATGGACAAGGTATTTAGCATAGGACGTTGGCGCCTCGATGTCGGTGACGTTTATGCTGTTTAGACCTGAGTAGCCTCGTTGGGCGTTCGTCAGCTTCGCAATTCCCTGGTATATTACAGTGACCCGGTTGTACTGTCCAACTATCTCGTTCAGAGATACGCGGTAGTCCTTCACTGCCTTGGATCTCGTTGTGCTGGATCCGAGGGATTTGATGGCCGCTTGGCTTCTGATGTATATGACAATATCCGATACTTAAACTGCATTAGCCGCCAGCCAGTCAGCTGCTTGACGAATGGCAGTGACTTCGGCTTGGAAAACGCTGCAGTAGCTAGGAAGGCTGACGAAGAGGTGGATGTCCAGATACCAGCTCCGACTCCTTCTTCGGTTTTGGAGCCATCCGTGAAGATTGTCAGCGATTCATGGTGAAAGACCTCCCGTTGTGTCCATTCTGTTCTGTCGGGTATTAAGCATTTGCAGCGCATGTTGAAGTTGTGTTCAGTGGGCAAGTGGTCGGTGACCTTTGGAAGATGGCGGTGTATCAGATAAATTTCTGGCTTGTCCAGTGTGTTGTCAGTCATATTGCCGAGCAGGCAGCCAGTTGTTTGCTGACGATGTCAGTTGGAAGTAGGGGGAGCATGGCTTAGAGCGCTGCGGTAGGAGAGGTTCTCCTTTTCCATTTGGATTAGGTTGGAGGTCTTCTCCAGGGCAGGCCAACAGACCAGTGCTCCATACATGAGTATCGGTTTTATTACCAACGTGTACAGCCAGTGCATGAGGTTTGGTTGCAGGCCCCAGGTGGGGCCTCCTGCCTTTTTACAAATATATACGGCAGCTAGAGATTTCCTAGCACGTTGTTACGAATAATCCTCTCTGAAGGACGATTATGGCGACCTAAGATGGACGAAGCGCGCGATATCTTGTTCGAACAGAAGACCGACTTTTGGCAGACAGGCAGACAGCATATGACAGCCAATTAGACGATGTAGCTCCAACAATACGTATTTTATTTTAAAGTGAAGAAGAAGATTTCTCCCGTCGTAATGTTTTTGTAATACCATATTGAAAGGAGCAAGCTCCAGTTATACATAAAATGGAAATAAACCTACGTTTGTGTATTTATAATGCCACAACAAATCTCACATATGTATTCGCTTCATTTCACCTTATCCACGGGGAGGAATTTCCATTTAAATAAATTCAATTTTGAATACGCAGTCTTGTTGGCAAATTGATCAGAATGGAATCCTTCATTAAACACGCACGTTCCACGCGACAGCAACAAAACGTTCAAAGAACAAAGAACAAGCTCATAATCAACCAAGTAAACTCGAATCCGGAAATTGACAATAAAGCTCGGCAAACGCATGGGGCTTTAGTTGTTTTCTCCATTTTTTCGAAAAAAAAACAAACACCGACCTTAAAAACACAATTTATATCCGCGAAGTGAAAAATTTCATATAAGCGGCGGCGATTAACTTGACGTTCGGGACTGGGAGGGATGAAGATACACTAAGGGTGCACATTAATTCCACGTTCAGTGACGAAAATTTACCTTTTAAGATAAAAGAGTATAGATATACCTACATATGTACCTTATGTACTTCGTTGTAAGGAGGCGTATCCAATCCATTTGGGAATCTTTTGCTTAGATCGAGTTTGGCTTGAATTGGGTGAAAAATTAAATGTCCCCTTAGAAGAAGAAAGCAAGAAGGAGGAATGTAGGCACAAAACAATGGTTTACAACACCTTAAAGAAAAATCTTGCGGAAAGACTGAGTGCAATTTTGAAGTGAATGGAGTAGTGGTTATAAGGAGCTATAAAAGGAGTTCTCCTTTGGGAGACTTGTTTTTAAAATGCAGGAAGGGTATGTGGTACACAAGTGCGCGTGATGTAAAAGATTCAAACATACAAGCTTCCTTTTTTATTTTTTTTTTATTTTAAGCCTCATTGTTATATACTTTTGGTTTGAAGTATACATACGTATTTTTTTTTTTTTTTTTTATAACATAAGCGGAAGTGCCGTGCCGGTTTTCTTGGGCTTGGATGTTCTTTCGCTCCTTATTGTTAGTCTGTAGTACTCTTTGGAAAAGAATATGTACTCCATGGCGTAACCACTTCAACTGCGAAATGAATGGAAGTCCTTGTGACATTTTTGTTCCACAATGTTGGCATATTTCAAAAGCTTATCAGTGAAAAGAATATGTACATAAGTTTTGCGCGTACGTACATACAGCTTAGCTTAAGAAACTGCCAAGTGGATTCATTTGAAAGGTACGTTTACTCAACTTTGGGTCTTTGACTTGTAGACTAAAAAACTTGTTCAGAAATCTTTTTTTTTTTTCATCTATAATTGGTTTTGTACTTGCAAGACTCTTCTCTATTCCATATGTATGTCAAACGCTGAGAGACGGATATGTTTAGTTTGTAGTACTTATGCTTATGTTCAATTAATGGTGCTTATGCTTACTTATGCTGGTACTTATACAAAATACCTTAAATGCGCAACATATAAGTCATGAAATCTACCGATGTACAGTGTTGTGCAAAACATTCCGGATTTTTTCATTCGTTTTACCAATGTTTGATGAAATTCGGTGAAATGGTTTTGAAACGCCTTTAATTTTCCGAAAATCTGTGACGAAAATAAGCTTTTTCTCAATCTTCTTGCACAAATTCATAACCGCTTAAGTCGACTTAAGAAGGAATTGAGTTAACTATACCAAAATATTTCCCAATATTTGAAGTACGCATTTCGAAACACGCAAAAACAATCAATCCATGGACAAAAAAGTAAAACCGAAATCTCAATATTTCAGACGTTTTCGCAGAAAATCAAAATTTTTAACGCTTTTTTCTCAAAACTGGGAAAATCGACTTAGGCGGTTATGGCTAGTGACCACAGAATTCGTATCAAAAAACTCTTCAGACACCTGCAAGCTTTTCAACAAATCTTGCTCAAAATATTTATTTTTTTTTGACATTTTGCTATTATCTTCTAAACCCCTATAAAAGTAAATTAAAATAAAATATAATTTATAGCCTATGGTGTTACTCAGATGCGAAAAAAAAAACAATTTCGAACCCACCTCGAGAAACAATAAAAAAGAAACATTTTTGTACAAATTACTATTATATGTAAATTATACGACCAGTTCCCATAAATCTTGTTACATCTCAAATATTCTTACGCCGTTTATCTTACAACGAACATATGAATATGTATGGATGTATAGTATGTCCAGATAGTCCTTTTACGATAAAAAATGATTTATTTTCGACTTGCTTATGCAGGCTTATCCAAAGAAATATTTTTATCCTTCTGTTTACATTTCCTTAAATAACGATTTATAGATAAAATATTAAATGTCGCAGTGAAAACATAAAATTAAAAGAAAAAAAACGAAAATTTAACAAAATTACAGTGTCAAAAAGCGTCAAAAAGTGCTCCGCAACTTATTGATCGATGAGGCCTAAAACGGCGAAGTGCAGCCTGATCTTTATAGTTAATCAACGTGAATCCGCGATTCCATCCCGCTCTACCGAACGTATGCGCAGTTGGGCCCCAAATTTTTTGGAATGTGATCAGAAACTGCTCTGGCTTAAGCCTTCTTAATCATTTGGCCGCATTCAGGAGAATACTGACGACTTACTTCTTCAAAATTCACCACAACAACTCCGAATTGCCTCGCTTTAAAGCAACCCCGTGTCTGCCTTGACCTTTAATTGGGATTTTTTGAAGCTTCTGAGAATCTAAGCCCCTTCGACCCTCTTGGTCTTAGAGAAGCGTTCAGCGACTCAAAAGTCATGACTTAGCTAGCCGATGTTTCTGCTTCCTTTTTTTTGTTTGATGCGCTGGAAGCGATGGACTCTTCATGGATACTCGCAGCCCGTGCTACGAAGTTATGCGCGACTCCATGCTCTAGCATGTTTACGTGCTAAACCATCGCCTCCCAAAACTGTCCTGTTGCCCCCTACGGTACCGCCGATCAAGACATTCCTTCGTAGGGGCGGGTTTTTGACGTCATGTCTTCTTCGTTATGTTGCAGGGCTCTGTTCTTCTTTGGCTCTTTGTGTTTGGTTTGGATATTGCTGCAACCGCCCGATTAGCCTTCACGATTGTGTGGGCTAGGTGTTCTCTAAAGTTTAGCCTATGGTCAAGGTACTTTATGTAAGGCTTCGACTTGATAGTGTGTTCGCCTACCTCTATTGTCAGGCGCTCAAATTTTTTGCGGCTGCTTATGAGGACGGCCTCCGTTTTATGTTCTACCAGTTCCAGGTCTGATGAACGAAGCCACGTTTTCACGTCTTTAATTGTGTTATTGCAGTGTGGCGTCACTTCCTCTAGTGTTTTAGCCACAATAACCACCGATTATATGTACTCCTATTGTTTAACGGATCCGTAGTACCCCATCATACATAGCCACAAGGCTGAGCCCAACACTGATCCATGTGGTACTCCTCCTGTAATTTTATATGTTTTAAGCAGTGGTTTCCTTAGCGGTAGCGCGTCTGCGAGTAGCTTTCTTGGCAGCCCAAGGCAGGGAGTTCTTTTCTTTCTCGGGAAGAGATAAGGGGTCCTTAGTATCCAGAATCTTTTGCCGTGCGTCGCTCTACGAAACAACTGCCGGCCGACGAGTCGCCTCAGACCTGTGAGACCTTGTTCATCCTGTCTGTCTTCCATGGGCTCTTGAATGGATGTGCCAGCATTGACCAGCTAGTGGCCGCTGCTCCATCAGTTCTGGTGCTCCCACTGCTCTGGTAGCATGTCAGCTCGCTCCACCACTGTAATTAGTTCTCGACTATCTCTTATTTTTTGGACCTCGGTGATCCGCCAGTTAGCAGTACTACGTCATTCTACCCTACAAGAACCCTCGGCCCTAATTAAGCACCAGTACCACGTTAAGGTCTATGGTTAGAGCTAAGGATGTTTCTCTCTACAGAGCTCGACCTTGTTTTCCCTGTCAAACTATGACTATTTACACCAGTTAAAGAATTGTTTGCTAGCCAGACTGTATCTCAAGAAATGTTATATGGATGTGGACCCGGCAGCTAAAATTCAATTTATTTATTGATGCTTTAAATGTGTGTTTAATGTGAATTTATTAATTTCTATTACCCCATATGGTAAGCCACAAATAGTTAAAGGGAATTTCTCCCTCAACTAAACAGGAACGAACCCATCAAGCACAAAAATTCCCGCCGATATTATAATATCAGTTAAATTGTCAAGTGGTTTCCCCCCCAAAAAGAAGAGAAAAAAATATTGACTTCTGAGGATGCCACGCTGAAAAGGACGAAAGTGTCCTCGTTTTATGTTATTTTCCAACAAATAATGGGCAGCACACTTCCAAAAAAAAAAAAAAAAAAACTCTAAGACGAATGAGGGGTATCAAGCATCTTTCTGAAGTGAAAATGTAAATACCCGAATCAGCTTCCACAACGTGTTCGTGCTACCGCGAGTTTTTTTTATTAAATTTTCCAATTCAAATGCGATGTGGTGTGGAGAGCTTACATCCTTTCCATCAACATAAATTTCAGCGATTTGAGGTGGCAATTGTGGGCGTGATGACAACAATGGTGTATGCATGTGACGCAACTCTCAACTCCTGGCTGTGCTCCAGAGGTGCTACCAGCACCAGGATTCATGTGAAGTGAAGCAATTTATTTTGATATCCTTTTTGTGTTTACACTCGAAATAGAATTTCCATAGAATTTTAATACAAACTGCTTGCTGGAAATGCTGCTCGCGAATCCTTCGTCCTTTTTTTTTTTTGCAAATTTTTATGGTTTTTATTTGCATATGCGGCGGTGATGGGGTTGAGTGGTGGTTTTTTGTCATTCACCATCACCCGAAGGCAGATGACGGGATAACATCGATTTTACTTTTGTTTGTCCGCAAAGATTTTGTTGGTTTTTTTTTTTTTTTGCTCGTTGTCCTCGTGCCATTGTCGCGTTGTCGGTTGTATTTATATCTGAATGACACTTCTATCGTGTCCCTGTAGCTTTGAACCCGCTCGCGTAGTCATTCTTATCGGCTTTATAGAAAAAAAGAAAATCCTTGAGTCATTTTTTTTACCTGACAATGGTGATAGAGTTGACAGCATCCTAGATGATGATGAGGATGTGGAATCTTAGTTTGACACTATATTTCTTTTGGTCGGGTACTACTTTACGATGAAAGAGCATTTTTCATTTAAAGAGGGCGTGAAAGGTTTTCATGAGATAGTGAGGGTAGGGTTGCCAAATGCATACATATTTAGTTTGAATAGGAAGTTTTTTTTTAACGGAAGTTTCTTCTATACTTTCTTATGCATAGTGAAGGTTAATACATGGAATAATAGTATACTAGTAAGGTAAGGTTAGGTTTGTGGGTTGGTAGAGGGAAGGAAATACCTTCGCCGCACTGACCCATTGTGTCACCCATAGGGGGGCTTAGAAAAAGTACCCCTTGCCCATTTAACCCATAAATATCTGTAACAACTTCCCATGGTTGAACTTACTCGTTATCCGTGTATACAAACAATCCTGATGTTCTGATGAAGTTCAGTAACATGTCGGTATTGGCATTGGAGAGATCTCCTAGATCCTGAGAGAAGTGTTTCCCGAGGAATTTGTACCTGGAATATTGGAGTCCAGCTCACTGGCAGAGGAAGTGGGTAGTGTCCTCTATAACATCTTCATAGCCGCATGCTCTGCAGAGTTCTTCTTCCATCCGACGTAGTTTCTTTAGGTGGCACCGCAGAGTGTTGTGACCCGTGAGTATCCCCAAGAACGTGGACAGCGAAAGTCTGTCCTTGCGTATAAGTCTCTCGGTCCTTGCTTGACTGGCTGTCGATAAAGAAGGTAATACTTTCTGGCGGTATTGTGCTTACAGCAGACTCACGGGCAGCTGTTGTGACGGCCAGGAGCTCCGCTTGGAAAACACTGCTGTGTTCTAGGAGTCATATAGATGTAGATATACCCAGTGATTCGGAGAAGATTCCGGATTCTACACCGGTTTTTGATCCATCAGTGTAGTATATTACCATCTGCATACAGACCTATACGTAAAAGTTAGTAGACACAAACCCCATACACCAGAATATGACGCCCAAGGAAGCTTTACCATCATCTGGAGGAACTAATCCTTATACATATTAACTGTCTAGAATAAATTAAAATATTTGGACCATTTAGATGTGCGGCAGTATGACAGTATGTCCGCCAGTAGGTGACAAGGTGAAAGAATCCTGCCTATAAGAAATGTTCATTGTCTATTTAGCATCTGCAGGTACTATTGCTTGCAATGTTTTTCTTGAATCTTAGGCTTGGAACTCTAAGGTAATTGTAATAAAGGAAGACCAGCTGGTAGCTGGACTAGAATACAGTGTGGGTTTACTATTAATATCAACAGCCCGCAAAAGCATAATATCCTGACAGCCATATGGCGGTTGGACTATTACGGCTAGATTCCGAACTGGAGTTCGCCGCGTCACCATCATCCAGAAGGCCACGCCTGAGGACGTGAAAGAGTCTTCAACACGACACCAAATGGAGACATTGATATAGTGATGGGAGATTTGAGTGCCAAGCTAGGTTATCGGGAAGCATGGAATATGGCCAGCAAATGGTGTTTCCATGAAATTCCTCGATTAGTGTGCTACCCTGCAGACTGTAGCCTTTCTTACTCCGTGCATAGCAGCGCCCTAATGTTACTGCCCTCGATTTCCAATCCAACGTAGTGTACAAGAAGTTGTTGCAAGGGACTTAAGAATTTCTTTGGCTGTTAAACATGCGCTTGGTGAAACAGAATTTGAAAAGATAAATTTAAAAGTTGAAAAGTACAAAGTGAAAAGTGGTTGGTGAAACAGGGCCCTGGTAGCTGCCTACACCAATTCAAAATTGAAGTTTAATCAAAATCGTTTTAGCTGTTTTCGAGAAAGGACAGAATCAGCAGACCCACTTTTTTGAGCTTCTCTATCAACGTTATGTCAAAATTGACTGTTTTCTTGAGTTCAAATTTGTTCACGAATCCAATACTACGCATGGGTGCAAGTGAAAATTAGTGATATCTCACTCATAGTTTGTTTTATTAAAATTAAAAGATATGAAATCTTAATAATTAATAGAAAACTTATAAATATAAATATAAATATTAAGCAATAAACAAAACACCCCAAAGAAGGCCAAGACCCAAAAATATGCCCTCACATCTACCTATATACATGTTGTGCGCGGTATACATATCTGCACGTATAAAAGGAACCTGCAGTCTTATGTCGTACTCAAAAAAATTTTGAATGTTTGTTAATCGTCAAGAGATGGCGCCGTCATAAGACTTTAATGGTATGTTCTGTAATTCGAACCTGAAACCCCATGGTCAGTAGCTGCACCCCATAGCTAATGAAATGCAGCATCCGCAAATATAATGTATTCGCAAGATGTCAGCTCTTTACATTAAATTGTCGGACAGACGGAAAAAACATAGACCATATTGATTAAATAACTTTTCGCCACTCATTTTTTTGGCCAGGAATACGAAAAATTACAGAATACTATTGCACGAGCACTTATTTATTTTTCTCACTCCTGTGATATATATAGCTGTGTTTTATTGGAAAGTGTATAGCCAGCTCATAATAAAACGTTCATACAGACTTCTCATTTTTATCTTCAAAATAACATTCGAATCTTAGATGGCGTTGAATCGCATTGTAGACAATAACCATCGTACAAATGGTTGTTGTTATCCACAATAAGAATATACGCCATCTATGATTCGACTTTCTCCACACTTTATGTTCACTTTTGATTACTGACTGAATTATCTTCACTTTTCTTTTTGTTATAGCCTTGTGTGCAAAAATTTACTAAGCTGGCTATACACTTTACAATAAAACACGGCTTATAATATAAAAAACAAAACGTAATGGTTATGAAATCTGTAAAATTTAATTTTTTTTTGAAAACAGGAACACGATCAGTATTGAAATTTATTTCTAAAAAATATTTCAAATAAAGTATTCCCTTTTTAGAAAATGTATTTCTTCTTATATATTATATTTCATTCAAGAGAATATTTGACTCCTGGCTGCTGTTTGCTTGGTTAAATGGACGAACATAGAAAAACCTTGTTCGGAATCTTAAAAATTCCGATTTTTACCCGCACGTTATCCATTCATAAATTGAAGTACTCCGTAAACACCATCGAACACGTAACTAACGTTCGATGTTCATTACTCGAACCGAAAACTTACAACTCGCACGCACACGTCCCATTAAAAGTGGCATTTCTAATGTCGACATTAACATATTCGTGAAATATTCTAACGATAATGGCAGGAAAATGAAACGCTTAAGCCTTTAAGCCTCATTCGGAGGTAAGCAATAAATTATACAGCCCCAACGGGTGGTTCATAGCAAAAATCTTAGCGATGATGGTAGCCTTTCATGTTTCCTATTTTTTTGTTAACGTGTGTGTTGGATATCTTTGGTTGTGCCTTAGAGAGTTATTTACACGCAAGACGGAATGTCCCGTCGCGATATTTTGTTCTTGAAAGTGCGAAACATGTTATTTCAGCCACCTCAAGTGCCGCTTGCTTCTTCAAAAACACGCCGACACAAAAATAGAACAAATATTTGGACAAATTTAACAAAATACGCAAATGCCATTCGGAGTAAAAAACGACTTGGTATTGATTTTGGTTTATATAATTGGAGGTTAGATTAAACGGAGGAGAATACTCCGCTTTTACTTGAATGTACCTATTGAATTAGTTGGAAATGGAGATACCAATTAATTTTGACTTTTTTATTTAGAAAAAGAAAGTCTGGCGACTCTGTCTGTCTGCCTGTGTTTGCTTGAGACTACAGCTTGAACGGGTGGTGCTTTTTAAAGCTATCTTACACATAAGGATTTTCTCGAAAAATTACTTTAACGATTTTGAATTGAGTTAAATTGGACAATTGAAATCAGAAGACGTATCATATATGAGAACTAAAATTGCGTAGAACATTTATGAACATAGTGATTTTTTTGAAAACGAATCAACCGATTTTATTTCAATTTTTACATTGATTACAGTATGCAAATCTCGTAAGATGACATTCAACACTTCTGCCTAAAGGTGCATGTAATGGTACTTTTCCAGAAACTAAGAGCTTAGGCCCGATTTGCTTTTATTTCCTACTAGACTACTTTTGAAATATCCTATAAGATGGCGTATCTACATAATGGGCATACCACGTAAAATAGGTATATTTAACAGGACACCAATGGTATTGAATTATTTTTTTATGTTCCGTACCTTAAGAGGAAAGACGGTGCCTGGCTTGCAACTTATACATTGAGACCTAAAACTTTCGCTATGTAAACATTATGTGTAGATCTCCTCAAACTATGGAGAGAAACTGGTTTTTATACCCAAAGCAGCCGTATTGCTCTCATGTTAATCCCACCGATTTCAGACTTTAGTCGAACGTCATTTCTCTTAAAAATACTAGAACGATTGATTGATATTCACTTACGCAGCAGCATTGATAAGAACCTACTGTCAGCAGGCCAGCATGCTTACTGCAAATGTATGTACATCCTTGGAGACGAAATTACACTCACTTGTATGTAATATCGAATACTCCATGGTTTATATGGAGTACTCGATTGTTGCCTTCTTTGATATAGGCAGTCACTTTCAACTATGTCTATGCATTGGCGATAGCAGATGCTCTATCAGCTCTGAAGGTTGACAGCTCACTTGGCCACTTGATAAATCTACTGCTCAAAAGTCGAATTATTTATCTCTAAAAGAAGATCTGTAAGTAGAGGAGGTGTTCTATTCCCCCTTCTTCGGAATTTGTTGGTTAAGGGTCACATATGCAGATGACATTGTTGTAGTCGTATCACGAAAGCACCTAAATACTATAAGGGAACTCCTCGAAAACACTTTAAACTGGTTTGGGTGTAAACCCTTATAAAACTGAATTAGTGCTTTCCACCAGAAAGTACAAAATCCCGGAAATTGACATTCCCTCTCTAAATAGCATTAGCCTAACTTTTGCAGACAAAGCTAAATGTTTAGGTCTCATCCTAGATGGAAAGCTGAGCTGGTAACCCAACCTCCAAGAAAGAGTCAAGAAGGTTACAGTAGTATTCTTCTCTTGCAAAAAAGCTATTGGGAACAAATGAGGTCTACAACCTTGTACAGTCACGCCTGTGGTAATTGTATGGTGGACAGCGCTGGAGAAAGCAATAAATTGCAATCCTTTAAGCAAGGTCCAGCGCTCAGCTTGTATGTGCATAAACGGATCCCTCTGCGGCACTGGACATCATGTTCCATCTATAACCTCTTGATATGTTCAGCAAGTAAATGGCAGCGATTGTGGCCATTCCCCTTGAAGCAACCTCACAGTGGTCAAGAAAGAACTATGGCCTAAATTGGTCTATGGTGTATTCTGAATAAATTCAAAAATGCTGATTACAGCAACCTATGTCTAAACTTTGAAAATAATTTTTTCGTCACCGTGCACCTCCAGTGCAGCCTCGAGCGATTCACTTCTACCTACACTGACCGTTCAAAGACTACGGATGGAGTTGGGGGCTATCTTCGCTCAGAAAGTCTTGATCTTTAAAGGCAGTCTTATCGTGGCTCAAGGAAAACGTGATATCCGCTAAAGAATCCTATCTTTTCAGACAATCAAGTTGCCATCAAATCCTTGGACTCGATCTCTAGGTATACCTTTCTTAGAAACCCTTAACTGTCGATCGTCTTTTACGGAGATGACCGAGGTTCAACATTAACCGGTGTTGGATGCTGAGGCACAGAGGCATTTCAGTGAACTGTAAAGCCGATGAACTCGACATAAAAGGATACCAATTGCTACATACAAAAAAATAAGAGAAGCTTTCTCCTGACAGCTATAGGTACCTACTCTTAAATGTTTTTCAGACACTCGTAAAAGGTGGGGCCGTCAAAAAACGTTTGTTGATATTTTGCTGGATTCGAGCTTGGAACCCCTTGCGCAGTAGTTCAACGCACTATCCACTGAGCCACGGCATCCACAAAAATTCAAGCTGGATGTAACAGAGACCACAAATCTTATCTCGACAGGTGGTACAACATGTCTAGCGACTTGAAAAATTTGCCCTAAGCTAGATTTAAAACGCTCTAAGACTTTGATTTCTCTCAATAGGTGTCATCACTGGGCACTGTCTAATAGGCAGGCACGCAACAAGGCTAGGCCTTTTCGCAAACGACTTTTGTAGAAGCTGCAGGGATGAGGAAGAAGAGGAGGCTAATGTTCACCTTCTTTGTGGCTGCCCAGCTCTCTCCCATAAAAGGAGGCTTCATTTAGGAGCTCCAAAGTATAACGACTTAGATGATCTGGATAATGTAGACATAAAAAGTCTCTTACCCTTTAAAAGAAGCTCTAAATAGTTCTAAAGAATATTGTCGAATTTAGAATCCGAACTCCGTAGTATGTCTGTTGGTGTTTCTCATCTGGGAGCCACTTCCAACCAACCAAACATTATGTGAGAGTCCGCACACGACGGAAGCAATGAATTTAATTTTGTGGGCACTTTTTGGAGCACCTTGTATGGAAACAAAAATGTTATTGCCTCCCAAGATGTGGCATGTCAAATTAAAGAGAATTTTACAAGGGTTCCATATAAGTAGAAAATATTGTCTTCTGGTAAAATTTGTTGAGCAAAAAACCTTGACAAACATTTGAAAAATGTTGCCCTAACATAAGTTCAAAAAAAAATTTTAAAAAAAGTGGAAATTTGTACGTAAAATCTTCTTACAGTTTCTGTAAATTTATATTACGTTTCCCTAAAATTTGAAATTTCATCCAAATCCGCCTGGAAGCCTACTATCAGTGACAATGCAGAACTAGAAGGCAACTAACAATGGAACGCTATTGCACGAGTTCCTCCTCGAACTTGCCAATTTTTTTTTTTAGTAAATGCATACAAATACATATGTATGCTCGCTTAAACTCATTGAATCATTGTTGATTACGTTTAAAGAGTGGACAAATATCGATGCAAACTTTTCTGCGCCAAACAACCACAATTGGTTTGGTCTAAGTTGCTCCTTGCTGCATACGACCGCTTTACCTCATTATCGAGTCGAGTCACACACTAAAGTTTCGAAACACGACGACTTTCCCAACATCAAATCGAATAGAAAATTTCATTTTACACCAAAGACAACTTATTTTCATTCTTCTTCTACTTTTGCATGCCCTCAAGTGGAATAAATTTGTAGAGGTCCTTTATTCCCGCTCCAGTCTCTATTTTCCTTTGTCACTGTGCCATGGGGGATACAAATTTTTATCTCGTTGTATCGAATTTACTATTTTCTTCAGGAAAATTTCCAATTTCTCGCGCGTTCATCCTAAGAATACACCACACAGCATCCGTGTGAAATCTGAAACAGGAAAATGTTGCTATTTTTCGTTATCCTTTGCATTGTCTTTTTTGGTACTTGTTTCATTATCTGGCTGAGGATATGTATGTCGTCTTTAGTCTCTCTCTCTCGCTCGCTTAGCAAATCAGTTTTAGAAATTTTCTTTATGTACGCAACTCTCGTACGTGTGAGGCAGAAAAAAAAAACATCCTTCAGTCATATCTTTTAATTTTCTAAGCACGTCCTTATCCTGGCACACAAAGTGATATGTGTATGCGAAGGATGGTAAAGAAAATGAATACCCTACACAATAAAGTTGATAAAAATGCGTGTAAGTTATGACGTAGCTCAACAAGGACCCTTCGCTTCTCTAAAGGACCAACAAAAAACGTTTCGTTATAACAATAAAGAAGAAGTAACTAAAAAAAAAAAAAACTGTCACTTACACACAGCTACAGACGCGTGTGGGGGATAACAACACACAAATTGTAAATTTATTACGTTTGTGGGGACAAAAAAGGACATAATGAAGTGTTGCAAAGATGAAAAGACGATTACATTCACACTCGGAGAGAAATTGCTTTTTAGTTTGATGATTGTCACGTGGGATAAAGTGGAACCAAGGCTATCAAAATAATTGTACTCGTTATCCCTGCTTAGTGGACCCACATGTGAATGTATGTGTGTTTGCGCTGAGAAGCCATTTCAAATTGAGCAATGGATTGGAGACGTGAACAAACCAAATTTAACAGTAATTCTAGATATTTTTTTTTTAATGCCAATGTCAGGGGAGATAACACTAAGTGGAGCTTTCGCGATCGCTAATAGGAACGTTTATAGTCCGGATGATAGGTTAGGTTAGGTAGATGGGTGCCTTCTGACCAGAAGGTCACCGCTCAACCTTCTGGTCAGAAGGCACCCATCTACCTACCATGACCTCCAGAAGGTCACCGCTCAACCTTCTGGTCAGAAGGCACCCATTAGACCCACAATTCAGGTCCATTGTGCCCAATCGTTTAACCCTGGGAACCCTGTTAGAACCACCCAGATAGTAATATAAATCTCAGGAGGTCCACCAGCTGAACATCGCCTAAGTCCTCCAGCTCCGAGAAGAAATGACTGCCAAGAGTTCTCTTTCTAGGACAGTCACACAGCAGGTGACGAATAGATTCGATTTCTTCTTCATCTCTGAAGCTTCTACAATAGTCGTTATGCAGCACACCGAGTCTCTCTGCGTGAAAGTTAATGATACAATGGCCAGTAATTACGCCAGAAACGACAAAAGTTGATGATCTCTTCTTGCTAAAGGCCGGCCATAGAGCTCTAGCCGTTACGCATGTATCCAGATGAACCCAGGGTCTGTTTGCTCGATCGATGACTTCATCCCCTAAAGGACCACGATATGTGCAGCGTCTACCCTTTCCTAGCAAGCTCATCCGCCTTCACGTTTCCTTCGAAATCCATGTGCCCTGGTACCGAACTGACGGTCAACGTATTGGCTCTTGATCGATGATTGGCCTCGACCGAATTATAGCAGAGTCCAGAGCCTTAATGGCTGCCTGGCTGTCTATATAGACAGTTTTCCCAACGATATTACTCTGGCGTATAATTTTAGCAGCCTGCGTAATGGCAGCGACTTCGGCTTGAAAGACGCTTCAGTCGTGGTTTATTCCTAGGGCTTCACAATAAACTCCGGCTCCTGTACCACTGTCCATCTTAGAACCGTGTCGGTATAGAACGCCAATTCCTTTTTCTTTTTAGTCCTCCAGTTCTTCCAGTAACTTCTGTCAGGAATCCTTGCATTGAATCTCCTTTCGAATGTTAGTATCGGGCTCATGTGATCTGTTTCCATCAACCCATTGGTAGCCTCCCATCGGGACAGAATGGAGGCGTAGCCGTAAGAGTTTGATGACCACAATCGGCCTTCCCTCAATCTTACTTTCCGACATAATATTGCTTCTGATAGGAACTGGACTAATCAGGAATAACTCCTCAGAAGATTTGTCCACTACAGTTAATTCAGATGTTAAGAACAGAGGTCAGGGGGAACAGGGCATACGGTATTGACTATTACATTGGGATGATCACATAAGAATAGTCACGTACCGAGTTCTCACTGAAAATTGTACTAGTAAAATTCTACTACATTGAATTGAGATGGGACTTAAACAGAGAGAATCCAGAGGAAGATCCTTATAAATTATTCGAACGAAGACGTTTTAGGATTTAAAGTGAACCTTGTCTTTCTAAAATTCTGCGAAACAACAATTTCCTAAAAATATATTTCACTTATGCTCTATATTGAAAAAAAATGGAGAAATTGTTACATTTTTCACATCAGCTCGTCAAAACAAACACTGATGACAGATGACAGATCTCAATCAGTCATGCCAAAGAGACATTTAACTCGATAGATGATGCGGTAGTTCAACCCCAGATTCCCGGGTATAGATGCTTTCTAAAAGACACAGAAATGTTGCAGCAACCGTAGCTTCGTGTGAACCATTGTTGCGGCGACAGTTGGCACGTGTGTAGTCAACAAACAAAACAGGTTGCTGCAACACGTTGCTTTAACGGTTGCCTCCTGGTAACTAGCTTAATAGCCGTGTTGTATCACGTATGATCTATGATATATAGATCACACGATGAAAATAAGAGTTGTTTTGGTAACTGACCCAAAATGGTTACTACTCTAATCAACTACAAGGTTTCAGATATTCGATGTTATAACTAATTTTATTAAATGCCTTTTACTGAATATAACTTTATTTGAACATACAAATTACTGAATAACTTTTAGCTTTTGGTTTTCAATATTCTAATTTGGACGGTTGACAATAGTGGACAATTACACCACAGACATGAATGAAAATGTAACCCACTGAGAAATATTGTGAATTCAACTTATTATCCTGCTCTTAATTTGAACCGTTTAAGCTAAACAAATTAAATTTCAGTCTGATTAAGCAGGCATTCACATTAAAAAAGTTTATACATCACATTCCACTGCATAGATAGAGATAATTAAAATTTTGTTTGACTATAGGGTACCTTCTATTTGGCTGATAGTTTGAAACATAGAGATACATCAGAGAGAGAGAGCTTCATAAGGTAATCATATGATCAGCGGATTTAGCCAAATGAGCCGTCTAAGCTGTTATCAGTTTCTTGATAAATTTTGAGCTATAGGACGAAGAAAATTTGCATTCGAGGTCTTTGGAAAAAGCCATTGCTATAACAAAAGTATGCCACTATTTTAAATTATCCCACTATTTATTCACCCATGTGACTCATAGTCACTAAGCCTTTTCTTCTCTCAACAGACACGAAAAAAGTGTCTTTTTTCAAGACACATATGTAACATCTTCTATCTCCTCCTCTAAGTCACAAAATACCAAAAAATCCAATTCAAATTAGAAAAACTTATACAAATGCTACAATCCGCCTAGAATGGTTCGTATGGTACCTTATCCTTTTCATACAGCCCCTTCTTTCGCCAATTCATTTATTTTAAAAGCTTTTTCCAATGCGCATAAGGACGTATGTATTTTTCTTTCAAAAACTGATAATAAGTATTCCATGGAGAGCATGGAAAGCATTTTGTGAGTTCTTTTGATTTCATATAAAATTACTTAAGAAATGCATTTTCGAAAAAGTAGCCGTCACAGTGGGTGGATTTGGAAAATAAAGGTACTTACATATGTATTATTTTCTCTTCAAATGATCTTCTACAGAAAATGTCATCGACCCCAAATGTCATTAAGCCCCAAAAACAGTTATATTTAAATCACTTGCCTTGCCAAACTTAACAGAAATACTCTCGGATTTTAGAGCCCATTCGTTTATATAACAACGCCATCTACCGATTCTAAAGCTATACAATCTTTCATGCTATAACCAACCACACACATTCGGAGATTACCGTTGAACTAATTAAGTTCTGATGCCTGTAAGGATTAGGGAAATAATTGACATGAGCCGATAAAAGTTAAGAAAAATCAAATAGGGTATCCAGTTATAGTCCCTTCCAGCTTGTGAATTTTCCTGTATGTTTTAAAAGTGTGTGTTTAAAATATAAAAAGGAAATGGATCAGAAAGACTGAAAAAAAAAATATATAGATAAAAAAGGAACACAAAAGAGATGAGGGTAAAGAACCCACAAACATGGCTCAAAGAATGTAGTACGAAACATATATTTTTTTATACTTTTATACATTTACATAGAGTAGGTACCTTTGTATCTACATACATATATCCTTTTTTCATGCTCTATTTTCATTCAACTGAATTGTGCGTTGTCTTGTGTATTTAGTGTTGGTAAAAGCTTTTTGCGGGTTAAATGTTAAAAAAAAAAGGTCTGATGGGTGCATTTTGAGGTTGTGGGTAGGTTAGGTATGTATCTTCTTTCGCAATGTAGCCTCAGTGCTAGTTATCTCACTCCTCAGAAGCCACATATGCATAGACATACATACATACTTTTATATGTATTGTATTTTAAGAATGATATACATAATTTGGTTAACGTTTGAGAGTAAAGTTCGCCACACACTGATATTCAGTGCGAGAACTCAATTAGCCTTTCGTGTTTCGAAACATCTTTGACTGCAGAAAATGTATGTATGTATGTATATACATAGCTAGTTTACTCAAATTGGTGTAAGGTGATATGTATAGCTATAGGCGCACATTTGCAAAGGCATACCAAAGGCGCGGTTGTTTAATTTAAAAGCATTCCATGTATCTTTCTGTGTTCATAATATTTGTCAAATAAATTGTGTTTTCGTTTAGTATTTAAACTGATAGAATATAATGATGTACAGTGACGGTCATTAAAGATAGAATTCCTACCTACAGCTAGACTGAAAATTTGATTCTACAAGTTCATAAAACACCGTTTGCCGTAAGCATGAAAAAGGACAAATTGTATAACAAGGCTGTGGTTACTAATTTGCAACTTTGAGCAATAGCTTCAGGCAGATGCACCTTTGCTATTGTAGGGGGTAGTATCAGTCAAGCTGATGCACTTAATACAATGCTCAACTCTTCAGCTACTTTCAAAATAGTGCTCTTTGAACATCCTTGTAAAATTCAAATCATTGCCTCTTTTTTTAGTGCTAGGTCACTCAAATCATTGCTCACTTGATACCTACTTAAAATTAACACCATTATATAAAAGCTGAAAGCACTCTTGGATCCGCTATAACCATGCTTTTATACTAGACAGACAAATACACAATCTCTATCAAAATTGTATTCCTCTTGTTCCCTCTTTCAAAAAACTTGGTTTAAAATTCTGCAGCCTAACCAGTGCACACATTCTTTATTTATATGAATTTTTAATGGTGTTTCTATTGTCTATTGAAGTCTTAACGTTGCCAAAATCCAGCAATTCGCTTAAAATGGAATTCACAAGAAACTGCCCAGCCTTTGTGCTGATATTCCTTGCTGAGAGCACATTTACATCAACAGATTTCCTTGGGTGGATATTTTCATTTCTGTACTTGTGCTAAAAGCAACAAATATCTTATAAAGATTTTTGTATTAACTAAAACCAACCCAATAGATTCGTAGAAATGTCAACAAATTTTAAATTTCAAATTATCAATTTCTTTCGCGACCAATGTTGTCATGAAAATATTTGGATAAGTCTGCAATTAAGAAGAAAAATATCTGCAACACAGATTCTATGGAAAAAGTCTGACTTTATAAGTAGATAATATCTGCCGCGCAGATTTTTGGATTTTGAAAGTCTTTAGCTGCAAAATGCAAACAAATTACGGCACTAACATATGGCAACGCTGTTCGCGTCTATTAAAGAATTAATAGATAGTCTTTACAGTGAATTTATTTCTATCTGTAAATTTAAGTAGAAGTTTTGGTTTGGTACCGCTGTGAACTAATCAGGTTAAGGCAAATAAGGTTAAATCATGTCAAAGCAGAGCATCATTAAGTATTATTTTATTATTATAATTCAAACCAGCAAGAAATACTTTTAATCTTCATAAAGTAATAGGCGAAGTAACAAAAGAGTTCGAAAAAAAAACAATATTTAGCGCGGTCCATAAATGAACTGCAGCGGGGTTTTTATCTGATTTACTTCATATTTTAAAGACATACCGACTATCATGCTCCAGGAGCGTCGTTCTTAACAAGAAGACTAGATCCCTTATAACAATAGTCCTCCCATAGATAGCCAGACAGAAGTAGAGAGACAACACACCGGTCGAAGCACCAAAAATATTGCAGCTCACGTCAAAATTTACGAATTTATGACATATTCATTTTTTCCTTAATTCTCCATAATTAAATTTTGCCTTAATTTCGATAGAAATCCATTGAGTACTGGCGGGTAAAAAGACATATTTCTAAGACCAGGGCCCTATTTCACCAACCACTTTTCACTTTGTGCTTTTCAATTGGATATCACCCATGGAGAATAAACATTGAAACCTAATATCACCTGAGTTTCAAATACCACTACACCAACTCTTTCCTATCCCTTCTTCTCTCTTCCAAAATTAACTAACGCCCGTGCCCTGTTAAACAGTAAAAGGGTATTCATATCCCCTTTGGCATGTGCAGATTATAAAAAAAAAAAATCTTTTGAATTTTTTTTTTCAAATTCTGTTTTACCAAACGTAAAATTGCAAAGTGACAAATAGATTTTTGCAAAATGCAAAGTATTGTCAGTTTGCAAAGAATTTGTCCATTTCACCAAACAAATTATATTTGCAGTTTACTTTTAAAATTTTGAAAAATTCGCCAATAATATGCAAAGAAAAAAGTTAATTCGCAGTCTAGCTTTTGTTGTGATTTTTGGTGAAAATAAATAAAAATATTAAATGAACCGTTAAATGAAAAGGATACAAAGAGTTGTTAAATCAAGGACAAATTTTGAAATTGGGAATGATTTTTCAACCCTAGAAAGTTTCCGTTTAAGAAGGACGAATATTGAATGTGTTTTGGCAAAAATTGGACATAAGCTCATGCTTAACAGCCAACGAAATAGTGTCTTAAGTCCCTTGCAACAACTTCTTTGTAAACTACGTTGGATTGGAAATGGAGGGCATGGAGTCGCTGCTATGCACGGAGTAAGCAAGGCTAGTCTGCAGGGTTCGTCTTTATTCACTAATCCCTACGATATCTAGCCTATATCCTATGAATTCTCTCTCTAGTTGAAGGGATGTGGCACTGTGTGGTGCTTCTATTCCCGAGTCAAGGAGCGTCTTCTCATTCCAGAATCCTATCTTTGTCCGGTTACAATGGCGAAAATTCATCATTAAATCAATCCTTACCCGAGGCATAATTTCGGTTTTGTTAGCTTTATTGCTTTCAGTACCGCGGGGTGCTAACCTACTGGACTAGAAAACTCTAGACCGCTCGCTCTTGCAATTTCAGATTTCAGCCTTCATGGATAAGGATTTATACATGTAGTTGGTGGTCCCCTACGAGGAGGTAAAGCAAGCTCTACGCTACAAATTTGATTGTTGTCCTACTGGTCCAATCTATGTTTTAAGCAGTCAGTCAGTTTAGTTTCGCGATCAATCGCAATGCAGATCCCCTATATTACATGTGGGTGTAAAGTGAAAAGTGGTTGGTGAAACAGAGCCCAGTTATTAAGCAAAATTAATTTTTTCTTAATTATTTACTAAAAGGTACTGAAAAGTTATGGACAAGTACTGTTAAGTATCGAAAAAATACTAAAAAGTACTGATCATCAGTGAAAAGTGCCGAAATTTTCTGAAAAAATGTTGTCCTTATTTTGGCCTTATTTCACGGAGCCCATAAGAATAAAAACCGTGCAGATGGTGGTAGTTGTAGCGAGTACTGTTCACTGTCCCCTTAGACTGCGCCCGGAAAGTCTATACACTACCTCTGCTACAAAATTCTTAAATAGACAGAAATTGCATTATCATTATGGAAATCCTACAGGAGTTGGCGGAGAAAGGCATCACGAAGCTGATCAGGTTCCTCAATCCCAGAGCGTAGATTTAAAAAATCTTTACTGTCTTTTCACATCTATAAAGTTTAACGTCCGATTTACGGGTCCGATTTACCCGGCCGGTCACTTGAATTTGTGGTATTAAAATAGCGCTAAGACGGTCATGACAGATGGCGTATATACCTAAATAAAAAAAAAAAAAGAGTTCTAGTACCTATCTGGTGGTCTTTTAGGATTAATATGTGAAAAATGACACGGCAAGTGCGGATATTATAATAAAAATGAACCATGAACCATCACAAATACATTTCAATCATTAAAAATGAAAAGGAGTAAAAAATCATAAAGGTCACAGCACTTTAATTATATCTTTTATGTAAAACGAACCACATTTTCGGTTCGGCAACGCTGAACCAGAAACACTCGTCTTCGATACGCCAGCACCGTAATTTAATAATATTATTAACCTATAAACTAGTTTACTGGTCAACACCAGAATAAAATACAGATTTTCACACTCTAATAAAGTCTATGAGAAATCACCAAAATCGAAAATTATTTCGATAACAAGAGGCAAAAAATATGGACAGGATTATATCCTTTTCATCACTACGGTTTTTCCCTTTGGACCTATTCAAATTGGATATGCGTGTGAAAGTGAATGCTACAAGCTCTGTGGCCAAAAGTGAAATTTAAGCCATGAACATAATATCCTTTAGGGAGAACACACGCACACACACAAAAACACAGAACTCTCTGAAAAGTGAACACTATTGGACATCCGTTGGGTGTTGAAGTTTAGTTTATTTTATTATCTCTCTTTTTTCTTTTTTTTTGTGAAAATTGTTTCGTTGCTTGTTCCGTTAAAACTCTATATGGAAAGCATTGTGAATTTGCAATTTCACTATGTGTTGGTCTGACTCTTGTTTTCGTACGTCTCCGGTTGGGAGGGACTCTGTTGGTTCAGTACATTGGACATGAAAACCCGTAGCTCATGTATTATGCCTTCAATGCCCCGGATGTTAACAATAATAAACTCCCAAGTAATGAATTGCATGAGAACGGATAGATAGAATGAATACATCCCGGAAAGAGTGCATGGTGCATAGCATAGAACAAAAACCAAACTGATTTGTATCTCACAAGAGAAAACAAGATGTGATCATATATCTTTTACAAATAGAAGTGAGAAAACAAGGAATTTACGACAAGAGATTATCGGTATGAATTTTAACTATTTAGATTTTGTGGGAGGATAAAGGTAGTTTTGTTTTTAAGTACAAATGGATACATATATAGAAATGATTATTTTTTTAACAATCGTTAATTGTGTAAAGTTTTTTGATGCATATACAAATAATTCAACTAACCCAATATTTAATATTTTTGTAAAAATATCTACGGCAAAGGTTTTCACCAAAAATAGTATAAAGTTCCAACGATTCCAAACGAGTGCAAATGAAAAGTGCCAAAGGCTTATTACACCCTATCCTAAGGGTACATATATTAAGTTTGACATATAAAAGAAAGATCCACTTAAGTGTATACATATGTAAGTACGAGCATGTAACAATTAGCATCACTACACGAGTCGATTGAGTTATGGCCGTCCATGTCCATGGTCCTTGTAAAAGAGTAGGCCTTAAAGTGTTCGACCACAGACACACCTACTTTTCGAAAAATTATTTCGTCATTTACCTATGACCCAAATAGAAAAAGAAATTGTTGAGAATTTACATGTTACTTTAAATGCGTCCAAAGAAACCATAAATTGTCTCCATCACACTCGCCGTCGCGTCACTATTTCCAATTGGTTTGTGAAAATATCTGCACTAATTAATGCTCAACCACCTTTAATCACACGCAAAAATGTACAAATTCGGCCTTCTTTGCATCTCTCTCCTGGGCATTATGACCGCCTGTCTGACCTCCGAGGATGAGACCAGTGCGAGGCTTTTGGTCACGAAACAGATCATGGACAAGTACCTCGTCGAGAAGAGTGATCTAGTCGTCAAGTACATCGTCTACAATGGAGCCGCTGTCAATGTGAAACTAGTCACATCCAGAGGCATTCGACATCGTCGGTTGACAGCCAACTGCCACTGTCAATCCTATCGCTTCACAGACAAACTATACGCATGCGGTCGTTGTGCACCCAAAGTCGTATGGATATTTCAATTTCACAGCCGCTGAAGTCAGCTATAAGTCAGTTGAGGAAGCCAGTTCAAGGGTTCAATTGGCAATCAGCTCAGAGCCCGGTGAGAGTGGCATTGTAAACTTGACGGAATTCAACAAACATTTATCGTCCCATTTCTTCGATTGGGTTGCTTTTGCCTTTATGACTCTACCATTATTGGCCATTCAATTGGCTGTGGCACTCGTCTAAGAGCAAATACGAAAGATATGGCAAAAATAAGTACGCATCAGTACATTGTACAACTTCCTTCATTTTTTTCGTTTGGCTAGTTTCAAAACATAAGACTCATGTGCGAAGATACTTTCCTTTTTGAGTTTACGACATTTTTTTGTTTCATTTCTTAAGAAATGGAAGAACGACTTCTTAGAATCGTTTTAGACTTGTCCTAAGGTCGGTAGTCGAAAATATCTGATTTTAGCAAAACACAAGTTCAACATTAACTTATTGTGCCGTTAGAGATTTTGTATGAAAATAAAAAAGTAACAAATTCAAACAAAGAAACCATAAATGCGAATAAATTCAAAAAATATGCAAAAGGACTTCGGCTTTATTACAGAAAAAGTCCAGTCATAAGCTCCTGACAAAAATTCTTCACAAAGTGTTGGCTCATGGTGGGCAAATCATATTACATCAAACTTTGCCAATAGGAAAACTTTCAGAAGAAGCACAGGAATCAATTAATCAGTACTACAAATGATATAGAAACAAAAATAAATGCCAAGTTTCAACGTTCACGACAAAATGGAGATTTGTTTATTATGCATGCTCTATCATTAATTCTACTAGTTTCATTCGTCAGGCACGTGAGTACCTAGAAAGAATGAAAATAAAATCATTGCTCTGAGCTTATAAGTCCTTAAAATATTGGTAGCAATCCCAACGAAATTTTTAAACGAAAATTATGAGCTATACTTAAAGTAAAATTATTTTATTTTAATATTTTATAATTTAAAAATAAAAAATGTTTGACATTTTTTTAAAGTTTTGTATAACTTTTTACTATTTTTCATTTTATTTTTAGATAGGTATTAAGTTAATTTAGAAAAAATTAACAGAAATTATTATCCTTGATTTTATATTTCGGTTAAAAAATATATTTGTATCTATTAAAATATTATAGTCACCCTGTGCTAGTCCATACGTCAATCATCACCAGTATTAATAAAAAATATACTCGATACTCATGTCTGAGGACATGAATTTCACACATGTTAAAACTACAAGAATTCTCTTTAATTAACAAAAAGTTATATGTAAATGTCTTTAATGGTTCAACCCGCTATAAATTTTGCAACTAAAAAAGACATTTGGCTCCACTGTGCGCGGTTGTATACATGGCCGGACCTACCATATGTGCAGAATGTGCAAATGCACAGGGCGTCAAGGCCTAAGGGGCGGCGCATTGTAAAACAAAAAAATGCATTTCTAAACGCTGCGCTGTCTGAACGAAATTATTTTCTGATGTGTCGATTGGTGTATGATGTGTGTGGTGAAGGCAACGCTGGCGGGATTATATAGAGCGCTCAATGTATGGCTTGCACAGGGCGTTCAATTGACTCGGGCCGGCCCTGGTTGTATATCCAGTATACCTCAGCTGGTTTGAAGCTGGCTTCATTGGTGAATGTATTTTTGAAAAAGTAAAAAGCTAAGCTTGCTTTTCCCATTTAGCTAAGAATCTAGAATTGCACCCACATATGTATCTAACTGAACTTGAGATATTTAGCTCAACGTCAATAGTTTTAATGGTTTGAAACAAAAAAGCGCACATACATATGTTTGGCAATTTGAAATGTTTTTCTAGAAAAACTGTCTAGATATATCTTCCCACTTTCTTGGTGTGGTTAATGACTGCCCAAATGCCCACTAGGTCAAACGTTTCTGATTGGTTGAGAGATTCAGTTTTGACTAAAAAGTAAGGCATTTCTTTTTAAGATAGGTAGTGGACTGGATTTGAAGATTAGAAAATTCTCCTACATTTTAAGCCAATGTGCAAACTGTCAAAAATCAGTGTAGGCCTAGAGTTCAAAACGTGCCAATTGTCACTGTGCATTTCATCTCTTTCTAATTCAATCTACATTTAATCAATACCCATCTCTTTCTTCTATGTAATTCTGACCTGTATACACCAATTATCGTTTTGAAAAAACCATTGAATTCATTCTAAAATTTCGTTCTGTTTCCCTACAAGCTTCCACTTTACCTTTCCAGGTTCGTCTCTTAAGGTCGAAATAAAATTATATCTGTCTCGCCATCTGCCACTTTAATCTCCCTGACAACTTCTAACGACACTATGCTACTGCCTTTAATTTCCATTCCTTCTTCGTTAGTCAGCCAAGTGAATTAAATTTCAAAAAAACGCAACGATTGGATAAGTTCTTACAGCAATTAGTGTCGTTCATTCACTGCAACCTCTCGACCTTCTCCCGGCGCGGCGGCGTCCACATTTCGTACCCCATAATGACAATTGCACAGTGAAAATGTGCAAGGGCTAAAAAAAAGTCAGCCCAGTGGGACACCAACCAAACGTAATAAAAGTCATTTTCGTAACTTAAGGGGAAAATTTAATAAGAAAGCCCGGTAAATAGTCCTTAAGCAATAAGAGAAGAAAAAGAAAAGTCATCCCCATTAAAGGTTTCCGAGGCAAATTACACTCTGCCGCGCGGCGCAAACGAATACTTAAAAAAAAAATCAAGTTGAAGAACCAAGGAAAGAATCCTTACTAGACTCCTTTGCATTGGTTTTTTTTTTTTTTATTCCTTTATTTCATGGTCTCTGAAACACATAGTCAAACAAAGAAGGACATGGCATTCCACTTGTTATTCAATTTTCTACTGTCTACGGTATACTTTAGCTTCTTTTATTTTTGTAATTTTTTTTCTCATTAAATTTTGAAAAAGTTAGCTTGGTTATTTCCATTTTCTTCTTCCTCTATGCAGTTTTTTCCTCTAAATAGGCAAAAAAAAATAAGTAAAGTTTTGCAGTAGCTTCTTGGTTCTTAGTAGCTCTCAAATGTAATTTACATTTAATGCACTTTTTTTTTATTCTTTCTTTTTTTCTTTGAGTGCATAAAGTTTGATGGCAATAAAAAAGGTTCCATTTATATTGCATACCGTATACATATGTATGTCTTTGAATTTATTTTCGATTTTTCCTAATAATCGCAAGAGAGACAGGCAATGAGGAAGTATATTTTCGTTCATGGGGAATTTCATTTAAGAAAGGAATAAGAAAATACAATTTTGCTATCCTTATGAAATAGGGATATACAAATCGTGAATTTGTTCACAAAAAGTGGGCGTGGTAATGGGCTGCTTTTGAAATTCAACATACCTACTGTATTGTGTTTCTGAAAAGTGATATTCTAATGAAACCTTCGAAAAGCAGTTTTTTGACTAAAAAAAACGCCTCTAAATAATAGGCGTGGCCATACATATGATAAGGAAGATTTGCAGAGCAAATGAATGCCTAAAAATTTGATTACGAACATTTTTTCAAGTTTCATATAAAAATACTGAAAAAAATAATATTTCGATAGGTGGGCGTGTCGGTGGACAGATTTTAAAAATGTTTACACTTGCTTTCTTTTTCAAGGACCTAGACCAAAACTTAAGGCCCAAAAACTGGTAATACACGAGGACTTGCATAGCTCAATCGACACGGTTGGTGGTGCTGATCATTTATACATATTTTATTGGGTCTATCTTAAATATTTCTCTATGTTACAAACTATGTATCAAACTTAATATGTCGTTAGGATAAGGTATAACCCCTGTTCACAATTATTTTGCGCAGCAGTTAGGCTTGGGATCCTAATGGGCCATCACACACGTGGTCATCCTAACCCTAGTCTAACCCCGTTATAGTTCTTTCTCTCATCACACACTGCATTAATATTGCGAATTGAGTATTCTGTATCCATGAACCGACTTTCATAGTCGAAACTTCCAACGAAACGAAAAAATGCAATCAAATACAGTAGACTCTCGTTAGCGGGAACACTGGTTTTGAATTGGTTGTGAAAAACTCATTTTTAATTATTGTTTATTAGCAATGTAAAACAAGTAACTTTTATGCGATTTTTCCAGAAGGTTTTCCAACAGGGATTTCCGAGATTTGACATATGAATGCAGCCATAGTTTTCAAGCTACATCTATTAAATTTAGTTTGTTTCATTAAATGAAATTGCCAAATTATCACAAGGAGTCATAATGTTCAACATGTGCAAATTAATGAATTGCTTTATGAAAGTGGGTCTTCTGTTCGAAAAACATTTCGCGCACTTCGTCCATCTTACGGTCGCCATAATCGCCCTTTCAAGAGGACTATTCGCAACGTAGTGGACCAGTTCAGTCAACAATCACCCAAATCTCACACGTCAACGAAACACTACATACAGTGTTGGCCAAAACTAAAGCAACTAATATGCCTCACAATTGTTTTAAGATTTAACAAGTGCTTATTAGCCAGAATATTTTTATATTTATTTTTCCCGATATCTCTGAATATTAAAGATTAGTATATAAAATCAATGAAAAGTCTTATGAGTAAATTAAAAAAAGAATAAATACAAAACTGAATTTAAGTCCATTTTCGGTTGGCCAAAACTAAAGCAACTTTTCGTTTCTTTCTTCAAAAAACAATTTTCTGTTACGGAAAACAAAAAGTAACCATTGTTTTGAGTATTTACTGCTATAGAAATACTGCCAATGAACAAATAGGAAAAAATTGGCCCTTTTTCGGGTATAATTTGAGATGCTTCTCTGGATATGGAATTGGCCCAATCCATAAAATTTATGGAATTATGAACCGAATTGTGTAGAAAACTATACTGTAAGACGTTATGCTGCCACATGTCAAGGAGGAGTTGCCTTTAAAATGGGTCTTTCCACAGGATACCGAGCCTAAACATATCTCAAAACTTGTAAAAAAGTGGTTTCAGAATAGAGAATTTGGGATCTATGGAATGGCATGCGCAGTCTCAGGATCTGAATGCTATAGAAAACCTCTTGGAGATCGTGGATCGGACAATAGTTCGGAATACATGTCGAAACAGGGGGCCTTTTCACTCAGGTCAGGGATAATATCCCCAGTTCCATAATTTCAAATATTTTGGAAAATATGTCTAGGAGGTGTGCAGCGGTGATCTAAAAGAATGTTTTCGCATAAATATATTGAGTTCAACACAATGAATTTAAACATAAATACAATTTTAGTATGGAGTTGCTTTAGTTTTGTCCAGCTGAAAATCGGCGTATTTTAGTATTATTTGTTTTTCTTTGTTATAAATAAATGGATTTTTTTTTATAATCTAATTTTTGAATGTAACCACTACATTCCTACATAAAAATTTTAAGGAATATATTTTCATCTAAGCAATTTTACTCATGTGTTTGTTGTCTGTGTTTAAGTTGCTTTAGTTTTGGCCAACACTGTAGATCTTCCGAAAATATCGCCCCTATCCGTGAGAGTGTGCAGGAGAATCCGAGGTAGTCAACTGCACGCCGCGCTCAAGAATTCGGCCATTCGCAGACCCCATTTTGATTAATGGGTTGGAATGTCCACACACTTTAGTAATAAATATTGAAGCCTTCAGCATTTATACATTCTTTTCGTCGAAAATTCCCAATCCATTACTTGTGTATGCCCCCCTGTTAAAGTCCCAATGCCCCTCTGTGAGGCGCGCCCGTAAACAACAATTTATTTTTCAAATAACTGCAAAATTCCATCAAGATGCACCTTGAAAATAGTTTCTCTTGGTTTAACATCTCTTCTTGTACAGTTTGTAGTTAGCTACAAGACAATTCGTTTCATATTTGGTCTATGGGTATTCTTTACGCTGGGATTATGAAAATCAATTTTTGTGGAATCTTCAGCAATCTGATTAGCACAATAGGACATTAATACGATTTCCTTCTTTAGATTTTTCAGGCAATTGTTAGCGACGGGGATGTATCCATGACGTCTGCGTTCTTTGTTTAGTACGTTAACTTGAAATCGCTTCTTTATTTTTTTGTATATTTTACGCACTGTTTTGTAATAGCAATAAAAGTCTAATTTTGGCACTTATATACATACATATACTGTTGAGTTTACGACCGTCAAAACACAAATGAATCTAGGCGAAATTGTTCTGTGATAAATAATCCATCGCCACGGTTTCCATTTGGCAAATGGCAACCATGTCCATCGGCTAAAAGTGATGTACCGTTATTTGCATTTTAGCCAAAAACTTGGTACGCCATTTTTAAGCATTTGACTAGACTAACTCAAATATAAAATTTAATCAAGATCGTTAGAGCCGTTTTTGAGAAAACAGATTTTTAGACGCTTTTGGCCAAAATTGTGGTACGCCATCTTATAGCACTTTGCCAAACTAGCCGAAATATGAAATTTAAACAAAATCTTACGAGCGGTTTTCGAGAAAATTGTCTTTTTGCGAAATTGGCCCTAAATAAAGTACCGGTTATAACAGGGCTAGAACAAAAATTCAGATTTCGCCTCGAATTGTGACCCTACAAAGCTCAGATACAAAGTTTGAGCAAAATCCGTCCGTCCGTTTGGGCTCTAGCCTCGCTGACAGACAGACAGAATTGTCAGATTCAAATTTATCAAAATCTCGAGTTTTCAAATTTTCACGAATGCAAAGCTTGCCCTATACTGAGTAGCGGTACAAGTAAAAATAGAACAAGTCCAACTATTCACTTCAAATTTAAATAATACTAATGAAAATGTGTCTTTCTAATCATTTTGGCTACAATTTAGTCGTATGACTTCCAGTAAACAGGGCAGAGCCAGGCTAACGTTGTTTTACTTATGTATCTTTTGAAACTGTGAAGTAATTTGACAAAATGAAACGCAGAGACCACCACCAACCAACACTCTGCCTGTAATGATTTGCTGCAAATGAAAGGAGGGAAATCTACTCTCCCCATAGTCAGGTCAACAACAACTGCCTAAAAGGATAATGATGCAGTGCATTTAAGTGAAATATTTTGCGTTGAATACCGTGGTCGTTGTTGTAATAAGGACGTCTAGAATTTATACCCAATATGTGTATAAATTGATGGACGCTGGACTCTGTGTGGAAAGGACAAAAGGATGCGTGGAACATGAGTGCAGTACTAATTAGAGTAAAATGGAATTTTTCATTGGGTACCTAAAATGAATGCATCCTCATACAATTGTGGATATGATGCCAGTTTACAAGCCTAAAAAATGTATGCACTTTATTAAGCAATCTGTTTGGGATCGCACAGACTTAATCTCACATAGCCATCAGCCTTGAACCGATACCGATACAAAAATATACGTCTGCCTAACGATAATACGATTGCTTCTTGCAATAAATATCAATAGAATTTTGCTCCTACTATATTGATGAATCTGTCATTAAGACACCCAGATCTACTAGCATATTCAATGACTATGGTAATAAAAATCCACCGTCTACCTCTCTATCTTTCTCCTAAATAAACAATTTGCAACGAGGATAGCATTTCATGAGACCTAGGCACGCATATACGCACAAGCACAAAATCAATCAATCACAGTCCATAAAATATTAAATTCCACTCTGTTGTACGACTTGTCAATGCGGATTCTGGTGCCTTGTCCATCGTTCCTGTGACATGGGGTTTTTTTCTTTTTTTTTTGTTAGGGAGTTCATTCAGCTTTAAATTCATGTAATCGTTCCATTAGCAGTAGTAGTGAATATAGTTTCCAAAGGAATAATTGAATTTTGATAAATTATACTGGTAAAAGTAAATATTTTGCATTTAAGGATTTTTAGATATTATAACTCTCTATGCAATACCTTCTGGTTTTTGGGTTGAAATTTTGCTTAAAGGTAAAAAGGCAAGGAGACTTAATTTTCTTGTACTGACCTCTTGGGGCCATTCATCAGTCTAACCATTTCTTTGCTGATAGGTGAGGTTTGTATCCTTATAGCCTTTGTCATACAAAGGGTGTCGAGGTGAGCAGGTTTTTAAGAAAATAATTCCTACATCAATCGGAATAATATTTCTTGGGTGATTAGTTTTGTTGTATTAGTTTTTGTTCAAATCAATATAAGAAGAAACAAGGATCAATTAATGTATCATCAGTTTATTGAAAAATCTATTGAATAGTTTTACTAAGGGGCCAGTTATAGATATCATTATCAATTTTGATCTACGATTTTAACACGATTAAGTGAACAATATTAACTTTAATTGGTATCAAAATAAAGCTAATCACTTGTAGAATCAACTTACAAGAAAAGGACTTAATTCTATTTAGTGGCACTTAGGAACTTAGAAGGAAAAAACTCCTTGAGTACATATCCACTCTTAAAAATAGTTTATTTAAGTTTCCTAAGTGCCTTAACAAAGGAAGCCTTTCTGAGGAATACGTAGTCCAAAGTGGGGTGCGGCAAGGCTGCATACTTTAACCAGTACTGTTTCTATTGGTGATTATCGATGTGCTGAATGGGACCTTATCAACAGGAAATGGAGGAATTCGATGGACTCTTACATCTTGCCTAGTATCTCCCAGAATAATGGACCTTCACCAAATGACAGCGAATTTGGAGAGACGTGTGACGATCACTCTCCAGGTACCACATCCATAAAGCAGCACGGATTCAACGTTGGAACGAAACAGTCGTAGCTTGGTGCTTAGGCTAATTGCGTTACTTTGCCAAACTGTGAATAGCATTCCAAACGCAGATTTTGCTTTACCTATTCGGCTGGCTATATCCAGTTCGGTTCCACCATCGGTTGAGACAATACTAACAAGGTATTGGAAACTTTCAACTATTTGTCCAGCAATGCATACATGAGTTGATGAGTTCGGTCTCAGGCTGATCGTTTTTGTTTTTGCTGAGTTGATTTTCAGCCCAACGACGCCTGCTTCCCTCTCCACATTTGCTGTCATTTGGTGAAGGTCCATTATTCTGGGAGACACTAGGCAAGATGTAAGAGTCCATCGAATTCTTCCATTTCCTGTTTACAAAGCTGCACTTAGCACATCGCTAATCACCAATAGAAACAGTATTGGTGAAAGTATGCAGTCTTGTCGAACCCCACTTTGGACTTCGAATTCCTTAGACAGCCTTCCTCTGTGCAAGACGTGACATGTGTACCCATCATATTTAGCCTTAATAATTGCTATTAAACTATCCGAAATGCCTCTCCTGCGTAAGGCACGCCAAATAAATTCCCGATTAACACTATCAAACGCCTTTTCAAAATCGATGAACAGCAGGTGAAGTGGTGATCGATATTCAACACACTGCTCGATGATGATCCGTAAGGTGTTGATGTGGTCGACACAGAAGGATCCAGATCGAAAACCTGATTGTTCGGCGTCGAGTGTGTGAACAATAGCTGGTCTTTGATTCGCTCCAAGATTATTTTAGATATTTTCTTGGCCACAGTAGGCTGCACGCAGATACCCCTCCAGTTTTCGCACGGCATTAGATTACCTTTTTAGGGAGCTTGACAATCATTCCCTTCTTCCACTCATCCGGAAAACTATCGGCTTCCCATGTTCTCCCGGCAAGTGGGAACAGTATCTCAGCCGATTCTGTTGGCGCAGCTTGAAAAAGTTCCCCGGGTATGCCGTCAAGTTCTACTGCCTTTTTGGTTTTCAATTTTTTGATCGCAGTAATAATCTCTTCCTTACTGGGGATTGTGGTGCGAATTCGGGAATTTCTTTCTACGGACGCTTCAGTTTGACTTGGGTGCATATTGCTGGCGAATACTCGGTTTAGAACCGAAGCAAAATGCTCCTTCCATCTCTACAGTTGATCCTCATCCGATACTAGCAACGAACCGTCTAGGCCTTTCACTGGGTGTTGAGTAGAGCTTCAGCCACCTATGAGCTCTTTGGTGATTCTGTAAACGGTTCTGCTATCGCACCTTCTGCTTGAGTGGCCAGCGCGTTGATGTAATTGCGCTTGTCACGTCTCACGCTACGCTGCACTTCTCTCATCTTCATGCGATACATGGACTCTAGCTCGATCCCGGCTGCTGGAGCTGCTGCAATGCGAGCATTTAGCTGTTTGTGTTCGTTGATTCTTCTCCAGGTGTCCTCGGAAAGCCACGGCCTATGGTTTCCCTGCGATCGACCGACAATCCTTTCAGCACCAGAAGTGAAAACAGTTTTCACAGCACACCAATGGTCTTGGATGGTGGCGGGCAATGAACTGCTGATTGTTTCCACTCCACGTGAGAGATGGTGTGGGAACTCTCAGTCGGTTTACGTTGAATCTGGGTATTCTTGTGTCGTTAGGTTCGAACGGCAGCAGTGCGTAATAGGACAGTAGCTGGAATGTTAGCTTCAACCAGAGTTTCAAAAATCCTAATTAAGCCGGAAACATTAGTTAGTTCCGCAATAATGACACAATTTGCTTCCAATATTTGGCTATCTTCAGCCTTACAAAGTATTTGAATGTCCTATAACATGGTACGAGTATGCATACCTTTCAATTTTGTGTCGTCTTGCTGCTTTCTTTCCAAGCTTAATTTTGTATTCTACCATCTCATTATGCCTTTTTCAATTATAATCCAAAATATTTGGATATTCACAGGCAAATCTTTATGAATACATATTTTCCGTTCAATGGTATGGTCATCATCATAACAGATTCTCTCTTACAACGACAACTTTTTATTAAAAGTGTAAATTTTAAGGTTTTATTCTCTACGACCGCACGTGTCAGCTACCTTTTCTATTTATTGTCTGAAAAATACCCTTAAAACACTCCTCACGGGCACAAAACCACTTTGACACCCTAATCAACGTTAACCATTTCGCCCTAAAAGTATCCTTCTTAATCCTTCTCTCTTTTAATCATGCCGTAGGATACATATTAAAACAAATTCCTCTCTCTTCTTCAGATTGGTTCAGAATAAAGAATAAGGTAAAGTAACCGAATCCTTCCGTATAGCATGAAAGCATCTCTTACCTTTCAATGCCCATAGAAGGGATTTTCGACAACACCATCTCCCATTAGAACACAGTCGCTTCTTCAACCCTGGCGCAAATATTCAGGTCAAGATCAAAAGCACTGAAACATAATTGCCTTTAGCTCTCTTGGTGGAAAAAAAAAAAAAAAAAAACAAAAAAAAGTTTCTCCCATTTTGCATTGGACATTAAAGTTTTGTTCTTTTCTTTTTTTCTCTCCCTATTATTAGCACAAGGATTTGCTTTTTTCCATTCTTTCGCTTTTATGCGCAAAAATAGGTAACGTCATCAGGCCAAAGGATAATCCGCTTTTATTGAAGCTTCATTTGTATTTTGTGCTGATTAGCCATGGGGTTGAGGGCTACAATATTAGCTTGTTTAAAAAAAAATCCCATAAATTGAAACAACTTGCCCATAAGTTAGGAAAAGATACAAACCCATCAATGTGTAGAACGTTACTACGATATGGCATCAAATTTAGTGTTATCTGCTTAAAGCTCTTTAGAGGTAACAATAAAAGTTTTGAAAACATTCTTCTAAATTGATTTTTTGTTACATTGAAAAAATACTGCAAAAATATATAAGGAATCTTTGTATCCTTTTGTAAACAATTCGATTAAGAGAATTGAAAGAAGAAAATTTTTGAAATTGGAAAACTTTTTTTTTCCTACCAGAGGACTTATTTGTACTTAGGGATTCTTGTTTGGGATCTGTTTCCTACCAAATGACACACTCGCTTGTGGCAAAAGGTGCAAAGTCGGGTCCTCGTTGTGTGGGGATTTTGTTTTTTGGTTTAATAAAATTATTTTTGGTTTTTTTTATGTGAGTTTTTGCCTTTTGTTGGGATTTTTTATGGATTTCTCCATTTGCATTGGTACAATAAAATGATTTTATGTCAAAATGCTTTCAACGATATTTTTATGATCTCGAAAACAGAGGAGACGAAACGCAAAAGCAGCAAATGTGGTGATTCTATTTACCTCTCATACTTTCGTGTGTGTGTGTGTGTCAAAGTCCTGACTGTAATTAGAGTGATACAGTGTGGTAAAGTTGATAACTTTTAGGTAATATAAACTGGGGAAATTGTTTGTATACTTCGAAATAATTGAATGAACGAAGACTCTTTATCGTATAGAAAATTGTTTACGTGATGTTTGATTTATGTGCGTGAATATTGGGTGGAAACTTTTAATGACATTTTTGACAGTAACTAATTGACCTAGGAAAAAAAACAATCGACAGTGATGTGGAAAGCCATTATTTGTGCTTGGTAAGAAGAAACTTAATGGAAATCTCTAAAAAGCGCCTTTTATGCGAGGGAAATTTGTTATATGTATGTACAGCTGTGAATAAAATATACACTAACTAAAGAGCACCAACAATTTTATTTCCTTTATATAATACATACATATGTAGGTATGTATCAAAGAACTGCATGAATCCATTCGTTTGCTGTTGAGAATCATTCACTAAAAAACGAGCCTTTCACAGTCTCACGAACACGAGTATGAATCATGTTGTTCAGCCTTGTGTACGTAGGCTCACATTCATCCTCATTCATCACATCGGTATTCATTCAATCAGTGTATTCATAGACACAGTGAAATGCAAAAACCAAGAGAACTGCAAACTCGAAACATTCATTGCCTTTTTCCATATTCATTTTACAGGCAACGAAGTGTAAGGAATGAGTGTGAATGGGAGCTCGCTTTAGATTCATTTTATGAGTGGCAATAAATTGTGAGCCCAGCGAATACTTCTGGTGAATGAATAAGAATGTGTGTGAATACATTAAAACCAGTGAATATTTTGAATGGCTCACAAAACGACCTATTTGCTGCAGGTCGAGCGTATGTAGCATTTACGTTAATTTTCTTTGTAAGCAAATTGCCTTGAGCGTGGCTATCCAGTTTTTTCTTATAAGTCCAAATAACTTAACAAGATAACAAATCTTCTTCTTCACTATCTTTTGGTGTAAATTGCACGACGGGATATTTGCACCTACGGCGATAGCTTGAAACTGTTTAGCATATCCATACACACAGTCTCACGCAATTTTAGTATACGTAAATAATATACATAAGTACCTATATAATGTTGACAGCCTTTTACTTTTTAATACCATTTTGATGAAAACGTGTTATGTCATCTTATAGGCTTTATCTGATGCCAATTTGAAGTTTAAACAAAATTCCTTTTGAGCAATTCTATTTGAGCCTAAAGTATAGTACATAGTTACCCTTACATGAACATGTAAGGTCAGGATGCAAGATTAATTTTCAAGTAACATCTACAACAAGCAGCAGAGAAGGCAACGAGAAGAACGTCTTCCCTGACAAGGATCATGTCAAATATTGGGGGACCTGAATAAAGGAAAATACTACTCTTGGCCAGAGTAACGACGTCCATGATACTCTATGCCTCCCAAATATGTGCCGGGTCTATGAGAACCAAGTCATACAGAATGAAGATAGAAGCAGTATGCAGAATGCATTGAGAGTAAGCAACGCTGGAATGGTGCCACTAGACCTCCTCGTTAAAGAAGCCGCACGAAAATATTGCGTCAACAGAGCAACGATGCCAACAGCAACGAGTCGAAGTGATGAAGAATTGCCTCGTTAACAAACCTGGAAGATTGGCAAGATGGAACTCTTCTGACAAAGGTAGATGGACGCAGAGATTGATCCCCAATATCGACCTTTGGATCAAAAGGGAATCTGAACTTATACCTGACGCAGATTCTTACTGGTTATGGCTGTTTCAGAACATACCTCCACAGATTTGGGCGTGAAAACAACCCTTATTGTCCAATGTGCACAGAACCAATGGAAAACGCAGAGTTCGACGTAACCTCTTGGCGAACAGACTGAGTGTTAACTTAACCCCAGAGAACATCATCAGAAGAAGTGAAACCGTGGCGACCATCATGAAAGAGCGACGAAGACAATAACGACAACTAAACAAAAACTGTCAATACGAACGAGGCGAGCAGATAACGTTACAGTCCCCCTCTCGATGGAATGCTTGACGGCACATCCGCGAGGATCAGGGGTAGAAGTGAGGGTGAGTTCAGTGGGTTGAAATCCCACACTGTTACTGAGTACGAGCTCAGTTTCGTCTTTGAAAGATTCCTACCTTTCGACGCAAAAAAAAGGTCAGCATCCACCCAACAGATCCCAGGTATGAATTTTGAATGAATGTGAAAATCCATTTAAAACTCCAGGCTGACAAATGACATACATAAGATTAGATATAAAACTTACAAAACTACATATGTATGTACCTGTATCCTAAAAAATTGTATCTGCTTTCGTTTTGCTAAGAGAAAACAATTTAAAGAGCAAAATATCGCTGTGATGAACACTCTACGTTCTTCGGCAGACTCGTCGTTATTTCGTCGACAGAGCTAAAAGATTATTTCATGTATCTACTTAACTTCCCCCAGTTTTCGCTACTTGCACAATAAGCAGACTAAGCTTTTGATGATTAGTTCTTAGACTTCACTTCTTCACTTTAAATAAAGTACAAAGGCATTTCATTTTATAAATAAATGACATAGCAGATGTAATAGTTGGAGGAATCAGGATTGAAGTAATCAGGAACCAGACCTTGAATTCGCCGGTGAGATTGTGCTTTTAACTGAAAGCGTAGAAGGGATGCAGCGAGCAATTAACCGACTGTAAACATAAGTCCCTTAACTCCTTGGAGCGCGTCATTAACGCCTTCGCAAAATATTTTTCGAACTACCCTCGTATGTAGCCTTGATAATAATAGCCAACCAGATAGCATCTCTATTTAAACCATCGAAAGCATTCTCGAAGTCGATAAATAGCAGAAGTGAGGTGCGGATTCGGGAACTCATAGCTTCATTGATATTTAATAACATGCTGACACCTCCTAAGTTGTTGCCACCACCCAACAAGCTGATCCGCATCCAAAATCAGTAGGTTCCGCTTAAGACTTGTCATCGAATGCTGTTGGAAGTTTCGACCACCAATGAGGTCCTTCTCTCAAAACAGTAAGCTAATGAAAGAGGCTTGGGTGCTATGGGTGGTGTGGCTCAGTGATTACTGCGTTGGAGTTCCAAGCTCGAAGTACCACCAACGTTTTTTAAGACCCTACCTCTTGCGAGACTCTGACAAACATCCAAGAGTATAAATGTCACGAAAAGGCTTCTCATAAAAACCCCCTGCCCTTTGAATACGGCATAAAACTGTAGGTTCCTTCGCTACGTGCAGAAATGTATACCACGCGCAAGAAGCTAGGCCTTCGCCCTTTATGGGATGCTTATGGCCTAATATTTATTTTTATTTTTTAAATGAAGAAACCGATACTTTTATCCCAATTTTCATCACTACTTCCATCTCAGAAGTGAAGTCACCTCGATGTCAGCAGGGAAGACTGGAAGGAAATTTTCCAACTTGTTGCAGGTGCACTTCCCTTCTACTTTCTCCATCCCTCCACATGGCTTTTAGAAAGAAAAGTACCAGAGAGAGAGAGCTGAAGGAATCGTTAGAACAAACAGAGTGATTCCTATATCCAGTATAAAGGGTTTGTGTATGCTGTCCCGACCGATGTCAAAAAAAACCATCTGTGGTTTGTATCGCGTTTGGGATATTTATCGTACAGTTTAACAATACTTAGTCTCATAGTTCAAGCTTTAATTTCGAAAAAAAAACTAAGAACAACATTTGAACCGTTTTGCTGGGACAAGGCAACTGAAGAATGGGAACGATAAATATCTCTGGAGACATAATGCATTCATATCTCTTTCAAAATATCTTTTTCCCTGTTGACTTAATAAATTTTCATCACAAATCTCAACACATAATATAACTAGGCTTCATAAAAGACACGTCAAAATTTCTTAAAAAAAAAAACATCCTCTACTCGACCAAAGCAAATGCCACAAAAGGGTGGCCAACAACAGCTAAAGGACTAAATAATTTACGACCAGGATCTCCAGAGCCCCCAAAAACGAAAACTATGTACAAAAAAAAAAACAGAAAAAAAGTCTTTAGAAATGGAGGCCGAAATGTCAAAATGAAGGGCAAATAAATCACACTGCCAAATAAACTGCTCGAAAATCAAGTGAAACCATGGCACGCAATGCTGTACGGATTGAGGTTGTGGAAATGGCGCGTAACTTGGCCCAAAGAAGAAGTTTTCTCCTCGTTTCGACAAAAAGTTTAATTTATTGACACTCAAGGATAACATCGCCCAACACACACACACACAGACACCCCCCGAGTGTTACAAATCACAATTTTGAAGTTTTCTAATACCGTTTCACTCCCACAGTACGACCGACAAAAAAAGGAAGTGCAAACAAATCGATTGACAGAAGTGACATCTGTTTTACACAATTTATCCGCTTCTTCATTACATTTTATTTGGATTCCATGAAGTTTTGTTTTTGTGTAGGTATGTGCGTGTGTGGTGCTTCGACCATCGACATCACGTGTAATGAAATCGTATCCTAGAATCAAATTGATTGTATTTTGGTTTTAACACCCGTTTTCCTTTTTGCGTGTGACTGGGAGTCCTTCGCTCTTATAAAAGAAAAAATATTATTCTTCCTTTTTTTCTTTCGTTATTGTGTTTCCACTGCGTATTGTGTGTTTGTTTTGTTGCAAAGGGGAGCAAACCTATTGAGTCTCCACACTTGGCGCAGGCAAGGTTGTCTCAAGGATTGTTATCCATCTGTTCTATTGTTCCTTGGACTTTTCTACATGCTTCTACTATATATTTATGGTTATTTCTATCCACAAAGAAAAAATAGAGGACTCGGTGGATATTGAAAAACTACTTGTGGCAGTTATTTCTGAACTATGACGTTTCACTGTTGGTCGTGCAAACACGAAGAATAACAAAACAATATAAAAGAATAACATGATAACCACGCGGGCAACCGCCTGAAAGCGGGCACGAATACCAAACCAATATATAAATGACCGTTTTATTGATGGAGCATAAATTTTGTAGATTCTTAACATTGGCTTTTGATGTTTTTATGCAGATCCTGTGGACAATGGGAGGATATTTTGTTTTTTGTTATTTTATTGCCAGCTGATGTTGTTAAAGACACAGTTCTTTTGAAAGTTTGCGGTACACAGAGGAAGAGATATAGCTAGCCATTAGAACAGAATGGGCTATTTTATTGTTTAACCTTTTGAATAAAGCCGGTTTTATTAGTAAAAGATATTACAAAAAAAATATATCTTAGCTGATGATACACACTTTTTATCGTTCATGTTAACAATAGCCTGGAGCAGGATCATCAAAGCCTATAGTTCTATAGTTCAAGCTCACCTATGAGGAAACCATTTACTAAATATGTTTAGCCAGGGGTATCGGCAATTTTGACGGAATTTTTTCAATCGGAATTATACCTGCATGTATTTTATTCTTACTCAGGAGCAAATTTTTTGTAAAATTCGAAAAAATTCGGGGAAAATTTATACATATATATGTATATATATTCACCAAGGCTTGCAGCAAAAAATAAAAAAGGGATTACCCTTCAGACCTCAGACTTCGAAGATCAATCTCCATCTACCCATTTAGACTTACTTTTTTCAAATTCTCTATAAAGGTAATGTCGAAATTTCGAGTTCGAAAATGTTCACGAATCCAAAACTCTTGCCCTATGCTACTACGTATCGGTGCAAGTAAAAATCCGGCAGCAGTGCTTCAGGGGCAACCGTTTTTATTTGCACCGATACGTAGTATAGGAAAAGTTTTGGATTTGTGAATATTTTCGATCTCGGGATTTTGATAAATTCTGATCTGAAAACTCTGTCTCTCTGTCTGTCAGCGAGGCTACAGCCTAAACGGGTAAACGGATTTTGATCAAACTTCATATCTAAGGTCTGTGGGGTAATCACTAGAGGCGAAATTGAATTTTTTTTTTCTACCCCTAATATTAACGGTACTTTACTTAAGGTAAATTGACAAAAAGCAGATTTGCTGGAAAACGGTTCCTAAGATTTTTTTTTAAATTTCATATTTCGGCTAGTTTGGGAAAGTGCTATAAGATGGCGTTCAACATTTTTGGCAAAAAGCGTTAATAACGGTACTTTACTTATAGCCAACTTAACAAAAAATCGGTTTTCTCGACAACGGTTCTAAAGATTTTGATTAAATTTCATATTTGAGCTAGTCTAGACAAATGCCATAAAATGGCGTAATACGTTTTTGGCTAAAAATATTTAATGGACTTTGGTCAAAAGCAAAACGTGGGCAAAATTTAATAAATACAAAAATATGGCATTAAATTTTAAGAAGAATCCAAAAAAAAAAAAAAATTTCCAACAATTTTGTTTAAAGTTTATTAATTTCCAACTAACAGCTCAAAGGTGCAAGTACGTACGACTCAGTCGTGCACTTTATTTGTGTTTGAATTAATAACTACCACGCAACGATAGAACACATACAATCAGCAAATGCGTCAAAAAGGTTTAATTGCCCTTTTCAAGGTATGCGATAAGTTCACTTTCATTGAATTAGTGCAGAGAGAACGAGTAAGATACCAAATTTTTCAAGAGATTCCTTTTTTTTTGTGTGGAACCCGTAAAATATTACCTTTTTATCATATTCTGTAAATTGTCAGAAATTACCACAAAAACGTAAATTTACCACGATCTGGCAGGACTGCTCCAAAGTGCAGATTTACATCACCAGTAAGTTGTAGCTTTAATTGCCATTCCTTGCTGACAACGTAACTTAAGTTGGGTGCATAGTATCGGCAATCGCTATCTGTACATACATTACATATGTTATAACATGCAATTCGTTGTTTCACTGTGGGTCTGGATGGTGCAGAGGGACATTATTCGCGACAACAGAAAATGTCGAACAAATTATATCGGTCCAAGTATTTATTGTTGTGGCACAAGCACAATTCAGCGGTCAAATCGATGAACTGCCACCAAATGAAAAGAATAGTAGCCACCAAAAAGCGAATTCATTTCTCACATCACCACGAAATACATATAAAAAGCAATTCAAAATCAAGTATTATCTGTAATGGAGAGAACAGATATTTACATGGTCAAAACACCATTCAAAAGGAACAGAGACTTGCCTACCTAGATATTGTAATGGGTAATTTGGAAGTCCTATTAGATACCCCATACAAAGGTCAAAAAGACTCCTTCCACCTGCGCCCTAAGCAGTCAACATTAGGTCGTTTGACAGAATCGCTCTCCAATGTTCATCCAGTCTTTTGACATTTCAGCAAACTTAAGGGAGCTTTCCAGTGTGAAATTTTCAAAAAATCGATTTTTTTTTTTTGCTTTATCGAATAGTATACACTCTTCCGAATATTCCCTGAAATTTTCATGCCGAAATTCAAATTATTTCGGTTACTGTACAGCATTTCTTGGAAGAAGGAAACGGAGCGCTACACCTAAAATTTCCTCACTTGAAACTTTGAACGCGTTTTTCTCGAAACAGCATTTTTCAAAACGGTGTCCAACCTGGAGGGCAGAGTTTTAAAGCTATCGAGTTGAATTTTTTACACAATATTCTTAACGTCATTGTTTATCGGGCTATGGAAGCTTTTTTTTGTTTTTTGACATCTTCCTATTTTTTGGTACAAAAAACTGCCAAAAAAAAATGCCAAAATCGATACTTTTTGTTCAAACCGGCGCCATTTTTGCAAAAAAAAAAAAAAAAAAAGCCTCCATAGCCCGAAAGCCAATTATATACCGATCAATAATCTTTTTGTGTTTTTTGTTTCCGATCAAAATTGTGACCCCCAACGTGGACACCACATCCAAGTGCATTTTCTGCAACAATTGTTACATCATTTTTATAGATATTAATTAATAAATAAATCGATCTTTAAAAAATTGTTTTGTATTCTTCAATACCCAATTAATATACAAAAAAAAAACCAGACCGATTAGATTATTTTTTCTTTAAAAAAAAAAATCGCCAAAAACAGCGATTTTTCGGGCTGTCACACTGGAAAGCTCCCTTAAATGGAACCCATACCCACCCATACAAGTCTTATTAATAAACAATCACATTCATTGCCCTAAATTTGGTTTAGTGTAGGTCCTCTTAAAAGGACACAATCAAATATTGTTTATGTACTCGCAACTGATAAAAGAAAATCAATACTTCATGTGGAAACTTACTACAGTATTTAATAGATTTTCATTGACTATCTATTATCCTTTCGAATAAGAAAGGTCAATTGTTAAAAATTTCAACATATTTTCTCTTCTGAACGTTGTCTTTGCTTAGCATAATGCCACCAGCTCTATTCATTACTAAAGTTCCTATTCAGGGATGCCGTTTTTCAATTTCGAAGGGGAGTATTTTAGAAGTTAACAGAGGAGTATTTTGTGCCTGAGGGGAGTGTACTATTTTGCCTGCTTACTTTTCCATTTCGTAGTTTAAAATTATCTCATCACTTTCAAGGTCAGATACAAGACGAAACCCATCACACAGTGGAGCAATTTTGCCCTGGAGTAACCCCGAGTAAATTCTCCTAAATTGGCAGCTCGCAAAGAAAAGAGAAAATGTACAAGTTTTACCCCGCCTTTCAACTGTTTCAACACTGGATGAAGATTTTACCATGTTTCTTACTTTACACCTCATCTTCCTCTTCTAGTTTGTGTTGGCCCATTCAGAAGTGAAAATATACTAAACACACAATAAGAGTTACTTTCTAATACTATTTTGTGGAAAAAGTTCAAATGTTTTGAAGGGAATAAAATCATAACGAGGGGAGTACGGGAGTAAAGTCTTTAAGAAGTGAGTACGAATACTCCCTTAATAGTACATTCGACAACCCTGGTCCTATTAAGAAGCGCTTTTTTTTCTTATTCTTATAAGAAATAAGTACTAACACTAATCCCATTTAAAAATCACAATACCAGTAAAGCAGTATATGAAATCTCTTTTAAATGGCTCAATAACATACAAACAAATAAAAGAGATACAAGACAGCAGACAATTTCTTACATCCGCGTACATGCCGTAAAAGAAGAATAAAAAAACACGCAGGAAATTTATAGCTCGTGTTACACGGATCATTGTATATCCTATGGCCTTTACTTAACCTCGCTTTATAGTACTCTTTTGTTATGAAAAAAAAAATTTGCAAATTTGAAAGCCTCATCTTCCTTAGACACAAGAGAGTAGGCGTGGCAAATGGAAATATCTAATGTCTCTCTGGTGAAGAAATTGACAGTAGATTTGACAGTAGAATTCCTTTTTCCTTTTAAAATGTTTTTGAGTTACATAATACTGCAGAGTATTTGTATGTTTAAGTGAAGTCTCTTAGCCTCCCCCAAAAGGTGGGCGTATAATAAGTTCGTTAAGATATGCAGTCATATGCAGCCACGTTCATACTGTCAGTACTTCCTCGTTCATTTAAATAGCGCGGCGATGAATACCAATGATACCTAAGCGGCGCATACACACAATACTTGGTTAAGTTGTCTGCACACCAACCGGTGTCATCTCATCACACCAGTGTGGCTTTCACCACACACATCACACCAATTGAGACACTTGTCACCAAAAATCTAAAAATTTTGAATTCTTACTACTCGGCTCGTTCGTTGTCGTTCCCGTTTTCGTTGCTGCTTCATGATTGTAGCAACAATTTCGCTTACTGCTTCCCAAGCTTCTTGGGTGTTGAGCATCAATCTAATGATGTCCTCTGGGGTTAAGTTCACACCCAGTCTGTTCGCCTTAAGGTTACGGCCTTCACGATACCGTGGACAGTGAAACTCCGCGTTTTCCACTGCTTCTGCGCACATTGGACAATAAGGATTGTATTCGAGCCCAAATCTGTAGAGGTACATATGCTTTGAAACAGCCATGACTAGTAAGCATCTTCGTCAGGTAGAAGTTCAGATCTCCATGTTTCCTGTTGATCCAAAGATACATCTACCTTTGTCAGAATAGTTCCATTTATTTTGCAAATCTTAGAGGTTTTTTCGTCGTTTTTCAGTGTTTAAATGTATTTTTATGTACCTTTTCGGTACCTTTTCAGTTGGTTTCTGTGTTTACCAGTACATTTCAGTGCTTTCAGGTTTTCAGTATGAGGGTTGGCTGACATGAAGGTACTGAAAAGTACTCAAAACCACTGCTGAGTATTGAAAATGAAAAGTACTAAGCATTACTGAACAGTATGGACTAAAATACTGAGCAGTACTGCAAAAGTACGAAAAAAATATTCAAAAGTACTGAAAAGTACTACAAAAACTAAAGATTACTGAAAAGGTAGGTACTGAAAAGTACTCAAAACTACTGCAGAGTATTGAAATTGAAAAGTACTAAGCAGTACTGAACAGTATGGACTAAAATACTGAGCAGTACTGCAAAAGTACGAAAAAATTATTCAAAAGTACTGAAAAGTACTACAAAAACTAAAGAGTAATGAAAAGGTAGGTACTTTTTCAATACTATCTAGTACTATCTAGTACCTTTTTAGTACTTTCTAGTACTTTTTTTAATTTTTGAAAATCGAAAAGTACTAAAAAAGGTAGTAGAAAGTACTAGAAAGTACTTTTTCACTACTTTTGGGCATTTTCTGGTACTTTCTAGTACTTTCTACTACCTTTTTTAGTACTTTTGGATTTTCAAAAATTAAAAAAAGTACTAAAAAGGTACTAGAAAGTAGTGAAAAAGTACTTTCTAGTACTTTCTAGTACTTTTTTTTAATTTTTGAAAATCCAAAAGTACTAAAAAAGGTACTAGAAAGTACTAGAAAGTACTTTTTCACTACTTTTCGGCATTTTCTGGTACTTTCTAGTACTTTCTACTACCTTTTTTAGTACTTTTGGATTTTCAAAAATTAAAAAAAGTACTAGAAAGTACTAGACAGTATTAAAAGGTACTATAAAGTACTATATAGTATTGAAAAAGTACCTACCTTTTCATTACTCTTTAGTTTTTGTAGTACTTTTCAGTACTTTTGAATATTTTTTTTCGTACTTTTGCAATACTGCTCAGTATTTTAGTCCATACTGTTCAGTAATGCTTAGTACTTTTCATTTTCAATACTCAGCAGTGGTTTTGAGTACTTTTCAGTACCTTCATGTCAGCCAACCCTCGTACTTACCGCAAAGTTAGCAGACTATTCGCGTGAATACCCGGGCCTGCCTTCGGGCTTGCCTTCACTTGTACAGAACACCAGAGTCTCAGTACATAAAATTCTATTCCAACGAGATCCTTTACAACAAAGCGAGTCTGATAAGAGCGGACAATTTCCTAATCAAGATGACTCGAAGGCACATTGCGAGAGCAATGACCTCAATGAATAACCTGATCTCCGGGCGCCTTAACGGCTTTGTTCCCCCAGAGGCATTCCTCTATTATGATCAGGCAGGCTTGATCCAGGATAGAGCGGCAGTTCCGAAAATCAGAAAAACTGTGGATAGGCGGCTCAACTATGAGCAATACGTCGTACGGAGCGTTGAGGAGCGTCTCCGGTGTCAACCCGAGATATCAAAGACGTCGAGCGACAGCACCAACAATTCTGGTGGCTTGAAGGAGCTCCCTCGTCGATCCCTATAGATCCCGGATAGAGACAGTACCCGGCCGACTTACATAGCTTTAGGTGTTCTTTAGATCTAAGGTAGGGTAAAAAAATTACAAAAAAAAGTCCGTTGGCAACAAAAAAAATACAAAAAACATAAAACATAAAATTGTCTGTTGGCAAGTCTGCTGGCAAACAAAAAAAATGATTAGCCGTTAAGCTTATTTTAAGGTAGTATGTAAGCTTATTTATGTTTTAAGTAGTATATAAGTCTTTTTTTACATAACAAATGTCCTTGTTACTAAGTTTTTCTTCATCACTTATTATAAGATAGTTAAGTTATTTAAGCTAGTTTTAAGCGTTTTTGTCTAGCATTTAAGTTTTCTAGATTCATATTAATAAAAACCTTTAGAGAAAAAAAAAAAGAAAAAAATATATATAAATCTCTATTTTTGCCTATGTTACAAGCAATATCTCAAACGTAGTATGTCCTATTGGGTGGGGTATTAAACACAAGATAGGGAGTAACATAAATTCTCTGAAATACGAATAACATTTGTGCAATTAATTTTAAGTACCACACATTTTTTTCTATTTGTTTTCTATTGTGCTGTTTCATTTATACTTTTGCCTGGAAACACTAAAAATAGAATTAACATTTAAGTTGAATTAAGTTACTATTATAACTATTAGTAAATAAATATGTAAGTATATAAAATACAGGGTGAGCCAACTTATAATTTTTTTATTTTATTGTCCCTTTAAATTAAAGTATAAATTATTAATTTTTTTAAGGCTAAGTGTGAAAAATGACATTCTTTAAATAACTTCCACTTTCTAGTTGGCAGTGAATGGCTCTTTTTAAAGCATTTTTTTGCGTGAAGTTTCTGCCTCAAATTTCACAATTTTTATTCGAAGGTTCTGCTTTAGTTCCTGAATTTTTTGTGGTTGTTGACGTAAGCCCGTTCCGTCAAATTTGGGAAACGAGGTGGCTACGCGAAATCAGCATTTCTTAAAATTATGCTTTCATCGAAAATTCTTGGCATTTAATTTCTTGCTGAAATCATATGTCACTATTATTGAGAACTACCGGATGTAAAAAAGTTCCCAACATTGTCCGGTATTCCGCCTCAGAGACGGTTTCTGGATCACAATTTTCGTTTTCGAAAAAAATATGACCCGAAAACTCTTATCAGCCAAAATTCCAATGCAATACTCTCGGATTTTCCGTACCCCAAATTCGGCAGTTCGGTTTCTATCCATTTAATTGAAAATGTGCTGCATCGGGCAGTTTTAAAATTCTGATGGTATTTTCTTTGCGTTGCAAAAATTTATCGTCCGGCAACATAATAAAATGAACATTATGAAATTCTTTATAACATATCTGCAAGAAAAAAAATAAAAACAAAAAAATTAAAATCAGTCAGTTCAGTTTGGCCCACCCTGTACAGTACGTTGAATAGTTTGAATGCAAATGAGTATTGAATTATGGATTCTAGTTATCGTACCAATTAATTCCAGGGAAAAAATGTTACAAGATGATCCGAACCGAACAAATACGGTTACAAGAGTACAACACCATTATTCCGAACCGACACAGTTCATAGGACATACAAAATAGAGTATAATAATGACTTCTAAATTAAAGTATGGTCATGGTTGAACATCCTTTTATAGATTTTTTTTTTATTTAACTCATTTATTCAACCATGTATCCAATTTCAATAATAACTACGTTGAGTGTTCTTAAAAAATATACAAACTTACTTAACCTGAGCAAACATATGAACCTATGAATGTATGTAGGCACGGTATGTACTGAGGTGCGGTTTGTCCTTTTTTTTTCATGTGCCTTTTTAACGTAAATTAAAAAATACTTTCATGTTTACATGTACATATGTTTATGCATAGAGTAAATAAAAATATTTTTATATAACTTTAGCCAAGCAGAAAACTAAATGAAGGTTATGCGAATATTTGTGTAGGAGTTGTTCTCTAACTTTGTAGATTTCTTTCACAAAAATAACTAACGCAGAAAAGAGTGACAGACACATGCACAGAAAAAGGACAACTAAAATTTGCTGACATTTCATTATGTTGTGTTATTTGGGTGAAGCATTGAAAAGACAAAAAACTTTCTATGCCAAAATTATTGGACCGTATAAATGAAAAGGTTTTTTGTTTTTTGTGGCAAGTTAATGTTATCCCTTATTTTCCTGGTGAGAAGGGTATTTTAGTAACTTAACGACACACTATGCAGAGTGTTCCTGAAAATCTGGGTGCTATGTATTTTACATTTAAAAAAAAAATTGTAGATCATGTTATAATATACATATATACATGTTGACTAGCTGACCTGGAGAACTTCGTTCCAATTCTTGGAATGAGAACTTCCTCGCCTTTGAACTTGCCTTTGATTATGGTGACTTGGATTGAGTTTCATCACCGTCAACCTGGTTCCATTGTACAGTTTCTGCTGGTGCAGGTTACGCAGCATTAAGTTTCAAAATGTGCAATGTGTCGATAGTTTGTTGTTTCGTCATCATTTATTATGCAATCAATGGATTTGTGAGGCTGCCATTTAATTTTGAATAATGAAATTCAAATCATCGACATCCTTATTATTCGCAGATAATTTCCGCGTTCATTCAGCCAACCGTGGTTAAAATAATTACTACCGATGTTCGGGATGAGTAGATAAATGATGCATCCTTCTTTTGATGATGTGAATAGGCAAAAATTCGGCAGAAATCATCGGCTAATGTATCATCATCGATGTGCAACACACCTGGCAAGTTCGCCTTCAAAGTGCAACTTCTTTACGGTTCACTAGAAATACGATAATTTGAGACAGGCGTTGAGTTCATTTGCAAGCACTTTTAGGCGGGTGAATTTGGTCGAAAGAAAAAAGTGTACCTATATAAATTGCCGGTAATATAATAAAGCTACTACAGAAGAGTATTTCCTCGATCATTTTTTCTTTCTCCTTTCCTTAAGCGGCTACACACCACACTTGTGCACGCACTTGTGTCGGTGCACTAAAATATGTGTTATCTGCTACTGCTGTGTATGGTTTGGTGTACACACCGATTTTTGTGCCAGTCACGGTGCGAGTAAAATCAAAATACATACATATCATAGCTTGATTTATTTTGTAGTGTCGGTGTCCCGATTAGTGTGATGTGTATGGTGAAGGTCACACTTGTTTGATGAGACCGGTGTCCGCACAAGTGTGATGTGTATGGACTGCTTTACATCTTTTTATTTGTATTTGCAATAAAGGAAATTAAGCTTTTCTTTTTTACTGTCCACACTAAATATGGATTTTTTCGTTTTACATAGTCCATAAAGAATAGTTCAGTAAGAATATTTACTTGTTTTTAATCACAAAAGTGCTTATAAACAAACCTTATTTTTCCAAGAAAGTCTAAAGGAAAAAAAGGGAAATTTGGCCAGATACGGAGCGAAAAAAGGGAAAACAAGACATTTTCGGGGTAAAAACCATCCCAAAGGCATACCAACACTGTACCAAACCTTCTACAAGGACTTCACTGATTCCATATGGGCTTGGAAAAAACACACGACTAGGGCAGGGGTTTACAAGAACCTTTCTTATGACAGTAACACTCCTTTTGCCTTTCTCAGACGCTCGAAAGAAGTGGGGCCGTAAAAAAAACGTTGATGGTATATAATTTCTGGGCTTCGAAATTACATCCCCATGCACAAGTCCAACGCACTTACCATTGAGCCAGAACAACCGCATGAAACCATGAAAAGATATGTTAAATGAAATGAAGGCTTAAATAAAATAAAAATTCATATAAATAAAATAATTGAAGTCCAAAGTGAGTAAGCATATCCTAGAATATAGAAGTACTATAATGCGATGGCACAAGTACGTATGACCTAATTAGATTACATTCAAAACTTTTTGAAAAGTTTTTCCAGCTTGGTTCTTATACATATCTTAAAACCTTTCTATGAAAAGATGCAACCTGACAACTATTGAGCAATCCTCTTCGAAAATAAATTTGACTATGCATCATTTACAAACCAACTAATACTTCTTCTCAAAAAGGATTACACGTTTTTCCTCACAGTTAAAAAGCATTTCCCTTTTATTTTCGCTTATTCTCCACTTTCAGAAATATCGCTAGATAATTCCTTTTTCTATTTCTATCCCATTTGGGTTCAATTAAATGAATGATCTGCTATTACATAAATCTCCGTTTGTAATTAGAAAAGTAGAACATGGTAAAGTAGAAGAGATTATATCCTTGCTAAGAGCACTTTATTGTTGGATGCCTTTTTTTTTTTTTTTTTCAAAATTGTATCCGAAAAAAGCATGTATTTTTTCTTCTCTTTCGTTTAGTGTTTGCGATGGGTAGATATCGATATCCGTCGCTAGGCTATTACTCGATATCTATCTCTCGAGTAAAAATAGTAAATGTACCTACGAGTAGTTTTAAGAAGATAAATCGGCAAATTAAATGGAACAAGTAGGAAAGAGAATTCAAAATATATATGAGAAGGGAATAACTACCTAATTGTGATTTCCAGTACATTTATCACATGACTCCCAGGCGTAACAAATTGTGAAATTAAAATTCTCATAGGCCTCCCAAGTCCCTAGTCTCTATGGAAAATAAATGCTTATGGATGTGTATACCACGTCATTATTTAATTTTTTTTTTCTTATCCCAGTATGTATGTTTGTTTTATTGCCCTAATTTCAAATAGAAGACAAGGATAAAACCATAAAAAAAGGCGTCTCATGAGGGCTGTCTCATGTCGGTAAACCAAATGGCAAACGTTTAAAGACATTAATTTGAGGATAAAAATCGTTTTCTTAATTCGTCGGTATGTTGTTCACACTATTTCTTCGTCATCAAGATATCACACTAGGAGTAGGTAACTTATGTGTATACAACGTGACATTGGCAGGCTTCTTAAAGGAGATTTTTTACCAATTTGTTTACCAATGCAATACTTTCCTTCTATTACAGGCATAATCAAAAAATTAATTATTTTGTACGAAAATACAAGTTGTAAAATATTACGTACAGAATTTCATACATGATTGGATCAGGCCCTCTTTTTGATTAACTCTGCTTTAGCATGACAACAGCTTCGCACAACTTGACTTACAATGCTGGAGTGCGTTGCACGGTTAGTAATGAATAAAGAGAACGCTTTCATTAACATGTTGAGGCACTCGAGAAGCGTTACCAAGGCAAACGGGATCATAATATGCTATCTGACTTTTGTTGGACCTTCATAAGGGATACTCCGGAATTTCTGTACAAAAAGAAAGTCAGTCAGTCCCCAAAAAATCACAATTTTAATCAAAACATCATTCAAAATCAATGTAAGGACCTAAATTTGGTAGGAAAATCATGATTTTTGATTTGGCGTTTATCTAATAGTTGAGATGTGATGGAAAATTGTTGTTTATATGTATATTCTGATTCTGATTAGGATAACAATAATTACATAGTAGGATCTCAAATAATTTTAAAAGTTCAAAATTTTTTATCGAAAATGACTCAAAAGATTTTGAATACTTTACTTTACGAACCTACAGCATAGTTGCTATTTTGCTTGCACTTAACGTATTTGAACAGAATAATCTTTCTTTAAAGCTATGACAACAACCTGACCCTGACAGACCTGTCAAAGAGGGTTCCCAAATTTTAAATTTGTCAAAGAGCAAAAATAATGGGTCTGCTCCCGAACTTTATACACCAAAATTCGCATCGTTTGCAATTTCTAAAAGTGGGGGTAAAAAACTCCTGAAGAAAGACAAATTTTCGAAAATGTGGGGAAACGGGTTGAGCAAAATAAAAAAAATTGTTCAAGTGCGAAGGGGGCCTCGTGCAATATTGTTCCGAACATTTTATATTGTCATCAAATATAAGGCAATATTATTCATATCCTGCATAGGCACACCTAATATTAGATTTGATATGAACGATGTAATGTCTAGTACGTAGGTATGTCCTGCGCTAACATTCCAGTCCATTTTAACTTGGACTTTCGATATAAGACATTGAATTCGTACAAAAATTGGAACTCGAGCTATTAAAAAATTCTGAAATTACGTTGATAGACAAGCTAGTATAGTGTGTCTGCCGATTCTGTTTGTCTGTCTGTATGAGGAGTGAATCAATTTACTTGAAACTTCATGTTAGGGAGCTATTGCTTGGCACCTAAAGGGGACATTAAAATCTAGCCCTACTCTTAGTGTTCCTTCACGTAGCACCATTTTCACAAACACGGAGTTTCCCCCAAAATGGTTTCAACGATTTTGATAACATTTTATATTTCAGTTAGTTTAGGCGTAGCTACTAATGTAACGGTACTTTGCTTGGTAAATGGTTTAAATAAAACAAAACTCTGGCAATACTTACGAAGGAATATAGCATTTAGAGCTTTAAAAATTTAAGAAAAAAATATTTTTGAAAAAAACCCAAAATAAAAACAAATTTTATTTTTTTAAACTTCTTTAAATGAGAGCATAAAGCAGTATTCTTGCAAATGACTTAGTTTTTGGAAAATCGAAAACGAATAAGGGAGCAGCAAGAGAAGAGAAGGGAATATAGGGAAGTCCATGCTCTCTTCTAAAATCTGTTACTCGGGAACTACTTAGCGGATTTGGATGAAACTTAAAATTTGAGCCAATCCTAGAATTAAAATGACCTCCTGTAAAATTTATTTGGATAATATAAAAACTGAGGGAGATACAGTCGGGTAACTAGATACCCCTTTTTTTTTAATTTTCTCAGAAAATATATAAGCTACGGAATTTTTCGTACGTATTTCACAATCTACACAAAATTTTACGTGTCTCCATATTTCTTCATATTTTTACCATTTATGGTCTGGCCGCTAGGGAGGGGCGACAACATTTTTCAAATGTTTGGCGAGCTTTTTTGTTCAATAAATTTTGCCAGAAAAAAATATTTCTTACATATATGGAGCTCTTGCAAAATTCTCTTTAATTTGATATGCCACATGATGGGGAACAAAATAATTTTTTTTGACCTTCATACAAGGTGGCCAAAAAAGGGCTTCCAAAATGAAATTCATTGCCGCCGTCTTGTGCGGGCTCCCACATAATGTATACGTAGCGAAAGTTTCAACTATCTATGTCTAACGGTTACAGGGTTGTGACAGACTGACGGACAGATGGACGGACAGGCAGACAGACACTGTATCAAACCCATAAGTGTTCCGTCTTTCCTTTTAAGGTCCGGAACACTAAAAACAAAAAAAAACTTAAACATAAACATAAACATTAACATAAACTAACGAAACGCGTAGACTAATGTTGAATTGGCTAAATCATTGATTGAAGCTAGATTCCCAACGGCAAACTGGAAACATTGGAGTTCGTCTGATAAATTGAGTTTTGAATTTGATTTCTGCACTCCGATTGAAAAATTATCCATAGATATTATAATTAGTACATTCCTGGTAGCAAACATGTACGTACCATTTAGTCTTACCGTTTATACCCAATGCAAACAACAGGAGAACAGGAAAATTCTAAGCATTCGGTAGAATTCAGTACTAACTGCACTTTAAAATCTATTTATACAACACACGTGCCTGGGGCATATTAAAGTTTACCTTCTTAAACATTATTTCAAGGATTTACGTTCGTATCGTTTGTTGTTTTGTCTGAAATAAAAAACAATCTGAAAACAAACAAGCGAATTATTCTAGTGTATTCTCGTTTTCAAATCGCAAATTATAAATCGCCCAAAGCCAGCAAACATAAATTTACAAAAAAGGACCTCAACCACTTTTTTAAAGGAACTCTCTCTGCAGTTACGTACACGATTGTGTATTTGTGTACCATACTATACTCTGCACAAATAAAGACTATTTGAGTATAGAATTTATTTGAAAATATGTACAAAACGACTACGGAAAAAGAAGTTGATATCATTTTGCTCTTATGCCCCAGGCTAGACATAACACCTTCAAAAAAACTGCTGAAGTAATCGAAACTCCGGCACATCTCGGTTTTATTATCAGAAATAAAAATAACACTCCGGCAGTCCTCTTACAAGAAATTACTTCTTTTTCTTTGTGTAATTCCGAGTGTGTATCTGTCATAAAATAAAAGGGAAAAATGAAATAAAAATCGTGGCACATCGAAAATATTAACCCCTGCAGGGGCTACAGCATAACACCACCATTCATATTTTTGCTCCATCATCAATATCAGCAGTATCAGTCAATCCCAACCAACATATGGCACATGACATCATTAAAGGACTATCAATTCATTCGATTCGTTCGTTGGTTGGTTTCCAGCATCGTCATCCGTTGTTGTAGTTTATTATCACTTGAATGGGACAAACACGTTCATCGATATAGGGCGAAATACCATCAAATAAACTACATACATACATACATATGGAGAAAGGAGCGCGAAAAATGGGTGGGATGGTGTTATTTCTTGTATATTTTTGTCATGTGACATACAAAAGGGGATCTTTCCTTCTACTAGTAACCCTAAAGGATAACAATGATGCCAACAAGGTGATGATGATGATAATGAAATATATGTACATATGTACATGCATACATACCTATACACACATTTTAGTAAAAGAAGGTATTGAGGGTATAAGGCAATGAAACTTCGTATGTACACACACATGAATATATAGAAAGTTAAAAAGGATCAATCACCCCTGCAACATAGCCTAAAAAAAAATATTAATATTTGTTGCCTTTGGGCTCTGGCTTTGTTTTTTTAGGTCCCATCTCTGTCTTTTTTCTCCTGTCCTTTGTAACGAAATGTGATGTGGCAGTAAGAACAAATTTCCTGACAAGGGATATACATATGTATTGTAGCTAGTGTGTGGTTTTACTTGCACCTATGATAAAGGGCAAATATTGGATTCATAAAGATTTAGATATTAATGAATTCTAACATGACGGTGATGGAGAAGCTCGAAAAAGTAGGACTTTACAATTTGTCTATCTGTGAGAGAGCATGAGCCTGCAGCTTGAACGAGTTAATGGAATTGTATAAAACTTCATATCTTGGGTCTGTGCGATAGTAATATTAACGGTACTTTACTTTAATTGGGTGCCGTGGCTCAGTGGTTAGTGCGTTGGACTACTGTGCAAGGGGTTTCAGGTTCGAATCCAGAAAAATACCATCAAACGTTTTTTCACGGCTTCACATCTTCCGAGTGTCTGACAAACATTCAAGAGTATAATTGTCATGGGAGAGCTTCTCAAAACCCCTCTGTCCGAAGGGCAGAACGGCACGAAGAACGGCACGAAGAACGGAACGGCATAAAACTGTAGGTCCCTTCTGTACATGCACAAATGTATACCACGCACAACATGTACAGTTGTGAGAAACTAGGTCTTGGCCTCTATGGGCTTCTTACGGCCTAATATTTATTTATTTATTTTTACTTAAGACCAATGCAAAAACATATGAAAATGCTACACTCCGTCTGGACCGGATCGTGTGATACCCTATCCTTTTCCTATATACAGACATATGTACGTAGCCTTTTCCACAAAATACTTGCCTAAATTTGTATATAATTTTTTATAAATTTACTCTAAAACAACTTTATTTTAAAAAGTGGGCGTGGTAGTGGGCGGATTTTCCAAGCATTTTCACATGTACTCCAGTCTGCTCCAAAGAATTGATATTATTTGATTGAAATCTAGGAAAAACCGTTTAAAACAAAAAAAACTGCCCCTACAAAGTGGGCGTGGCCATATAGCATGTATGAGAGATTTGTAGAGTAACACAATATCTACATATTTGCTTAAATAAGTTTTTTCGATTTTCTTATAAAAATTCTGAAAAAAGTAATTTTTTCTAAGTGATTTTTCAAAATGTTTACACTTGTTCTGCTTACTTTTCCAAGGACCTCGAATACAAAATTTCATCAACCTAGCTCAAAATTTAAGGCCTTATAACTGATGACATACGGACGGACGGACGGATAGAAACAAAACCATTTTCTCGAAAACGACTACGACGATTTCGACTAAATTAAATATTTAACTTCGATATAATAATTCCAATCAAATGATGTATCAAAAAGCTTAATGCTTATAACGGTTTTGATGAAAACAGGGTTATATCACGAAATCTCGAAAAATGCATAAACAGTCGAATCTGTATGGGGGCCATGCAGCCTCCCTGCAAAACCTCCTGCCTGAAGTCACTGTTGGATTTGGAATAGTTGCGAGGTTGGGTATATGCAAAGTTTCTTAATATTTCGGGTCAAATAAGGTACATTAAAGGGATGTTAAAATCTTGAAAACAATTTTTTTCTGGATATGGTCTTTCCAGATTTTAGTCGTTCTAGCTAACGACATGACTATTTTGCAAGGACCCATAAAACGGACCACTTCTGTGTTTTCTAATACAAAATGGAATTAATTTGCATTCGCACTGTTTCGAAAGTGGTCATACAAGACTACATGTTCTGTGGTTCAGCTTTTAGGCAGTCGACTAAACAACCTCAAGTCAATAAGATTTCCTTTTCTCATTTCTCGGAACAAATCTCTTTTATTTAAAAAAAAAAAAACTCTCATTACCACATACACATATATGAGTGTATATACACAAAGCAATCTGTTTTTCAAAAACAAAATAAAAACCAAAATGGAATTTCCAATTCTAAAGTGCAATCGATGAAAACCAATGGATCATTCAAACTGAATTTTCCAAGTCGCACTCTGAGAATACGATTCGAGCGAAGGATATAAGAAAATTTAAAGTAATTTTCCCCTTCCAACTCAATTTGTACAACTAAAGTGAGTAAGAGAGAATGAAAAAAAAAAAACTAACTGTCGTCATGAAGATAGTAGCTATACCCAAGTCATCACATACAAACATGACATTGGTAAATGTACGTTAACTTTTCGTTTAAGAGGTTGTCTCCTCCTTCAAGCACATTTCAAGAATGAAACTAAATACATAGCTGTAATGGGAGAATAAGAAAGCAGCACATTCCCATTAATTCTAATGGAAACACCAGTTGGATACTTGTTTGACTTTCCAAATTGACATGGCATGTTGGTTTGGTTTGAAGTTTCTTTCTTTTTTTCATTCAGCGAAAAGTTCAAACTTGAAAAGAAGGAATAGTTTACATCGACAGCCACATTCAGGATGTGGAATTATAAATGTTGGATTTCTTTTATATATCATCGATCTATCGTAAAGAGGGTAGAAAAATTGCGCAGTTAAACTCAGTCTAAAGAAGTCCATTAGGGTCGGTGGAAATTATTTAATCTACAAGTTACAGATTGACAGCGTAGATTGAACAGCATCTTAAAACTTTTTTTTTTCTTTTAAATAGTATAAGGTGAGGGAATCATGAAAGGTGAAGATACTTCCTTGGCATTTGCATCTTGAAATATAATCCTAAAATCGAGGATAAAAATGTCAAAGACAACCACTGTCAGGCAGACGTCGGAAGCTTAAGTACTTTTTTTTAATAAGGACCAATTGTACAAAAGCAAATGTGGTGCAATAAAGTCCCCAGATTCAACTGACCACCATAGCTATTTGGGTACTGATTGTAGCATGAAATAGCCTCCAAACTCAACTCAAAAATTCTAATAAAAAGAGCATCATAATTTCGATATACAATATAGAAGGTTGGCTGAACCATACGCCAAAGCAAGGTATCCGCAAGTGCTTTAATGTTAGCAGCAAATGGTTACCCAAATGGAGAGTCTATATAAATCAAGAACAAAAACAGGTACAAGAATCGATCCTTGGGGTATACCTACATATGTAAACAGTTTTAAAATCACTTATACAACTCCCAACTTTCACCCTCTGTATTCGGTGTTTTAGATAAGACACAAATCATATCGCATTTGCCCTGCCAATCCTGCAGAATACATTTTTCAATAGAATGCTGTGGTTCGTCATATCGAAAGCCTTTGTTATGTCAACGAAAAGCACAACATTATTTCTCATTCAGTCTCTTGATTATAAAAGTGCAAAAGACCAGAAGAGCATCTTCTGTGGAAGGGAGAGGTGGGTACAGTGGGTCAATTTCTACACGCTTACTGCCTCAGTTTCGTCTTTGAAAGATTCCCACATTTTGACGCCAAATCAAAACATATAGCTCCACATCGACCCTGTGCATACATATGTAAAGGGTGGGCCATCTAGTGGTTTCTTTTTAAATCGTAGGTTATTTCGACACTGACACCTGTTTCCGCTCCAAATATTGAGAGAAAGTCAGTATCATAGTTCAGGGGAACAAACTGAGTCGCTTTACGCTTACAGTAGTATGCTAGTGGACAACACTCATGATCCCCATCGTCGTATGATGCGCACAGAAGAGAATGTGGCTGCTGTAGCGTAGGAGTGTGAGACTGCAAAATGAGGCTGTGAACACCGTCCGGTCAACGGTGGGCTTTAGCGAGCCATGTTAACCGACTTTTATTTTACTGAAATTGAAGACATGGATTTGGACGACCTCTGGTTCATGCAGCATGCCACACAGCCCCAAGCCACAATCGATCTTTTGCACACTGAATTCCCAAATCGTGTTATCAACCGTCTTGGCTAGGTTAATTGGCCGCTTCGGAGCTGCGATTTGATCCTTTTGGACTTTTCTTTGTGGGGAACCGTGAAGGACCGATGTTATGCCAACAAACCGTCCAAGCAAACCGTGAGCTACAGTCCGAAACCATCAACAATGTCTTGGAGTGACAGAATGCGCTACTGCGAAGCCAGACGAGGCAGCCACTTGAAGGACGTTGTATTCCATAATTAATGGGAATGTTTCCTCTTACTAATTAAGCCATAATAAACAGATCAAATTTAATTTTTTTCATTTTATTTATATTTATTTTAAAATAGAAAGTTCTATTTGGTTCAACCTGTATAGTTCCATAGGTAGCTCCCATAAATGGAATCCGTAAAAATATTGCGTATACGCCCCGTGAACTCATACTTTTTTTTTTGTTGGGATAGGAAAAGCTTCGCTGGATAACTCAGGGATGTACCACTGTACTACCAAAAAGCATCCCATTACGCCCCTTTTACTGTATAAATTTTCTCGTCTTTTAAATGAATTCGAGTAGGCGCTTCAGTCACGAAGACTTTGGATGAGGTTAAAGGGTTAAGCCAAGGTATTAAGCGCAGTTTGACTGCCACTACAGAAACATATACTATGACCCTTCCACCTATTCCCAACGATGTAATTGCAAATCTCCGCCTGGAAGATAAAGGCATGCTTACCCAATGAGTATTGCAGTCTTGTGTTATCGTCTTCAACAAATATACCGGCCACTAACCTTGATCAGTTTTCGAACCATCTGTAAAAATACGACTACACCCCGCTCCCGGCTCAGAAGCTGGCGGTAACCAGTCCTAAATCCATGGAAAGTCGACCTCATACTTGCACCCCAACTGAAGCCTCGGAGTCATAGCATATGACGGCATATCCTTAAGACCAGGGTCATAGGATAAGTTTTGGGCAAATTCATCAAAGCTCCAGTGCGTTTCGTACCAAAAGCCACCTCCACCTCCTCCTCTAAGTCTGTGGATAGGTTTTAGCGGACACTCCATGTTATATGTAAGTATCAAGAGGAGGGAGATTCAGCAGTGCATCTAGAGAAGAGCCCGGAGTACTCGGAAACGCTCCCGTACACCCTCATACATACTTATGTATGGCAATTGAAATTAACAATTGAAAACAAAATGTATATATGTATGCAGGTGTATATTAATTAATGTTCACTGCTATAGAAGCAATATAGCCAGTAAGTAAGAAACAATCATACACTTCCGGCTCTCGGCAGGACTAGACAGCACATTCTAGGTAAACCTTTTTTTGGTACCCTAATAGAGTTAGCAGAGATAAGCATTGGATTCCTTATTAATTTTCTCAATAGTCATTACTTTTTTACCTTATTCTATTAGGTTTCACGTCTGTCCACATCCGATAGATTCCATGAATTTGTGCTAATTATGTGTCGGCTAAGGTTTGCTGGCACAACCACTCCTACGTACCTACCTAGCTCGGTATATGAAATGACGTTCGTAGTTCTAGAATACGATTTATAAGCTTTATCCTTACAACTATATGTCTCTTCAATGCGTGCCTCTTAAAGCTATGTATGTCTTGGCGCTGTTTGAGCTGCTTTTGGGCTTATATTTAATTATGTATTTATTTTACTTAATTCATATCAAACAGTCAGCGTTATACTACTATTCATTAGTTGGAAGATACCATTTTTTTTTAAACTAAATCAACTAAAGATACTGCAATATGTAATGCGCTCGGAAAAGAAAATACCACGTAACTTTAATGTGATATCCTTCTCCCATTAACTCATTTCCTGTGCTATATGCGTACTTGGAAGCATTTTTCAACGAAAGTCCCTTTTTTTTTTGCTCCTGTTGGAGCATGCTTATATGTAGGTACATTCATTTAAGCGATGTATGTATCTGGCATTGCGCTTCTATACACTATACCAGATGTGTATACAGCGTGTGAGTGCACGGATTTTCGTGAGCCTCCTAGCACAAGCTTTCCATGACATTTTACACATCCTAACGAAGTTAAAGTGAACTGCATACATGTAGCACAGCAGTCTGAAACTACTATGCAAGGGATTTTTATGTTTGCAGCACCACATGCTTTCCCCAGCACGTGCTTAATATTTCAACATCGACATCCTGTTTTTTTTTTTTCGCCCATTTCACGGGGAACCTTAAGTTTGGCATATATGTACATATTTTTTTACATAGAGAAAAATTAAAGATAGCCTGTAAAAGTTATAATATGTATCATCATCGCAATCAAACTTTTTTATACGTACATATTTGTAAAGGCTGATTTTTAAAGCATTCGGGTTTTAATTGCCTTAAAAAAAAAATGTGCACGACTGGGTCGTACGTACTTGCACCTACATATATGCTGGTAGTTGGAAATGAATTTAAAAAAAAAAATGTACAATAGATTTTTTGAAAAAATTTTTTTTTAATTTTGTATAAGTTTAAATGGCATATATTATTAAACATTTAATCTTGCCCACATTTCAATTTTGATGGAAACCCATTGAGTTTTAGCCGAGAAATAGCCATATTTCTAAAACCAGTTAATAAGAAAAGTACCGTTATACGTATTTTTAGCTAAAAACGTGGTACGCCATCTTATAGCATTTGCCCAGACTAACTCGAATATGAAATTCAATCAAAATCGTTAGAGCCGTTTTCGAGAAAATCGTCTTTTTGTGAAATTGGCCTTAAGTAAAGTACCGTTAATAACAGGGCTAGAACAAAAATTCCGGTTTCGCCTCGAATTGTGACCCTACAGAGCTCAGATATGAAGTTTGAAGCAAATCGGTATAGCCGTTTAGTCTGCAGTCCAGCGTACATACACACAGACAGACAGACAGACAGACAGACAGACAGACAGACAGACAAACAGACAGACAGACAGACAGAATCGGCAGACCCACTTTTTCGAGCTTCTCTATCATCGCAATGTCAGAATTCATTGTTATCTCGAGTTCGAATTTTTGCACGAATCCAATACTTGCCCTATATTATAGGTGCAAGTAAAAAAGGAAAGCGTATTTTTATTTCATTACAACGCAATGTTGTGCGTTATGTTTTCTGAAACTATCTGTTATTCAGATGCGGCATTAAACCAGTTACCACAAGCCATAACCGCTTTAAGGCTTTTCCATTTCTTTCTTTATATTAAATAGAGAACACAGTAAGAAAGATATTGAAATTTTAAATTTACTTAGAAGGCCCATGCATGTTATTATGTATGAAATATATCATCGTTCAAATGTCCGCCGTGGCTTCCTGCGTGGCGAACATCCGAACGTGTAATTTTGCATAACTCTGGCGCATAAATCAGGCTGAATTTGACCGGTAGCATTGATTATGTTGGCTTTCAGGGCAGCAATGGTGGTTTGTGGTTTATTATCATAGACCTGTGACTGAAGAAAACCCCACAAGAAGAAGTCCAACTGGGTCAAATTGCACGATCTCGGTGGCCAATTTATGTACATCGCCTCCGCGTGAGCTAACCATGTTTGAAAATCCCTCTAGCAAAATGTCCATTGTGGTATGGGTTGTGTGGCACGTAATTCGGTTCTGTTGAAACCATATGTCGTCGGTGTCTATATCATCCAATTGAGGACAAAAAACACCGCTATCGTTCGCCGTTGAAGGTGATGGCCTGGCCAACGTCGTTCTCAAAGAACTATGGACCGATGATGCCGCCAATCCAAAATCCTCACCAAACAAAGTTTTTCTCTGTATTCATTGTAAATCGGTGGTTCTCCAGTGGATTGTCATCGTTCCAAAATCCAATAATTTTGCTTGTGAACAACTATTTTGAAGGAATTATTTTTTAAAGGTGAGTGTCCACTTGAAAGCACTTTCACTAGTAAGCTCTCGAGAGCAACTCTCCAGTACCTTTCCATATGAGAGTAAAATTTGTGTGAGCCTAATCGCGACTAGCTACTCTCAGAATACGAAAAAGTTTGCAAAGTGCGAGTTTATCTCCGCGAGTAAGATAACATCTGTCTACTTGCGAGCAACTTTTTAAAAATTTGAATGAGTAGTAAACCAGTTCTCTTGGAGTTGGCTGGTACTTCCATTCTCATTGTCAAAATAACTGGCGAATGATCCGACGACAAGTTATAACTCTCTTCAATATGCATACAAATGTGAAGCATACCTTTCGCGCGACGAAGAAATCTTTCAGATCGGGTATTTTGTTGCTGTCTGTTGGCCAGTAAGTTGGCTTACCGCTCGACTCTACCTTTTTGTGAGGTTCATCTCGAACCCCAAATGGTTTGTTTTTGTCGTTAAATTCACCGCCGATTACAAAACGTGGCGCAAGTGAGTTAAAAATGTTAATGAAATCACTTTTTTGAAGCACGATTCTATTTAAACAATAAACAGACGAGATATTAAAAGAAAAATGTCTATTTCTTACGCGTACAGTGCAAAGTTGCATAGAATTAAGCTCGACTTTTTGTTCTGGTGTATGTTCGATAGTGTCTTTTATGAAAAGGGACGAACCACCCCTTGCCCTTTCCAATGGATGGAAAGCGTGATACCCACAATAGCCTTTAATGTTATCATACAATTGTTTCGTCATATGCGTTTCAGATATTAAACATACATATATCAATATTGTTTTCGCGTGTAACAATTGCTGTTTTTCTCGTTTGACGATCAATGATTTTGAGACTTTTATTTTTCAAGTCATTGATGACATCTTCTTTTGAGCATGAAGCATGGTGACCTCTAGCTACTACACGTACCGGTCTTTCTGATTTATTTTCGTATGTGAACCATTGAATTTGTTCGGCATTCAGTTTCCTAGATACTAAGCGGTAGCTGTCAGAGTCTTTAACCATGACTTTCCATTGATTATTGTTACTAGCTATGACCTTAAAGTCAGATGCCAACAATGTCTTTAGAATCGTATGTAATTTATTGTAATCAGCAATTTCAATTACGTTTATTGGTGGCGGTAAACGTTATTTTCGTTTCATGCCGTTTGGTTGAGAGATTTCTTTGTCTGACAGTTCTCTCGCGATCGGGCTTTTTGGAGTGTTCTCATGTCGAGTTATAACTTCCGGCGAGGACATGGCTTTGCGTTTTTTTAGAATCCAATCGGTTTCTCGACCTAATTCTTCTTCGTCGGTTCTATAGTCGATGTTAGGATTATTGTTTTCACTCGTAACAATCACATTACTAGGTTTTTCTTTAAGAACTTTGCTTTCTGCCTTAAGTTCATCCAAATCTTTTTTGAGCTCTACGCAGAGGAGCTCCATTTTGTTCAGTCTAGCTCGGAGTTCAATATTTTCCTCATTCAGACTATTTAATTTCAATGAAGTCCGCATTTGAGATGTCGTCGGACTTCTAGTTCCGCACGTAATTGGTTAAGATCTTGATGTTGGCGAACTTACTAGCTTTCTTCCTTTTTAAAAAAGGTCGCATAAAAGCAATGAATGGCTCTCCCCAGAATCCGTAGAGTCGAACTCCGTAGAGGGTGGATTTTCCAGTGAACCTGGACTGCCACCTGGAGTACAAATACCTTTTGTTTTGTTCATTGCATGTTTTTTTGTTAGTAAACTAACGATGGATTTTAGTCGCCTTTTACGACAGGCATGCCTACCTCAGGTATATTCTTACCCCTACCTGAAGGGTAAAAAGTGTTTTCTGTTTTAAACAATATTTACACGAATCCACATAAATGAAACCATTAAATCTGTTTTAAAAACTAAATACATATAATTATGAGCTATTTAGAGGAAATTTTTCTTCTTATTTATTTAAAAATTCGAAAAATTCCTGGGGAATTTTCTTTTTACAAATAACGTGCTAACAGCCATTTAAAGATAATAAATATTTCCTACAAAGGACATACATTATGTACCTACGTTCAAACCCAAGTAAACCCATGGTCAAAGGTATAGCAACAGCAATAGCAAATTAAATCCAACGGTTATGGCACATGAACTAAAAACAAAAGAGAATCGACAACCAAAAAGAATCTATGAAACGTAAAACGTCAAACCACACCCGTACTGAGTCCACTAAGTGAATAGTAAAAGAAGAATTCCTTTTGGGAGTACGTGGTATGTGTTTATATCCTCCAATTGGTTGAGCCTTTTAACACAAAAAAAAAAGAGAGTAAAGCACTGAGCACATCCCCATAGGCATAAGTCAAGTTACGCTCGTCCCTTAGAACGAATGCTATTCTCCTTTTCACTTGTCAAATAAAGTCGAAAGAAAATGAAAAGCAAATAAACAAAAAGTAGAGTAATCCTAGAGGACGGTAAATTACTCTGATGGAATGCAATAGAACAGAAGTAACGTCTTAACTGAAAAGGATACCCCAAATACAGCAAATAAGTACAGAGTACTTGTTTTTTTTTATTGTTGCTTGAGTTGTTTTCTTTTTATTATAAAACGTATTCTTCTTTGTATAAAAAAAGAGAACACCCAGTCCGCAATAAATCCAAGTGGGCATGCACTGTAAAAGAGTTTTATTTCTGTTTGTTTGAAGGAATACGATAATTACACCTGACCACAATGGAAAAATGCTTTATACATATGTATATAAGTACATACATAGCAGGGAAAAGAAAAAAAAAAACAATTCTAATTGTTAAATACGGTTACAAGTGTCCTTCATATGACAGTACACTTCATTGTCAGTTAGCCACAGAGAAGCATAAAGTCCATGCAATCGAGTCAACATTGTTTGCCAAAATGAACTGAACTGAAAAGGAGACCATTTGAAGTAATAGCTAGAATGTGTCCTTGGAAAGATTTGAAACGATATCTAGTTATAAGTCGAAGAACTGACTGTGGCAAATGGGATTGGGTGACCACAGAAAATAATGGAGTGTATAAAATGTCGTGCCAGAGAAAGGATGTCTTCTTCCCAAATTGACTTTTTTTTTATACAGACCTTCTCTAGTTGAATGATATATAGGACGTTCAACTAAAGCACCAGTTGAGTTTGACAGTTCATTTCGAAGAAGAAAAATCCGGATGTAGAGATTCTTATAATAAATTCTGCTTTCACTTGTCGATAATTCTTTTCCAGAGACAATTACATACTCTCTTACATACATATGTCTTTAGGTATATAAACATTTGCAAAAAATATATACAACTATCAGCGATGGTTTCTGAAGTACAAAAGCTAATGTACGTAAGATAGCGCGAAAGATTACTATCCATATTTCAGTGACGAAATTCCAACTTGAAATTGAAATTTTTGTTTATTTTTAAAAATAAGATTTTCTCGAAAACGGTTGTAACTATTTTGACCAAATCTCATTTTCGATTTATACTGGGAAATTCCAATCAAATGACCTAGAACATTTCTTACCAAAATTTTGAACAATAGAATTTTACTTGATAAAAAATTTTGCCCGGAAATGGCTCAAAAGATTTTGTTTAAGTTCCACAGAAACGTACCAAATTTTGACCAAAAGTCATAAGGATACCTACTTAAGTCCAAAGACGATTTTCTTGAAAACTGATGAAACATTTCGATTAAAATTCTCGCATTAGGTTACAAACCGCAAAATTTTATAAAATGGCTTAAATTTTTGGCCGAAAGTCAGCAAGATCAGCAACACTAGCTGAGTCAAAATTTAGCCAAGTCCGTCCGTCCTTCTATCCATCCGTGTGTCACCAGTTATTGGGCCTTAAATTTTGAGCTAGGTTGATGAAAGTCTGTATAAGCAATATTAGTGTAAAAGAATCCGCTTACTGACACGCCCACTTTTCGAAAAAAAAATCACTTTTTCAGCACTTTTATTTTATATGAAACTCGAAAAAAACGTTCTTAAACAAATATTTAGATATTCACTTACTCTACAAATCTGCCATGTGTATATTGTATATGACAACGCCCACTTTTTAGTGGCGGTTTTCTAAAAAAACAGCTTTTATTCGATTTCAATGAAATAATATCAAAGCTAAAGAGTAGACTTGTACATGTTTAAATATTTTTAAAATCGGCCCACCTCCACGCCCACTTTTTTAAAAAAAATAATTGTTTTGGTGTGATTTCATAAAAAATATTTAAGCCCAAATTTATGCAAGTTTCTGGTGAAAGCGGCTAAATGCATAGTCATACCTTCGTATGTATGTCTGTATATAGGAAAGGGATAGGGTATCACACGTTCCTCTCCAGGCAAATTGTAGCATTTCCATATGTTTATTTTGTCCATTTTCTTATATTATTCTATACTTAAAGGTATTCTATTGAGAAGGGAAGGTGAATTAAACGCTTTCATACATATATGTATGCTCACCGCTCATTAAAACAAATCTTATGCGAATTATTACACAACAAAGATTAATAGAATCCATACTTTATTGTTCTTAGATCTTTTCATAAACCACTACAATGAAACCAAGTCATAACTCTACATTTTATTATTAACCATAATTATATGTGCGCGTCGCCCTAGGCGATAAATTTTAATTGCCTTTTAAAATTTATTGTCATCCCGTTTGGACTTTATCCTTGTGTATACTCCTATCAACATCATTTTTAATGACAATCCTTGCCAAAATTATCACGCCCATAAATACTTCTTAATTGATGCCACAAAGTAGACTCTCTACTCTGTATGATAGAAAGGATATTTTGTTCATTTCTTTTTGGAATATATCGATGAAGTTATAACGTATAAGGATTTACCATTTAATAAGAATTTTTGTAACGTTTAATTTTCCATCAAGAAAAGAAAAAAAGAAAATCCAACCAATTTACTGCGGTTTAATGTGTATGTATGTGCGCTTGGAAAAAAAAATATCATTAGTGGTCTAAATGTACCCACTGTTATGGTCCTTAATTACTTGCTGCTAGTGCTAAACTTAATCTCGGGTTGGGAATTTGTGGGGACACTTAAGAACAACTTTTTCGCCAACCTTTATTTACTTATTGTTCTCTCTTATTCTCTTTTATGTTCTTTCTACTGCAATCATGATAATGGATACAACACAAAAAAAACAACGACGACTACTACACACAGTCAAGACAAAGGACATTGAAGCTGTTGAAGGCAAATCCGTAACGCTGCCATGTCCAATAGTGGCACCATTGGAGGATGTTTATATGGTGTTGTGGTTCAGAGACAATGCTGGTATACCATTATACAGGTGAGTGTGGATATCTAGATTATTTTTTTACACCAAAAACACTCTTAATATTAGTATTTTTACTTGCACCTATAATGCAGGTCAAGTATTGGATTTGTGAAAAAATTCGAATTTTTAGATAACAATGTCTGTCGATTCCGTCTATCGCACTGTATCTACAGTCTTGGCCAAAAGTATTAGGTGCCCTTTTAAAAAACAAAAAGTTTAATGAAACAAAAGTAAGCAAATATGATTAAGAGTTTGATTAGAGGTTGTTCATATTTTCTTGGACCGTCTTTGGTACTTAGGACTGTCGTATCTTTGGGTATAGTGCTTACTGCGTATACAACACTCTTCCAAGGAAATATCACTCCAAACTTGCTGTAACACATTTTTAAGGACTTCCTTTAATGAAATCATGTATGCTCCTGGATTCGTATTCTGAGACTGGGGAGGCCAGTTAAACAAGTCTTCATTATTTTTCTTAAATCACTTTATAGTTAGGGCTTATTTGTGGTAGGGGGCGTTGTCTTGCTGGAATTCGGCATTTTCCGTGTAAGTGTCGCTAAAAATCTTGGAACAAGACAGTTGTCCCTCCGACCATCATGCACATGCATTTCATCGACACCGCTGACACCTATACTCGCTATTGCATCATAGCGGTGCATTTGTGGGCTTTCTTAAAAAATAAAAGTTGTTCACAATCTTATATAATAATGCCACAAATCGTAAAATCCACACTTACTAGGTCCGTTCGCGTACTTTCTGCACTAAGATTCGTAGATTATCAAATTTCGAAGAGTGGGGGTAAAAGAGCTAAAATTATAAAAAAAAGTAGACGAACAGGTTGGGTTGAACAATAAAAAGTTGAAAATACACTGGTTTGACAGCTTTGACAGTTTACATGGGAAAATTTTTTACTCTCTCGTGAGCGCTCTTTTCTGCGAAAAACTACGAAAAATCTCCGTACGCGAACAGCTTTTCGTAAGAAATCGTACATTTTCGTAAAAAGTCTCTATTTTGGGAGGGTACGCGAACGGACCTATTACTTCTGAGAAAGGATTTGGCAGCAAAGAGAAAAAGAATATGGTGTTTAATACTTTTGACTTAAGCTGTATGTATGCAGGGCTACAGCCCAAACGGCTGGCTCAAAGTGCTTCAGTCTTCAGATAATACTCATAAAAAACTTGCCTTATAATATGGCGTTTAAAGTTTTGAAAATTATTTTAATTTTTAAGATTTCAAAAGAGAAATCATTTTTTTTATTTCATTTTGAAACTGAATAGTTTTTTTCTAGCATCATACATGTGCAAGTACGTACGACTCAGTCGTGTACTTTATTTTATATCGTTGGAAGGAGTAAACACATGACTAACTTCGGAAAAGCAAGGGGGTAGATAATCGATGGCTATCTATTTTTAATCCCAATGTTCTGACATGTTGAAGTATTTTTACATTAGGAAACGAGTGATCTTTTTAGAGATTTATTGCTGGAGAGTCCTAAAGGGGGAAAAACTTGAAAGTTTCAACACTTATAATGATGAAAGATTTTTCCCGCCCTCAGTTTAAAAAAAATAATAAAAACAAGTAACAAAAAGTGATTAAAATATAAATGATGAACGGCTTAGGACGATAAAAAGTGGAAGGACTTTTTCAACAACAGAAAATGTGTCAACCGTAAAGCAAATGTTTTTATAATCCATACTAAGGGTATATTAAGTTTGATACGTAGTTTGTAACATAGAGAAATATTGAATAATAAAATATACACACACATATGTATGTGCATTGAATATTGTGCCATTACCTTCCGTCTCCCAGTCCCGGCTGTAAAGGAGGCCTTTCGAAAGTAAGCAGGTCAAGTACCCACGAAAATGAATTGTTTTTCAATAATTATTCAAGAAACTCGAGGCTCAGTGATTTGTGCGTTCTAATTCAAGTCAGTGATTGCATTGTCTACCCTGACTTCGAAGACTTCAAGTGACTTCAAAAGACTTCAACTAAGTGAATGCAGTCACGGACTTCAACTGACTGAAACTGAATGCAATCAGTGAATGCAAATGACTTAAAATGACTTCACAGAATGCTAAAATTGATTGCTGCAGTCATGACTTCAAAATGAATGGTGATTTATCAATCTGAAGTTTTATTTGACTTCAGTCAATGACTTAAATCATTTTTTGATCTGACTCTGATCTCTATACACGTAATGCCAATATCTTGATCTTGGTCTATATCACAAGTGAAATTAAATATTAATAGTATAATATAGTAGCGCAGTAGAGGACGACCTTACGGTAGGTAGCACAATCAGCGCGGCATGCGCAACTGAAAGGAGCTGGCTCGTAACCGGCTTGGCTGGAGAGGTTTGTTTGTTGAGTCCCAAGGCCACCCCGGATAGTAGCGCCACCTAAGTAAGTAGTAAATAATATAGTATAGTTCGCGTACCCTCCTAAAACGGCGAATTTTTACGAAAATTCACGAATTTTTATGAAAAGTTGTTCGCGTACTGAGAATTTTTGTACTTTTTCGCAGAAGAGAGCACTTACTCTCTCATTTTTTACGGGAGAGTAAAAAATGTTCCCATGCCACGAATTATAGTGCAAGAAATTTCTGTGGGCTGGTCTATGAAAACTGTCAAATTTGTCAAATCAGTGTATTTTCAACTTTATCTTATTGAACCCGTTCGTAATTTTAGCTCTCTCTGAGAGAATTTTACACCCACTCTTCGAATTTTGATATTCTACGAATTTTAGTGCAAAAAGTACGCGAACGGACCTTATATGGTAGGAAGGTGGTAGTAAACAACTAAAAATATTTTTTCCTAAATCAATATTTTGTTCATATGAAAACGTGTCAAAACTAATTCAATAATTAACAGCATATATACATGTTCAAATATGTACAAAAGACCCAATAATTCCAATATATTTTTTTTGTAATTCCTTGGATGATTTTGTTGAAAATCATCCTGCTAAAAAGGATGCCTTCAAAAAGGGTTTCTTTTATGTCCCGTAGCAATTACGTGTAAATTGAGACAAAAAACAAACAATTACATTTCCACCTCATTGCAAGAATCATCGCTATTTAGATACAAAACGGTTCTGGTCCTTTTACAATAAATTACATTTTTATCCCTATTTTGCCTTATTTGCACCTTCCTATTTTCACGCCCTCTTTCATTATTAGAGATACTACATTTTCTACAAAAAAAAACTTTTACAAACGATTGCACATTATCCTTTTAATGTATTTTTTTTTTTTTCAGTTTTGACGTTCGCGATAAACTCAACACCGAACAGCCACGACATTGGTCAGCGCCCGAGGTATTCGGATCCCGTGCCAAATTTAATTTTGATACATCGCCAGCATCGTTGGAAATTAAGGTGAGTCCTTTTTCCTGATTATTTTTATACCCTACCCTAAAGGGTATATTTTAAGTTTGGCACATTTTGTAACATAGAAAAATATTGAAGATAAACTCCTTGCTATACTCCATTTGTATGTATCGATTGTGTCATTTCTGTCTGTCTCCAGTTTTTTAGGCCCTAAGATTTGAGCTACGTCAATATAGATATGAAGTCTTTGGAGGACATTTTCTTGCCTAAACTGACACGCCCACCTTTTCGAAAATCGTACTTTTTTAACTAATTTAATGAGAATTTGGGAAAAAATGCTTATCTCTGGTCTATGTATGGCTCACACCTACTCTTCAAAATAGTTTTTGTAGAAACTTGTCTTCTTTAGAATAGGGATAGGGTATGATTCAATCCGTTCCAGACGGGTTGTAGCATTTCGATACTTCTTTTTTTTTGTGTGTTAAAGTAGCAGGAGTAAATTAAAAGGTACTCTACTTTTTGGGTTAATTCTTTGCAGACGAAAAATTTAGCAAACAATTTCTGGTATACAAGGTATCCTTACCCAACGCCACAATATCTGATTAAGTTCTTTGGCACGCGAAAACTTTCCAATTTATTGCTCCACACTTAATTGCCTCGAAATGAAAGAACAACAAAACAAATCCTCTGACTATATTGTTTTACCGATTCACTTACTTAAAGAGATAAACAAACTAGATACATACATATATCTGTATGTACAGAAAGATACAAAGCAGATACAGGCCAAATAGAAATTTGTATGCGTGGTGGCATATCAACTGAACTTGTGCATTCCCCGTTTGGCTATCCCTGAATCAAAGGTGAATTTTCACAAAATATTTCTTTCTGCTATGCACGGCTGTTATTTCTCTCAAGGAAACCATAAATATCCCACAAGAAATCGCTTTCGTTTGAGTTGATCCTTTTTGGATTGTTGACCACATACATAGTTAATGGAACTTCAGTAGCAACACAGCCAGCCATATGTACATGTGGAAAATAGAATCGACCTTCTCTCCAACCTCTTTTTTTTCAATATCTTTCATCGGAGGAATAAATGTTTTCTTTTTCTCTCTCTCTTAGGGTTGTTTTTCCTTATACAGTACAAATGTTTGTTTACTTAATATTCTGAATTTTGTCGGCTGTTCCTTTTTGGTCACCTTTTTTTCTCTGGCAGGAGGAGCTAAAAACAAACAAATATATATGTATATAAGCCTACATATGGATGTAGGTATATATAGGTATTTTTAGTATTGTTTTGTGTTAAGCATTAGAAAATTGTAGAGAAAATCAAGAACGTGTGAGTGGAGAAAAGGTCAAAAGGATCATTGATAACAACCCTTAAAAGAATTTTAATTGAACAGAAAACTGTCAGTGCATTGGGGTGAAATAGTTGCTTGAAGGATAATTTTTACTTGCACAAGGACAAGTATTGGATTCGTGCAGATTCTCGAACTCGAGATTTTGATGAATTTGGACATTACCATTACGGAGAAGTGCAAAAAAGTGGGTCTGCCGATGCCGCCTGTCTGCCTTTCTGAGCACGAAACTACGGCCTAAACGAGTGGTCGGACTTTGATCAACTTTCATATTAAGGGTCTGTAACGCCCTTAGCCCAATTTTACAGAAATACCATTTTCTCGAAAACGGCTCTAGTAATTACACCCTATGTATAATTTTTTTAAATCCGCCCACTGCCACACCCACTTTTCGAACAAAAAATCACTTTTTCCAACAATTTTACATGAAACTCGATAAAACTTACTTAAGGTAATATGTAGATATTCTCTTACCCTACATATCTTCAGTACATTGTGTATGGCCACGCCCTGTTTTTAGGGGCGTTTTTATAAAAAAAAATTGAAGGTTTTATCGAAATAATAGCACTTCTTGGGAGGAAAATACAGTATATGTTTAAAAATTTGTAAAATCCGCCCACCACCACGCCCACTTATTTGAGAAAATTTGTGTTTGGGAGTCATTCTATAAGATATTTGAAAAAAAGTTTCTTAAGGAAGTATATTGGTGGAAGAAGGATGTGCATAAGAAAGGGATAGGGTATCATACGATCCGCTCCAAATGGATTGTAGCCTTTTCATATTTCGCAGGAACGGCTCTAACGATTTCGTTTAAATTCCCCACTAAAACTAGTACGGAGACGTGCAATAAGATACTACAATTTGGCCAAAATTGCAAATGCTTTAAAATGGCTTACAACAATTGTGGTATAACGAGTATAACGAGTGGTATGCGAGTGCGTATAACGGTACTTTTTAAGTGATTTTAGTTAATTTACTCGAAAACGACTCCAAAATTTCATATTTATACTAATTTGGTACAGTCCTATAAGATGGCCACGATTTTGGCCAAAATAGTTAGTAATGGGACTTCGCTTATGGCCAACTTTTTTACTCGAAAACGGCTAGAAAAAATTCTTTTTAATGCATACGTAGACTAAATTCAAGAAGTGCAATAATATTGCATTGCCACCTTACTCACAACCAACTTAACAAATTGCCCTTTTTCTATAAAGACAAAATATCGAAATTTGCGATATTTATATCAGATGAAGGTTTGTTGCATTCTGCGCGATTCTGGTGTAAAAATCGCAAATTTCGAAATTTTGGACTTAAACTAGTTCTGCATTGTAACAACGATATGAGTTATATTTAACATAAGCGTGCCCAAAATATACTAAATCTTTTAAGCAAGTTTTTCCTACAAAAGTTTACCTATATCCGGCATCTACTGTATTATGAAACTTTTTGTCTTCGCCATAAAAGGAGGTAACCTTTTGTATAAAAATCAATTCTGTTATATACCTAGAACCCCAATAAAAGTGAAATTATAAATAAAATCATGGGTTGTAAGTACCAATTCAATCGGAAATATACATGAACTGAAGAAAGGTGTACCTACAATCTTAGAAAGGCAATCACTCGTGGTAGATACCTAGCAACGATTCCGTCAGAAATCATTAGAATTACAATCCAATGGGCTTAAATCTCACTCCAATGAATTCGAATTCAGTTATATAAATGTTTTTTTTTTTTTTCTTTTCTTTTTTCATACAAACAAAAAGGACATCAAACGACACGATCAAGGAGTCTACAGATGTCGCATTGACTTACGTACAAGTCAAACCCAGAGCTTTCGGTTTAATTTATCCGTAATAAGTGAGTATCCTTGTGAAGTCTATTTTTATTATAAAAGAAAAGTACACATATACATATGTATATATATCGTTCATTACTGCATTCATCATAATAATACATCATTTTTAAAGGAGCTTCAAAGAATAATTGTATGCTCGTGCAGCTCGCAGCCGCACAGAGTTTTACCATTTACTCAAAGTTTACAGAAGCTGAAGGAAGGATTTCTTCTCTTTCCTATATACGAGTAGTCGTCGAATGGAAATGGAATTATGAATTAACTCTCCGAAAAGGTTGAGGATTTCATTTGCCTCGACATCCTTGTTTGCCTTCCTTACATTCCATGTGTATATACCTATATATCTATTCCGTACATATGGCATAGAGAACGAATGAGTATCTAAGAAAAATGTTTACCTTTTTATCCCTTTAGGTTGACAACCTCAGTCAATTGACTCAAGTCCATAGTCACAGAATGCTTTAACGAGATTTCCTTCGTAATAAGGGAATTAGAAAAAATAAAAAATAAATCGTATTCTTGTTTTGTTGTTCTCTTTTTTTTTTTATAGTCCTTCCCGAGCAGCCAATAATCCTTGATCGATGGGGTCGGCAACTGAATGGCACTCAGCTGGGACCAAAACAGGAGGGTGATGACATTGTTATAACCTGCCGTGTTGTTGGAGGTAAGAGTTGTTGAGAAATGTGTGTTTCGTTGTTTGTCATCGGGTTTTTTCCTAATTTCATTTTACTTTAAACAATAAGAGTGTTGACTGAAATTATATTTTTTTTTCTTTTTTGAAGATTATTTTAAGGGCTCTGAAGTTATGATACATATATGTACGGCCCCGTATGGTGTATATGTATGTTGTTATGGTTTTTGTGATTTGTATTTGTTTTGTGTTTATGGCCTTTTTTTAAGCCTTAAGAAGGTGGCTGTAAATGGTTATGGTGCACTCGTATGTATGTATGCACAGTGGCGCCTAACTGAAGCAGGGCTACATAGAAATCATCTCAAAAAACAGCAACTGTTCTGGATAAATATGCTTTGATAGTACACGATGAAGGCTATTAGTCCCAGGGTTGTTTCTGGGTTGGTAAAGGAAATGATTAAGGAGCTAGTTCTTATATATTTATGTAGCTTTAAAGGTTACGTAGAAATGTCAGTCGTTTGAAAACTCAGACCAAGGCACTCGCAGATTCGTCCTCGAGCTATAATAACTTTAATGGGGGATTTGATACTTGTTATGATAAGAGGATTAGAGTTATATGTTACCCTAGGAATGTTTTTCCCAAATTCTGACTCTGCCAAGCTCTTAGCTTTCCTATCTTTTAGGAGTCGCCTAACTTTCATTCCGGCGACCGCTTTACACAAGACGCTAAAATGTTTATGCCAAAGGCTCATCGGGTCGCTATCTATGAACACGTCTTCATTGTGGCCAAAATAGATTTCCACGCCCCAAAGCATCCAGAATTGGAGACCATTCCCAATCTACATTTCATCAAGACACTGCAGTCATTGCACTCGCGCGGTTTAGACCGGGAACAGTTCGCCTGGAGGCACTACTACTGGCATCTGACCAACGAGGGTATCGAGTACCTCAGGACCTACTTGCACTTGCCCCCTGAAATTGTGCCGGCCACTCTTAAGCGTCCAGCTAGGTCTGAGACTGCTCGTCCACGTCCAGCTGTGTCTGGTCCCCGTGGTGACTCCACCAAACCTGGCGAAGATCGTTCTGCATACAAATGTGCTCCAGGTGGTGCTGACAAGAAGGGTGATGTCGAAGCTGGAACCGGAGATGTCGGATTCCGGTGGTGGATTTAAGCGTGGTTTTCGCCCACAATAGTTTTTACGTTAGCAAAGAGATAAAACAATAACTTTAGCATTGGACCATTCATAAATAATCATATTTGAGTAAGGGGGAATTTTTTGGACGAGACAATGGTATTCTCGGAATTGTTTGAGCGGAATTGAATTATTTGTCAATCCGATAAGTATTCAGAAGCTACTCATCCAAAATCCAACCAACCAACTAACAAACGGGGGAGTGTGGGTTTGACCAAGATTTACAGAGGTAATGATAGGTTAGGTTAAGTACCTATGTGGGTTGGCAGAGGAAACGAAATATCTGCGCCGCACTCAGGTCAGCACTGACGCATTGTGTCATCCATGGGGGGTTTAGAAAAAGTACCCCTTACCCATTTAACATACTCGTTACCCGTGTATACAAACCAATAACATGTCGATATTGGCGTTGGAGAGTTCTTCTAGGTCCTGAAAGAAGTGCTTGCCGAGTAGTTTGTACCTGAAATGTTGGAGTTCAGGGCACTGGCAGAGGAAGTGGGTAGTGTCCTCTATAACATCCTCATCGCCGCATCCTCTGCAGAGTTCTTCTTCCGTCCGACGTAGTTTCTTTAGGTGGTACCGCAGAGTGTTGTGACCCGTGAGTATCCCCACGAGCATGGACAGTGAACGTCTAGGTTCTTGCTTTGTCGAAAGTTGGCTATAGTTGTTTTGAAGTTTTGCAAATATCTAGGGACTTCCATCTCAAGGTCGCCTCTCTCATAGCCAGTTTCCCCGCTTTAAGCCTGAGAACGAAGGGCGGGGTGCTTATGGAGAGGTCGGTCAGTTCAAGAGGGTCCGATGAAGAGAGGTAATGATAATGGTCTCGATATTGTGGAGATCCAAAGTTCTACAAGTGTTTTTGGGAAGTAGTTTAGATGAACAGCAGGTAATGTCAACATGGTTTATGTGTTGAGCCATCGTTTAAGAGTACGAGATCAGCGTTAAGTAGGAAGTCTTCATACACTTGGAATAAGGGATCCCAAAGCATACTCCACACATTGACCTCCAAAGATCACGGGAGACTCAGTTTGACTCATGAAATGGTCAAATCATTTTTGCAAAAAGTTTAGTCTGGGTTGATGTAAAGTCCGATAGTCCGTATAGTCCCAGTTGGATATCATGTGGAATCCTTTTCTTGACCAATAAACCTATTTCTGCTTAGATAACGCATTATTGGGAAGATTTGTGAAGTAGCCTTTCGAAATAATAGGAGCAGAATTAAATAAACAGTGTGTCTCTTGTAGTGATAAAATGCTTGACATTTGCTCATCAAAGTTATACAAAAAAAAACTTTTCATGCTCCATTGACAAACTCTGAGAGCTGTATCTTTGGGGTAGTACTCTGAGTACAGAAGTTGAATCATCCAAGTTCCCTCTGAAGCACAAATGATTCAACTTCTGAGCCACAGAGTCTGTATTTTAGTTCTAAAGTTTTTAATTACATAAGGACACTGTTGTTTAATTTTGGAGATTCAGAGAGTCAGAGAGACAAGAAAATATTCAAATAATTATGGCATACATACAAACATACATTGTGTCGTTCGATTGTTCTACGAATAGTTGAAAAAGAATGTCTTCAGTATGTGTATATCATTCGCTTTATTCGTGGTTATTTCTTTTATTTTCTTTTTGCTTCATATCGATATGAAATAAATGTTACCTTTCCCACAAACTTGCTCCGATGTCTGTTGCGCCTTTGGGTAAGGAGATAAACATTTTGCAACCTTTCTATACCGAAGAAGAGCAGAATAAAATACTTTTTCGACGATCCCTTCGATCCTTTTTTACCTATTTATCCAATGGCCACTGTAGCTGCTGTATCTATAATTTGACATTTATTATTGAATTATCCACCCCTTTATGGTTATAGTAGAAAAATATCTGTTATGGGGACACGGGTGATGTTTTCTATTGCCAACTTCTTGATATAGGATATTCAACTGAAGACAATGGATTTTAGAGCACAATTGCTTTTCCCCACACAAAAAAAAAAAAAAAAAACAACCTAATCCGTTTTTATCTTCAGCTTTTATTACATACATACATATATACAAGTGAGGTGGAAAGGAGACACACTTGTTTGGCTTACGTATAATATCGCATTTGTATCTTTTTATAGGTCGACCGCAACCTCAAGTTCGGTGGCTGGTGAATGGTCTTCTTGTAGACAACCAATACGAACACAATTCGGGTGATGTAATAGAAAATCGTCTTCTATGGCCATCTGTACAAAGAACGGATTTAAATTCAGTATTCACTTGTCAGGCATTAAATACTCAATTGGATAAGCCAAAGGAGAAGAGTTTCTTACTTGACATGCATTGTAAGTTGAACGTAGTACTTTGCCATTGATACTATAACGATTTTATTTACAGTGAAACCACTAACGGTGAAAATTATCGACCCTCCGGGCTCTATGGTGGCGGACAGACGTTATGAAGTTATCTGTGAAAGTACGGGCTCAAGACCGAATGCAATTATAACATGGTACAAGGGAAAGCGTCAGCTGAGGAGAACAAAGGTAAGATATGCTACCGTTAATAAGTTTGCATTTTATATAATCGCTTTGTATAGGATTTTCCATTAAGCGTTTTCTATATTTAAATTTAAAAAAAATGTGTGTGTGTTTTTTCTACCCGAGTGTAGGTTCCATTCAAAGATTTGAGGGCTAGGTGGACATATTTAGTTTACTATGCTACTGTATGGGGAAGTCCATATGTCTCTTCGGTTGATGTTGCAATAGAATAATGATACAGTTCTTCAATTGAAAACCTTTTCCAAAGAGTCAAACTGGCATTAAGGGGCGTAAAAGCATCTAATAATCTTGACATAAGACAGCGTTTGGCACCAAGAACTTATGTGCATATGTATAAAGTTGAAATTAGAATTTATAATAAAAACGAAGAAGTTTTTAGCTGTCTTGCGTTTTCAAATATCCCAATGACCGTCCCTATTATTTTGCACTTCACTGTACCTATACTTATTTTGTTGCTAAGAGTTAAATTTTTATTACGGCAATAAAATTTTAACCCACCCAAATGGTTAAAGAGTCCACAAAAAACTCCTATAAAATGTTGACCCATTGTTTGTGGTTTTATGGCTCAATTGTTAAGTGTGAATACCAGCGATTGGTACTTTGGTGTTCTGTTACTGCATTTCCATTGCAAAAATAGGCACTACTGTGCATGAGGTTCCAAGTTGGAATCCAGGAAGGTGCCATCGAAGTTAACGGCCCCACCTGTTGCGAGTGCCTAAAAGTGCGTCCAGACCGGGCGAAGCATTTTTGAAACACTGGTTCGTAAAACATTTCATAAACATTTCTGAAACATTCCATAAACATTTAAAAAAAGTTTCACTCTGGTAGTAGAAAGTCCTGAATACATAAAAGAGAGTCTATCATCATCCACCACCTTCTGTGGCCACTCCTATTTCCACCACACAACACATATTGGCCAGCACTCCAAATGTTGTATTCATTAGTGTTGGCCTTTTCAACAGTACCAATGTTTCATCAACACCAGTCAATTGTTGCACTGTCCAAAGGTGCCTCTATGTAAATGATAATGACCATCGCAAATTCATTCCAGTAAAGAGCCAGACAGTCGGACAGACAGATACCTATTAGAATTGGACTCCTGTTCTTATTCTGAGTTCAGAAATGCAAAAATCTTAAGTTTGACGCTATTTTTCTGCACGTAAAGCTTGAGAAACAAAATTATTTTCACGTTTAAAATGGAAAACGTGAAACATTTAATAAATGTTTCATAAAGCGTCCAGACCGAGTGTTGTTGTTTCTGAAATGTTTCGCTCGGTCTGGACGCACCTTAAGAGTTTGGAGTTTTCTTTCATGAGAAAGCTTCTCAAAACCGCTCTGCCCCTGGGGTACGGCATAAAACTGTAGGTCCTTTCTGTACAGAAATATATACCACGTACATATATATACAGTTGTGAGAAGCTAGGTCTTGGCCCTCTATGGGCTGCTTACGGCCTAATATTTTAGTACCTATATTTTTATTAACTTGTGATGGAGGCAACATATTTATGTTATTAGTTAATCCCACCATATCCAGGGATCGACGCCGAAGTACTGAGTACTTGTCGCAATGAAATAATGCTGAAAGCAGATCATCTTCATAATCTATATTTTAACACATTTTTAATGAAACAAACCCTTGTAACACACAGAATGAATTTTTAGATTAGAGTATTTTTAAAATTTCTTTAAACCAGCAATTTTTATCAAATGAGAGCTTTCAAGGGAGATACGCAACCCACACTCACAAAAAACTGACTCCAAGTGTGTGGCTTTCATTGTCATCGTGAAGAATTATATTTCGTGAGCCGGCGGTTGATTTTCTTTATTTTACCGAAGACTTCTGGTTCTGACAGGAACATTATCACTTGCACCTATCATATAGGGAAACTATTGGATTCGAATACTTATAGTTTTAATAGGACCAAGCAAACGAAATCTCTTGCTACAAAGTATTTAATACTTCAAGAGTCTATACTTGAAAAGTAAAAAATTTTGACTTGAATTTAATTTAAATTTGAACTTTAATTTTTTCAATATAAATTCCTACAAAGTTGTTTGTCTAATAAACTTTCATTTTCTGTTTTTTTTTACTTGCTGATGCATCAAGGAGGATATTCTCAATAATACAACACGGTCAGAATTGAGTTTTGTACCGACAACAGATGACGATGGAAAGTCAATCACATGCCGTTCGGAAAATCCCAATGTGAATGGATTGTTTCTGGAAACCTTGTGGAAATTGAATGTCGTATGTAAGTAAAATAGATGAACAAAAAAAAATAAAATACTACGTATTGACTTTAAAAGACAAACTATACATTTTGTTCAATTCATCCAATTCGACTGTTTTAAAGCTTTGATGTACATACAAGCCATCCTTTTTAGGAAAAACATTTTAAAACATTAGGTCCGTTCGCGTACTTTCTGAACTAAAATTCGTAGATATTTTTTTCAAAGAGTGGGGGTGAAATTCTCTCAGAGAGAACAAAAATTACGAAAAACTAACCGAACGGGTTGAACAAGAAAATGCTAAAAATACACTGATTTCACAGTTTTCACAAGCCAACCCAAAGAAATTTCTTGCACTAAAATTCGTAGCATGGGGGAAATATTTTCCTCTCTCGTGAGCGCTCTCTTCCGCGAAAAACTACGAAAATTCTCTGTACGCGAACAATTTTTCGTAGAAATTCGTAAGTTTTCGTAAAAATTCGCTACTTTAGGAGAGTACGCGAACGGACCCATTATTTTTTGATTTTAAAAACTAAAAGAAAATTCCAGATTACTTAGTTCTACAAAATTAAATCGAGATATCTATCAATCCTCAGATTACGATAATGGAGAAGCTTGAAAAATTAGGTTTACCAGTAAATGGCCCAATTTTGAACGGTACATTACTTAAGTTCCAGCGATTTTAATTGATCTCATCATATTTAAGTCAAAATAAAGGTTTTTCCACTAAAGATTTTCGAAATTTGACAGGTGATTGTGGCCATATTGTCGAAGCTAAGTCTGTCAAAGTGGCCATTGGTCATGTACTTAGTCTGTTGTTGCGTTCAAAAACATACAAATCGTTGGAACCATTATTAAAAAATGTGCACGACTGGGTCGTACGTACTTGCACCTACATATATGCTGGTAGTTGGAAATGAATTAAAAAAAAAAAAATTACAATAGATTTTTGAAAATTTTTTTTTTTTAATTTTGTATAAGTTTAAATGGCATATATTATTAAACATTTAATCATGCCCACATTTCGATTTTTATGGAAATCCAATGAGTTTTAGGCGAGAAATAGCCAAATTTCTAAAACCAGTTAATAAGAAAAGTACCGTTATACGTATTTTTAGCCAAAAACGTGGTACGCCATCTTATAGCATTTGCCCAGACTAACTCGAATATAAAATTTAATCAAAATCGTTAGAGCCGTTTTCGAGAAAATCGTCTTTTTGTGAAATTGGCCTTAAGTAAAGTACCGTTAATAACAGGGCTGGAACAAAAATTCCGATTTCGCCTCGAATTGCGACCCTACAGAGCTCAGATATGAAGTTTGAAGGAAATCGGTCCAGCCGTTTAGGCTGCAGTCCAGCGTACATACACACAGACAGACAGACAGACAGACAGACAGACAGACAGAATCGGCAGACCCACTTTTTCGAGCTTCTCTATCATCGTAATGTCAGAATTCATTGTTATCTCGAGTTCGAATTTTTGCACGAATCCAATACTTGCCCTATATTATAGGTGCAAGTAATAATTATATTGTTTTATGAAAATGGGTTTGAAAATGGGTTCGAGCAACATATCTTGCGCTTCGCCCGTTTTAAGGTCGCCATAATCGAGAGGTCTATTCGCAATAACTGATGGATAGATTGGAATCAACCACGGAGAAGGTGAAGGAGAATCTGAGGCAGTAAATTTCGCGCAGCGTACAAGAACTCGGCTTTTCACAGACCACAACTTGTCGAATTTTGCGTCATGACTTGGCCCTTTTTCTGTATAAGATTGACTGTCCTAACTCAAAGTTAATGACCATAGACAACGCTCCTTACTCGCCGACCGGCCTTTCGACGAATTGGATTGAAAGTTTACTCCAATTGAGGGCCGAAAGGTCATATCAAAATTTGGGGCGATAACGCTCCAACCGAGATCTACTAAATTGCATTGATTCCAAAGAAAGTCAGTGGTGTAAACGGCGAGCGCTATTAATGATAAAGATTTCGATTTCACCTTTGTAGAGACCCGACGAAGAATAACACTAGCAAACCGCCGCTACTTCGGTTTGGCGAAACAACTGGATTCAAAACTCCTAACTCGACGGAACAAATTAATGCCTTATAGAACGCTGTGCTGGACGATAAGTAAGAAAGCTGAGCAAATATTGGGCACTTTCGAGCGAAAAATACTCCGTCGGATATAAGGTCGCTTATGCGAGGAGGGCAAATGAAGGAGAAGATACAACCGCGAACTCTATGAGCTGTACCAGAATGTGGATGTAGTTCAAAAACCCAAGATACGCAGACTACATTGGCTCGGCCACATCGAGCGAATGGACAACAATGCTCCAGCCAAGAGGATCTTCGAATCTCAGCCCCCAGTTTCAAGGCGGCGAAGAAGACCGAACATCCGGTACAAAAACCAAGCTGTCGCGGATGCCAGAAAACTTGGTCTTCACAACTGGAATCAACGTGCTCGGGACCGCAGAGGATGGAAGGCATCGATGTCTCAAACAGGGAGTCTACAAAGGTTGGGAGCCCTTTAAGTAAGTAGATTTCCGAACACGGTTATCTCACGCGGAGGCGATGTAAATTAAGATCGTTCGATATAACCCCATTAGGCTGTTTCTTGTGGATATTTCCTAAGTTGCAGGTCTGTATGAATAAACCTAAGACCACAACTGACCTGAAAGTTAACATAATCAATTCCTTTGGTCAAATTCAGCCTGATTTGTGCACAGTTATAAAAAATTGGACGTTTTCGGAAGGTTGCGCTTCCCACCCACCAAAGTCGCGGTAAAAATGAGCAGCTAAAAGCTCTGTCTGGAAATTCTGTATGTCTATCTTTACTTGACTTTACCTTAGGCTAGTTCGACAAAAAGAAAAATCATTTTCTGGAAAATGTTATAAAACTACCACTTTTGAGCATCAAAATAAAATAAGCGATATTAGGTCTTGAAAAAATACCTTTATTCCAACTGTGATACCTGCCTTGGTCCCATCAAATAATTTAACTATCCATTAAGTAACTATCCATTATTTTAATTTGAATACATTGCTAGTAAATTAGCTTGTTGTTGTACGAAACTGAAATTATTTCTAGCCCACTATAACATTTACGGACTTATTGTTGTGTAAATTTATTTAACCCATCTAACAAGGACAACGAAAACGATTAAATTGCCAACGGTGGTCGGCATAATATTAAAGCATTTTATTTGCCTAGATGGTCATTAAATGGCGGTGGACAGATGAAGGTATTTTTTGCCCAAAAATACCGAAAGTACATACATACATAGACTAGGTAGTAAGTTGTATTGTTAGTAAGCTCGAAATACACGAGCGACATAAAATAGATTTGAATAATTAATTGGAACCGCATTAATTGATTTCTTTATTGTTTTTGGTTATACATATTACTTTATTGGTAGTTAAAAATACGAGCTTTGGTTGGTATTGAATTAAGTTAATTAGTGCTCAATATAATCAGAACGATCCAAATGGAGTTATATGTATGTACACTCGAAAATAAATGTCTAAATTAAATGTGCGGAGAACTAAAACTAATTGCCATTCACTTCTAGCTCATTATAGTACAAACTCGTATCTAATAACTTGAATGTATTCCGGGCTAAATCTAAGTTTTGTGGATCTTAAAAAGGATAGTGTGAGAACCTTTCTGTTGATTGAAGTTTATTTTGTTATAAGACTTTCTGCAGCTTTGCTTTGATAAGGAAAACATATTGCCTAAAAGAACAGTTCTGAAAAATGAAATAGATAAAAAATGTACCTGTGCTCAAAAGCAGAAAAGTCATCAGTAAGATGTAACTGGGGCGTTATACCTCAAGCAAGTAAATACAGGGTGTATACTACTTTGTTTTGCCGCCATTTTGGTAAACATTAGTCTTGACAGTTCATATTTGACAGTCGTGAAGTAGACACGTGGCAAATTTATTATGGAAAAATATTCGATAAACCAAAGTGTATTAATCGGTACAACATTTTATTAAAATCATTCATCGATTACTGTGACGATGAGAAAGTTTCGTGAAATTTTTGGGAGAAACAACGTGCCAACAAAACGCACTATTTATCGTGTAGGTAGTGAATGATTTCGAAGAAAGAGGGTCTGTAGGTGATAGGCCCAAGCATGGGCCACAACGTACTGCAAGATCACCTCCTCTTCCACAACAAGTTATTTAAAAAAAACGGTGATGTTGATTGTGGGGGCCTGATTTGACTGCTCCTGACTTCTTTTTGGTAAGATATCTGAAAAGCAGGGTTTATGCAAACAAACCAGAAACGCTTGAGCAACTCAAACAAAATATTCGTGATGAAATTAATTAAATATTGCGTGAAATGTGTGAGAATGTAATGAAAAATGTGCTCAAAAGGGTTCGCATTTGTGAGACTGGCAGAGGCGGACATTTACCTGATATTGTATTCCATACATACACCCTGTATGTGGTTCATAGGTTCTCCACTAAGAGTTTTCTATTTTTAAATTTGAATAAAACAAACCATAATCATCTATGCAATTAGTATCTTTGGAATATACCTTCATTCAAAAATCTGCCGTAGCTTCAATGGGTAGCTTCTCTGGTGCAAAAATCAGACTGAATTAACCCAATGGCATTAATTATGGTGGCCTTCAGGGTAGTTTATACTTTATTGGCATAGATCTGTGACTTAAGAAAACTCCACAAGAATACAGAGTCCAATCACACGATCTCAATGGCCACTTCCAATCACCTCCGCATGAGATAATCATGTTTGAAAATAGGTCGTGCATGTCCATGGCTGTGTGGCACGTAGTGCCTTCCTGTTGAAACCACATATCGTCGGTGTCTATATCATCCGATTGGGGACAAAAGAAATTGACTATCATCGCTCGCCGTTGATAGTGATTGCCTGGCCAGCAACATCGTTCTCAAAGACCGTCGATGAAACCAGTCCAAAATCCACGCCAAACAGTGACATACGGGTGTTGGAGGATTGTTCACTAAGCCAGTCGTCTCGCATTTATCCACCATGTTGCAAATAGTTTTTTTCAGTTGGAAATTTCATAATTTAAAAGATTGAAATCAAAATCATATACAAGTTCGAAATCATGAAGTTCAAAGATTGGAAGGACCGTCGCAGAAAGAAAGGGAAGTATGTATTGTAATGTTCAAAGGATATAACCTTCTAACAGAAGATTAACCACTGCATCACTCAAATACAAAAATACAGGTTTTTGACCACCCAGTGGTTACTGGTGGTGACTTCAACGCATGGGCTATAGAATGGGGCAGCAGGATCACGGACACCCTTCTCGAAGCTTTCGCATCACTCAACATTAGTCTAGCGAACAACGGCATAAAAAACACTTTCCGTAAAGAAGGTAAAGGATCTATTATACACATCACCTTCATGAGTAACTCACTCCTAGGTAAAACAAAATGGCGGGTAAGCAAAGAATACACACATACGACCACCAAGCGATAATATTCAACGTTGACAACGAGAAGCCCAAACTAACAGGACCGAAATGGAAAGAAGCATCCTTCGACAAAGACACGTTCGGAGAAATGATGGACATCGACCTTACAGATAGTAACGGATCAGCAGAGGCACCATCGCATCATCAGATTCAAGCAATAACCACAACGTGTGATGCTACTATGCCCAGAAGGACAAGGCGCAAAAGGGGCGGACCTTGCTATTGGTGGAATGACGAAATCAGAGCACTTAGAGCAAACTGCCTTCGGGCCCGGCGAAGGTCGCAACGTTTAAGGGGTACGACTATCTTCGTTCGGACTATCAAGTTGCCACCGCGATAAGGCTATCAAGGAGAGCAAGGCAAGATGCTTCAAACAATTATGCAACGAACCAGATTTTGATCCCTGGTACTAAAGAGTAGTAAGTCCCCACAAATATTTCTGCCCAACAATGCTGAAGACAATAGTTGAGCATCTATTCCCCCATTGATCAACTAGGGAACCCATCCCCATGAGGGCAGCAACTCCGGAACACAATCCGGAAATCAAAACGGACAATAAGGCGCCTGGACCTGACGGCATTTCATATATCGCTTCAAGGCCGCCATCCATAAGAGACCGGACCTCTTTATAGCAACGATGCAAAAGTGTCTTGAGGAAGGGATCTTCCCTGAACCATGGAAACATCAGCACCTGGTGTTGTTACCCAAGCGAAATAAACCACCAGGAGAACCTCTCTCGTATCGACCAATGTGCCTGCTAGATACACTGGGAATACTCCTTGAACGCATGATACATATATAGCAGACTACTATCAGCGGCAGAGGAAACAGGAGCGTTGTCAGACGCCCAGTATGGCTTCAGAAAATCGCGTTCTACCGTCGATGCCATAAAGACGGTTGCAGATATAGCAGTCGAAGCAATACAAGGGACGAGATGGAAGGGAGGCGCGAAGAAATACTGCGCAGTATTAACACTAGACGTTAAAGCCAACTGGACCTGCATTGGTGCCAGCATGAAAGCCCCAGAGTACCTATTGAAGATAGTCACAGACTACTTTGCTGATAGAAAGTTTAGATACCAGACGGACGATGACGTAAAGTACTATGATATCACTGCGGTCCTAGGACCACTTCTGTGGTTTTTGACTGACCATGGTATATAGGTCGAATCCGGAAAGCCTCCCTAAAGTCAAACCGCAGGTCTCACAGACGAATCAGTGGGGATGCAGTAGGAAGGGTTGTGATTTTTCTACTCCGGATCATAACCTCGCTATAAGCTATAAGTGTGACCCAGCACTGAACATAGCTTGAGAGTACAACAATAAAATTGGTACAATCCGAAAATTTCGAAAACTTTCTGACTAATAGGTACTCTATTTAAATCTTAAGAACAAAAGTTCGTTTTCGGTTTCCTCCCCATCGAAATATACTTCCTTGGCCTCCTCATTTCGATTTTACCTATTTTACAAAACATGCATATGTATATAGGTAGCTATCGTTTGAAAAATTTCGAAATCTAAAGTATGGCATGATGCTCAATTACCAATCAATTGCATGAGTTTTGCATTACACCTCGTTAAATGGTCACAGTGGTCTTAATTACCACCAACAGGCACAATTTCATATTCACACTAGGTACGAGTACATTCCAATCGGCAGTCTGAGTGTGCACACTATTCAGAAAAGGACACGAACTATCATCGCACAAGCACAACTTAGTTGCGAGACTACTCTCAAGGCAGAACTTGAATATTTCAGTTCCATTAAGAGCTGTTCAAATAAAATCCATCAAATTAAGACCCCAAAATGCAAAATGTTTAAGTATCCAATAACACACAGGGCAGTAGGGGATATTTTAGCCCACTACCGTCCTCCCTGTCAGTCGCAAGGTTCTTGTGTTCCACACACAGACTGCCTGCAAATGGAATACAATGCTTTTCCTGTGCATAACTCTTCATCTCCATAGAGAGAGAGCGAAAAGCGTTTTGTCATCACAGGAGATGGCTATAGTACAATATACTTATGTATGTAGCTTTGGTGGCATGAAATTTGTCGCCAGTAATTCAAGATTTCCTTTAGCCTGTGCGAAAGAGTTCCATAAATAATAAACTTCCTCGACAGCAGTCCTTTGTTTTGAAATGTTCCTCCTTTCATTGTTTTAGCAGTATAGGCCTTAGTATAGACCGTAAACTGGCGATTGGCAAGAGTTTTTTTTTTTTCTTCTGGCTCTTTCGACTGAAAAGTTATGCATAAGAGACACAGCGCGCATTGTTTGGCTGTGTCACACAAAGAAAAGAATTGCTTCCTTAACTTGATGTTGCTACAGCGTTTCCAATCTCATTTGAATGTGTACTTTTCATCCTGCACATACATACATGTGTATCTTCTTTATCGGATACCAACGGACACATTTTCTGTTCTGCCAAAAGAAAAAAAAGGAACGTACCGCCTAATAAGGAATTCCATCCACATAGTAGGAAAATGTTTGTACATGTTGCTGACACCGGTATGTTCCGCCGCATGTGGAGCAGTGCAAGTGTACACATTTCAATCTTCCTTTTGTCATTTGACGTTGTCTATGGGTATTAAAAATAGGTTACAGAGGACATCATTACAGGCTCTGCTCCAGAACAAGACTCCGATGGCTGCCAGTGCCGCACGCTTTTTTGTTTTTCATATTTAATCGAATTGCTCTCGTCGTCAGATTTAGCGTGACATTTTGTATAGCTTCCTTCAGTTTCCGGGTACCTACATACATGTATGTGTACGACATGTACGTGGGAAGAACAATCGGCAATTCAATATTATACTCTTCAGCTTTTTTTTATTTGTTTAGTATTTTTTCGGTTTTATGCGAAAAGAAAGCATTTCTCATATGACATACAGGGTGTGCGTGCAGGATATTAAATTTTTTACTGTCTTTTACATACATGTCGGTCATATAAATTGTTATGGCTTTTTTAATAACGAAATGACGGAGATATTGGAATAATTAACATTAAGCAATAAAGGGTAACTCATTTCGTATTTTAAAAATGCTGTGCATAGTATCATTTAAACATAAATCGAATGATAAGCCGCTGTATTGAAATTCGATTCAAATATTTAATTGAATTGAAATTGAACGAGTATTCAATTTAAATTTTAATGAAGCCACTTATTAATATCTTTTTTTAAATTATGTCTAAATAGTCGACTCAAAATTATTGAAATGGTCTTAACTAGAGTATTGTTAACATTTTTATTTAAAATCGGAAGCGAGCTCCAATTCACATTCATTCCAAGAAAGGATTATCTACCTTCACTTTGTTGCCTGGTTCTGAATTTGGAAAAAGTCTATGAATGTTTCGAGTGGTCGTGTGATCTTCTATATATGTATGTACATATGTATTTGCAGTGCTTTGCTTCTTTCCTGTCATAAAAACTTACTTAAATCCTGTATCCCCTTGTGGGTCCTAGGGCCTCTACAACGCCTACGTGCCATCGTGTGCGATTTCTGGAAATATGCCTCAGCTGTTCTGCGCCACGTACTCCTACGACCGCCGCGTATTCTGCCATCCTGGGTAAGTGGGTTGCATTGCATCACTTGGTTAGCTATGGATCTGTCACCCTTTCCGAGAGTGTGAACAATCCACTGCCACTTACGTCGTCGTATGGTTGTGCCTATAGGTTCATGGCCCGTTCTCTGATAAAGCTGTTCGTTAGAGATAGGGTTTGGCCAGAATATCCTTAAGATGTAGCGCAGGCACCTATTGACAAACGTTTGCAGCTTCCTCGTGATAGTGACGATCACTCTCCAGGTACCACATTCATAGCATTCCAAACGCAGATTTTGCTTTACCTATTCGGTTGGCTACATCCAGTTCGGTTCCGCCATCGGTTGAGACAATACTCCCAAGGTATTGACACTATCAAACGCCTTTTCAAAATCGATGAACATCAGGTGAAGTGGTGATCGATATTTAACACACCGCTCGATAGTAATCCGCAAGGTGTTGATTGGTCGACACAGGAGGAACCAGATCGGAAACCTGCTTGCCGTCAAGTCCTACTGCCTTGTTGATTTTTAGTGCCTTGATCGCAGTAATAATCTCTTCCTTACTGGGGATTGTGGTCATAAAAAGGTGGCCTTTGTTGTTTGTACTTGCAGTGTTGTGGGTTTTCTACCTACTTTTCAAATCATTCAAAGGCTCATGAATCACATGTTCACTGCTTTTGTGAATACTCTGATTGAGTTAACACTTTGAATGTGAGCCTACTTCGCACTCAAGGATTCATGAGTACCAGCAGCATGATGATTCGTTTTTGGTTTCGCAAAGTGAACTTCGTTATCGTTTCCTAAGAGATTCATACTCGTTTGTTTTCTGTGTGCGTGAGACTGTGAAAGGCTCGTTTATTAGCGAATGATTCACAACGGCAAATGAATGCAATCATGCAGTTCTTTCCGATTGAAACTACTTCGACTTAACTGATTTTTTGTTTGCTTTCAGATCCACCATTAGTGACATTGCGGTTGGGTTCAACACTCTCGTCAGACGACATTAAGGAGGGCGACGACGTGTACTTTGAATGCCACGTTCAATCCAATCCACAATGGAGGAAACTGCTCTGGTTGCACAATGTAAGTAACATGTATATTATATAAGTAATATGTTTATAATATTTATGATCTCTTATGACCCTTTTAACCTTGATTACTGCGAATTTGTCAAACAAAATCACTGGTTTATTTACCGTTATCACGCCTGTTCTCACACTACCAAGTTATTTCCATCATTAGCTACAGTCTTCAGGGAGTACTTACCACTATGATGGCATTTCCTTGTTTGACTAAGTACACCCTAAAATAAATCACTCACTATCAACCCACTCTTAATTCAGTTGCAAGCCGAAAATTCACTTTACATTCCCATCGTTACAGAAATTAATTCCAATAAATATTCCCCCTTACCCTCCACTGTCAAGATATAGACATTAGAAATGTCACCCCTAAGTCCACTTAAGGAAAACTTCCTTCCTTCGATTATTTCTCCTGAATAAGCAAATTCTCATCTTAACTATGCCTACTCTTCATTAAGATGAATTTCAACATTGCTCCTGGCAGCCAAATCCAATTGTTATCCTTGCCCGAGGGATTGAAGTCTAAAATTGCCTCTTTTGTAAAATAAATACCTCCCACAATCACTGTTGTTAATATCATGTCCCTTGGGGATTATTACATTTATTCTTTGCTACACACCACCGCAGGCGGTCGACTTGTATTTCTGTCGAAGGTTATCGATTTCAAAAAAAAAAAAAAACAAGAAACGTTTTATTTTTTTACAATAACTTCGAGGATATTCATAGATACAGAATGGAATGCCCTTTTTTCCCCATATTTAAATTCTGAAATGTTTAAAGTTCTCGTACATTTGTCATAACTAGGACTCGACAAGGGCTCCCTATAGGAGTTCCCTAACACAATCCCATCGTATCTAATTATAAAAGTTCTGCAAGGATAGTATCCTTTATGTGTCATCGTGGCTCTGCGATTAGTGGGGAAGCCAGCAAACCCTTAAGTGCTCCAAAGATATAGGAAAAATGTTGTCACATAAAATGGACGTTTTATTTCTTTAGGTTTTTATGGCGCAAACACTTGCAATGCAGATGAGCTTAGCATGAAAGTAACATGAGCATGATATGTAAACGCAACGGGAAATAAGGTTATTTAAAGAACTACGAACTCCATGTGGTATGGTAATTTAAGAGTGCATTGGACAGAATGCTTGTATAGGTAGAAAGCAAGGCAACAAGCAACGCAATGAGTGCTCAGTTGAAGAACGTAATCGACTTCGACTATATTTTACACTCGTAAAAGTATCCGGTGTATGTTTTACAACTTGTGGCAAGCAATTTTACAGTCAAACCATACAGAAGTGCTAGAATCCATCAGGAACGGATAGTTTAATACCCTATCCCGGGCCTATAGAGTCTTTGGGCTAAAGTTTCTTATAAAATTACTCCAAAAAGTATTTTTTTTTTTCGAAAAGTCACAACTTACTACAAGGTGGTGCAAAATTAATCACCCTATCGGAAGATATTTGCAAATGCCGTCGTACTTCAATCATATTTGACATTTGTGAAAACTTGACTGATATCAGGTGCGTTCGCGTACCCTCCCAAAACAGCGAATTTTCCGAAAAGCTGTTCGCGTACGGAGAATTTTCGTAGTTTTTTTTGCAAAAGAGAACGCTCACGAGAGAGTAAAAAATTTCCCCATGCTACGAATTTTAGCGCAAGAAATTTTTTTGGGCTGGTTTGTGAAAACTGTTAAATCTGTCAAATCAGTGTATTTTCAGCATTTTCTTGTTCAACCCGTTCGTTTACTTTTTCATAATTCTAGCTCTCTCTGAGAGAATTTGACAAGCACTCTTCGAAATTTAGTGCAGAAAGTACGCGAACGGACCTATCATCTTTTCCACTTAACAGAAAAATTGTAAAGGTCCAAATAAAGATTTCCATCACTCAAAATTAATTTTTTTAGTCAGTAAAAAAGTAATTCGAAATTCATTGGATGATTAATTATGCGCCACCTTGTAAAAATAGGAAAATTATCAAAACTTTTTTTTAAAAAGTGGGCGTAACCATACATAATGTGTATGTGCGTAATATGTATCTACATTTTAACCTATGTAATTTATTCTGAGTTTTTGTAAAATTACTGATAGAATGTGCTTTTTGACAGGTGTGCTTGTCATGAACTTAAGGCTTTACTGTCTGGTTTTTCAAAGACTTCGTATACAAAATTGCTTGCTTCAAATTTAAAGCTGATGACAGACAAGTCCGTCTGTTGAGCCATGTCTGTCCGTCCGTCCGTATGTCACCAGTTTTTGGGCCTTCAATTTTGAGCTAGGTTGATGAAATTTTGTATTCGAGGTCTTTGGAAAAGTAAGCAATGTAGGTGTAAAAAAATTTAAAATCCGCCCACTACCACGCCCACTTTTTGAAATAAAATTCTTTTGGAGTAATTTTATAAAAAAGATTACATATAATTTTAGGCAAGTTTTTTGTGGAAAAGGCTACATACTTATGTCTGTATGTAGGAAAGGGATAGGGTATCACACAATTCGCTCTTAGCGGAGGGTAGCATTTCCACATGTTTTCTTATAAAACTCGCTTCTGCTGGAATCTATAAAAAGTATTTTTTTATATTTAGTAATTTACTAAATGCACAAAAGTTCGTTGATTATGTTTGGGAGAAGTTATCCTGACCGCACTCAGATCAAAGCTGACCCATTTTGGTACCCATTAGGAGGAGTTAAATTCTCTCTTACCTTGCATAGCTCTGTGTTTATTTCAATATCTGTTACCGACATAGATTACCCAACATGTATTGTATAGAATGGCGAATTCCTGCTGACCCATGTCCTGTGCATACACATACATACACTTATATTTTTGTGCATGTTTACCAACCTGTTATATAAAAACAATTCTGTCGGTTTGATGGTTTTTCATGTGATTTCTATTAGTATGCTGGCGAGTACCCCTATGTGGTTGAAGTGGTATATTCCGATGAACTCGTGATTTGCTTACTGTAGGCCACTCCATGGGGCATAGCTTGAATAGATCCCTTCTCACATCAGTCTCTGTTTATATTAAAATCACTTGCCTAGAGCGCCACTTATCTGATCCAAAATTTATAGAAATACACTCGGGCTTATACCGAAGATCGATCAAAAATGTTGACACAGTTAGTTCGGTGTTTTCGGAGTCCAATCCATAAACATAGGCGCCACCTATCGGGTTCATGATGAATTGCCAATCCAATTTAACCTCAAAACAGGTGACAACTGTCATAGAAAATAGTGTTGCCAATTTGAAGTTCTATGCCCCTAAATAGACACCCTTTACGATATACATATGTATGTAAACAGAAATATGTATAATCCAATAATTCTCTCTTACAAACTATTGGTCAAACTAGTAAACTTAAAGTTTAAAAGTATTTTTTTTTTGCTTTTTTTCATCGCAATATTGCTCACTTTAGGAGTATGTACATAAGTATGATGCAGTTTTCAAGATTTTTGTTTGTGAATCCCTTCCGAAAGTACATCCATAGCTCATACACGTTCAGATTACCCAATGAAGGGAAATAAGTACTGGCATGTACATACTTGGAATAGCCTGTATCACATTTATCGTCATCGTTCTCCCACCAAAACGTACTGCTGGGCAAAAAAAAAAAAAAAGTATGGCGTAAAATTTTATGCAGAACGCGCATTATGTCCTACATAGAAATGTTTTTTATCTCTCCTTCCTTTTTTTTTATTCCTGCATTATTTTGCATTATCCTTAACCGCATCCGCATAACTGAATGTGCGAGAGTGAGCCATTTTCCATCCCGAGTGACGATGGTTGGTTTTTATTATTAAAATGAAATATCATACCGCAATACTTTTCATAATGTCGACACATATTTTATTTGAAACCATTTTTTTTATTTTATCTTTCTTGTTATTTTATTATTTTCCATGCAGATGTTGATTTTAAATAGAAATTTGGAGGAAGGGGTGGGTGATGTTTGTTTCTGTCTGCAAGGAAATTATTTGCCCGTGGGGGATAAAATGAAAATATTTATTTTGACGTTCAAAATCTGTAGAAACTTTTGAAGAAAATCAGCATGTGTTGTTCGAGGAAAGATAAGCTTAATTTTAGTTTCAAAATATGTACATGGCAGCACTGTGTTGACGGGAGAATAATGGTTATGCTGTACAGGTATATAATTAATTTCAATTTATAATAAGTAAAATTCTAATGTAATGAATTATAACAGTTAAAAGAATGCCCTAGATTCCGATTGTGGGTGCTGTAACTCAGTGATTAGTGCATTGCACTAGGTACTGAACATGTGGTTCCAAGTTCGGCTTTTCTGTTGGAGCAATATTTCTCTCATTTCGCCTATTTCACAGTTGTCATAATCGTCCTTCCGAGTGGACTATACGCAGCGTGGTGGATAACTTCAAGTCGACCGGTTCAGTGAATAATCCGTCAACATCGGTACGTTGACGAAAGGCAAAAGCTGCCGAAAATATCGACGCTGTGCGTGAGAGTGCACAGGAGAATCTGTGGCAGTCAATTCCGGGCCATGGACAAGAACCCTGCCTTTCGTAGATCGTACAAGATTCAACTGACCCGGGAGCTCAAAGTTAATGACCATAGACAACGGCGTTTGTTTGCTGACTGGGCTCTCGATCAATTGAAGTTGACCCCAATTTCAATCAAAAAATCATATTCAACGACTGGGTTCGTCAGCAAGAAAAGTTGTCGAATTTGAAACGATAACAATATACATGAGATCCACCAAATTGGAATACTTCCAAAGAAAGTCACTGTTTGATGTGGATTTGGGACTTGCGGCATCATCGGTGCATACTTCTTTGAGAACGACATTGGCCAGGCCATCACCGACAACGGCGGGCACTGTAGATCGATAATAACCAATTTCATTTGGCCAAAATTGGATGATATGGACACCGACAACATGTGGTTTCAACAGGATGGAGCTACGTGTCACACATCTAGTGCAACTTTGGACATTGCATAAGCCATTTCGAACATGGTTATCTCATGCGAGGGCGACGAGAATTGGTCACCAAGATCGTGCTGTTTGACCCAAATAGACTTCTACCTTTGGGGTTTTCATAAATCACAGGTCTATGCCAATAAACCACAAACTATCACTGCTTAGAAAGCCAACATTATCAATGCCATTGATCAAATTCACCCGGATTTATGAGCTAGAGCTATGGAAAAATATAAAACAATTGTACGTTTCGGATGCGCGTCACCCAGCAAAAACCGGACGCACATTTGAACGATGTTACATTTCATACATAATGGCATATATTGGTCTCCTGAATAAATGAAAAATATCAATTATATCTCCCTCAAAGTTTGTTTAATTCATATTTAAAGATAGGAAGCGTTCAATGGAAAAGCCTTTAGTTGTCCAAAAATCGTTTAAAAAGGTTCTCTTACTCGCCCTATAACTTACCTAGAATTAAATTTCTGTATATTTATTTCGTACAATTTCGCAGAGACCAACAGAGATCATGATTTATAACTTTAGTCTTATTATCTATTCATATTAGGATAAGAAATATTCTAGAAAACAGGAAGATCAATTCTTTTTTAACCTAGAAGATTTGGACATATGTATACTTTTAAACTTAATTAGCATTTATCTTCTTTTAATAATGAATGATGCAATATACTAGAGATACTTTTCTATTGTCTGAATAATTAATTTGTTCCATTTTTAGGGTATGCATCTGGAACATAATACTTCAGCTCGTGTCATCCGTTCAAATCAGAGTCTTGTTCTGCAGAAAATTACAAAACATTATGCCGGGAATTATGCATGCAGTGCCATCAATGATGAAGGTGAAACGGTCAGCAACCAGTTGCCATTAAGAGTTAAATGTAAGTAACATTATTTAGAGCCTGACCGCTGATGATGAATAAATTCAGTTTTGTCAGAAGCTTTTGACAGGTATGGTTATGAGTGGTGGGCAGTCACAATACGTTTGAAACGTGTGGAGAGGGTAAGTTATCCAGCTCAGATACATATGTATGTATGGATAACAAAGTGCAGAGTCTTTTTGATCAAGGTACGCCGTGGTTTAATCCGAAACGGTAGCGAGCCTATCTAATCTAGCCATGGATTTTCAAACCGTTGCACAGTGGGGCAGAATATCCTAATAGATGGCATTAAATCAACCAATAAAACTAGGAACCTGAAATTTCGCCTAGTTATTGTTGGGCTGTAGAAGTGTACACCTTCTTAAAACCCGCCCACTGACACGCCCACTCTTAAAAAAAAATATGTTTTTTACTGTAAAAATTGGAATTAATGCCAGCTTTTGGGTCACTTTGCCCCACTGTGTGCTGGGTACATGGTTCCTAGGGTGATTGCGCTAAGCATCGACAGAGGCTAGATCTGGATAGGGATGGAGAGCAGTGGCACTGACTTATGCTATGACAAAGATGATAAAATTTATATCTCCTTCTTATTCAATTTTCACAGTAATTCCCTCAGAAAGCACTTAGTGTATTGCAGCTTGAACGCGAAAAATAATCTGTGAATTACGAACGAATGAAAAAATTACACACAACTTTTTCCACAGTCAAATTAGATACCACCCATGGAGAATAAATAACCAACTCTTACCTATCCCGTCTTCTCTCTTACAAATTAACTTTCGCCCGTGCCCTGTTAATCAGTTAAAGTGTATAAAAGGGTGACAGACAGACAGACAGATGGAAAGGGCTAGTCCTGCTGATCATTTATATTTATATATGCATATGTATATATTATTGGATCTTTCTTCAATATTTCTCTGTTAAAAAATATACCTCAAAATTTATAAGAGGCATTTCTATATGGACCCCCCTTTACTACTCCACTCGAGTTAGCGGTACCTTGCTTTCTACATAATGTGTATTTGATAATACATCCTAAAATACATATTTCTATTTGCACACAACCTTTCGTATTTCCTTCTTTCAGCAAAGATGTACTTATATAACTTTATTCTTTTTTTCCTTTCAGATACTCCCATCTGTAAGCACTTAGATCGTGTCGTTCTAATAGGTGCTTCAAAAGACGAGACAGTTGAAGTGGCATGTGAAATACAAGCAGACCCACCACCAAGGTAGGCACAAGAAACCATCATATTCCCTGTGATTACTTCGCATACTATTTGCTTTGCTTCGATTGCAATCATTTGCAACAAGAGAGAGAACCTGCAGTACGAGTACACCCTTAAATTGAGATATATGAGGAGAGGATGTGGTGCAAACACATCTCTCACAGTGTGTGCTTGCTATTGATTTTCTTTCACCTGATAACCAAAGTCATTAAATATTTAAATTAGGAAGGCCAACTTGGATTGCACAGAAAATTGTTTTGTATTCGAGAACTAGGTGAAATTGTGCGACTGGGTTGTCGTAAGTAATTGGACCTTTGGTGATTGTTTGGAAATGTTTACAATTTTAATTTTCACATACACAGATAATCTGGTAAAAAAAGTTTCAATATTGTACTTAAATACTATGTACATATTTACATTTAAATTGTTCATGGAATACAAATTTTATATAAAACGAGGCATCTCTTGTTGACTTGATCGAGTACACGTCTCAGAAGTCTAACAAGAACCCTCAGAAGGAGGATAGAAGGCGGATGAATTCTCTCGATGGAATCAACGGCGGAATCCATGGACGGTTTGGCGAACATCTTACATGAGCTACTTCGACGTATTCAAAGCTCAGGTCTGTGAGGATTTTCATGACTTCATCAGGGTTATGGGATAGAGATGGTGGCGGATGAACCCTAAATGGGTCGACGGCAGCACTCGCACCTCCGAAGTGAGCTACTGATGTCGGTCTCTCAGACCGGCCCTGGGTCCTAGGTGCTAAAACCCATGGAACTGGCCCTTCAGGTTGGGGGTTGTGTCGTCGAGGTAACTTCCCTACCACGTAAAAATAACTATAGTTATGAGAGAGACATCCGCCTCGGATAACAATAACGATTGGCAAATCGACCCGGAACTTCCACGGACTATGACCGTGGACGTTCCGGGTCGTCTCTGCCTGAGCCATCGTTGCCTTCCATCCTCTGCGGTCCCGAGCACGCTGCTTCCAGTTGTGAAGACCAAGTTTTCTGGCATGCTTGGTCTTTGTACCGGAGGTTCGGTCTTCTTCGCCGCCTCGATCCTTGGGGCTGGGATTCGAAGCACAAGCATTGTTGTCGATTCGCTCGATGTGGCCGAGCCAACGTAGTCTGCGTATCTTGGCTTTTTGGACTACATCCACATTATGGTACAGGTCATAGAGTTCGCGGTTGTATCTTCTCCTCCATTCGCCCTCCTCGCATAAGGGACCTAATATCCGACGGAGTGTTTTTCGCTCGAAGGTACCCAATTTTTCCTCAGCTGCTCCATACAGCAGGATGAGCGTTCTATAGAGCATTGCAGGGATCTTCCGATGCGTTCAATATCGTCTGCGTATCCCAGCAGTTGGACGGATTTGTGAAAGACAGTGTCTTCCGTGTTGACACCTGCCCTGCGCACTATCTGCTCCAACGCGATATTGAAGAAATCATATAACAGCTGAATCTGGTGCACGTTTGGAAGAGCTCCGAAGAGTTGTTTCCAAATTGCACCGAGCATCGCGTGTTTTCCACCGTTACGTGACACATCTGGATAAGTTTTGTCGGTATCCCGAATTGGGCCATTGCCTGGTAGAGCTCAAGACGATGAAAAGGTGGTGGGTTTCGACTTGAAATTCGTTGGTCTTTTCCAGGATTTGTCTGAGTGTGAAATTAATAACTTGCTGTTGCAATTTTGCAGATGGAGATTGTATTTGTTTGCATTTGTTGAATTCTCTAAAAAAATCAGTAATTTGAACAGAATTGTTGTCAAAGACATGAATCTACAATTAACTGTAGGATTGAATGCCTTAAATTAAATTGGCCACAAGTAAAGTATCCCCTATATTGAAACAAAAATTCAAAACTTGCCAAAACACCAAGGTCCGACTTGCGCTATATTTTAAAAGAAAAAAAAATTGGGTAAGTGCGAGGAGGGCCTCGTGCAATAGTGTTCCGGACATTTTATATATATTGTCATTAAATAGAAGGCAATTTATTCATATCCTGCATAGGTACACCTAATACTGGTTTTGATATGAATAATGTAATGTCTTGTACGTAGGTATGTCCTAGTAATACTGAGCTGAGATTCCAGTCCATTTTAACTTACACTTTCAATATAAAACATGGCGTACCAAGGTTTTGGATAAAAATGGTTTAATGGTTTAAGTAAAACACTGGCAATACTTGACATGCGAAGGAATACAGCATTTAGAGTTTTAAAAATTTAAGAAAAAAATATTTTTGAAAAAAAAAAAAATTTAAAAAAATTTTAGTTTTTAAAACTTATTTAGTTTTCAAAAGCAGCATAGAGCTAACATATACGATCCATTCATGCAAATGACTTAGTTTTTGAAAAATCGAAATCGAATGCAGTAGCAGCAAGAGAAGAGCTTATAGGGAAGTCCATGCGCTCTTCTAAAATCTGTAACTCGGGAACTACTTAGCGGATTTAGATGAAACTTAAAACTTGAGCAAATCGTAGTATCAAAATGATCTACTGTAAAAATTATTTGGATAACATGAAAACTGGGGGAGATACAGTGGGGTAACTAGATACCCCATTTTTTTAATTTTTCTCAGAAAATATATAAAATACAGGAATTTTCGTATTGTTTTTACAATCTACACAAAATTCTACGTATCTCCAATTTTTTTCATATTTTTACCATTTATGGTCTGGCCGCTAGGGGGGGGGGACAACATTTTTCAAATGTTTGGCAAGCTTTTTTGTTCAACAAATTTTGCCAGAAAAAAATATTTCTTACATATATGGAGCCCTTGCAAGATTCTCTTTAATTTGATATGCCACATGATGGGGAACAAAATAATTTGTTTTTGCCCTTCATACAAGGTGCCCAAAAAAGGGCTCCCAAAATGAAATTCATTGCCGCCATCTTGTGCAGGCTTCCACATAATGTATACATAGCGAAAGTTTCAGCTCTCTATGTCTAACGGTTCAAAAGTTACAGGGCTGTGACAGACTGACGGACAGACGGACAGACGGACAGACAGACACCGTATCAAACCCATAAGTGTTCCGTCTTACCTTTTAAGGTCCGGAACACTAAAAAATGGCAAGTAATACAGACCTTTTATTCGAGCCTACAACAGTTTAATGCTTAATACCGATCGTCAGTTATTCGCTCTACAGTGAATCCATAATATGAAATAATCGATGACCATTCCTCTGTTTAATCGGTACTTCAAAAGCATTTTCCTTGTATGTGGATACAACTGAACTGAACTCTCAGGGCTCGTTCTATACCAACTTTACTGTGTGTGGTTATCGTAACGTTAACCTCTGTTCATCGACTTAATTCTAGTTGGAGATGTCTGTATTTGTGTATCTTCAGTTTTGAGTGCACTTTGTTAAATTAAAGGAAACAGTTTGCATTAATTAACATTAAGGTGATTTTGGCTTATTCAGGTTCTCTTTGGTCTTTGGTCTTTGGCCACCAGCACTGCCGACCGTTACACACTCGTTTCGCTTTACAGTAATGAAAATAAATGGCACTCCTAAATTCGAAAATTGAGGATTTCTCTATTCGAAGCGAGTAGGGAAAAAGAGAACCAAAGGGATTTCAGAACACACCGTCTAAAGGTATTTACGGTATAAATTTAATTCAGATTGAAATCCCTCTCAAATTATTGCATTATGATGGTATGTTTCAAGTTTAAATGGGGCTTTTAGATATGTATATAAAGGTAATTTTAAGTTGTACATGCAAAGGTTTATTTAATTATGAGTAAATAAGTTCATGTTACACTTAGAGCATGGTATCTCATGTCTAGACCTAATGATTTGGTTAAAATTAGTCTGTCGATACTGTTAATTTATATAAGCAAGAGATGCATACTTCTATATATTTGGAAGCAACTGTCAGGTAGTTCTATCCATTATTTTTGAGTTTAAAAAAATGATTGTATTGAGAAATAGGAGATGTGAAAACACCACTGCTGTTCGCGATAGTGTGGCTGAAGAGACGTCCACCTCAACTCGTAGTCGTGCCCAACAATTGCACCTCGCACGCTGATGATAAGAAACTTTTTTTGGCCCGAATTGGAAGATATGGATGTGGACGATATGTGGTTTCAACAGGATGGTGCAACTTGCCACACAGCTAACGACACAATGGCTCTTTTGCGCGACAAATTCAATGGCCGTGTTATCTCACGTGGTGGCGATGTCAATTGGCCGCCAAGATCATGTGATTTGACACCGTTGGACTTCTTTTTTTGGGGTTATTTGAAAGAAAAGATGTACGTCGATAAGCCAGCAACAATTCAAGAACTAAAGGATGAGATAATTCGTCACATTAACGGCATAGAACCTCAATTACGCCTCAGCGTCATCGAAAATTTGGACCATCGGATGGAGGTGTGTCGCCGAGGTCGCGGCAGCCATTTAGCCGATATTTTGTTCCATACATAATTGAACCATGCCAATATTATCAAAATAAAAAGAAATGACAATAATTTCCAAAATAATTTGTGTTTTATTCCAAATCAACATCGGCCCTTAAAACTTAGCCACCCTTTACTATCTTATATTTAGGTGTCTTGATTTCAAATTATAGGAAGTCTTTCACCATGCACCACTCCCTGTGGCCATCTCTATTTACACTACACAACACATATTGGCCAGCACTACAAATGTTCTATTCATTAGCATTGACTTTACCAACAGTACCAATGCGTCATCTACACCATGGCGCCTGGGCGATTCGCACATGCAGTCAATTGTTCCATTGTCAAAAGCTCCCTCTCTAAAATGGCCACCGCAAATTCTTTCCTGTAAGGAGTCATTACTCTATACTCGGACTGACGGATAGACAATCAGAATTGGATTCCTCTTCTTGTGCTGAGTTCAAAAATTAAAAGAAAAAAAAATTAATTTAACACTATCTTGACGCTTGAGAAACAAAATTATTTTCCCTCTTAGGTGCATCCAGACCGAGCGAAACATTTCTGAAACATTTCATAAACAATTTTAAAAACATTTCTGGAATGTTTCAAAAATGTTTCGCTCGGTCTGGACGCATCTTAAAACTAGATACACACAAGGCAACCGTTGAAGCAACGTGTTGCAGCAATCTGTTTGCTGACTACACACGTGGCAACTGTCGCCGCAACCTTAGCACACTACACACGAAACAACGGTTGCTGCAACATGGCTGTGTTGCTGCAACGGTTGCCTCGTGTGTATCTAGCATAAGAGCAAATAGTGAACAGACAAAGCAAAAAAAATATTCAAAGTTAACTAAAACCAGTGAAAAATGCTACAATCCGTCTGGAGCGAATCGTATGATACCCTATCCCTATCTTATTTGGTCGTGTCAGTGGGAGGTGGAAAATGTATTCACAAAATTTTCTATTTTGCCTTATAAACTAATATTTTTACTCGAAAATTAATTTTTGAAGTAAACGCCCCTAAAAAGTGGACGTGGCCATATACAATGTAAAGACGATTTGTAGATTAAGTGGATATCTACATATTTGCTCAAGTAAGTTTTTTCGAGTTTCATATGAAAATAGTGAAAAAAAGTGATTTTTTTGAAAAGTGGGCGTGTCAGTGGGCGGATTTTAAAAATTTTTACACTTGTATTGCTTACTTTTCCAAAGACCTCGTGTACAAAATTTCATCAACGTAGCTCAAAATTTAAGGCCCAAAAACTAGTGACATACGGACGGACGGACGGACATAGCTCAATCGACTCGGCTAGTGATGCTGATCATTTATATATATACTTTATTGGGTCTATCTGTAATATTTCTCTATGTTACAAACTATGTATCAAACTTAATATACCCTTAGGATAGGGTATAATTAGGATAGGGTATAAACACTGAAAAAATCTTGTCCCAAAAGTAAGTGTTAAAGGTTTTTGTACTTGTATTCTTTTATTTTTATTTTAACATAGAGAAATGATCAGCATCAGTAGCCGAGTCGATTGTGCCATGTCCGTCGGTCCGTCTGTCCGTAGGTTGATGAAATTTTGTATACGACCTCCTTGTGAAAGTAAGCAATACAAGTGTTAACCTTTTTAGAAATCCGCCCACTGCCACACCCACTTTTCGAAAAATAACTTTTTTCAGTAATTTTAAATGAAACTCGATAAAATTTACTTAAGGTAATATGTAGATATTCTTTTACCCTACATATCTTCAGTACACTGTGTGTAACCACGCCCAGTTTTTAGGGGTGTTTTTATCAAAAAATGTTTTTTGAAGGTTTTATCGAAATAATAGCACTTCTTGGGAGCAAAATACAGTATACGTTGAAATATTTACAAAATCCGCCCACTACCACGCCCACTTATTGAGAAAATTTGTGTTTTGAAGTAGTTTTATAAAATATTTGAAAAAAAGTTGCTTAAGGAAAAGGGATAGGGTATCATACGATCCGCTCCAAACGGATTGTAGCCTTTTCATATGTTTTAGATCACTTTTCGGTTTAAAATCACGAGATTTTCTCAATACTGCTTAATTACTTTTATATCGGGGGATTAAGGTGACATTTTAAGTTATTTTTGAACGTTGGACGACTGTAACGATATGAGAAGGATGCATGCGGTTATTATCTCATTTTTCCATACTCTAAACTAAATTACTTTTCAAAGTTTGCAAGTATTCATATCTGTCCACAAAAAAAGCTGATCAATGCTAAGTTTTCGACTTCAGTTGCCGTCATAAACCTCTAAACTATAAGGGACCATGACTGGGCACAATGGACCCGAATTGTGGGTCTAAGTGAGCAGTAACCTTCTAGTGACAAGGCACCCATTTACCTGACCTATTAGGGACCATTGTCATGCTACACAGCTTATAACATATTTCTTAGATGAAGCCTTGTAGTTGGTTTTATTCAATCCTTATTACTCCCATCTATTCCGTGGATGTTTAGTTTCTTTCTACAATATTCCAAGTAACTAGATATGTTATCCTTTTTTGTGGTCCACTGCAAAATTTGTACACCTTTATCGACGACCCTTTTCACGTATGGTTCCCTTTCATGTAACACTGTGCATTATGACTCCTTCACACTAACTATCAGGCAGTAACAAGAGGCGCATAGTAGCCGCAGTTTCAAGGATACCATATCCCACCTCAACCGACAATCTAATCTAATGCATATTTGGAAGTAAAACCTATGGACATCTCTTCTTCTGGACCCATATTTATTTTGCTTCGTTATAATTCTGTGGAGTGGTATGTGATACAACATATAAAGGGTGATTCATTAAGAGCTGTTTTTATTTTCTTTGAAATAGAACACATGAAATGAATTTCAATGGTAGAAGCTTTATTATGACCTGAAAGAACAGTGTCTAACATTTACCTTTTAACTATTACTTTGTGTAAATGGTGCCCTACATGGTTCATTCTAAAGGTCCAACTTTGGAACACCGCCTCCAGCATTGCGACCAGTATTCTCCGAATTATGCGAGTAATGTTGACTTTCAAGTCCTGGAAATCATTATTTGCAATATTGATGTATCTCTTCTTATTAACTTTTTCTAATGCTTTGTATTGTTTTTGTTTTGGCTATTTCATGTTCAGATCCTTTCGCTGGAAGTTTAACAATTCCGGAGAAACCCTCGATGTTGGGAGCGAACGTTTCAGTGTCAACGGCAGTAGAAGTATTCTCAAATATACCCCTGTGACAGATCAGGTAATTTTGAATTTTGAATCCTTTAGCGTTATTTTTCACAAACCCAATCATTTTGTACAGGACTATGGAACACTATCCTGTTGGGCAGTAAACGAAGTCGGAACGCAGCATCAGCCCTGTTTATTTCAGGTCGTTCTTGCAGGTATGTCGAATAATTGTTGCACATTACCAAATGCCGCATATAAATCATTATTATTTTTCTCTTGTTACCCTTTTTATTTGCATTTGTGTCCTTTAACCAACAAAACGCCAAAAGGTCTACCAAGTGCCGTCAGCAATTGTACTGTTTACAATCGTACCGAACTCAGTGTGGATATACAATGCCTGCCTGGCTATGATGGTGGTCTACCGCAAATATTTGTCCTGGAAATGTTCTCCAGTCGAACAGGAAGCTTAAGGTAAATATGTGATTTTCAGGCTATGAGTGTCCAGGAGCTTTTTAACCAACCACATGTGCCATCTGCACTTAACCCATGAGTATGAAAATACCAACAGAGAGCAAGACAGCAAAACATAGTCGGGTCAGAGTTGTCCTTGGATTTTGTATCTTTTTGCATAGATGCAGCTCAGACCAGTGCTAGTGCTGGTGATGTCAGGACGATTTGACTAAAGGTTATTTTTGACTACTACAACACCCACCTCAACTCTCTGGGCTTATTAAAATGCAAATATCGCAAAACGATTAAGGACAATTCTTCTTCTGCACATCCTCCCTCCTCCAGCATTTTCGATGCAATCAGAGAAACGGTAAATGTTTGTGATTTTTCGACAGGGTCAGAAGTAGGATAGTATAGAATCCTCCGGAGACCACCAATAATAGCCCATTGAATATTTTATTATGTTCTCTGTGGAAAATCTTTTCACAACAACACACAGATGCTGACCTGACCAAATTTTCTGCGTTAAATGTATTTATGCAAATTAAAAATACTGTCATCACCATTGTAGTCATCGTCAATTGTATTTTGTTGTAGGGTTCTGACTTATATTTTTCTTCGTGTTATTCTTATTTTTTTTTTTCGGAGTTAGATGGGGATCCTTGAAGCTGCATATTTTGCACAGAAATCGATTGAACGTCTTCCTTTTTTTTTTTGATTTTAGTTTTTGTGGTTCGTGTTGTCAATATAAATATGAAATGGAAATGGAAATGGAGATTTTATTCGGGCCAGAGTTTGGGATGATTTATGTTTCTTCTCTGGAACAGAATTGTGAAAATTCACTTAAACGTGCTGGTTGATTGCACAAGATGGCATTTTGCATGCGAATCTAAGTCGGGTCATACAATCGCACATTAAACTTTAAAGCACACTAAATCATCACCTTTCAATATACCGATATTTTTGGCTACTAAGTTAGAACCGCTCATCATTCCAAGTATTGGCACTTATACGGCTATCATTATTTAATGGCAATAGCAGTTTGGAAGTTATACTAGTTCTGCAACCATTCTTTGACAATCTTGGCTGTATGCTTTGAGTCATTGTCTTGTTGGAAGACCCAAGGCATTGTGAGGCCCAATTTTTCCACACTGTGGTGTAAATTGTCTTTTAAAATGGTGAGGTAATCCTTACTATTCATTGTGGATTCAATGAAAACAAGATTTCTTGTTCCCGCAGCCGACATACAACCCCAAACCATTACCGACCCATCACCATGCTTCACGGTTGAAGTAGGTATTTATTTTTTTTTCTTCGTAAGGTTTGGTTTTTCTCCGCTTTTTGTTTCCATGCACTCCCAACTTACACTGAGCCACTTTTTGGGCCTCAAGTTTTGAATAACTCAGCACTTGCATGGATCTGAATATGTAGCGCATAAATAAGGCTGAATTTGTCCAGTGGTATTGATTATTTCGGCTTTCCAGACAGTGGTGGTTTCTTATAACTTAATACGTAAAAATTTGAACGTTTATTAAAGAAAAACATGTACAATAGTATTATTCAAAGTTTTGCCCATCTGAAGCTATGACTTTTCTCCATCTTTCTGGCAATTTGTGGATCCCATCCCAAAAGAACTGCGCCGGCTTGGCAGCCAAGAATGAATCAAGCTAATTTTAGATATTCTGCTCTGATGTGAACCGTATTTCAGTGAGGGCGTTCTGCATCGACCGGAACAAATCGTAGTCAGAAGGGGCAAGGTCTGGGCTATAAGGCGGGTGGGGTAAGACTCATTCATTGTTTTTCAAATAGTTCTTAAACGGAATAGCAACGTGGCGCCGAGCGTTGTCATGATGGAAAATTATTGCCTCGTGTCTGGTCGCATATTCCGGGCGTTTTTTAGCTACTGCTCTCTTGAAACGGATTAATTGTGTTCAGTAGCGTTGTCCATTGATGGTTTAACCCGGTTTTGGCAGCTCATAATACAGCACACCATACACCAGCCATAGATATTCGGCTTTGCCGTTGATTTGGCTGGTTAGCCGGGTTCACATATGATTTTTTGAGCTTTGGGTTGTCGTAATGGATCCATTTTTCATCAACAGTAACAATCCGATGCAATCAGCTGCATTTCGGACATACAAGACCGCCTTTCGACGTCTCTCGGCTTGAGAATCCAATTTCCTTGCTTTTGAATACATATATCCAACTCCTTTTAAACGTTTTGAAATGGCTGCTTGAGTGACACCCAAAAATTCTGCGAGCTCTTCTTGTGTTTGGCAATAATCTTCATAGAGTAATGCTTCCAGTTCTTCAAACAAGGAAAAATCTCACCGGGTCAAATCTTAGGATCTATTAGTCAACATTCTACCTATACATGTTTGACAAGGCAGATGAAATAAATGTCAATCAATTTGAAAGATTTGGCTTCAACAATATGTTCAAAAATCCCTTTTGAAAAACCTTGAAGATAAGTGATAAGAACTTACAAAAGCGTACAAAATTTTCTCTTCGTCAGGCATTGATCATCATAGCAGAATAAAAATGTTTCCTTTTTTGTATCAATTGCCATCTTAATCTTAATAAAAATATAAAAATTTAGGAAAAATGTCTGAGCCGTTCCTGGTCAAATCAGTTTTTTTTTTTAATAAATTCCATTTAGTAAAAGGAGTAACAGAAGTGGTATGCCATCTTATAAGGCTTTATAAAAATAGTCCAATAGTAGTGTACTTTCATAGCGACATTGCATACTTGGGTAAAAACGTAATACACCGTCTTATACGCCTTTAGATATGTACAGTACCGAGAATAATTTTTCATACAAGCCGTACTTTAAGTAAGACTTTCTCATTTTATAATGTAAGCATATGTTATATTGGGTTTTAGGTACATAATTCAATAGAAGATACATTGCGCAAAATATCTACGCACAAAAACAAAAAAAGGCTTATTGTAAAAATTAAATCCACTACTCAAATATTTGTTCCTCAAAATGGGATACATACATTACAGGATTAAAGGATTTGGTTACCTCACAGTGTACAATATGTTAACTTGCGAAATATTTGCGTGTTTTTACAAATTCATATGTAGAATTTATATATTGTGCCTAGTTCTGCTTAAAAAAATCAACTGTAAATTTATGTTTCCAAGGTAGTAAAGGTGAAAATAGAAGAAAATGGTAAAAACTCTCGGAAACACTTGGATCGATAAGAGACCTCTAGTAATTTTTCACTGAAAATTAAAAAAAAAAAACATTACGCTAATTAGAAAATTTATTAAATTTAACCCATTTTAAGTTTAAGGTATGAATATGTGATAGATATTGCAAAGAAGGGAAGCTGGAACACAAGAGTGATGATGGAAGAAAAAAGAGAATTCTGTCGGGTGATGAATAGTTTTTAAAATGGGAACTAAAATTTTACCCCAAACCATAGCTTGTGACTGGAATAAAAAATTTAAATATTTTAGTGTACGAAAAAAGGTAAATTTTCTAGGATTTAAGTATTGTATTGCACAGCGAAACCCACTTTTGAGAAAAGAGATACAAACAAGGATATTAGAAAAAAGTATTTTTCTTACATACATATGAATAAGTACTAGCTCTTTAAAAGCGATTGAAAACAAGAAAAAGTGTGGAGAAAAAACAACGATGCCTTGCAAGTAAAACATGTAACAGCCACAGTTAAACACGCGGGTGGGAATGCTATGGTTTGAGGTGGGCCATGGCATATTATGACGTGTGAAGTCTAGAATTTGCTGAGGAAAATATGTAACACAAGCAATAGTTCACCATCAATCAAAATTTGGTAGCCTCTGCTGAAAAAAATAGTCACGCTTGCGATATTTATCCAAACCAAGATAGCAATCCTAAGCAAACAGGACATAATATTCGGTCTTGGTTGCTTTATAACTGACCCAAATTGTTCAGAATCCGGCTTAAAGTTCAGATCTCTATCTAATTAGTCATCTGTGGAAACATTTAGACAGAAAAATACGCGAAATCATAAAATTAGGACAAAATTGTAGCTTAAAGAAGCAATCAAAGAAAAGTGAAATAGCATGGGCCCTAGCATAACAGAAAATCTTGTACGGCCTTTGCCACGTAGGTAAAAAACAGTAATTAAAAACAAGGGCCTTCGTAAAAGGTGATAAAATAATAAACATACCACTTTAATACAAGTTTTGAACTTTGTATGAACAATTTTTCTCACACATTTTTGAAGACAAATTAAATTTATCTCATGTACATTGTTTACCTTTCTTATATTCTATTGTTTTTGCATTCAAAAATGTTTCTGACATTTTTTTTGAATAGTGTATTATATATGAAAATCTAGTTGCATTCCATTTTCATTAAAAAAAATCCTGTTGTTTTATTTAAAACAGAGTTCTATGAAAATTTATTCTCAGTACTGTATTTTTAATATGAAATTCAAACGCATCATCTATTTTTTTGAACAGTACTAAATTATATATGAAATTAAAGTAAAATTGCAATATTTAAAAACTATCGTAAGACCCGTTTTCGAGCAAGTTCTATACAACTAACCCCAAGAAAAGTACTTTAGCTACCAAAAAAGCTTTGCCGAATTTTTCATGTTAATTTATGTTTCACAATTTGTTTATTTTTAATTTATTTATTTATGTATTTATTTATTTCATCTATTTATTTATAGACTTATTTTATTTTTATTTTTCATTTTTAAATATTTCTTATCATCTTTACATTGGAGGTTTTTACTAGTTTTTTCTTCTCAAATAAAATATAAATTTAAACTCATTAAAATAATTTGGAAGAAAGATAATAAGTATCAAATCTCTGTAACAATTCAATTGTAACTTGTATACAAAATAAAGAATATAAATTTGAATGTATTTATTTTTCACGAATTAAATGCAACTATTTCTTTTAGATTCAACTTAACTAATCCCGAGGAACCACAATTTATCCTGGAAAACCTTGACACTCTCACATCGATGATGACAACGGAAAATAATTCAATGAAAGTTCGTATCTACTCCTTTAATCAAAAAGGACGAAGTTCTGCATACCATTTACATGACTTCGTAATTGGTTCGACAGGGCATAAGACAGGTGAGTGTGAATTAATGGCATGGTGCAAACCTGGTGGTGTCACAATGTCATATCCTCCCACGGAAGTACACAAGTGATTGATATCGTCCTTCCGTCCTGTGTGTGTACACCACCGTTGTTGGCTGGATCTGACTCACATTCAGTACAAGGATATATATCTACATACATATTTCTTTGATCAAACCAATGAAATCAATGTGTTTTTTTTTTTTTTTTTCTTATGTCTGATTATTGCCCAACCAACATGATTTATGATCACTCTTTGGTACCTCAAACGGATTCATATTTAACATCCTCCTTGCGGGCATATCGTATCTTGTAAACCGCGCACAGAAGATGATATATCTTTGTCACTGTCGCCGGTGATTGTTGGTAGTGTGCTTACCGTTATTGTCATCAGTCTGGCCATTGCATTGCGGATTTTCTTGGTGACGTTTTTGAATAATCTTCGACGAAATCGACAGCATGGAACAAAAGCCTCGGTGGTCGGAGGTCTTCAATCGGGTGATGGATATAAGGTAATTGCATGTCAATAGCTTGTTCTTGTGTGTGGGAAAACTGACAATGCATGCGAATTTTGATATTCATCTGTGTATTTGGGATTTTTTTTTTTGCAGAAGGGTGGCAACATGGAGAAGCCTCGATGGCAGCATACGGATATTAAGACAAAATCTTCATCAGATGATTTAATTGAAGACGAGCGGGATCCTGATGTGATTCCTTCACAGTTTGGTAAGTGATTTTTCATATAGATTGGGGATGTGGCAGAATATAAACTTTTTATAATTATACCTATACAAAGTTGCATTTGAATTAGCGATAAAACAGCCCCAAATTGCTATGGCGGCGCCTGAGGTAGGGTAGGGAAAATATTTTAGGCACCAGCTCATAAACCATATCAAACCGATGTTATGTCTGGAAGTAATGGCAGCTCTTCAATCCCTTCGGGTGGTTCTTCAGCCTAATTTTGGTCATTGACGTACCCATAAGTCCAGAAATGTGACTAAACAACTTTTTGTCGAAAACAGAGGAATTTCTTCAAGCTTTTTAAGACCCCAAGGATTCGGTAGATCAGGAGTTAAATTTTTACTAAGACCCTTATGTAAATTACAAAAAGCCAAATTGTTGAGAACGGCACCGAATCGATAAACTCTCACCTACCATTCCAATATTCCCTTCACAACGTGCTGCAAGTAATCTAAGTACATATGTTTGTATGTATTTGGTCCCGTTTGTCCAAACGAGTTTCAATCTTGTCGATGGTATGGGTGGCCGATATGTATTCCATGATTGCCCCAGGTGTTCGGAACACATTCCTCTTAGAACGCTCATTTTCGTATTTGATTTGGAGATAATTTGGAGAAGCTATGCAAAAAGAACCGAGTAGTATATTCCTCTTGAAGTAAGAGGTTTTAGATCAATTAGAGCACACCTAGCTGTGTAAGTAGGCATACTGCCAATTCAAGACATTTTTCAAAGAGCAAATTTCGTAAACCTTTTTTGAATTTTTTCAATACAATTTTCCGCATTGCAATAATAAGGATTCCTGACTACGCAGCAGTATCTAGTACAGACGGCAAGTAATTGACGAAGAGCAGAAACATAAGAGGACCTAGGTGACTTCCCTGAGGAACAACCGAGTAATTCATGATCTTATTAGACAGCACAGATCCATCTTCACATACTGCTCACGATTAGTCAAATAACTACTGATCCAACGCAAGATACTAGAATGAAAACCAACTTTGAACCCAGAGCCAGTGTCAGTGTTTTAAAGTGTTAGTGTCATATTTAAGCAAAGCACCGCCTTACGTATTTTTAGCCAAAATCGTGGTACACCATCTCTTTGTATCTTATTGTTATCTAGACTAACTCAAAAATAAAATTTATTCAAATTGGTTCGACAAAATTTCGAGAAAATTTAACAACTTTTTCGAGCTTCTCTATCATCCTAATGCCAAAATTTATATGTTCTCATTTATTTTGTTGAATATATTATAAGTATACATGAATAATAAATATGTGTATGTATCTAATTTCATTTTTTTTTTTGTTTCATTTTTACTACTATCATTTATTATAGCAGGAGGTGGATGCAATGGAGGAGGAAACGATTCACATGGATTAACCGATCTTCATTTCACAACGCCACCGATGTCAAAGTGGTCTCCAAATGGAAATGTAAGTACAACGCACAATTTTAGTACCAACTTAACATTTTTAGAACATTTTAATTTTCTGCATCTGGTTAAAATATAAAAAAAAAAAAACTTTGTACCTAGTTGTCAATCAAAGGATAAGCCCCAAGAATAACTATATCCATTTCCAAAAAGTATAAGTATGTTGATCTTCATCTTCTCTCTTAAATCCTGTATTACCATGTGGGTCCTAGGGCCTCTACAAGTTCTGGAAATATGCCTCAGCTCACCCCAACTCTTTCCCAGTTGCCGTGCTTCCTTTTCCAATGTTCTGCGCCCCGTACTCGTAGAACCGCCGCGTATCCTACCATCCTGGGTAAGTGGGTTCCATTGCATCGCTTGGCTAGCTATGGATCTGTCACCTTTTCGAAGAATGTGACCAATCCACTGCCACTTTCGTCGTCGTATGGTTGTGCCTATAGGTTCATGGCCCGTTCTCTGATAAAGCTGTTCGTTAGAGATACGGTTTGGCCAGAATATCCTTAAGATGTAGCGTAGGCACCTATTGACAAACGTTTGCAGCTTCCTAGTGATAGTGACGGTCACTCTCCAGGTACCACATCCATAAAGCAGCACGGATTCAACGTTGGAACGGAACAGTCGTAGCTTGGTGTTTAGGCTAATTGCATTACTTTGCCAAACTGTGGATAGCATTCCAAGCGCTGATTTGCTTTACCTATTCGGCTGGCTATATCCAAGTCGGTTCCGCCATCGGTTGAGACAATACTCCCAAGGTATTGGAAACTCTCTATTCTCTCAACTATTTGTCCAGCAATGCATACATGAGTTGATGAGTTCGGTCGTAGGCTGATAATTTTTGTTTTTGCCGAGTTGATTTTCAGCCCAAGGACGCCTGCTTCCCTCTCCACATTGGATGTCATTTGGTGAAGGTCCATTATTCTGTGAGACAGAAGGCATACATCTTCGGCGTAGTCGAGGTGCTTGAGTTCAGATGTAAGAGTCCATCAAATTACTCCATTTCCTGTTGATAAGGCTGCATTCAGCACATCGCTAATCACCAATAAAAACAGTATTGGTGAAAGTATGCAGCCTTGTCGAACCCTACTTTGGACTTCGAATTTATCAGACAGCGCCTTCCTCTGTGTACGACGTGACATGTGGACCCATCATATGTAGCCTTAATAATTGAATGCCTCTTCTGCGCATAAATTCCCGATTGACGCCTTTTCAAAATCGATGAACAGCAGGTGAAGTGGTGATCGATATTGCTCGATGATAATCCGCAAGGTGTTGATTTGGTCGACACAGGAGGATCCAGATCGGAAAGAGTATGTTGACTTGTTTCTTTAGTCATACTTTAAAGAGCTGGAAACTACATACCTACATATGAAACAATAAGCACTGACAATTCATATGAACGCAAAGAATTAATAAATGGCTTGTTACATTGTTGGTTAAGATGTCATTGCACTTATGTAGTTAAAGTACACATCTCAAAAAATTTTCAAATACTATAAAGATGCCCACTGTAAAACAGGACTATTAAGCCCAATAGTTCCTATCATCACTTCAACGTTACTTAAGCAAAATATTTGTCGGTTTTTATTGACCAATCCAAGGATATAATTTTCCAATTACACGAGCCATCAAATGTAGGGCAACAGAAATTCGTAAGTTAATTTCGAGACATCAAATTCAATTTCTCCAATGGCTTTCACATAAGGGATCAATTTCCATGGCAAATAAACGATAAAAAGTAATTTGTTCTCAGTCTCTCCAAAGGACGAACGACGAAGAAAAAAAGAAGCACACAATTATATCGTTAAAACAAATTCTCCAGGACAATGTTCATCCTTAACGCGCAAACATCGTCATTATACGGAATTGTGCAAACCAGATGGTGGTGGAGGTTAATGTATTTTTTTTTTTTTTTTTTAAATGATTCCTTTCGTCCATTCTTCCTTTCCTGCCTTTGTATGGTGCAGTCTATTCAATAAGAATTTGTTTTTATCTTCATCTTTCATGAATATATAGCATCGTCCCTACGATACACTCCTGCAGCAGGGAACAACAACAACATCATCCACCTCGACATTATCCAATGGTCCAGGTGTTCCGGTCACGTACAATCAAATAAACACACGCTCTCATCTGATGTCCTCATCAGTGATATCACCAACCACTTTGGTCGGAGGGGGTGGTGGTGGTGGTGGTAACACCAACAGTAGTCCAGTTTCTGGTATGCTAACAGGCGTATCTCTAAACGGTCTTGGAATGCAACTCAACGGAACAGGAATGATTATAGCATCACCGACATCTTCCGCTGCTTCGACAGCCACACTGCCAGCGACGAGCACGGCTTTAACAAACGCTATGTCCAATACACTCGCAGCGACTTATAGTCCTGGAGGGACGACGGGTGGTTGTGTGGGTAGTACATTGCCATCCCTAATTGGAGGAACACTTTCCCCTTCCGCTGGTGGTGCTCTGTCAAATACGAATAGTCTCAGTCGAGCAATGCTACATCAACAGCAGCAGCAGCAGCATCATCCTCATCATCATCACAGTTTAGGACGTAATGGTAATCTACAGCCACAGTTTCATCAGTTGACTGTGCTGACGGGGCCACTGTCAGCGGCGGCGACGATGTCAACAGCGCCGCCTGGGATGGTGAGTAGTAGCAGTGGGATTGTGAGTGGATGTAGCTCGCCGAGTGATCTCGAGGATAACATCAATATTAATGCGATTAAAGATTGTTTGATGACGCAGCGAGTTCCCGAGAGTTGTGTCTGAGTAACTTGTAGTCGTCGCGCAAGTGGATGTGGACTTGTCCTAAAGGGTGATATGCATCTATTATTTGGTTTAATTAGCGGTTTTTGATCTCAATTTTTACGTTTTTTTTTTTAATAAACTTTTTTTTTTTCGAGTCGTTTTATGTAGATAGTTGTTTTGTATAATAAAATATATTAATCTTCCAAAAATATTTTCTGTATCAAAACAAAACTCTTCTGAATTTGACTAAAAGGTTGATATGGAATTTATAAATATGTTGTCTCTTTAAGTCTCTTTCGGAAAAACTACACGATTTTTTTTATGAAATAAACCAGAACGCATACTTTGAGTTTTTAAAAGTAATATTTTAGCTTATATTACAAATTTGACTGACATATAAATACACCATAGCAACCATTCAGACGTTTCTTCTCAATAAGTAAAACTAAAATGCAAATCCTCTGAAATAGTAGAATTAAATTTGTACGTCATGGAAAAGACTTTAAAAGAACTATAGAAATATAAATAATTTAATTTACTATTTAAACATAACTAAGGTATGAACGTTAGTCTTTTTCTTTTTTTCTATGGTAAAAAGGAAAATATGCAAACAATAATTATTTTACATAAGTTACATATAAAAAAAACTTAAAATCAATAAAAAAAAAAATAAAAATTCAACAAGGAGTGAACTTGAACAATTATATACATTTAATCAAACATAAAAAAAAAAAATCTAGTTGATTGCAATTGAATTTACATAAATCTATACATCTACATAGGTGCAATTTTCTCGTATCTTAGTAAAATCATTTTTATCAATGAAGTTACGCAATTTTATACATTGCATTAGGATATAAAATAAATAGTGTGTGCATGAGAAAGCAGAAAGGATAATAATTGCCACTTTAAAAGAGTGTCTGACTATTGTTAGTAGAAAGATAGAAACTTTGTAAGTAAGCTAAATTAAAAAGTTAAGAGAATTGTATTTATAATATTGTTTCTTTGTTGGGATTTACAGTTTGTTTTTTTTTTTTTTTAGCAAATTAAGTAAATTTAATACTATATATTATGTATATTTAAAATATAAGATGATTTTGAAATCGGAAGAAAGGATAATGAATAAATATAAAAAAAATAAATTATGTATATCGAATTACTTGTGGTATTTGTATTAATTTGCGACTTGATTTTTTGTAAAGGTAAGTATTTTTGGTGAATTCGAAAAAATAAGTTTTTCTTAAATAGATCAGCGAATTTTATTTTTACAAACTATTTCTTTTGGAGTGTTGCTCATGATAAGCGCTGCCGTTCTTGCGAATTTTAAGCCCGTAATATTTATTAAAATTAACATAAAATATTCCGGTGTTGAACCAAATAAAAGTGTTGGTAAATGACGACAATTTTACAAAAAGAAATGTGTTTAAGGTATTTTTGGTCAAAAATTAGTATTCGTATAGTTCAATTTCAATTCAGTTCAAAAAACACTTGCCTGGTGCCAAAATGCGTTGACTTCATGAGAAGGAAAACCTCAGTTCAAATAAGGGTTCCCAATTTCGTGTGGAAGAAAAGGAAGACACATTTATTAGAACATTAAAAAATTACTTTATTCAATTTAATTCTGCATTTGCACTTTACGGAAAACAACTCATCCTTAAGGAGCCAATTATAGCATTTAAATGCATCATTGAAAATTTTGATCGCCGATTTTGAGACGATTAGCGAAATTGTTTGTTTAAAAATGAAATTAATATTAATTTAAAAAATTGTTTGCTAAATCGTCTTAAAACCGTAAATACAAATTTTCAATGATAGCTGTAACTGTCCTTAAACCTAACCTAAAAGCGTATATTTAGGTGTAAGTTAGTACGACAACTCGGTGCACTTTTGGATTTTGTTTTCTTGTGCCCACAGACGATAAATAAAACCGAGATCTTTCATTGTTGTACCCATGCCATGTTCGATTACAGATGTATGTATGCCCGACCTATTTGCAGCCCAGATTTGGGGGCTACACGCCGTTTGTAAGCTCATTATCCGCTGGAAATATCGAACTGAGGTCCGGATTTTTACCTAAAAACGTCTTCTCGGGCAGAACAAACAAAATTGCACTTATTGGAGCGAACACAATTCACAAGTCAATTTACGACCAAGGACAACGATTAACTTTTTTGTGCGGTTTATGGCATGACGATTGAGTCATTTCACAGCGAGCGTTCATCAATTGCCCGTGGCGATCACCACTCGATTATTTTTACAGGGTCTACCTCAAGTACTTAGTCAACATGAATGTAGCTTCAAAATAAAGCCACAATCAATTTTATATCTTACACCGTTGTTATGATAACCTGGATAGTCAGTATCAGGGTTGCCGAAGTTACTACTAAAGGGGGGAGTACGTATACTCCCTTCTCATCGACTGTACTCCCGTACTCCCCTCGTCCTGATTCTACCCCCTCTACCCTTTCACTTTAGTACAGTTTCACCCTTATTTCATTGAAAGAGCCATCACACACTGGTGCAATTACCCAAGGGTAAAACTAACTTCATACAAGAGAAAGATGAAGTAAGAAACGGGGTAAAAATTCATCCCATGTTGAAGCAGTTGAACAGCGGGGTAAAACTTATACACCCACTAGTTGCAAGTTTCGAAATACCACTACAATGATTTTTTTTTATATTCATCCAATGTGTAATGAGAGTAAAAGATACCCCAGAGTTACCCCAGAGTAAAACTGCCAAAGTTCTCAAGCAGATTGGCAGAAAAAAAAAAAAATCCTGCGAAAACTAGAATACTTCTTTCTTTTTCAAAGCGTTTGTAAACTGCGAGCCCAAACTCCCCTCAGTCGCAAAATGCTCCTCCGTAAACTTCGAAAATACTCCTGTTCGAAATTGGAAAACGGCATCCCTGGTCAGTATACTTGAAGGAAGACACAAAATTACTTAACTCGGAGGCAGAAAGTTAAATTTGTATGCTCTGTGTCATCGTTTTGAGTGAACTCCTCCAGCTGCTCAAAACATCTGGTGTCAAAAGGTAGATTCAAAAACGTCAAAAAAAGGCGCACAAGTTGCGCAGTATTGCAAACTGTGTTCTACTTTTACACTACGGCTACACTCTTGCCGATGGTCTGCACAAGCGAGTTTCAATGTTTGCGAACGGTTGTGTTCATTAAAAAGAAAAATGGAAAACATAATGAAAAAAGTTTAATTTCCAAAACTGTTATGATCGCTGTGAATTGTATTAAATGTACGTATCTACATATATACCATTTACCACCGCCAAGTATTTACTTTGCAACAGAAAAATTACTGCTGCGAAACTTGCTTAGTTTTGACTTTCAGTTGCTTTACAACTGCCAAAATGAACTTTTGACTTAAGCAGTAGAGCTAAATCGTTGCATTTTTGATCTCGTTGCTATACTACTGCCGTAGCGCTGCCGCAGTATCTACTGAATTTCTAAATTGGACCAAAGACATAGCCTATGCAGACTGAGAACAAGCAAGTTCTTCTCTACTCTCAGTAAAATTGAATATCAATAAAATCCCCCCCCCCCCCTTTTTATCCTGTAATTCCAATAATTTTTACAAGAACCATACAGTAGATCCCAGATATTAAGGATCGGTTTACTCGTTTAGACATACAGACAGACAGACGAAATAAGCACACTTGCGCATCTATCGTCTTGATGTCGAGCTCCAATTTTTTTCCAAATTTTTACTGCCTTCTATTTAATGACAATAGCCGTGTTTTTTTCGAAAGTGTATAGCCACTTTTCCACACAAAGCAAAAACAAAACGAAAAGTGAACATAAATTACTCAGTAACCAAAAGTGAACATAAATTGTGGACAAAGTCGAATCATAGATGGCGTAAAAGTAGACAACAACCCTTGATTGTTTTACGCTGACAGTACGATTTATTCATTAATAGTTTTTGTCTACAATATAGTCTATGCCATCTATGATTCAAATGTCATTTTGAAGATAAAAATGAGAAGTGATTATAAAAGTGAGTATGGACGTTTTATTCAGAGGTGGTTATACACTTTCGAAAAAAAAAACACGGCAAATATAAAACGTCCGGAACACTATTGCACGAGGCCCTCCTCGCATTTGGCCAATTTTTTTTAACAAGCCAAACCCTACATCATTAAAACAATTTTTCACTCACATACGAGTACTATGACCTTCTTCATTGGTGGATCCAAACAGTTAAGGTCTTTTCAACAGTTTTCCAAAATTTGTTGACATCTTCCCTTGGTCGATTACATTTTTAGTTGTGAACAGTGTTGCCACAATGATACCAAAGTATCAAAAGTGATACTTTTTAATCTTAATTTCGACGTGATACTTCGGTTTCTGTAAAATGCCTATTTTGATACTTTTTTAATTTGAACAACAGATTACTATAATATGCCAGGCAATACTTCAATATTCACTGAACTGTGAATCGAATAGCTGAAGTGCAACTCAAACCCGACGGATTCTACGATAGAGGTGATTATTTCGTAATTTTTTTACTTTTAATTTAAATATTCTTTGGATGGATAGATTTGTTTGTAAAAAAATTGAGAATATTCATGTTATTTTAAGCATTATCGTTTTAATATTAACAAAATGATAACAATGGCAGTTTTACTCATAATTGCTACTATGATACATTTTAATACTTTTTTTCTGTCGGCGGAAATACTCTTTTCTAAAGTCTTGTGGCAACACTGGTTGTGAGTCCAATGGCGATATCGAGGGAAAAATCATAAAATTTCCCACAACAAAAGAATCGGCGAGAGGCATTTTTTCCCTCGTCCATTTCCCCTAATTTCGAAAAAAGATCCCGATAAAAATTTCTCGAATATGGGAAGAAGAATTCCCATCAGCACTAATTAAGTTTGAACGAAAAGTGAATTTCTTAGCAGAAAAGGCATTCAGCTAATGTGTTATGAAGGCATTTTTGAGACTCAATCGACTCGGCTAGAGATGCTATGTATACTATGTATCCTTAGGATAGGGCATTTAAATATTCGCTACCTAATGCGAGTAGAAATTAAATGCATTTCATCCATGAACGCAAAATTTCCCTTTTCATTGATTCCAACAGTATGGTTTGGTAAGTAATTACCCCTTAAGTGAACCGTATCCTTACTCCGAAACTCAGGATCCAGGATAATCACTTAAGAGGCTCCATTAACAGCCGGTAATTTAATCACTTAAATTCGAATTCTCTATGGAAGTACATAATTTCCTAATATTATATGATAATCGATTTCTTTAGAGTGATAATGGTTAGCAAATAAGAGAACATTACCCTCAATATCAAACCCTTACCATCTTCTGTTGCCTAAGTGAATGCTGCCACATGATATATGGCCACATCATACCCCGGCAAATTATTATAAATCTTAAGCCGCCTCAAAATTCTCAAATACCAACACACATGAGTGCCCACAATTCGAAGGCGTATAAATGTCATTGCGGAGTTCAAAACGTATGTATATAATGTAAAAGTGTAATAGAACGTGCAAGCCAGTGTTTTATTGAGATTAATGACTTGTGTGGCGAATATTTTGGGGTGTGCGTATGAGTTACTTTCTTGGGTGCAATTTGTGTGTATGGCTACAGTTTGGATGAGAAAATTTAATGCATTTATTTATTAAATCCAAAATCTCAGAATAATCAGATTCAACAAGTTTATTGCATTACCAGTCAGAAGGCCCAGAACCTTTTATTTGAGGCAAGGGTATTGATTGAGAGATTGATTATAGCCAAAACGAAAGAAGCAAATGCCAGAGGTGAACAAGGAATTGGTCGATAAGACAGTGTTGATGCATACGCCATTGGCGCTTTTTCTAGAAAAAAACATGTAAGGTTTCTCAACTCAATTCTTATCAAAAATATCTGAAAGGCAAGAAAGCATGGAGTTGGAAGTTAAAATTTGAAAAAAAAAAAATCGATGTCATTATTTTTATTAAAAATTTTTTTATTCAAAAAATACAATAAAATAAGAAAATTATTCAAATTGCTAAGTATTAAACATTCTTCTTAAAAAAACAAAACAAAAAAAAATTAAAGCAGTTCTACTTAAGTTTAATTGACATTTTCTATTTATATAAGCAGACTTTTAGTTTCTAAAGATTTAGAAACGTTTTCAAAGATTCCTTATCGATATCAAGAATAAACGTTTTGATATCGGTGTCTTAAAGGTATTTGTTAGTTTTGCACAAAGCAAATTTTTGGGTGTACCCTTAGTGGCTGCCTTAATTAAACCGACAGTTTTGAACTCTTTTTCCTTAGACGAATTTTAATATTTCATTTCAAACTCGAAACTTTATTTTAAAAAGGAATATATTTACTTATTACTTTAGTATTGAAGAAGTTAATGTAGCCATCAGAAAATTGAAGAACAACAAACCCGTTGGCTCTGATGGGCTTCCAGCTGAACTCTTTAAAGCCCGAAGACTGAAGTATCAACTCTATATGCCCCATCGTCAAAAAAGGCGATCATATGTCTTGTAAGCACTACCGAGGCATATCTCTGTTAAATGTCACATATAAGATCCTATCCACCGTATTGTGTGAACGTCTAAAACCTTTCAGTAACAAACTAATCGGCACGTACAAGTGTGGCTTCCGGCCCGGCAGATCGACAATAGACCAAATTTTCACACTCAGACAAATCCTGGAAAAAACCAACGAATTTCAAGTCGAAACCCGCCACCTGTTCATCGACTTTAAAGCCGCCTATGATAGCATTCATCGTCTTGAGCTCTACCAGGCGATGGACCAATTCGGGATACCGACAAAACTTATCCAGATGTGTCGCGTAACGCTGGAAAACACGCGCTGCTCTGTGCAATTTGGAAACAACTCTTCGGAGCTCTTCCAAACGTGCACCGGATTCAGGCAAGGAGATGCGCTGTCATGTGATTTCTTCAAACACGGAAGGCACTGTCTTTCACAAATCCGTCCAACTGCTGGGATACGCAGACGATATTGACATCATCGGAAGATTTCGGCAAGTCGTCGTAGACGCATTTACGGCTATTGATGAGCAGGCGAAACGAGTTGGTCTTAAAGTGAATGAGGACAAGACGAAGTATGGTAGTTAAGGAGTTCACCTACCTCGGAACAAATATTAATCCTACAAATGACACATTTGTAGAGATCCGACGAAGAATAACCCTAGCAAACCGCTGCTACTTCGGTTTGGCGAAACAACTGGGTTCAAAACTAACTAACTCGGCAGACCAAATTAATGCTCTATAGAACGCTCAACTTAACTGCTGTATGGAGCCGAGTGCTGGACGATAAGTAAGAAAGCTGAGCAAGCGTAAAATACTCCGTCGGATATTAGGTCCCTTATGCGAGGAGGGCGAATGGTGGAGAATATACAACCGCGAACTCTATGAGTTGTACTAGGATGTGGATGTAGTCCCAAAAGCCAAGATACGCAGACTACATTGGCTCGGCCACATCGAGCGAATCGACAACAATGCTCCAGCCAAGAGGATCTTCGAAACCCACCCCCCAGGTTCGAGGCGGCGAAGAAGACCGAACCTCCGGTACAAACCCCAAGCTGTCGCGGATGCCAGAAAACTCGGTCTTCACAACTGGAAGCAGCGTGCTCGGGACCGCAAAAGATGGAAGGCAACGATGTCTCAGGCAGGATCTCTACAAGGGTCGGGAGCCCTTTAAGTAAGTAAGTAAGTATTCTTACTTAAGTAAAAGGTAATTTGCTGAAGTCCAATTTGTTAGTCGAAATAGAATACGCCTTAAAATCTTCTGGAAGCATTTGAATGATTTTAAGTTCAACTTTCTCGGTATTCATGCTTGTTAAAAGTTTGACAGGTGAAGTGGATTATGAACCTCTACGTTTTTCAAATACCTATCAATTGCCGCATGAGTGTCCCGGCCCTGTACCTTTTGAGCCGTTAAACATAGAGAGCTGAAAATTTCGTTATATAGGAGCTCGCACAAGACGGTGGCAAGGAATTTCATTTTGTGGGTACCATACAATACTGACTGTATAATGTGCTCTCCAGAAGTACAGGGTCAACTAAGTCAAAAAATCTCCATTTAATAGAGTATCAAGTTTCGACTGTATACATCTAGGCTAAGATCATTTATACCTAAGTAGATTTCCCTTGACAACAATTTTCATTTCATACCTGAATGCTCACGCAAGTTTTAATGTAAAAAAATCACCTTACTTCTGAGAAGCAAAGCAATTCCAATTCAAATCTAATTACAAGCCATCAAAACTTTCTCTCTGCCTTTGGTTTTTGTTGAATAAAAATGTAGGTGGATACATATGTATGTATATAAGAGGTAAGAAATCTCGAACCGGGTATTCATCTTAACCAACGCACCACCTACAGCGTCGCAAAAAGATATAAGTATATATGTACCATTTCTCTTATTCCAGGAAATGCATAGTCCGGGAATAAGACATATGTATATAAGAACCTACCGGCGATCCGCACTGATGTAATAAATCATGACGTTAATTATCTTCATGCGGCATTGCGTCTCTATTCTCGCTCTCGCTCTCTCTCTCTCTGTCGAACTTAATCAAAAGTAATAATTGGAATTACAGAATCTGTAAAAATAATTACATTTGTGCGATGGGATAACGGAGGAGGTATGCGACTGTGAAATTCGAACTCGAAGCTATTCCTGAGAGGAAATAACTGAGTAATACATACATACACTATACATAATTATTTAGCATGGAAATATTAGGATGCTAGCGCCATAGGTTTATAGATTACGAAAGCACAACGATAATCTTAAATCATTTTGCCGTAGCTTTTCCAAGAGGAATGTAATTAGTTTTGTATTTCAATTTGTGGAGTGTTATATAAAAATGTGCAAATGCGGTACATATCTACAAATACATACATACATTAGGACAAAAAAATAGTTTAAATGTGGTAATACTAGTCTTTTCATACGCATCTGCAATGCAACCTTAATAATTTGCATAAATGTTGCTACGCACAAGTTTGACGTTTCATCATATTGCGCTGTTTACGATATAAGGAAGAAATCAAGGACCTAACCGCACACAACATCACTTGAGAAAGAAAGGTAGAACCATGGAAAGTAGTTAACGTTACTATGGCAATCATCATAAAGGAACGGCGAAGACGGGAGCAAAAGTGAAGAACAGAGCAGTATGTTTAGGGCTAAAGTCCCTCAGTGCCGCGAGGACCAGGCGCAGGAGGGAAGGTCAATTTAGTGGAAGGAAATCCTAAACTCTTACTGAGTGCAAGATCAATTTCGCCACGTGAAACGAAACGAAACGAAGGAGTCCATTTAGGAACCCGACTTTGATGGTACAACAGGCAACCATAACAAACATTTGGACGTGCTAACTTTCGGAGACGGTAACTTCGACTCTGATCATTTTCTTGTTCCAGCTGAATTCAAAGACCAACTGCCTAACAGTCCAGAAGAAGACCCAATACAATGCAATGTCATCAAGATGGCAGTCATCATCAAAAGGAGCCCTTTGTGTTTTGACGACAGAATTCAAAACGAGTAGGTGACACTTGATGCACGTTGCGAGAGAGGAGTACTGGTCCAGTTGAAGGAATGTGTAGAAAATGCTGAGGAGAAACCAAAAGCAACTACGCATCTTTCCAGTTTGAGTTTAATGAAAGCAACAACATTCGTATCTTTTAGTGAAAAACCAAGAAGCTGGCAGCAAATCCGGAACGCAGACTTTTCCTACTTCGTTCTTCCAGCAATGGTTTAATAGGAAGCAAACAAGAGAGTGTGATAGGACAAGAAGGAAACCTACTTCCAGCCAATCATGAGCAGCTGCAAATAAAATTTTGAAGATAGGACCTTCCTCAATGATACTGGAGAATGGTCGAAATAATATAAAATCACAGGAGCAAGACCACAGGGATCATTGTCTTGACCAGCCTTTAAACGAACATCAATCGGAGGCTGTTCTTATAAGCAGACGCAAGAGAGTCGACCATATAACAATACAAGTAGGTGAACTATCATTTTTGCACTGTAGTATTACCGTGGAGTATTGCTTGACCATAGGATCAACTTTAGAAAGCACATAGCCCAAACAAGCATGAATATTGGAGGACCGATGTCGCTAATGAAAAGGCAACTCTCGACAGTGAGCAAGACAATCATCTTATATGCAGCTTCCATTTGGGAATCGCCTAATGCCACAAACTTATATGTACAAGAAGAGAAGCATCTCATGCGAGTAGTATCGGGGGACGAAATAGATGTAATCCCGATGCTAATGCCTATCGTCTATAAGGTTCAGAGGAGCAGTATCCATACACCATAACGACAGCCCGAAAAGGAACACCATCAGAAGAACTGCCAAAATAGAATGGCGACGAACGGTAGAGCACCTCGGAAAATGGCAACTGATGGACCTCAACAGAAGAACACAAAATATACATATAAGGAGAACCAGCCGGAGATCTCGACCAAGCGATAGGGCAGGGCAGTTGCAGAGAAGATAAAGGATACATAGTTGTCTCTTCTTTCTCATTCCTACAGCTATTGCAAAATCTTTTGAAGAATAGTTTCTAGCTAATATTGTTGGTCGGGCAGTTCTAAGGGCGCCACAAATGCATAGACAGCTGTTTAAACCTTTCCGAGGAGAATGAGGTTGACAGTCTTTGATAGAGCTGTCCACGAAAGGGATACGCCAAGAGGATGTATAGATCTAACAACAGACATATACAGGCTGAGAGTGAGATAAGGTTTCAATCCTCATCTTCTAGCTATTGCTCTTTCATATAAAACACCTTCACAGGTCTTCTTAATGCGCTCTAGAATATGGGCTTTCGATTTGAGCTTCCTGTCCAAGGGAGACCCAAAAATTTGGCTGTAAAAACATAATTTCTCAATTTATCTCAAACTTCGTATCAAATAAACTAGAGACGAGACGATAAAACTAAAATTTACTAACTAATTTACAGAAGTTAACACTTCCTGTGCTATCAGCTTAAAAAATAAATAAAATACATATCAGGCTGTAAGCAGCCCATAGGGGGCCAAGACCTAGCTTCTTACAACAGTACATGTTGTACGTGGTATACATTTGTGCACATACAGAAGGGACCTACTGTTTTATGCCGTATCCGAAGGGCAGAGGGGTTTTTGAGAAGCTTTCTCATGACAATTATACTCTTGAATGTTTGTCAGACACTCGGAAGAGGTGAGGCCTTGAAAAAAACTTTTGATGGTATTTTTCTTGATTCGAACTTGGAACCCTTTGCGCAGTAGTCCAACGCACTAACTACTGCGCCACGGCACCCACTTCCACTTCCATCCACAGCTTCTCTCCTTAAAAATCTGCTGCTCTTGATGGCATACTTCCGGTTGTTCTGCCAAAAAAAAAAAACACTGGGCCTGGTAATCTGGGGGCTTGTTCCGATCTAGAGAAGCTGTATTCGTTATATGTGGCATAAACCACATTCGTCCGAATTAGAGACGTGTTCGTTGGAACAAATTTTAGACATAGGCATACGAAATACCTTAGATCTATCCCGTCTATCGAAATCCGAAAATGGGTATACCAAAGGGCGATTGACCAACAAAAGCTCTTCACAAAGTTGTGGAAACGAACACATTACCTTACAAACAACATACCCTAGACACCATTCAACATATTGAAGGTATTCAATAACGTCAGCGCTCAGGAGGCTGTTCTCGAACTAAGCGTTGAAAAGTTTATTAATAATGGGATAGATGCTCAAAACCAAAATCATTCAATCGACCCTCAATAATAGGCAGTCCGCTTTATCTATCGTAAGAAAAACACCCCAGGTTGGTGTCATGTCTCCTCTTCTTTGACTTATGGTAGTAAAGATAAATATTCTGCAGATTTGGTTCAGTCTAAGTTGTCGCATACCTACACGGATGTCTTGGTAATTTTAGTCAGGGATGTTTCCTTTAGTAATCAGTGAAACTATGGAAGGAACCTTGTGTAAAAATGAAATGGATGAGGACTTAGCATCAATGCAAGAAAAACGTAACTGATACTGTTCACCAAAATACCGACTTTCACGACTCAACCATCAACTACTGACCTTATCCTCCAGCGCAAAGTACCTAGGTTTGGTAGTTGATTCAAAAGAAAGCCGGAAGCTTAATATTGAACTACGGGTAAAGAAGGCCTGCGCAGTTTTCTATGTCTGCAGAAAATTGTTTAGTAAGAAGTGGGGACGTTTCACGAAGATGGTCATATGGGTGTACACTGCTGTGGTGCGTCCTATACATACACCTCCGGTATAAAGACCAAAATGTCACGGAAGCGAGAAAACTTGGCCTTCGCAATTGAAAGCAGCGTTCTCGGGACCGCATATAATGAAAGGCAGCCATGTCTCAGACAGAGACTCTACAAGGGTCGAGAGCCCTCTAAGTAAGTAACATATGAAGTAAGCATCTTCAGTCTATATACAGTCGACTCTCTCTAAGTCGAAAATCCCTCTAACTCGAATACATTCTCTCGACTCTTGGTCTATTTTCAATAAAAATACAAACAATATTAATCCCTCTAACTCGAATTTTTCCAAAACTCTCTCTTACTCTAACTAATTTTGATATCCCGTGAAAATTCGACTTAGAGGGAGTCGACTGTAAGTAGTAATTATATTTATATCAGGAGAAGTATCCCAGAAAAACTCATAGCTATTATTAAGGCTACGTATGAGGGCAGTAAGTGCCACGTTCTGCACAATGGGATGGTGTCAGAAGAATTTGAAGTCCAAATCGGAGTCCGTCAAGGATGCATACTGTCACCGCTGTTATTTTAAGTGGTTACCAGTGAAACCACACCTAGACTACGCTGATGATGTTTGCCTACTTTCACATCGGATAATGGACCTCCATCTTATCGTCCAAAATCTAGAAACTGAGGCAAACAAAATAGGGCTCAAAATAAACACAGCCAAAACAAAAGCACTGAGCACTTCTAACACCAGCGCTCAACTTAACATTGCCGGACAGGAAGTCCAGAGAGTTGTCAACTTTTTATACCTTAAAAGTGTGGTTTTGGCCAACCCTGGTGGCATCGAACTGGATGTGTGCAGCAGAATCGGGAAGGCCAAAGCTGCGTTCGGCATGTTGGAACGCAATGTTATCAGCTTAAGAACCAAGCTGCGACTGTTTCGCTCCAACATAGAATCGGTACTGCTTTATGGGTTCAGTACTTGGACACCATTAACACACGCCGGCTGCAAGTCTTTGTAAACAAATATTTAAGAGTCATCCTGAGGGTTTGTTGGCCAAACCGTATCTCCAACGAACAGCTTTATACGAGAACGGGCCAGGAACCTATCAATATGAAGGAAAAAGTGGCAGTGGATTGGGCACACCCTATGGCGCGAAGACAAGACAAGACAATGAAGTGGAATCCGCTCACCAAAGCAATCAGAACAGCGGGACGCCCTAGGCAAACAGTCGAGAAGGAATCGAGCTCTTTGGGGATGAGTTGGAGAAAGCTCAAACGCGTTGCAGAGCTACGAACAAGATGGCGCGCAGGCGTTGTTGACGCCCTATGCCCCCTGATGGGTAAAATGACTAAAGAAGAAGAAGATTTATAGATCTTAATAATTTCTGTAAATGTTTTTTTTATTATTCTTTACTCTACTTGTACTTATTATTATTTTATTCTTAATTGGCTATACACCGCACGAACGAGGTTGGTGGCACAGCTTGTGCTCAATATTTCTGTATGTTGCTAACTATCCATGTATTAATGTGTGTTAGGGTAAAAAATGGTTCCCTCCGGTCGCATGCAAATTATTTAAATTACTATTTCATTATACAAGAAAAGGATCACCGTTTGAGCTGATGTATGTACCTACATATGTACGAGGGGGACAAGTGTTCCTCACGCGAAATTCCACTACTCTTGGAATTCATTTAGGAATCCATCACAGAAGTCGGTCTCGTGTGTATGCAGATGTCTCAAACTTAAATTTGATTAAATGAAGTCTTAACAATTTTACATGTGTGAGTAGGCATCGTGGACGAGATATAATCCATCATTCTGTTTTTTTTTTTTTTTTTTGAAAGAGTTTGTTAGGTAGGGGGATAATGGGTTTTACATTTTCGCTGGCAAAATAGAAAAACAAGTAGAGAAAGCAGCAAAGAAAGGCTGTAAATAGAAAGTTTATGCAAGAGAAGGGGCAATGCTAAACTACTCAGCGGCAATGAGAGTATACACTTGATTGATGATGTTGTTCAATTACATTTTCATTTTGCCAACCCACGGGTATGTCAGTAATTGCTCACATGGATATTCAAATTAGGAAAATATGTGTACAGCTTACTTAGTGTAACACCACTTGAAAAATCGCAAGATATTATCACGTGTGTTCTTATAAAGACTATGGTAATACTATAAGCAGACTACGTAGGGACTAACAGAAGCTCGCTCGACGTCAACTCACTCCAGTCAAAAATCTGCACGATTACCAACATCTCTTGTTACTGTTTCCAAGTGGTTTTGAAGATTCCAGACTGGCCAGATTCGTTTCTGTAGAGGACGAATCTCGTGAAGGTCGACCGATGATACAAATATGGCTAAAATTGATGGCGATTCTAGGATGACACAGAAGATGATAGCGGATGAAATGAACCCATGTTTGTTAACTGAGGTATAATTATGCCTTTGAGGCTAAATTTTGAGGCAAAAAAACTACCGAAAAGGTATAATTTTGCTTACGATAAATAATTCCGCCGTAAAAAAGAATAAATTATGAATAAAAATGTATAATTTGTTTTCCTCTGATTGGTCTCCCTTTCAATTATCCATCGTCAAGACTTCAATAATCTAGCATTATATACATAAGTATATTTTCTAAATATTTTATCACTTCTTGGGAAATCTTACATTTTCTAAGCATCACATTCACCAACAGCATAATGGAGGAGCTACGGCTGGAAAACCAAACACAAAGAGCCGAAGAAGAACAGAGCCGAAGAACGAGGAAGACATGACGTCAAAAACCTGCCCCTACGAAGGAATACCTTGATCGGCGGTACCGTAGAGGGCAACAGGACAGTTTTGGGGGGCGGTGGTTTAGCACGTAAACATGCTGGAGCATGGAGTCGCGCATAACTTCGTAGCACGGGTTGCGAGTATCCACAAAGAATTCATCGCCTCCAGCGCATCAACAAAAAAAAAATTTGGCAAGTGCGAGGAGGGCCTCGTGCAATAGTGTTCCGGACATTTTATATTGTCATTAAATAGAAGGCAATTTATTCATATCCTGCATAGGTACACCTGATACTGGCTTTGATATGAGTAATGTAATGTCTTGTACGTAGGTATGTCCTAGTAATACTGAGCTGAGATTCCAGTCCATTTTAACTTACACTTTCAATATAAAACATGGTGTACCAAGCTTTTGGATAAAAATGCATGTAACGGTACTTTGCTTGTTAAATGGTTTAAGTAAAGCAGAAAACTGGCAATACTTGACATGCGAAGGAATACAGCATTTAGAGTTTTAAAAATTTAAGAAAAAATTATTTTTGAAAAAAAAAAAAAACAAAATTAAAAAAAAATTTAGTTTTTTAAACTTATTTAGTTTTCAAAAGCACCATAGAGCTAACATATACGATCCATTCGTGCAAATGACTTTGTTTTTGAAAAATCAAAATCGCATGAAAAAAATATTTCTTACATACATATATGGAGCCCTTGCAAAAATCTCTTTAATTCGATATGCCACATGATGGGGAACAAAATAATTTTTTTTTGCCCTTCATACAAGGTGCCCAAAAAAGGGCTCCCAAAATGAAATTCATTGCCGCCATCTTGTACAGGCTTCCACATAATGTATACATAGCGAAAGTTTCAGCTCTCTATGTCTAACGGTTCAAAAGTTACAGGGCTGTGACAGACTGACGGACAGACAGACACCGTATCAAACCCATAAGTGTTCCGTCTTACCTTTAAGGTCCGGAACACTAAAAAAACAAAAAACACAGCTTCTTCTTTCACTGTATATTGGTGCTTAAGCAACTTTTTTCAAATATCTTATAAAGTTGCTCCAAAATACGAAATTTCTCAATAAGTGGGCGTGATAGTGTGCAGATTTCAAAAAAATTTTAACATATACTGTATTTTGTTCCTAAAAGGTGCTATTGATTATTTTGATTAAACTGTCAGTTTTTGGACAAAAACGCCCCTAAAACGTAGGACTGGCCTTATACTATGTATGGAAGATACGTCGGGTACCAAAATACCTACCTATTTGCTTAAGTAAGTTTTTTCCAGTTTCATATAAAAATACTGAAAAAAGTGAATTTTTTGAAAATTTTTACACTTGTATTGCTTACAAAATTTCATCGATCTACCTCAAAATTTAAGCCCTAAAAACTGGTGACACTTAGACGAACAGACGGCCAGACGGACAGACGGACATAGCTCAATCGACTCGGCTAATGAGGCTGATCATTTATATATACACATTATAGGGTCTATCTGTAATATTTCTCTATGTTACAAACTATGTATCAAAGTTAATATACCTTTAGTATAGGGTATAAAAATGTTTTTTGAGAAATAAAGTGCGAAAGTGAGAAATTCTGAACAAAACGATCGACACAGAAGTCTGGCACCACTGCTTGCCAATTGACAAGTAGTCAAAAGAACGTAAAAAATCAGGAAAAATCTGGTGAACAGTTTGTGATTTGTATCACAGCACTTTTTAGGCATAATTTTAAGTAAAAAGGCATAATTTTTCACTTTGAGAACTCCAATTGGCAACACTGACTGAATCTGGAAAATTCGAAGAAGTCAGCTCGATGGGTTTCAAAAAATTTAATTGGACATTAAAACAGGCTCGTGCTCATTTTGTTCGATATTTTCTGAATAAATTTGAAAATTCGCTACAGGTGACAAATCTTGGGTTTACAAGCACAACCCAGAAGCCAAGCAGCATCCCTAAAGGCAATCTTTCAGGAAAGGTCAAACAAAAGTCATGATGTCGATGAACTTTAGCAGGGCGAAAATGGTCGCCGTTATCCTGGTCAGACAGTCACTGCTAATTGTTATGCTGAAACTTGCCACAAGTTTTCCAAAATTTACTAGGACACCGACAAAGAAGATGGTATATTTCTGGATTCGAACATGGAGTCCAATGCACTAGTCACATTAACTTTTAAAAAAACATTAATTAATACCTTATTAGGGTGTTGCAATCGGTATGATACCTCATTACCCATTATTTTGAACGGTACTGTCCCGTGCAAACACCGAAAACGCTGAGATAGCGAAAAAACAACCACAACACTTTGAAGCTAATATTCCCGTTACATATGTACATATCTGTATATATTTGTGCGCACTGATTTACCAAAAATGTTAGCCAGTCTCAAAGTCCTTTGTAAAATAAAATAACCTTTGCTTACAAATGCTAAGCCAATCTAAATTGACTCCCTATAATATTCTCCATGTTAGTTACCACCTTAAATCTATAGAAGTAACAGCAATTACACTACACGCATCATCATACTCTACATCATTCGGGGGACCCTTAATTAAACAGAAAACTTCCACTTTCGGAATGGCATTTTCGTGTGTAGAAAACGACTATCCCATGAGTTTTTTTTTTTGTCCCTTTAGCCTGAGTACGTAGAAGAAACTTTTGCAATTACAAAATCCTTAAAGCTTGTAAAAACATAATGTTCTTGGATAACTGTGTAATTGAACTAGAAAATTAAACCACACTGAACATTGGTGTGGCCACAACTCTCTCTGGAGCGTCAGATGGAAGAACAATAGGACAACTCACCAACTCATAGAGGGCAACGACGACAACGACGACGACAACGATGCGGAATCGGTTTTTGCGACAAGTTTTATTGAAGGTTGTCGGTTAGTTGCTTTGGTTGGTAGTTCATTTCTAATCCTTTTCACCCCAGATGATACATATACCAAAATATAGGAGACACTTGTCCTCGTCATCTTTGTATAACTTTTGAAAATGTTTTTTAATATATTGGGTATGCCATTTGAAGGTCCTTGTACAACTCGGAAACTTTTAAGTCCAAAATGTTGTAATGAAATGTACATATGTAAATTGTAAATAACTGAAAATTAAACTTGTAAATAAATGCATAAACAGCATTTGAGTTAATGTAGTTGATGGTGACGCAATATGCTCCAAGAGGAAAGGATTACCAAGGCTTCTCTTTCTTCTGACGGATAGGCCAGGACATTCTTATTCTTTTTTTTATTCTTTATACCTATAACTTCTGCAATAGTCATTATGCAACGAGTCTTGGATATGGCCAATGGGACAATTGCCGGTAATTACGCCAGAAACGAACCGTACTTTACGACGACTGTTATTTAAACAAAGTTGATGATCTCTTCTTGCTAAAAGCTGGCCATAGCGATCTGGCCATTACGCATGTCTCCAGGCGAACTAAGCGACCGATGGCTTCATCTTCTAACTTCTTCCGTAAGGAACTGATTAGGGCTCCCGATATGAGCGAAGCAGTGTTACCACTAGCATAAGTGGTGCCAAATTTTTCGAAATGCTCACGAAAAAAAACTTCACGTATTTGTCATCGTTGAACGCGTTTTGCTGTTAAACTATTTCTCTGTCCAACGCTTCATAAAACGCAGAAGAAAAGAACAGAAAAATGTCTGATCCAGTCCAAAAGTTGTTCGTCAAGTCCTTTATCGGCTACTTGAAGCAGCAAGTAGAAGGTCAACTCCTACAGGCGGACGCTCTCGAGAGTCTCGAAGTAGCCGTACAATGTCTGCAAGCCGCTTTCGATCTCGGCGACGAGGAAGAGCTACCGCAAACACCGGCAAGTGACTCTGTTGCCGCTTCGTCCACTGCTCCTTCCGCTCCAACGGCAGAAAACGACAGAGACCTCTTCGAAATGTTTCAATCGTTGTATATCGAACGGAACCCCAAATCGTTGAAAGTCGCCGAACAGATGAAGAATGAGGGCAATCGCCTCATGAAGCAGGGCAAATAACACGAGGCCTTGTCCAATACAATCGAGCGTTAACTTTCGACCCGAAGAACCCGATTTTCTACTGCAACAGAGCGGGCGAAAACAAACGTGCCGTTAGAGACAGACTGCAAGTCGGCGCTGGTCTTTAATCCAAATTATGGCAAGGCTTACGGTCGTATGGGAATCGCTTACTCTAATCTGGGCGAGTTTGACGATGCTCAAGGCGCTTACACCAAAGCGATTGAATTGGAGCCCGACAACAAGGACTACAGGACAAATCTGGAGGTGCCAGCGGGTCTAAATCTAGCGCCACAAATAACTGAGGCAATTGGTGCTGTTCTATCGAACCCAGCGTGCAGAGATTTGCTTGCCGACTTCCCCATGGAGAGGAACGACCCACGGTTGATGAACATCTTTGAGTCATCTCGCGGCGGATCCGATGGTGGATTCGACGCAGACGGTATGGTGCAGCTCTTCCAGATAGTTGCCTCAGGCTTCGCCAATGCTCAGGGTCAGCATGGCACCGACGATCCTAACAGACAACCACCACAGTCTTAAGCGCGGCCGCTCCAATAGCGCGCTGCTTGCTCCAAGTGTAGAGAAGATCTAAAGATTGAGTTAAGATTCGTCACCAAGTCGTGTGTCTACTATTTAGGAGGAGAGGTTCTCCATAAAAAAAAAAAATATTAATTTTCCTTATGATTTTCATCTTTGTATGCATCTGCGTTAGAGACTTAAAAACTAGTAGATCTGCTAGTTGTATAGTAAAAGTGGCAGCGCGGGTACAGAGTCGTCCTTGCAAGCTTGTCAGCATTTTCGTTTCCTTCTTTATCCATATGCCCTGGTCCCCCGCTGAGGGTCACCGCATTGGCTCTGGATATGTCGTTTAACAGTGATTTACAGGTTAACAGTAAATAAACGTATTTCAGCAGCCAAATTCCATTTCCGTAATAACTTCGATGCATATGAAAAATGTCATTTTCTTCGTAGAAAAAATCGTTTCGAATATTTTCGACAATGCAACTCAAAATTCATTCACATCACCGATTCGGGGAACTATTCCCTTTACGGATTTGACGATACCAAAATATTTTTTCCCGTGAAAAATTCCCCCCGGCAGATTGCACTATGTATAAAGGTGATTTAATGACAATCTTTTTATTGAATTCCATTTTTGCTGACTTTGATTAAGCTAAAACCTGATTTAATATATGTAGCAGAAGACATATGTACATATGTATCCCAGTATACTGTAATATAGACTAAGCACATTCTTTTACAAGGAAAAAAATCACTCTTTCCACTGAAAAGCAAAGTAAAAAATTGAATAAAAAATCAAATGCTTTTACCGCTGATTTTTCATCTCTGTTCGCAACCCCTACCTATTTCTATGGCAATCAATTTAGATTAAACTAAAGTACATGACTGTGTCGTACGTACTTGCACATTTATGCTGTTTATTTCATAATAAATGCACTTTAAAAGAAAAATTGTATCTAGACTTACTAAAATGCGAAATTCAATAAAATTTTATAGAGCCCTTTTCAAGAAAACGGATTCTTTGTTAACAATGGTATTTTACTTTTAGCTTTTTTAAATTTCATATTTAGAGAAATTTAATTACGAGCAGTAAAACAGTCGAAATATTGGCCAAAAGTACGTATAACGGTACTTTTTCAAAGATAAAGGGGTAAGAGCTTATTTATTCGAAAAAACCTTCAACAATTTTGTTCAAATTTAATATTTAAATTAGTATTAGATCACTTTTTTGGCCAAAATTATTAATACTGATACTTCCCTTATTTTTTCGTAAATGGGTCGATAGATTTTGATTTAATTTCATAATTTAGTAGGCCTAGGAAAGGAGTTGGCATTCTATACCGACGGTTCTAAGATGGACAGTGGTACAGGAGCCGGAGTTTATTGTGAAGCCCTAGGAATAAACCGCTCCTTTAGAATAAATGACGACTGCAGCGTCTTTCAAGCCGAAGTCACTGCCATTACTACTGAAATTATACGCGAGTGTAATATCTATATAGACAGCCAGGCAGCCATTAAAGCTCTGGACCCTGCTATAATTCGGTCGATGCTGGTGAGAACCTGCAAATCACTTTTAAACGAGATATCCACAGCCAATACGGTGACCCTTAGTTGGGTACCAGGGCATATGGATATCGAAGGAAACGAGAAGGGGGATGAGCTTGCTAGGAAAGAGTCGAAGCTGCACATATGGCGTGCCTTTCCCTTTGTAGCAGCCCCAGTCAGTTCTTTAAAGAAAATAGTAGAAGATGAAGCCATCGATCGTGCAAACAGACCCTGGGTTCATCTGGATACATGCGTAACGGCTAGAGCTCTATGGCCGGCCTTTAGCAAGAATTGATCATCAACTTTTGTCGTTTCTGGCGTAATTACCGGCCATTGTGTCATTGGCCTTCACGCAGAGAGACTCGGTTATATTACTATCTGTGTGGTTCTAACAGCGGACCTTCTTACAGCGTTTCCAGGGTTAAACAATGGACTCAAATTGTGGGTCTAAGTGAGCAGTGACCTTCTGGTCACAAGACACCCATCTACCCGACCTGACCTAGGAAAGTGATATAAGATGGCAAACCACTTTTTTTGCTACAGATATATGTGTATTTACTACACATACCTACTTCTATTTGCCTTTCTGCCCCTTGGCTTGGCATTGACGGAAGAAAACCATGGAATTCGCTGGACTATGACTCTTACCTTAAACACCTAGACTATGCTGACGATGTTTGTCTACTTACACATCGGATAATGGACCTCCATCTTATGGTCCAGAATCTAGAAGCTGAGGCAAACAAAGTAGGGCTTAAAATTAACACAGCCAAACCAAAAGCCCTGAGCACTTCTAACACCAGCGCCCCACTTAACATTGCCGGACAGGAAGTCCAGAGAGTTGTCAACTTTTTATACCTTAAAAGTGTGGTTTTGGCAATCCGTGGTGGCACCGAACTGGATGTGTGCAGCAGAATCGGGAAGGCCAAAACTGCGTTCGGCATGCTGTCCACCATCTGGCTTATCAGCTTAAGAACCAAGCTGCGACTGTTTCGCTCCAACGTAGTATCGGTACTGCTTTATGGGTGCAGTACTTGGAAAGTGGACACCATTAACAGACGCTGCGAGTGGCTGCAAGTCTTTGTAAACAAATGTTTAAGAGTCATCTTGAGGATCTTTTGGCCGAACCGTATCCCCAACGAACAGCTTTATACGAGAACGGGCCAGGAACCTATAAACATTACAATACGAAGGAGAAAGTGGCAGTGGATTGGACACACCCTACGACGCTCACCCAAGCAGGCAGAACAGCGGAACGCCCTAGGCAAACGTGGCGCAGAACAGTCCACGAGGAATCGAGCTCTTTGGGAATAAGCTGCAGAGAGCTCAAACGCGTTACAGAGCTACGAACAAGATGGCAGGCGTTCTTGACGCCCTATGCCCCTCGAGGAGTTAAAGGACACAAGTAAGTAAGTAAGTAGGTGTAAAATGTAAAGAGACTGCAAAAAAGTAAAGATGCAACCGAAGTTGTTTAATATTGTGAAAACTAAAGTCCCTGAAATTAAAAGCAAAAAAGTCTGTGATTCTGAAGAACCTAATAAAAAAAACCAAAGGACAGTCAATTAAAAAAGGCTATGTATTTCCGGTTTCTGCAAAAAAGAACCAGGATGAAGCATATCCTGGTCGTCCTAATGTACATTGGTGCATATTTTTCTCTTGGTTTCAGTTATATGACTTTATTTTTCACGTATAAGATACATACATATGTATTTCATTTATTTAATTTTATATTGCCCCAACGACAACCCTGAAACTATTACGAATATTGACAATTCGTAGTCAACGAATCTATCTGAACAATTAACACAAACATATAAATTATGTTACTCTCAGTCTCACACCTCCATTGGCCCCATCTTACCCCTCATTCTGTTTCTAACCGATATGTAATTTCAGGTTGAGTCTAATCAACTAAATTTCCTACCGAATGGATTCGCATGTCCATCGCTCTTCATTAAATCGAATTTGTGTGTGCTCATTAAAATCAATGAGTGCTTTATCTGGTCCCTTCATAAATGTGCGTTGCATGCAGTCCCCGACAAATCGGAAGCCATTAAATCGATGCATTCATTGTTATTATCATGCATATGTATATCTGTAGGCAAAGCTATAATGAAACATTTCACTTGTATTTTATTGATGAGATCTAATATTATTTCTGTGTGGAAGTTAACCCCAAGCGGAACGTACATACATACATATGCACATATGTATAAAGTGCTGTGTAAAGTTTCGCAACTAATGTAATTTATTATGAAAATTCTAATGTCACCATCTTCGATTTATCTCGTATGTATGTACATATTTTGTCTAGTAATTACATGGGATATGAATAATTTAATTTGAAATGAAATTCGAAAGTTGTAAATGGATGAAACATTTTTTTCCGCTCGTAGCACGTCTTTTGTTTTGTAATAAAAGTTAATGCTCAGTAGGTATACATTCCCAAGATTATTATATTGTATGCAATTACTTGTATATGTATTTTGATGAACGCATCATCATTATTACCTTCGTCATAACCATCAATACTAAAAACGCTTTCAATTTCAGTTAAAAGATTATTTCTTCATTTTACGTCCGCCCAAGTAATGTGATCCTTTTGAAGTTTATTGAACTGGAATAATTTGTAATTTACGTGACTTACATGGCGTTATCATGATTTACTATAAAACCCAAGATTGGGGTGAATGAATTTTTGAATTGACCTTGACCTCTTTTTCCTAAAGATGTATCCTTTGCCTTGTATTTTTCCTCTAGAGTGGATAAATGGGAAGACTTGTAAAGCTTAATTTAATAATAGCGCAAAAGGTTTTGAGCGGCAAACGCACGTATGGAGAATTAACAATATGTCCTCCTTTTTTTTCCAAAGAATGTGAATATACCTGTAGGTTCTATAGGGATTTGTGAACTTTGACAGATGATTGCGGCCATATTGTTGAAGTTTAATCTGTCACATTAGCTGCCATTTGTTTGGTCTATTATACTTACTCACTTAGATCCTGTATCCCTTTGTGTGTCCTAGGGCCATCGTGCGGTTTCTGGAAGTATACCTCAGCTCATCCCAACTCTTTCCCAGTTGCCGTGCTTCCTTCTCCACTGTTCTGCGCCACGTACTTCTAGGACCGCCGCGTATCCTACGATCCTGGGTAAGTGGGTTCCATTGCATCGCTTGGCTAGCTATGGATCTGTCACCCTTTCGAAGAATGTGAACAATCCACTGCCACTTTCGTCGTCGTATGGTTGTGCCTATAGGTTCATGGCCCGTTCTCTAATAAAGCTGTTCGTTAGAGATAGGGTTTGGCCAGAATATCCTCAAGATGTAGCGCAGGCACCTATTGACAAACGTTTGCAGCTTCTTCGTCATAGTGACGGTCACTCCCCAGGTACCACATCCATATAGAAGCACGGATTTAACGGTGGAACGGTGTTTAGGCTAAGTGCATTACTTTGCCAAACTGTGGATAGCATTTCAAACTATATTCCAAGCTATATCCAGTTCGGTTCCACCATCGGTTGAGACAATACTCCCAAGGTATTGGAAACACTCTACTCTCTCAACTATTTGTCCAGCAATGCAGACATGAGTTGATGAGTTCGGTCCTAAGCTGAACATTTTTGTTTTTGTCGAGTTGATTTTCAGCCCAACGACGCCTGCTTCCCTCTCCACATTTGCTGTCATTTGGTGAAGGTCCACTATTTTGTGAGACAGAAAGCATACATAATCGGCGTAGTCGAAGTGCCTGAGTTCAGATGTAAGAGTCCATCGAATTCCTCCATTTCCTGTTGATAAGGCTGCATTCAGCACATCGCTAATCACCAATAAAAACAGTATTGGTGAAAGTATGCAGCCTTGTCGAACCCCACTTTGGTATTCGAATTCCTCAGACAGCCTTCCTCTGTGCAAGACGTGACATGTGGACCCATCATATTTAGCCTTAATAATTGCTATTAATTTATCCGGAATGCCTCTCCTGCGCAAGGCACGCCAAATAAATTCCCGATTGACACTTTCAAACGCCTTTTCAAAATCGATGAACAGCAGGTGAAGTGGTGATCGATCGCGAGGTGTTGATGTGGTCTATTATAGTGTTTAACAATAGGTCCGTTCGCGTACTTTTTGTACTAAAATTCGTAGATTATCAAATTTCGAAGAGTGGGGGTAAATTTCTCTCAGAGAGAGCTAAAATAACGATGAAGTAAACGAACGGGTTGAACAAGAAAAAGTTGAAAATACACTGGTTTGACGGATTTGACAGTTTTCACAAACCAACCTACAGAAATTTCTTAGACTAAAATTCGTAGCATGGAGAAATTTCTTACTCTCTCGTGAGTGCTCTCTTCTGCGTAAAACTACGAAAATTCTCTGTATGCGAACAGCTTTTCGTAAAAATTCGTAAATTTTCGTACAAATTCGCGAACGCAACTAATATGTGCAAATGATCAAATTGTTTTATGGAAGTGGATTCTCTGTTCGACCACAAACAACAACAAATTCAGCCTGACTTATGCACCAAAATTTTGTTATAAAATTATATGTTTAAAATTATAAATGACTACATTCAACATAGAACTCAGACTTATCCACCCACATTTGCTTATAGAAATCGAAACTCTATTTATTCTGGACAACATAGCGCATGGTGCTATATTTCCTATTTATGTACATAGACTATACACATGTACCGACAATAGAACACTAAAGCAAACAAAACAACAAGCCCACCACAAATACATAAATTAATTTGATTACTTTAAGGGGCACTTCCGGTTTCCTTTTTCTATTTCTTCGTCAAATAAAAAAAAAAATTCTCATCTTAAAATGGTCTTTTACCTCCCACCATATTGTTTAACCACGTGCCTCATAGCTTCATGAATCTATGGTAGAAGTAGATTCACTCAACAACAACAAAAACAACAAGGAAAAAAATCACATACCCGAAACAACCGAAACAAAACAATTTGTTAAAGTGGCTAAATGAAATTTTATTTGCGTTTGGGGAGATGAATGACCCCCAATGTCGAACGGGAATACGCCATCGTCGTCGTCGTCGTCGTCCTTCGAGCGGAGCAGTGCACGATATTAGAATGCCTCATGTCCATTGCTGGTTTTATAGGGCGTGTTTGCTCAAGTTTTCCCCCCCGACTTCTTGTGTAAATGCCAAATAACTGAGAATTTACTGACGAGCAATAAATTTCGGCCTAAAGTAATTGTTATAAATTCATCAGTCGAATTAGTTATCTATTTGACACGTCATCGGCGTTTTTACTTGATGCGCAGAGTTCAGGGATTTAGAATTTGTTGTTTGCGGTATAACTTACATAAATTAAACCTGTCAGTGAGTGGAACTTGAAAAAGTATGAAGCTAACGAAATGCTATAATATCTACTCACATAAAATTCGATACTGGACCATCTGTTATGAAACCTTATACACGATGCAGTTCTGAGATTAAAGCTAACAAGAAAAGTTGTCAATGAGGACATACTTGCATTGGCCAACACACACAACAGATAGGACAATAGACTTATTTTTAAGAATACTACCAAACATCGGAGGACCTGGATATGCTAGAAGAATACTAATGCCCATTGTAGTCAGTTTAGTCATTTTATATGCTCCCTAGCTCTGATTTGGGTGGGACCACTAAAGTTTTCAAAGAAATTGGGTTGCTGCATATATTCTTGCGGGCGATATGCTAAATGTCTAAAACAGGAGAGTCTTGAACAACAAGAGGGAATGACAATACAAAGTATTAACACTTTGAAAGCTATGTGGAGATCTCTGTACTACAATACTCGCAAAAACATGCAGATACTTGAACACAAGGCAACATGGCATTGTAGTGCTTATGGGCATCTCTATCTGAACGGAACTTATATGATGATGGTGAGAGAAATGGCTGGAAATAGTTTTTACAATCCACTGAGATGGTTGTTGTCTAAATTATTGTTTCGTTCTTATACGGACTTTTGCTTCGCGAGAAAGTTTACAATATTTTAAATTGATTGGATGTGACTGGGGCTTCTACATGTGCATACATTCATACATACATACATATGGTAACCCAGCAAAAAATTTTATAAGGTATGTCAGGCTAAGGTATAAATAAGGTATAGACAAAAAAAATAAATCTTATTTAATACCCCTAATAAGACTGAAATAAGACTTATTGTAAGGTGTATATAAGAAAAACAGCCCAGACAGGACAGGAAAGAACATTTTTGCAAATGAACGGCACTATATGACTTCATAATTCTTATAGACGCCTTATAGTAAGGCATACATGAGATATATTAGTGCTGATTCGTCATTTGTGCGTGAATAGTTGAAGGAAGCGTACAAGTTTTTATAGTGATAAAGTGAAAATAAAGTGAATTTTAAAATAAGAAAAACTGGCGAAAGTTATTTTTAACGGCCGGAAAAACATGAGGCCAATTAACGCCTTCAAATTTTCCCGGTCAACGCTGCACGGTAAGTTTATATCGATATTTGATTTAATTACAAGATTCTAAAATATTTATCTTTATTTAGGCTTCGTAAATCAATTTTATTCGTCCATCGATGATATGTTAAGGAGGCGATTAAAAAAGGAAAAAATAGATTGGATCAACGCAAGCATAAGTTTTAGTCTGAGTAACAAAAAAAATAAATAAAAGTTTTTTCAATTAAATAAGATCGTCTTTTATTTAACTGATAATAAGTCTTAAATAAGGTATTATTTAATACTTATTTTAAGCGAAAAAAGAACTTATAATAAGCCTTAAGTAAGGTTTTATTTAATGCTTATGCTAAGCAATAAATAAGGTATGTTAAAGGTATGTCAACGTATACCTGATCTCGTAGGACATGGCCTGTGTTAGAGTAAGGTATAAAATAAGGTATGTTGTATGAGATATAATATCCCTTACTAATAACAACTCTTACATGCTAAGGAATAAAATGCACTATAGTAAGCCTTAAATAAGGCTTATGCTTTTTGCTGGGAATGGATGAAATGACTATGTGTGAATGAATGTTTTTTGGATTCAGATTTTGTTTTAAGATAGAAAATTAAATCAAAAGAATTTGCATAGAGTGCTCATAAATGGGAGTGATTTTTTTATAGACGATTTTATATCTTTGGACTGATTCCAAATTTTCCATTTATGGATGTCAAATTAACAACTTATTGTAGATCTTACAGGACTGACAGTCGAAACTAACAACGCGCTGGTAATTTTACAGATGGAGATTATAGTTTTTTTTAATAAATTTATTGTAAAAATGAATGCATTCGGTGTAGAATTTACAAAAAAAATTGATAATTTGAACAGCGTATTTTCGCATATTAAGGGTTTTCCAATAGGCACTTGACAACTTTGAATTTAATTTGTGAACGCACTCTTTCACTTATCATCCAACTGTCACTGTCAATTTACTCAGTTCACCCAACATTTTCATCACGAACGGGCAACGTCTACAAATTATAAAAATTTTGTACCGAAATTCGGAGTCGGTGATCGCAACTTAAAGAGCGTTAACTCTAATTTTCGGTCGTAGTTCTCGCCCTAGTAGACAGGAAATAACAAGCAAAAATTTGAGTTTACATATTCGTTGTGTGATGTTGGCGTGTCAGTGAGACAACGGGTTAGTCGAAATGTCAATTATCAAGACGTTGAATGGAGCCAGATGTCACATTTGGCAGCGAGGGATCATAGACTCTTGTATCTGAACTTGACGTCTCGACTACCCTATTTCAACAAATATGGGTTGAGGTTTAATGGGCTCAAAAAATTAGTAGGAATCGGAAAAATTATTAACTTTAAAAGAAGATAATATTTAACACTATGTATGAATATTTAAAGGGATCGCCATGCAATACATATATTCATCCCAAACAATCAATCAATAACAATGCGAGCGAAAACTACTCGTAGGAAGAGACCAAATATGATAAAAACTCACTTGTAGCTTACTAAAAACTCTATAGAACGTGGTGTTTTACCAAGAAAAGCGAATATTAAGTTGCATCTTGCGCAAAATTTACAGTTATTTGGAGCGGAAATTGATGTTATGAAAGTCTACTACCTATTCAGACATTCAGCGCCTGGTTTTCTGATGCACATTGTTGAATGCATCTTATATGTAGTTTCTGAAAAGTGCGAATTCCTGGCACTGAATTGTTGTTTATATTTATTTTCCCGACGAAATTTTCTTCTAGGATAGGAACACATCGCTTTAACAATAAATAGCTTTACTCCAACTAGCAAGCATGGATCTTATTAGTTCAATATGTATTTAAAAATCAAAACACAATGAATCATAAGCAAAATGAAAATATTCACTCACCGAATTCATCCATCCATGTTTACGACGAGAAGTTAGATGCAAGATTATGTTGCTGCAATATTTTAAGTTTTTTGCGTATAAACACGGAAACGCGAAACCGAACCGAATGGGGAACAGGGGATAAATGAAAATGGAACACTATAAGCTTGAAACAAAACAAAAAAAATACAAATGGCAAGGGACTTTATTCACACACCTATACCGGCACACACATTTTGCCTTTTTTATTTAGAATTACACTTTTTAAAAACAAAAATACACTGATAGAAAAACTGATAGAGGAAGGGGACAGAGAAACGAACGAGCCCGCAGTCTGTTTTATTCGCACACTTATTAACCTTTAGGCTTAAGAGCTTGAAACGCAACTATATAAAGGCCAAGGAACTTTACTCACTAACACTAATCACTTTTTCTGCTATTTTTGCCCAATAATGGCACAAGGAAGAGAGGGAGACAGAGCAGAGACACTCACTGCGCACACTTCTTAAGCTGTTAGCTTTAAAATGAGAAGGGGCTTTACTCACTAACACATATCTACACTGCACTTTGCCAATAATGGCACAGGGAGGGGAGGGAGACAGAGGCTTTCACCATCAATATCACTGCACTGCACTGCACTAACGACCGAACGAACCCGCACTCGATTTTATTCGCGCACTACTACTTACTAGAAGGTTAAGAAGAGAACTTACCTAGACCGCAGCCGACGAAACACTGTACCAGCTACTGGGTCGAGCAAAAGCACAAAGCCGAGGTAGGTCAAGGTCTCCACAAAAACGAAAAGTCTACCACCTCAGCAGAAAGCTGAACGATCTGTTCCTTCCTTTCTTTCACTTGGGGTCATTTGTAGATCTCTGTCAAATCAAAGTGAGAATGCAATTCTCATTCATAAAACGTTTTTGGAGACAATATGAACCACAATAAGCCCACGAGGGGAGGAAAGGGTAAAAGATATGCTATTCGAGGAGATATTTAATTGGTTTCCTTCGACTGGGTAATTTTTATTATGACGGGAAGCTGCTGTCAATCCGATGGAATTTATTTTCAGTTTTCAACAACTTGGAGGACATGTGGTTTCAACAGAACGGTGTGCCACAAGTCCCACAGCACACGTTACAATTTTGAAGATTAAGTATGGTAAGCGTGTTATGTCAAGGAATGGGCCAGTCGATTGGGCGCCTCATTCGTGCGATTTAAAGCCGCTTGACTATTTTTTGTGGGGCTACGTTAAGTCATTGGTTTATGCCAACAAGCGGACGACGTTGGAAGAGCTTCGAGCCAACATCGAACGCGAAATAACCGCCGTGTCGGCCGAAATGTGTGGCCGAGTCGTTGAAAATTGGTTCCAATATGAACGAAGTCGAGTTCCATTCATAAATGTTTTGATTGTACTTCAAGCCGTCATGTTTTTTAAGTCATGAGCATGGCTTGTTGGTAAGCCCCATATTGAGTAAGTTATATCACCGAGCTAAAACCCTGACTATTATAGATCTTTCATTCATGCGATAGTATTTGAATATACGATGTAAACTCCTCGTTTGATAATCAATTCGGAAATTTACAATTATCTAAAATTTCCATCGTTCTTGCCATAAAATGTATTTACTTTGTAAGCAGCCAGCTGGCTCCTTGGTGGGAAAACATTATCAGTAATCAGTATTTTGCTTTCCAAAACTCTACAGCACTCAGCTGGTACGGTCTGTTCTTCGATCGATTTGAATAATAATAATAATAATATTTCAGTGGACTGTTTTGAGATATACATATGTATGTGGTATTTTAGGGATTGTTATTTGCGGCAACCCACAACTCCATATAACACACATATGAGTACCTACTTTACAATTCAAATCTCGATGTTCAGTTGTTTTTTGGGTGGGAGTACAACATGCTCGTATACACTGGCATAATTTAGCCTCCTACTCTAATAAAACAATCACATGCCGAAACAAAGTTACAGAGGTTAATTTTGGGGGAACAAGGATATAACAAGAACAACAACCACACAGTTTTTTTTTTTCTGAATTGATTAATGTCACTAATGGTATAGCGGCGGCCAAGCATCATTGTTTGTGTCTGTTTAGATAATAGAGGATGAAAATTATAGTCTGAACAGTGTTTCGCGGATTGTTGCAACGTTTTTTTTAAAAAGATTGTTGTTCATTGGATAGATAAATTTCGTGTCTAATCCATACATACAGTACGCAGCATACAATTTTGAAAGTATTAGAAATTATAGATATGTTCAAAATCTATGTATCTACGTACATATAAATGTATGTATATTTTTTCCGCAAATCATTATCAATTTTCTTATCCATGACAGTGGAGGAAACATAATAAAAGGAGTATAATATGCATAGTATGATTCTGGCAAGTGTTTTATAAATTCACTGCAATAAGCTATCGGAGAACGGTGAAACGATTTTGCATTCAGACAACAAATCCTTAAACAATTTAATACTTCTAGGGCCTCTACAACGACTACGCGCCATCGTGTGCGATTTCTGAAAATATGCCTCAGCTTCCCCAACTCTTTCCCAGTTGCCGTGCTTCCTTCTCCACTGTTCTGCGCCACGTACTCCTAGGACCGCCGGGTATCCTGCCATCCTCGGTAAACGGGTTCCATTGCATCGCTTGGTTAGCTATGGATCTGTCACCCTTTCGGAGAGTGCGACCAATCCACTGCCACTTTTGTCGTCGTATAGGTTCATGGTCCGTTCCCTGATAAAGCTGTTCGTTAGAGATACGGTTTGGCCAGAATATCCTTAAGATGTAGCACAGGCACCTATTGACAAACGTTTGCAGCTTCCTAGTGATAGTGACGGTCACTCTGCAGGTACCACATCCATATAGAAGCACGGATTTAACGGTGGAACGGTGTTTAGGCTAAGTGCATTACTTTGTCAAATTGTGGTTAGCATTCCAAACGCAGATTTTGCTTTACCTATTCGGCTGGCTATATCCAGTTTGGTTCCACCATCGCGTGAGACAATACTCCCAAGGTATTGGAAACTCTCAACTATTTGTCCAGCAATGCATACATGAGTTGATGAGTTCGGTCCCAGGCTGATCGTTTGCATTCAGCACATTCAGCACATCGCTAATCACCAATAAGAACAGTATTGGTACTTTCACCAAGCCTTGTCGAACCCCACTTTGGACTTCGAATTCCTCAGACAGCCTAGCATTCCTCTGTGCAAGACGTGACATGTGGACCCATCATATGTAGCCTTATCATCCGGAATGCCTCTCCTGCGTAAGGCACGCCAAATAAATTCTCGATTGACACTATCAAACGCCTTTTCAAAATCGATGAACAGCAGGTGAAGTGGTGATCGATATTCAACACACTGCTCGATGATGATCCGCAAGGTGTTGATGTGGTCGACACAGGAGGATCTAGATCGGAAACCTGCTTGTTCGGCATCGAGTGTGTCTTCAAGCTGGTCTTTGATTCGCTACAAGATTATTTTAGCTATTATCTTGGCCACAGTAGGCTGCACGCAGATACCTCTCCAGTTTTTGCACTCCACTAGATTACTTTTTTAGGGAGCTTGACGATCATTCTCTTCTTCCACTCATCCGGAAAACTCTCGGCTTCCCATGTTCTCTCCACAAGTGGGAACAGTAGATCCGCCGATTCTGTTGGCGCAGCTTGAAAAAGTTCCGCGGGTATGCCGTCAAGTCCTACTGCCTTGTTGGTTTGCAGTGCTTTGATCGCAGTAATAATCTCTTCCTTACTGAGGATTGTGGTGTGAATTCGGGAATTTCTTTCTACGGACACTTCAGTCTGACTTAAGTGCATATTGCTGGCGAATAGTCGGTTTAGAAGCAAAATGGTCCTTCCATCTCTTCAGTTGATCCTCATCCGATACTAGCAACGAACCGTCTAAGCCTTTCACTGGGTGTGGATTAGAGCTTCGGCCACCTATGAGCTCTTTGATGATTCTGTAAACGGTTCTGCTGTCGCAACTTGCTGCTTTGGTGAGAATAGCTCCCCTTAGAAACTTCGCTCCAAACCAGTTTCCTTTAAGAAACTAGGAATGAGAAGTGACTTCATGGTTGGAATATTCTCTATTATATTTGGTGCTTGTCCAAATATTTCAATCTTTTGTTGGTCAATGCACCACAGGACTCTGCGAAGCTTAATATTTGCTATACCTAGTTTTCGTAGATGCTTTCTCAGTTTGCAGTGGCTAATAAAGAAGCCAGCTAAGATTCATAGGTTGTTCTTGCTAAGACAAATGCAAGCTTCGAATTTTCCCCGGTCGTAGCATCCCATCTTGTCTTGCCAAGGCGTCTGCTGCTTCGTAACCTTTGATCCTGACGTGTCCGTGGATCCAATAGCGAGTAACTTTGTTATTCTTACCTAGCTCAACATGTAATATCGCTATTTATAATAATTATTATTTTCTTAGTCACAGTAGCTTTAAATTTACACTCACACTTCAAAGGCTCCTGACCCTTGGTGAGTCCCTTCATGAGAGACGGCTGCCTTCCATCCTCTGCGTAGACCAAGTATTTTGACTTTGTACCGAAGGTTCTGTCGTCTTGGCCGTCTCTAACCTGAGGGTGAGATTCGAAGAATCTCTTGGCTAGATTATTGTTATCCATTCACTCGATGTGGCCGAGCTAATGTTGTCTGCGTGTCTTGGCTCTTGGACTGCATCCACACCCTAGTACACCTCACAGAGTTCACGGTTGTATCTTCTCCTCCATTCGCGCTCCTCGCATAAGGGATTTTATATCCGTCGAAGTATTTTCGCTCGAAGGTAGCCTTAAACTGGATACCAGTAATACTCAGGAACGAATCCGGAGAAATGAAAAAAAATCCTGAGTAACAGTCCGAACAAAAGATAGCGCATTGTCTAAAAAAAAAAGGTTTGGACGCGTTTTAGAAGGTACCATGGACTAAGCCCAAGCCATACCATGGACACTTTGAAATGTGAATTAACGTCATAATCCACTTATGGCTTTAATTCACTTTCAAATGAGAACTAAAGTCATTAGTGTTAGTTCGTTTTTCAAAATGGCATTTGTTCTCATTCGAATGTGATTTAAAACCCTATTGCCTTAGTTCGCATTTAAGTAATGGCTTTAATTCTCATTTGAAATTGAATGACAACCATAAGTGGTTGTCGCCAATGCTTCTTAGAAAACTACTCTTTTTTTGTCAGACTTTTTTTCAATTCAGTTTTACTCCATTCTTTACTAAGCACCTTTAAAATTATTTCGGCTCGTGTTGCTGCTCGGACATAAGTGCCTTTTAGCATCTGCCTCAACGGACAAATATTTCCGAAGGATATAAATAGTCAAAGCCAACTCTAATTCGCATTTAATTGAAATCCTTCATCCTCACAAACCTTACTAAGGATTCATCAGCAACAGTATCACACACAATCCAAACAAAATTCTAAATCAATTTCCACCCCAATTCAGATTCGCCTTTGAGTCTGATTCACGCAAAATTCGCATTTTTCCAATCAACTGACCATAAAAAAACCAATCCTTATATGTACCCTCTTAAGTCCTTGCCTATGCACACATCAATCACTTTCAATAAGTAGATCCAGAAAAATACGAATACATTCTTATCTTACACATATCCTTGGGAGGGCACTTTGATTGAATATATGAAAACCTACATATCTAAAAATATATAAACATACTTATGTATGTGCATATGCTGTACACGTGCATATACAGGGTGGCTATTACATTTATTTATTTTCCGTTTAATTGATTTATTCATTTATACTTTATTTATTAGATAGTTTTATTGTATATTGCTTGGACGGGAACTAGCAGCACATTATTATTATTTGGGTAACATTGTCCCACTGGACAAGTGTTTTTCAATAGAAATTTTCGAATGTTGATAGTTGATTAAGACCACATTGTTGAATCTATATCTGAATTGTATCTTACTTCACACTTATTTGATAAATACACCAATTGATGTATTAGCGCCTTTAGACCGGTCGGACCATAACATCATAACTAAATTCTCGTACTCCGACGACTCAGTTGAAGAACAAACGTCTGAGACGGCCTTAACGTGGATAGTCTCGTGGATAGTGCAGTTTTATTCCTAACAGAATAAAGTACATAAACTCTAAGGTTCGACCAAAGCTGGGAAAGGTTAGGAAAAGTTAGACGGTATTCCCTGACAACGGTATTCAACGCTGACAAAACCTCTGTGTGCTTTTCCGTTGGTCCTATTCTTCTGGGTTCTTTTCAAGTAGATCGAAAACAACATTCGCTATGAAATGCTTTTCTTTCTCTTATCAAAAACCAACTAATCGCACTTATGTACATACCTTCTTTCCAAACTCATGGAAACGCTGTCAGGTTATGAAATATCTTGATTCGTAAAAACTCATCAATAACCTGCAATATAGTCATGGAACACAGGCCTCGTGGACCTGGTGTTCATCAGGGGTTAGTCAGGGGTTAGTTATGTGTCCGACTATCTTTTTCATTTTCTATAAATGACCTCTTGTCTGCTACTTCCTTCGCTGATGACAGTAACCTCAGTTTTTCATATTCGTTTCCCAACTGACGTCCCTGCTCTTCAATGTATGTTAAGCTCATTAAATTCTAATCTTGATAATCAAATGGGGTCCAAAAGACAACACTGCCTCAAGCGAAACTATACCTCCCCATAGCGAAAACCAAAAGAGTTGTCATCCTCGATAGCTGTATCAATATCCATACATCCTTCAAACATTTAAAGCCATTTAAAGAACTTGGCCTTTCGCAAATCACCACTTTGCGAATTTTTGACCGGTGATCGAGATCGTGCGATTTCACCCCGTTAAACTTCTTCTTATCGGGTTTTCTTAAGTCAATGTCTATGCCAATAAAGCACAAACACCCACTGCCCTGAAAGCCAACATTAACAATGCCCTTGCCTGATTTATGCGTCAGAGGAAAATTGGAAGTTTCGGATACAAAAAAAAAAAAAACTGTTTTTTTTTAAAGAAGGAGAAATCAGAGGAGGCGAAAACCTACATATTTGGGTATCGAGTTTTATTTAAAATTACATGAAAAGTGAAATTTAAGAAAAGTGGGCGATTTTACAAATTCATACACTTGTACTGCTTAATATTCCAAAAACCTCTTATGCAAAATTTCATTGATTAGCTCAAAACTTAAGGCCCGAAAACTGGCGACAAGAGGCGATCGGATGGACACGACTCAGTCAACTCTGCTATTGATAATATTCATTTAAGTATATAATTTAATATTTATATGTAAAAAGTACATTTTACATAAAAAGTAAAACATTGCACTGAGAAGCATATTAGTACATATTATTATTAATTTATTTATTTATTTTTGTAGCTCTATCACCCTTTAGATTTTTTTAGAAATCTGTAGCCTATAGGCAAATCCCTATCCAAAAACGAAAAAATGAAATTAAAATATCCTATATAACTGTGATTTAGCTGTTCTAATCAACGTCAATCTGAAAAAAAAAAACAAGGAAAAGCTTGCGTGTCCTTAAATTACTTGGATCGTTTTGGGTAAATCCCGTATGATACCAAATTTTGTTCGTATTTTACATTCTAAATAATGTTAAGGTATCAACTTTGAGTGAAAAAGACAACAAGTTTTTTTTACGAATAGGAAAGCATTTTTTTACATACCACTGTACACTGTCATAATTTATTTTCAAATATGGCCGGAAAGCAAAAACAATAAATAGGAAAGTGTGTGTGAAATTTCACAAAAAGCTGCCAGTGGCTGAAAAATGTAGTTAGAGTCACATTTTTCCAGCATTTATTTTGACGTTATCACTTTTATAAGGTTAGTGCGAACGTATTCACACCTACTGAGAATTTCAGTTGTCAATTCTCTAATTTACATATCTATGAAAAGAGCATTTAAAACGGAGCAAAAATATACACATGTTCTTTCTTTCACAGCTTATATTCCGTTGTTTTGAGAATTGTGAGCAGAGAGACCGAAACATTTCTGAAACTTTGCACAAACGTGTCAGAAAATTTTCAGAAAAAAAAGTCATGTCACCTTTATTTTTACTTGCACCGATAAGATTAGGCAAGTTTTGGACTTGATCTCGGGGTTTTGGTAAATTCTGATATTACTCTTATAGAAAAGTCGAAAATAGTGGGTCTGACAATTCTGTCTGTCAACGAGGCTACAGCCTCAACGGGTAAACGGATCACTGTCCACATTTTTGGCTAAAAGTAATAATAACGGTACTTTTCTTAGGGTCAAGTGATCTTAGCCAAGTTGCTTGAAAACGGCTCTAACGATTTTGTTAAAATTTGATATTTATGCTAGTCTTGTGAAGTCTAATAAATTAGAGTACCACGTTTTTGGCCAAAATTGCTAAGAATGGTATTTTACTTATAGCCAACTTAACAACTTTTACTCGAAAATGGCTCTAAGGATTTTGATTATATTTCACATTTGAGCTAGTCTAGGCAAATGCCATAAAATGGCGTACCCCGTTTTTGACTAAAAAAGTGTTTAACGGTACTTTACTGGTGTTAGAAATATGGCGATTTCTCGCTTAATATTCAACGGATATTCGCCAAAATTAAAATGTGAGCAAAATTTAATGAATACAAAAATATGGCTTTGAATTTTATGAAGAATTTAAAAATAGTTTTGATATAATTTTTAAATTAATTTTCGAGCACAAAGCACTTTATTTTTATTTTCCATACTCATTTTGTTATTGAGTCTGCAAAAAACTATTGTACTCTGATTGATGAATTAAACTAAAATAAAAGTGCGAGTACTTAAGTCTTTTAACCTTCCTTTGGTCACATTTTAAATAAGTACTTAATTGTAGCTTAATATAAAGATATACTGGCTTTACTTTAGCCCCAACTTTTTATATCGATATGTTCATGTAAAAGTCAACACCACGAAGCTGTCACAAGGAAAAAGTGCATTTTTTAAGAACAACAGTCACCAAAAGTGCTCCGTTCAAATATTTGCTTATCGAGCTCAATCCTGTTGTTATGTCCCCATATCCCATACCCATACACATCATACTCCTTCGCTTGGTCCTAAAATTATAGAATTGTTGGCAAACATCTCATTTTGTGAAAGCAAGTACAACGCCACGAAGGACACTGATATGCACACGTGCAGAACCCGTGTATAGTAAAAAATGAATACAAAGTACATACTCGTACCTTCGAAGTTCGAAATGAAAATGTTTGGCACGTTTTACGTTTTGTGTGCTAAAACGATGGTGGAACTTGTTGGAGCTTGCGATAGACATCTGGCATTGATTTACGTCCTTCCGGTATTAATTCAGAGAATAGTGGAGTTGTGATAAATACTCGCGAAAATATGTAGGTCTCCGATAGGCAAACAATTTGTGCTGTAGAAGAATTTTTTTTTTCTATTTAAGTTTTTTACTTGCACCCATGTTTTTGCTTACACACTTGTGCATATGTACATACGTGTGTGCATGTGCATAGCCACTGAAGGTTTTTTGCATTCAACATTTTCTATCTCGAAATAGAATTGAATTTAGAAACTACTGAAGGGTTTTCCAATATGAATTTCTGAGCTTTGGAAAATGTTTTCGGTCAGATTGTTGAAGATATATCTGTCAAATTGGCTGTCATTTATTTAGTCTGTTTCGTCAAAATAAAACAAAGAGTTATAGCGTTTAACAACATGTGCAATGGATTAAATTGTTTAATGCAGTTTGGTTTGCTGTTGGAGCAATATTTCGCCTATTTCACGGTCGCCATAATGGTCCTTCTATCCGCGTTGTGGTTAACTTCGAGTCGACTGGTTCAGTGAACAGTTGGTCCATATGTCAATGAAATGCAAAATCTGCTGAGAATGTCAGAATATGCAGCTCAAAGTTTATGACCATAGACAACGCGCGCCTTCTGTTCACTGACTGGGCTCTCGAGCAATTGGAGTTGAACCCAATTTCGGTAGAAATATAATATGCAGCCATTAGTCCCATTACTTACCCATTACCAAAGAGATCTACAAAATTGCATTGCTTCCAAATAACGTCACTAGTTTGGTGTGAATTTTCGACTGGTGGCATCATCGATCCATATTTCTTTGAGAACGACGCTTTGGACATAGTATGCGCCTCTAGATTAGCCCATCAGCGGCTAGCCATCTTGTGTATACTATTGAGAATACTTCTCCTGGCAACATACAGCGGTGTCCCGATGCTATCGATAATGTTTCTGAATGGGAGTTCCGCAGCTTTTTTGGCCAGTCTATCGGCCTATTTGTTGCTCTCAATATCACAGTGTCCAGGCACCCAGCTGGTGCAGAGCTGACCCGTAGGGAGAAGATTGGGTCAATGGGTAAAAACTACTTAGTAAGGTATACAAATCACCTTGATGATCTGGAGAAGTTCAGTATCTTGTCAATGTTTACACTGAAGAGTTCTTCTAGATTGTGAAAGAAATATTTGTCGAGGTATTTGTTTTTGGAATGAAGCGGGTGGTGTTCTCTATACCTTCCTCATAATACCTTCCTACACCATCCCGTGAAGATCCCTCCAAGAATAGAAAGGGATCGGCTGTCGTTACGATCAACCCCCCCGGTCCTTGCTTTCTCAAATGATGTGCTTAATCGTCGTAGTTGCACCTTGAGTTTGCCTCTCTTGTGGCTAGTTCTCCTGCCTCAAGCTTGAGAACTCAGCGCAACGTATTAACAGAGAGATCAGCTTGCTCTAGAAAGTCTGAAGAACCTTTGCTTGCGAGTTCAGCCATTTTTTTCATTGCATTGGACAGAAGCCCTGTAATATATTCCAAGAACCTTAAGCACTTCACAAGATTTGATTTAATTTCTGTACGAGTAATTGCTTTTAAAGCTGCTTAATTTTACCTGCTGGTGGTTTTGCTTTTAAGACAGACCGTTGTCACTGTCAAGACGTCCACTTGAAAAACACTGCTGTGGTCTGGATCCATCTGCATTCGATAAATGCCTGTTTTTCCAATTTTAAGTCAAGGTAAGGCAATTAAAGAAGCCTTGTCATGGCTGAAGTGTAATGTACTATGTGCCACGGATATTAGCATTTTTACAGACAGTCAGGCAGCCACTAAATCTCTGGAACCACCCACAACCACATCAGCGGTCGTAAAAGATTGCCGTTCAGATTGCCGGCTGATGAAATTGCCAAACTTGGCACTACCCTCCCAACTGAATCCGTAAGGACGGGAATTGACATGCCAAACTTGATGCTATAAGGAAGGCCAATGCTCGCTGGGCTCATTGCCCCTTTAGAATCTCGAGAGAGTTCTGGCCTAACCTTAACCAGAAACGTTCAAAAGAACTGTTGACTCTGAAGCGTCCAGACTTGAGCACCATCATCGGTGTCCTCGCTAACCTAACCTAACCTAAGCCAAGGTAAATGGCATTTTAAAGTCTAGGTATGGTAACTGCTGCCGTTAATCTGGTAAATGTATCTAGAGGAGATTGAAGATAACCACAAGGCCTGCTGTTGAAGCTGTTTTCATCGCACTGGTGGCACAAATACACGCTGGCTGTTATAAAATATGCATCAAACTTAATACAACGAATGTAATAGGGCTCAAAAAATTATGAAAAATAATATAAATAAAAATATTAAAAGCATATGAAAACTTGTATAGTTGTATACACTTTTATAATTTAGCCTCTCCAATATGTGTGTGGAGTAGTAGCACCATCCGAACGAGATGCAAATAAACAAAACGTTTCAAAATTCAAATACAGAGTTTTGCATATATAAAAGAAATAAAAATCCCTGTGCACGAGTTGTCCTTAGGTATATACATATCTTGATGAATTTTGTTTTTCTCTTACAATATTCTCTACGCACATACAAAAAAATCATCAGCATATCTTTCAGCGGTGTAGCGGTAGGTAAAAATTGGGGCAAATAAGAGGAAGTTGTGCCCAAGTACTAACTTAATATATACACAGACTTTTTCTATTTGCATAAATATTTGCTTTTGGTAAATATTGTGCATAACAAAATGAAAACAAAAAAAAAAAAAAGAAATGTTATCTGTTCGATATGATGTTTTGCATTTTGATGTGTGATATGATGCGTTCTAATTTGATTAAAATAAAGGGTTGCAGCGTGTATGTGAATAAAATAAAAGGACCTTCAAAACAGGCAAGGAAGCTAAAAATGAATCCTGTATTACATATTACTAGTTAATCCATGTACATATTTCGGACAAAAATAATTGGTAAACATGTATTTCTTCTCGTTTCGCAAATTAAATTTCTGAAACAAAAGTTCGGCAATCAGTATTAAATATGTTTTTTTACTGGATTTTTTACAGCGCTGGAGAGGTGAACTCTTTTTGGATACTACAAAGTTATGCCCGCCTCCATGCTCATGCATGTTGACGTGCCAACCATCCCCCGAATCCTACAATACCACCGGTCAAGGCTTTGCTTCGTAGGGTAAGTAGATGGCATTTCCCCTTATTGTTCTATGGTTCTCCTGCCCTTTGGTTCTCGGTGCTTGGATTTCCCGCCGTAGCTCTTGCACCGGCAATTATATCCTTGTAGCACTAGCAACGTCGGCCTCCTCAGGGTAATGACATTATTTATAGCTCATTCATAAATGTTTTTCGCACCTTTGTGGGCTTCTACATTTTGGAGATCCATTCAGAGATGCTGCTTATCTTCTCGTTTGGAAAGAAATTCCTTAACCAGTGTTCTGTCGTCAGATCATTGCACCAAAATCAAACAAACAGAACTCTCCCTGGACAAAGTCTTTTATATCGCCCACTGTCTTTTATTTTATTCCTAGTGTTATGCAGTTGATGTATGAAACAACATCTCAAGCTGCAGGTACACTAGAAAGTCGAGGCTACTGTAATCTATGTCATGCCTTTTAACTGCCAAAAAATTGGAACTATAAAGGGTTTGCCAATAAGGACTTGACAACTTTTCTTTTCTTTTTTTTTTGGAAAGGCCAAAAAAGCTGGGGAATTGCGATTAGGGAACATCATCGACGGCATTGGAGTATTGCTGTGCGTTGCCAGGAGAAGTATTCTCAATAGTATACACAACATGGCTAACCACAGATGGGCTAATCTGAAGAGACATAAGATATCTAGAGTATGCTAAGGCCAGAGAAGAACCATGAAAGATTAGCTGGAATTATTAAGTAGATCTATGCTATGATTGGGATCCTCTCTGGACATAGTCTTCTGGGGGAGCACGTCAGAAGATCGTGGTCCGGGGATCTTCACGCTTCGGAGCACATTACCCATACTGTGCGTATTCTTCAAAAAAATCTATCTTTATTCATATCTAAGCTAGTATTTCTTTAGGCGTAGGCTCAAGGAACCAACTGAAGGATTTACCCAATTACTGTAGGGCAAACAAGTGCTTGGCTTGCTTGGTTACGTTCTGTCGATTAAGCTCAGCATAGGGATTGCAATGTGTGGATAATTAGTGCCAAACAGATGCAGAAGGATAGAATTTTTCCAATAAATGCGTTAATCTTACTTCACACCAACACGACACATCATTTTATATGTGCGGACAAACAATTGCAATCCTTTTTGCGAGTTGTTCTAGCAAAACAAAGAATGACCGAGTTAATGTAAAACTTCTTTGAAAAATATGATCCACAAAGAGAATTGGAAACATAATGGCATACATTATCCTTGCAGTATACTCTCTCTCACTCAACATGCGGGTTTCGTTTTTATGCACTCTAGGGCACGCGTGCTGTAACAATGCAACACTGAAAATTGTATGTGTATTCTTTTCTTCTCATTCACTTTTCGCAGAATAATATTCACAGAAAAGAAGTAGAACTATTTTCTAAAGCCACATTAACACTCTCTCACATACTTTCATCATTAGGATGCTTTACTGCTGCAACAGTTTTTTTTTTTTTTTTTTAATGTCTTTTGTTTTGTTTTATATTCTTAAGGATAATCAAGATAACAGCTTTTCTATTGTGAATTTTGTGCCTATTATGTTGCGATTTGTAAAAATCAGGTTGTAGGAGTTGTCGTCAAATTATTTCACAGGATATAAGATAACAAGGGGTTTTTGTTTGGGTCTGGGACCTAAAAATCTTAAGATTTTGTCGAATCAATTTTAAGTTGTGTTGTTTCATAGGGCGTTGCGGGAAATTGTGTTCCACTTTTCTATTTTCTTTTCTTTTTTTTTTTTTATCTAAAAGATCAAAGAGTCTATGATTTTCTTATTGCAATAGAAGGTGTATTCTTTGCTTTTTGTATTTGTCAGGGTGAATACATTTTAAAGTCATGTGCAAATATATAATCTGTGTGCATTATAGACATTATAAACGAGTTAAGCATTTGTTATTTTCGACGCCGGGATAAAAGTGCTTGCTGTTAGTGAGATATTAATGAATTTTTTTACTTATTTAGAAGTCCCACCTATGACATTATGTATGGGATATACATATACCATCATTCAAAAATCTCCAAGTTCGCTGACTGACGAACATTCGAAACGTCCAGTTTTTCATAACAGCGCTCAAGTCAGGCTGAATTTGAACAATGTTATTGATAAAGTTGGCTTTCAGGGCAGTGGTGGTTTGTGGTTTTAGCAAACAGAAAAACATATATTCCACCGTAAAATGGCTGAAACGCCCGAAATGTTGTTTGAACAGAAGACCCAATTTCTTAAAACAATTTAATGACAAATGTAGCTTCAACAATACTGCCACAATCACTTAATGAATTTCAGAAATCCCAATTAGAAAAACCTTTAGCATGTCAAAGTACCAAAATACTGAACCAGGAGCACTGAGCAGCACTGTTGTTGAAAAAAGCTTAAAAGCCACTCAGTACTTTTCCGAGAGTCAGCACCGCCAAATATACAGATGACACTCTCAGGTGAGAGAATTTTCATTTCAGTGCAGAGAATTTTGTACCGCTTGTATCATACCTTCACCCAGTTGGGGGTTTCAGGTGAAATTGAACAAATTTTCCTGCCACTCATCGGTGTACAATGCTGAGATTCAGAGTCTAAAACGTCTTATCTGACTGGGAATACCTGATATTTGGTAAATAACTAACAAGAAGGGGTTTCTGAATATTTGGATGGTTCGGATCAAAGCACGGCAGAAATTCGGACTTTTTACTTCGGACCAATGGTGACAGCTCATCTATTAAGACTTTGTATAAGCACAGCTCAGTCTGTTTCTAAGGCTAGGTTTTAAAGCTTATCAAGGAACTTTTCCTTAAGACTCAAAAGACAGACTGAGTCTCAGTTGGGAGCGTGTACTATCCTAGTCTTCCAATTCCCCAATACATCAGGTCTGCTATTTGTTTAAACATCTTGGCGGGCCCCTTTCAATAATATTCAAATTTAGAACGAATTCAAATTAGATTAGGTTAGAACTTAAGTCGTGCATTGCCTTCTTTGGCTCGAAAGCTGTTTGTAAGACAGCTCTTGCGAGGTCTTAAGTCCTGCTAAGCCGACTTCTTAACTGAGGGACATGCTCCGAAGTAGTCAGGACTTCTCATAGTATGCTGCCTATCAAGTCTGAACTTGAACTTAGTTCACAAGGTCATCATTGTTGAAGTAGATTTGGTCGCTTCTTGCTTTACGGTGCTGTAGGCTAATAGAATTCGCTTTGATGTACACTGGCCTCCGTCTTCTGCAATAGTGCGTTTTCTGCTAACTGAAGTTCTTCTTGTGATACATGTCCAATCGGTTTAAGGTACTCAAGCTCCGGACCTTTACTCAGCCCCTCAACAGTATCTTCTCTGGTCCATTGTCTATAGATATTTGGTTTGAAGAATTCTGGACCCTTCAACCATTGACTGGACATATTGAAGTCAAGTCGTTTCCTTCATTTTGTAACCTCATCAGCTACGTTCGTTTTCGTCGCGACAAGTTTCTCAAAACTTCGATTCCTGATATGGTAAAGCTCAATTACAAGCCCCGAAGATGCCTATGTTTCCGCGTTTTAAGCCAGTGCATTGGCTTGAGGTGCACTACGCGGAACAATGTAACTTTACGATCATCGCGATGGCTGTAGCATAGCATAGGTACTGTTAGTGCAAAGAAAGACTACCGAGGACTCGTCGCGCTGACTCTCTATCCTTTTTCACGTTGGGCAACAGCCTGTGATGTTTGAAGGATCACTGATTACTTGGACCTATACGTAATATAGGGCAAGTTTTGTATTCGTGAAAGTATTCGATCTGGAGATTTGGGTTACATTATTCTGATATAACCGTTATAAAGAGGTCGAAAGACGTGAGTCGGTAATTCTGTTTATCTGACCGCAAGGCTACAGCTTAAGCGGATCAAACAGATCTCTAGAGGCGAATTTGAAATAATCTCGATCCAAATCATGGATCCAAAACTTGCCCTATATAACTTATGGATGCAACTAAACAAGTTTTGTTCATCACACTACAGGCCTCACGCTAGGACAAAACAAAGAAACGGTATTCATTATGATAAGTATCTTAACAGAAATTGTTTAAAAAAACCGAAACATCAAAAGGTTTACAAATAACTTTCCTTCCGTAGAGAGCAACGACATGAGAAAGGATATGAGATGTGCAAGGTTGTGCAATTCTTGCTCGGACATATGTGTAAATATTTATTCTGCTGTTGTGTTCATTTTCCTATATTTCATTTTTTACATGTTATTTTAGTCACACAACAGCACACTCATGCATAAAAGGGATCTAAGGACAATTTTGAGTAGAGCATGCCACGTTAGCACATATTTAACTCAACTACTGCCTCCATCTAACAACCGACATCGCTTTCTTCAGTAATCAATTATCCTGCACATTCTATGTGCCTATAAACAAACACATACATGTCTCTGATGCAAAGATATGGAAAATATGATTGTATCCAATGCTTTTGGGGCTTCAATTGCAGACAATTTATCTATGGCAAAGAGAATTGGTTGAAGTGCTGGTGCTGGTAATGGTTTGTTTATTTGATGAGGGCCACTAAGAAATCTTAATGTCACTGACCAGAATTTATGAATATATAGCTCTTGTTGTTTTTGTGTTCGCATACATAACAGGCTCTTAAGTCGTGGAGAGGATTTATGAAATGTTAACAAGAAGAGGATTTCCTGGCTAAAGTTGAATGAAATATTTAGTTGGGGCCTTGCAAAACGGTATTAGTTAAGGACATATGCAATTGCCGGCGATGTCAAGCTGTGAGTTGAATGATGATTACGTCTCTGACAAATAGAATCGGACTTTGAGCAATTAAGGCCGATGAAAATTAATGTAAACAAGATTAGATTTTCATAAGGATATTCGAATTCGAACTTCAAAATTAAATGTGTAATACCTATTTTAGACTAACTAACAATTTCCATTACGAGTACATATGATCACTCTAAACTCTATACAAATGAATAAATGAGGACGAATCTCATGAAGGTCGGCCCAAAATCCTCAGCTGACGATTGTGACCCTGGTGAAGGCTTAAATTTATTGAATGAGCACATTAAAACTCACATCCTAATTTTAATGCCTAAACACAAACTATGACCGTGAGTTTTTTTTTAATATCTATATTCAGATACTGAAATCCCTTTTTGGGTTAAAGTTTGTAACTTGATCACAGAACTAATGAATGTACTCGTACATATACATACAAGTAATTGTTCCGAATAGGAAATTTCCGCCCTTAGTAACAGGAAGAAAAGTAACGATAATCCAAAGAATTTGACCCTCCTTTGCTTTGGTTAAGCTCAATCACGATCCAATGCCGAAGTGAAGGGATTAAGCACTATCTGTATTTTCTTGTCTTGCAGACAACATTTTGTACTTGAGATGGAAAGTAAGAGATTCCCTCTGAAATAACGAAACACAAAAACGGGTAAGAAAAACTTTACGTTCAAGATGCTTAATCATTTAAATCTTTTAATTAAATTTACTGCTTACTCCTTGTTGCTGTATTGACAGTGTTTAGTTTAGAAGAGATGTATCCAGTTTGATTGGATGATTTAAGTTAAAGGCGACATTGAGTTCTGTTAGTTTAGTTTAATTACTATCTAATCTTTTTCCATTTTACTAAAGTTCAAATGTCCTCTAGTGATTTAGGCGATGACCTTTTTGAGAAAATACTGAAGTGAAATACATTTTTCCTCACAAAAAGAAAAAAAAAACAAATAAAGTTCTGGGTCGTACTTACTTGCACCTTTATGCTGTTAGTTGAAAATTAATGTATTTTAAAAAAAAAAATCATGAACAATTTCACAAGTTTAAATTTCACATGTTAGCTTATGGTAAATTTTGCTAACATTTTGATTTTGACCAAAATCCATTAAGTAGTAACCGAGAACCATATTTCTAAAACCAGTTAATAAGCAAAGTACCGTTATTCACATTGTTAGAGAAAAACATGGTACGTCAACTTTTTGTCAATCTGACATATGGAAAGAATGTTATACGGGTCATACCAAAATCATAGGTAAATACTTTGGCCATGTACCAATCACGGACATCAAACCTTCTCTTGTGCCTGCCCTTAAAAGGAATGAATCAAAAAATGGTCACATACGAATGACACAATCCATATTGGCATTTTTTCTGAACCGCAGGGAACAGCACGGTCAAGTTGATGTCCTGCCAGTGACTGCGGCATCCTTGAAAAAGTAACGAATACAAGTGTAAACAAATTTCAAATTCGCTGACACGCCCACTTTTCGAAAAATTTACTTTATTTAGTATTTTTCAAATGAAACTCGAAAGAACTTACTTAACCAAGTAAACTGGTGGAAGAAGGATTTATGCATATAGGAAAGGGATGGTTGGTTGGTTGAAACCTGCCCTCGGTGAGGATGCACTTAGACCAGGAGTTGGTCCATAGTGCTACCGATGTGTAATGGTGGGTGGGTAACTCTCTTACTCAGGGAACCATTTACTCCTTAGTATGAAGGAGCCAATCTTAGCCGTACAGGCATTGATGAGATGTTGGCAAGTGCGAGGCACGTACATAGGAGGTGACTGATAGTCTCCTCTTCTTCTTCATCTCTACAACTTCTACAGAAGTCATTATAGGGGATGCCCAGCCTTTGGGCATGCCTTCCTACAGCACAGTGTCCGGTGAGGGTGTTTAAGATTTTGGAGAGGGTTTCTCTCTTATGTTTCAGAAGTCCGATGGACCTGGTTTCATTTAGCGTGGGCCAGAGCAGCCTCGCAATGTTACAGTGGCCGAGCTGTTGTCACCGATGGTTGGCTTCTCTCACTGCGTCGGCCTGGACAAGGTATTTAGCATAGGACATTGGCGCCTCGATGTCGGTGACGTTTATGCTGTTTAGACCTGAGGAGCCTCATCGGGCCAGTTCGTAAGCTTCTCAATTCCCTGGTATATTACAGTGCCCCAGAGAGGTTGTACTGTCCAACTATCTCGTTCAGAGATACGCGGATCTTGTTGTGGTGGATCCGAGTGATTTGATGTCCGCTTGGCTGTCGATGTATATGACAATATCCGATACTGATACTGCATTAGCCGCCAGCCAGTCAGCTGCTTGACGAATGGCAGTGACTTCGGCTTGGATAACGCTGCAGTATCTAGGAAGGCTGAAAGAGATGTGGATGTCCGGATCTTTTGAAAAGATACCAGCACCGACTCCTTCTTCGGTTTTGGAGCCGTCCGTGAAGATTGTCAGCGATTCATGGTGAAGGACATCCCGTTGTGTCCATTCTATTCTGTCGGGTATTAAGCATTTGCAGCGCATGTTGAAGTTGTGTTCAGTGGGCAAGTGGTCGGTGGCCTTTGGAAGATGGCGGCGCATTAGAAGTATTCTGGCGTGTCCAGTGTATTGTTCTTTTCATTGTTTGGAACTTCTCAGTCTTATTGCTGAGCAGGCAGCCACTAAAAGGGTATTACTCGATCCGCTCCAGACGGATTGTAGCTTTCCAATATGCTTATTACTCTAATTAATCGACTCTCAGTGAGGATTTTTATTTCATGTGCTTATGTTTCCTGGCACACATAATTTTTTTTTTTGTTTATCAATGTACATAGGTACATACATACCTTTACATATATATTAATGTTTATCGACTACGAAGCGTAACAAAGATATTGAAATTCATAAAATTTTAACGCGTTGGGATTAGTAGATACATATATCTACATACATATAGTTATTTTTTATTCTATTAGAAATTTATTGTATCGCTCATTATGGAATCAAAATTAAATTCGATTTGCATTTCTGATTTTTTTTTATTATTTACACGTGCCGAGTGAATCAAATTTAAATAAACCAATAGACTACTTAAAAACAAAAAAACAAAACTGCATTTAATTTGTAATGCCTAATTATCTGCTCGAAGTATTTAATTTTCTACTTCAATTAATTATATCCATTTTAACAATGTATATTTTAAGCACTTAAATATAAATATTTCCATAAACTTCCGTGTTTGTTTATTTGATAATTAATACAATCCATAAATATTATTTACATAAAGCAAATATTAATTAAACTATGCTTATTTTTATTTGTCATAAAATATGAATCACCGAAAAGAAAATCTCTCTGCGCAAAATAAATATTTTTATTCTTTTATTTATAAAATACTTTAATTTTATAAACAAAATCTTTTTTTTTATAATAAAAAAAAGTATTATTATAAACAAATAACAGACCGAGTAAGACTCGCCCTCACTTTCTGAACCATTTCAAAAAAACAAAAAAAAAATATCAGGCTGTAAGCAGCCCATAGGGGGCCAAGACCTAGCTTCTCACAACTGTACATGTTCTGCATGGTAAACATTTTTGCACATACAGAAGGGGCCTACAGTTTTATGCCGTATCCGAAGAGCAGAGGGATTTTGAGAAACTATCTCCTAACAGTAATACTCTTGAATGTTTGTCAAACACTCGGAAGAGGCGGGGCCGTAAAAAAAAGTTTGATGGTATTTTTCTGGATTCGAACTTTGAACCCCTTGCGCAGTAGTCCAACGTCCTAACTACTGCGCCACGCCACTCACAAAGGTGTACTTAAATATACTGACTGACTCCCTCGGCTTCTCTTACGGCCACATAAATTTTATTTTCGAAATTACATATTTATTTTTTAGGTAAGGAAAATTTACTTTAACAATTTTATAAACAATCTTCTCATATATACATAACAGCTTGACTTATTTTTAAAAAGAATGATATCCAAACTAAGATTATATTTAGTAATAGACATACTAAACTCAATTTCTTCTTAAGTCGACTTAAGCGGTTATGGCTTGTAACCACTAAATCGTTGAAAGAATCAAAGACCTTTTAGGTTCAACTCTTTGCGTGCGGGATGCCCCTGCAAGAATAAAACTTACGAATCATAATCGAACAATGCGTTGAGTACATGTATCCACTCCTGTTTATCGACTTTGAAAACGCTTTCGACACTTTGAATAGAGATGCTATCTTGTGGGCTTGCGTAGGAGAGGCATTACAGAAAAACTCATAAGTATCACGTCTGGCACAATGGTAAAGTGTCAGAAGAATTTGAAGTCGAAAGTGGAATACGTCAACGATGCATACTATCACCACTGTTGGTTGTGGTAGTTATCAGCGACATTGTTCGAGCAGCAGCGCCGGAAGTAAACTATGGCATTGATTGAACTATGACATCATACTTTAAACACCTAGATTACGCTGACAATGTTTCTTGAGAAGGCTTCGTAAATACATATGTTTATTGTATATAGTGCTTATCTAATAAGTAAATAGATTTAAAATAAGAAATGATATATAAAATAAATACATACAAAGGTATATATTGAATGTTTATTGTCAAGCGGGCCCCATTGTGCGCTGGGTTCTGGGAAAAGGATTTTGTTACTGGAAATATAAGGTCCGTTCGCGTACTATTTGCACTAAAATTCGCAGACTATCAAATTTCGAAGATTGGGGGTAAAATTCTCTCAGAGAGAGCTTAAGGTAAAAAAAAGTAAACGAACGGGTTGAACAAGAAAAAGTTCAAAATACACTGGTTTGATAGCTTTGACAGTTTTCATAAACCAGCCCACACAAATTTCTTGGACTAAAATTCGTAGCATGGGGAAATTTCTTACTCTCTCGTGAGTACTCTATTCTGCGAAAACCTACGAAAATCCTCCGTACCCAAACAGCTTTTCGTATAAAATCGTAAATTTTCGTAAAAATTCGCTGTCTTAGGATGGAACGCGAACGGACCTATAATCACTCGACCACCATTACTAACATACGTCCAACTCAATGTGAATAAGCTTAAAGCAGTAATTCATATTACAAACATATTCCCAATTACCTTCATGCCAATGTCATTAAATAAATGACCATATGGACTTGTATGTTGCCCATAAGCAGCCCTTACCCACGCAGAATCATCAATTATGCCTTTAAAGGACAATAAAAACAAAAAACAAAAAACTCTTTCTCATTCCCTCTCTGTAAAGTAAACATTGTTATAACTGACTGCATTCTATATTTAAGGACTTCCTTTGAGTGTTGGTTAGGTTGATACTTCAATCTTTTTAAACACAAACCGGATGTCACTTTTGTTGACATTTCATTTATTTTCGGTTTCCACTTTGTGTTCTTTCAGTTGATTTTACTCTTTTGTCTGAGTTTGTTAAGCTCTCATTCCCATAAAACTTACCATTCTTTACAAACAAACAAAAAAAACAAAACAATAACCAACAAGCTGGAAAGGTAAGAACTCGAAAAAAAACAATTTTCATTTGTTTTAATTTCCGGATATATGTACATACATATGTATGCACGTAATTCGTGTAGATGATTGTAAGGATTGTCGTCTATGCGTGGATCAATTGACAAACATTTTCAATTTCCTTAAGAGTTCTTTAACTTTATGAAGAAAAAAGAAAACATCCGGTATTACCAATAGCATAAAATTGATTTCCGGTAAAAAGTAACAGGGAAACAAAGGACTAAACATATAAGTATACATATGTACATACGTATTGTGTAAACTCAGTCAGTGTCCACATCATTAATATTGTCAAGTAGCGTTCAGAAATGAAGCAGACTAATTCTTCATAAAACTTCAATAACAAAAGACGCTAGTCGCGTTCATAGAATTCCAAGGACAATGATATTAATATAAGAAAGACCCAACATAAGTATATTGATAGAGTTGTTAACATATTTTGACTACTAGGGTTCTGAGTGTATCCTGATTTAGTCGTTAAATTTGAATATGACAGCTAGTGACAGGGAGAACCCAATGGAGTGTTCAGCTGCTACCCTCAAAAAGGCAGCATTCAATGCTATAGTAAGATTCTGTCTTAGGAGCCTGTTATAGCTATCATTGGAATGCGTTATGTGAACAAATATGGAATGGTTAGGTTAGGTTTGTGGGTTGGGTTGGCTTAGCAGAGGAAAACGAAATACCTCCACCGCACTCAGGTCAGCACTGACCCATAGGCAGGCTTAGAAAAAGGACACCTTACCCATTTAACCCATAAATATCTGTAACAACTTCCCATGGTTGTACTTACTCGTTATCCGTGTATAACCAACCAAACCAACAAACCATCCTGATGTTCTGATGAAGTTCAGTAACATGTCGGTATTGACATTGGAGAGTTCTCCTGGATCCTGAAAGAAGTGTTTGCCAAGAAATTTGTACCTGGAATTTTGGAGTCCAGGGCACTGGCAGAGGAAGTGGGTAGTGTTCTCCATAACATCCTCATCGATGCATACTCTGCAGAGTTCTTCTTCCGTCCGACGTAGTTTCCTTAGGTGGTACCGCAGAGTGTTGTGACCCGTGAGTATCCCCATGAGTATGGATAGTGAACGTCTGTCCTTGCGGATAATTCTCTCGGTCCTTGCTTTGTCGAAAGTTGGCCACAGTTGTTTTGCAGTTTTGCAAGTATCTAGGGACTTCCATCTCAAGTTCGCCTCTATCATAGCCAGTTTCCCTGCTTTAAGCCTGAGGGCGCAGGGCGGGGTGCTTATGGAGAGGTGCATCTGCCTTTTCATTTCCCGGGACGCCCTCGTGCCCAGGAACCCAGCAGAGTAGAACCTTGTGCTGTGTTCCAAGAACCTTAAGCTCTTTGCGACAACACTTCACAAGCTTGGATTTTATTTCTATGGCGGTAATTGCTTTGATAGCTGCCTGGCTGTCGATAAAGAAAGTGATACCTTCTGGCGGTATTGTTCTTACGGCAGACTCACGGGCCACTGTTGTCACTGACAGGACCTCCGCTTGGAAAACACTGCTGTGGTCTGGGAGTCGTTTAGATCTGGATATACTCCGGATCCTACACCGGCATTTGGTATGCGGCTGCCTTTCCACTCTTCTCTGCTAGGATAAGCTGAGGTAAATGGTATTTCGAAGTCAAGGTAAGGCGTAGTGTAGTCTGTTTTGAGTGTATGGCCGAAAAATCTGCCAAGGATAGTCGCGTGCCCTATCATACTTCACTTCCAGCACGCAGTTTGACTTATTCTTAAGGCACTGATGGCTGCCGTTGATCTCGTCTAGATGTCTAGCGGAGGCAGGTTGAGAATAGCCTCAAGACCCGCAGTTGGAGTGGTTCTCATCGCACTGGTGGCACCAATGCACGCTAGTCTTTGTAGTGAGCTCCCTCAGGTGGGTGGACTTGTTTAATGCTGGCCACCATACTAGGCTGCCATATGTCAGGATGGGTCTTATGATAGCCGTGTACATCCAGAGAATTGTTTTTGGAGAGGAACTCCAAGATCGGTGTATGGATGTATATGTATAAGAATTTCAATTGTCCCGATTGAAGGAGCCACTGCTAAGAGGATTTAGTCTTCAACTTCGACAGAAATGCAGTAGAATGTCTACCATTTTTCGTCGATTAGTTCTTATGTATCTAGATATGAACTTCCTCCAATATAAGACCACTAGAAATGCATAACTCTATACAAATCATGACTAACACATGACTGTCCTTAAATTAATTTAATTTCATTATCCCCAACATAAATCAGTCAAAAACGCGGACTAAGTCGCATCAACAACACATAACTCAGAATCATCGGTTTCTGATAAAAATAAGACCAACACTGTAGGGAGATTGACGGCCATAAAATGGATCAACTGGCGATATATTGCATACTCGTATATGCATTTATTCCAGCCGTAGGATAAGTTCCTAAATTATCGAATGGATATTACGTTTAAAAGAATATTTTAGTAGATCAGACGGAAATGGTTTCAATTGAGCCCAGTCCAACCGGGAGGGTAGTACACATTTTTTTTTTACTTCTTTCTGATTTTATATTTTGCTCATAAAACTTTTTTTTTTATCCTATATGGGGGTTGGAGGTGTGTGCGCAATTTAGCGGAAGTGATTTACGACGGTATACAAAATTTTATGATATCCATATTATGGAGAGGTGGGCGGGAGCGAAATGGATTGTTTTGTGTGGCGAAAATCTCGTATTTTCTAAACTTTATCTCTTTCTTAATGTTTTGAAACTTTCTGTGGGACTGTTAAAAAGCAAATGAGATGTTTATATATCCAACCAGACCTGTAAATTTTCTAGTACCCAGTACATGGTACTTAAACTTGAAAACAAATAAAGTGTACGGCTGGGTCGTACAAAATTGCACTTACAACTGTGTGCACTAGAGAGTTGTTTAGTTGGCTAAAAAGAATTATAGGAATTTATTACACTAGTTTTATAATGAAATTTAAAGAAAATCTTTAGAAAAATACCGTTATATGCACTTTTGGCCAAACAATTTGTGAGCCGTTTTTATTATTTTTAGTTTGTAATGTAATGTTAAACATTTTAATAAAATCGGTTCAATCGTTTTTAAGCAAATCGACTTTTAGTCAAATTAGCCATAAGTACCGATGCCACAACTTGTGGCCAAAATGTGGTAAGGCGTCATCTTATTGCACGAGTCTGTACTAACCTCAAGGTTAGGTTAGGTTGGCGTGGCAGCTAGCGCCCAGATACAGATGGGCACCAATTCACTTAGGCCTAAAAGGCCCATTGTGATACCACCGGATCTGTAATAACCCCAGCTAAATACTATAAACTACGACACTACAGTGAGAGACAGAGGACCAGCCTCAATGTATAATTTGAACGAAATCGTTGAAGCGTTTTTCGCGCAAGTCGGATTTTTGCAATCAAACTTATAAGTAAAATACTGTCGTTAACAATTTTAGAAAGACATATTAAATGTCAACGGATTGGAATCTAACCAAATATGAGATAAAGCCAAAATCGTTCTTGCCGTTTTCGAGAAAATCTCATTTTTGTATAATTGGCCTTAAGTAAAGTATGTACCCTTAATATAAGGGCTATAACAAAGAATTCAATTTTGGCTTTTAGGAATTACCTAACGGACCCTAAATATGAAGTTTGATCAAAGTCTATAGATTTGTCCACATACAGAGAGACAGACAGATGGCATCGGCAGACCCACTTTTTTGGGCTTCTTGTCAAAATTCATCAAATACTTGCGGTTGAAAATCTGCAGAAGTACAATACCTTCCTTATGTAGGTACGTGCAAGTAATAATTACAAAGTACTTGGAACATTCTTTAAAACCGACAAGTATAAAGACTTGCATCTAATATGAGCTGAGGCACATTTTCAGAAGTCGCACACGTAGGCGCGTAGAAGGGGTTTAGGCTCTAGGACACACTAAAGGATACAGAACCTAAGTAAAGTAAGTATATGTCCCATTTTCTGTAGATGATAGTTGAGAGAGTAGAGATCAGTTAAGGAAAAGAATGTCTTGACATAAGATGACTCTATTGTGTGTAGCGACCTGGAGAAATAATTATAGACAATTGCAAACTAGCTTTGACAAAAGGACATGAGAGCTTCAAGAGCTGTTGACCTCTGCTTAAAAGATGTTTTTCCAAATAATGTACAAAGTTTGTAGTTAGCACCGAAGACACCAGCTCCAACCCCAGTTGACATTTTCTTACTGTGTGCCAAACAATGTGTCAAACTTAATACACCCTTGGGATAGGGTTAATAGCAAATAAACATTTGTGTTTATTTTCAAATAGTTGCTTCATGTAGAAAAAACTTGTAGTACCTATAAGTAATTCCAAAAAAATATAAATTATTACTCGTATAAACAATGGAACAGTCTATAAAAATCGAATTCCTAAATATGATATTTGAAATATATAAAACTATGTATGGAAAGAAAACTCATAACATGTTATTGACAGAAAAAGAAAAAAAGCGCGTATACGACACCGAATTTATTCACTCAGGGAAAAAATCCTGTAAAATCAAACAGAACTTAAACATGTTGCAATAATAGCCTCGAACTTCATACCTCTTGCCATCATATGACCACTTTGCAAGTAATGTTAATATGCAGGCTGTAACGAGCTAAGCAACAAAAGACAAGCCAACCAAAGCGATAAAACAGCATGTCCTTAAATAATAACTTGAGGCCAACTACGCTGTTGCGTGATTTGTCTATGTTAGAACATGATGAATTGAATACGCTCCCGAGGGTCTCTTAATATAGATTTCAGTTGGTGCGTTTAGGGTTTCTGTTAAGGGTGATTGGGTGGCGAGAGCTCATGAGGTCAAACCTGATGTGCATGTGGTGATATAACGTGAGAATTCTTTCGAGACATGTCAATCAATACTTTGGTCAGATAAAAAGGGTTTTCCATTAAGTGGTTCCTATCTTAAAATTTAAATAAAACAAACTATGAGTAAGATATCATAGACAATTTTTATTTATTAGAAAAACCCATGTTATTAAGAAGACCCATGTTTCCCACAGCTCTGACGCATAAATCACAATGAACTTGACCAATGGAATTGATTATGTTCGCTTTCAGTGGCAGTTTATTGGCATAGGCCTGTGACTTAAGCCAATCCTTCAAGATGATGTCTAACGAGGTCAAATGGCACAATCTCGGTCACATTGCCTCCGCTGAGACAAGAATGCAAAATTTAAAATCCACCTCAACTGTAGCGTACGGACGTTGGCGGATTGTTCACTGAACCGGTCAACTTAAATTTGTCCACCAAGTTGCAAATAGTCCTCTCGGAAGGACGTTTATGGCGACCGTGAAATGGGTGAGGGGGGGGGGTGGGGGGAGGGGAATATAAAGAAAGTTAATTAGGAAAAGATAAGTTGCCTGTTTCCATATATTAACTTAAATAAGTAAGTCCATGGTTCCTGGATTAGGAAGAGGTTCTAATTATTTTCGATTAACCTGTAGCACGCGGCCTCATAGGCCACTTTAGCATGATGCCGGTTTTTGTGTTTGAAAGCCCTTTGGGTAGCTATAGAGCTACTAAACGGGTAGCTCAAGGTTTTGGTTCAAAATTCGAAACTAGGTGCTGGAACTTGTATTTGTATTATACTGCTGAAAGATGGGCGACTCAGGGTAGGTTAAGGTATAGTAGGGATGGAAATGGAGTTGGTGTTTGCTACATCAGCTTTAAGATCAATTTCCAAGGGCTTAGAGATGGAAATGACAGGAGCAGAAGATGTGGTGTGTGGCAGAAGAAGAGTGACTTCGCGCGAATTGAAATGACTTAACTAATTTCGCATTTTCGAAATTGTTTAGTAGTTATTTGTTAAATTTTATGATCGGTTGGTGAAAAGGTTTCTGTTGCCTATATTTCTCTTGTCTGTGGTTTCACTGACCAATCACATTTCAGGACTTGGGTCCTTACGCCGAAAAGATTTATGTTAAAAGCCAACAACGCCCCCTTCGACCTTACACATTTTTTTTTTTTTCGGTGATAGAAATTTTTTGTCACACACCCACCCCCTCAAAATCGATCGATCTCGAATCTACAAGTAGCTTATGAATTTCACTTGGTCGACGGATGAAGGACTACGGACTGACGCCAACACACTAGCGATGAAATAAGCTAAACACAAAATATCCATTTATTGCGTAATGGAATCAGGCTGTGTTATTGAAAACCCTCTTGGCATTGGCGATAAATTTCCAAATTTACGAAATAAATAAAATCACCCCCCCTGCCACCGCAAAGCGCTGACAATGTTTCGCACCAACATCGTCCATGAGGGTTACCCAAAACACCACCCAGAAGCAGTACTCTCATTGAAAAACGATAAATTGCCTAAGGATTATTTAAATTGGCAGAGCTGTCGATTTTAATCCAATTTTCACTTGAAGCTTGAAACTTCTCTACGACCGTTAAATTTTTATGGGTATTATGGATTGGAGTGAGTGGATGAATACTGCTGGCTGGCTCGCAGTAGAAACGTCAAATTGCTTCATGCCACCAACACGATAGATTTCACATCAATTTGAGTTTTCTAGCGAAATCGGGAGTCACTCAGCGAATATAGAGTAGCATAAAGTAGGGGCTTTGTCAGAATTTAGTTGGAGGTGGAGGATAAGTCTATAATCCTTAAATGGAAAAATTATTATCAACTGTATTTTAAGTAAACAACCGATAGAATTTTGTGTCTTTGCTATTTTTTGCTGCGATTGACACTTTAAACGCAATTGAACGTGAGCTTTGTAAGATGGATAAAAGATGTCGTGAGGCGTATATTCAGGAATCAAATGAGTTTTGTAGTGAATGATAAATGCTTTCGATTTAGTTTACTTATTATAAAAAGTATTCTTATTTTAATTTCGACACTGTAAATATGCATTGTTTAATATTTCTATCTTTCTATTTCACATGGTTTGTAACATAGAGATATATTGAAGAGAGATTCAATAATATATACAAATGTACTAAATGATCAGCAACACTATCCGAGTCGATCAAGCCATTTCAGTCCGTCGCCCGTCTGTCCAGCCCCAAGTTTTTTGGGCCTTACATTTTCAGCTAGATTGGTAAAAATGGGTATACGAGGTCTTTGGAAAAGTAAGCAGTACAAGTGTAAACATTTTCAAAATCCACCTATTGACATGGCCCATTTTCGAAAAATATTTTTTTTTAGTAATTTCACATGAAATCAATTTCATTTAATTGAAAACTTTCTGAAAAAAAACTGTTTTTAAACGAATTCCATAGAATAATATCACTTTTTAGGAACAAAACTACCTACTACCTACTACTACACTACCACGCCCACTTTCTGAGAAAATTCACGTTAGTTAGCAATTTTATAAGAAATTTGAAGATGGAAAAAGTAGAAACTGGATTTCGTAGAAAGCTAGAACAAAAATTGTAATTTCTTTTCTTAGGATTACCTCATAGACCCCAGACGTGAAGTTTGATCAAAATTCGTTCACCCATTTAGCCTCACTGACAGACAGACAGACAGACAAAAAGGCCATTCTTTCATCTTTTTTTCGATTTCTCTATAAAGGCAATGTCAGATTAAATAATCATCTTGAGATGGAAAACTTCCACGAATCCAAAACTTGCTCTTTAAAACGTCCCTATCGGTGCAATCGCAGAACTAATTTTTCGAGCTGTATTTTCATCGTAATGTTAGAATTGATTGTTATTTCGAGGTCGAACGCATATGTACTTGACCCACATTATAGTTGCAAGTAAAATTACATATACTACCAGTTCAAAGGCTATCCAAAAACCGCAAATCATTTACAATTACAATCAGTTTTCATACATATGTATATACAAAAAACGATAAAATATGGTGTCTAGACAATTCTTTTTCTATCACTATATATACATATGTATGTCATATGCAAGTTAAACGTACAAAGCTCCTCTTAAACGCAGATAATTTATAGCCTCACAAGTAATCTCCTACTTACAGTTCAGTTGCGACATCATTAAATTAATCACTTTTTGGTTTTACTCGACGTAATCCCAGATTCCCCTTTTGGCTTTATAAATGAGGAGAGTTTAATTTTATGACCACACACAACGCTTATGTACATACTCAGCATCGGTTACACCAAAGGGACAGATAACACATATGACCACAAACTTTTCGTTGTTCGTTTGCTGAACGCCGCCTTTGTTAAGCGCCTTTGTCGCTTTAACAAAATTAGATGCGGCTACCAAAAGGCAAAAAGGATAGATAGCCGTATAAACCAGCATTATATGCACCTCCTTCGAAATCCGCAGTAAAAAATCTGCAGTCTGCACTACAGCAAACCTCTTTATTTATTGTTGCCGACTTGCATTTAATGCTCTCGTAATAAGGTCATCATCAGTATAAAGCGTTGATTAATACCCAAGGGGCGGTGAAGGGAATTATCGTTGAAAAAATTATAGCCTGATGACCATGGTACATTAACGATTACTTAAGGATCTGAGACACACGAGGCTATCTGATAAAAGAGGAAAATATGTATGTTCATCTACACCTGTCGACTATAAGCGGAATCACCTCCTGCTTACATATACTTATGTACATATATTTGAATTTTCTAAACTGTTTATTAGTCGTAGAGAAATGAGAATTATTGCCAGTGGAATCTGGATTTCTGTTGAAATTAAATCACCCGATCAAGATTCAATTTTGAAATGCCGCCTAGTGACTGATAGTAGAAATATACATACTTTTATATTTATATTTATTTTTGAAGAAAATGTCCTTCTAAGGGGTCCGCCAAATAACTTCTTTTTTTTTTTTGAAAATGCTATAAAAAAAAACTACTGAATATTTTCTCAAATTTATTTTTTTATTTGGAAGTACAATCCTTGCGGTTGATAATGGAAAATAATTTCATTCAAATGGCTGTCTCGGCTGGCCATGCAGTAGCCTACACGATCGGTCTAATTTTTAAGCACATTATCGATTGTGTGCAGCTGTATTTCACCAATGGCTTCACGAATATTGTCCTTTAAAGCGTCAATTGTCTCTGGCTTGATGGCGTAACACTTATCTTTTACGGCACCTCACAAATAATAGTCCAACGGTGTCAAATCGCAGCTCCGAGGTGGCCAAACGACATCAGCTCTGCGGCTGATAATGCGATCTTTAAAAACAGGGCGCAAAACATCGAGTGTAGCTTCGGCTGTGTGGCATGTAGCGCCGTCCTGTTGAAACCAAATGTTGCCAATATCCTCCTCTTCAATTTTTGTGAACAAAAATTCGTTCAACATGGCCCGATAACGATCGCCATTGACTGTAACGGCCACTCCTTGCTCATTTTCGAAGAAAAATGGCCCAATTATGCCTCTGGACCAAAATCCGCACCAAACAGTGACTCGTTTTGGGTGTATCGGCTTTTCAATGTATGCGTGCGGGTTTTCTGTGCCCCAAATGCGACAATTTTGCTTGTTTACATACCCGCCAAGATCAAAATGAGCTTCATCTGAGAAGATGATTTTTGTAGCAAAATCGGCATCTTCTCTAAGTTCGCAGGCCCACTTAGCGAAGCGAAAACGCATTGGATGGTCAGTTGGCTTCAACTCCTGAACCAATTGGACTTTGTATGGCGTCATACCAAGGTCTTTATGCAAAATTCGTCTCAATGATGTCTCCGAAATGTTCAACTGTTGAGAACGACGGTGAATTGATGTTGATGGCGCTTCACGCACACTTTCTGCTTTCTGTTTTTGGCTTTTCACGCTTTGGTTTATCGATGAGGATACCAGTTTCTTTCACTTTTTTCACAAGATAACGAACATGCAGAGCTGACGGTGCTTCTCTTCTTCCAAAATCCATACGCAATTTTCGCACACATTCTGCAACATTACCATGATTTTCAAAGTAATGTCGCAATATTTCCCAGCGTTGTTCAAGCGTATACACGACCATATTCGTTCAGCGGAAGGATAAAACTAATTATCTGTCAAATCAGAAATAAGCTAAGTGTTACCATTCATGAAATAAGCACAAGTTGAAAAAAAAAAAAACATTAGATGGCGGACCCTTTATGTGACGGATGTTTTATGTAACCTGTTTAATCTTAGTGTACAAAGTTGTTGTTTTCTACAGCATTTTAAAGGTGCGGACGTTATACCACTTTAAAAAAAAAAGTTATCACAATAATATGTATGTCGAATTACACACCAATATCTCTACTACTAATGTTCTTTTAATATTTTTGAAAAATTCATTTCTTGGTCATGTACCGTTCTTAAATTATATTAACTCTCTCTTTGCACTAAATCACATATGTTCCTCCGCGTAAAATGTATCTCCCAAAACAATATTATTCTAAAAAAGTTTTAACGTCAATCTTTTACGGCCTTACTCACTTTAACTTACTATAGTTGGGGAGGTTCTTATAATAACTCGTTGAGTCAATTTTTAATAGCTCAGGAATATTTCTAACAAAAATCGGTTTACTCGGAGCTGTCCCTTATTTAAAGACCTGCATATTCTACCAAAGAGACATCTTTTCTTCAAAGTCCTTAAAGAATTTCTTAAGCAAAGAGGAAATATTCCAAGTAGAACTTCACAGCTTTATAGCCTTCGTATAAGTATGCATCTTATAAATGTTCCAATCGTATACAAACATTATAGCCCCTTTAATATTCAATAAACTACCCTTGTCTGTTCGGACAACCACATATGTATTTTAATTCGTTTTAAAAAGTTTAAGACTGGTTTATTCACTATCGATTATGAAGTCCTTAAACTAATTTGCTATTGTCCGACTGTCCGTCTGTCCGTCTGTCCGACTATCCGACTGTCCGACTGTCCGACTGTCCGACTGTCCGACTGTCCGACTGTCCGACTGTTCGACTTTCCGAATATCCGAATATCCGACTGTCCGATTTTTCGAATGTCCGAATATTCGAATGTCCGAGTGTCCGAATGGCCGATTGTCCGATTGTCCGACTGTCCGACTGCTTTGTATACATTAAGTGAAAGTCCGCACAAGATGGAGGAAATGGATTCCCCATCATGTGGCATATCAAATTAAAGAGAATTTTGCTTCATATAATATTTTTTTTCTGAAAAAATCAAAATCGTTGAAACAATTTTCGAGAAAACCCGTGTTTGAGAAAATGGCGCTACCGTGAAGTATGTAAATCTAAGACTAGGGCTAGAACAAAAATTTCCATGTCCCCTTTAGTGGCCATACAATAGCTCCCTAACATAAATTTTGAAGTAAATCGATTCACTCGTTTGGTCATACAGACAGATAAACAGAATCGGCAGACACACTATAACGAGCATCTCTATCAATGTAATTTCAGAATTGTTTAATATTTCGAGTTCCAATTTTTGCACGGATTCAATGAATGTTTTATATTGAAAGAAGTTGAAATGGACTCGAATCACATCAAACTTTATTTATATTTTGTTGATTAAATCGTTGTGTCACTCCACAATAACTTTAAAGCTACGGATGGATTAGTATTATATCTGAGACAAATTCTATATTATACATATATTAGCTCTAAGGTAGATGAAAATAAATAAAAAAATAAAAATAAATTGCCCTTCAGACTGATATATAAATTTTACAAATATTTTAAAGAAATAAAAATTAAAACACGATTATTGGGGGAAAAAAAAGTTCCATTCCATAAATGGCGAGTAATCGACCCAAATAATCTGACGCGATAATTATGTACGCGTCATCCTTATAAATTTCCAATAGAAACGCCATTATCAACATGATATGTAATTTCACTGCGAATGTCAGCATTCTCGTCAAAATAATGACATGAAAGGAACCTAAACCCCCCCCATAACCATCACCATCGCCGAGAAGAATCTCCATTCTTGGGGTCCGTTTTTTAGTATTTTATGGAAGTGTCAATGGTAGAATGGCGTCGCCATAAATCTCATATCAACGAGACTTTTGTCCTTGATAATAAATCGCTTGTGACTGGAATTATGGCAAAGGAAGGGACAGGACTGTGTAATAAGACTTGGTGTGTGTGGTTTGCGTATTGCGAGGAGGGAGGCCAATGAATATTTTTACTATCCTGCACAGATTTATTGTGTATTGTTCTACAGACTGTGAGTTTTTTCCCTTTTCGTTTTGTTTGCAGGACACAAGTTTGGTTGATATCCTTTTTGGCTCCTCTTTTGCAAGTTACTATCCTTTGTTTATTTTTTTTATGCCCTTTCTCACTATGTATTCATCGTTGAAACACTACCACGAGCACCATCGCATAGCACTATGTTTGTTTGGGTTATTGTGACCATAGATAAGGAGAGCACACAATAAACAACTACCGCTCATGGGACATTATTATTAGCGTTGTAGATTTTAAATGGAATTTTAGGGACCCACGGTCGACTTACATATAGTACTGTGTACAACTTTTGAAATTCCTTCAACTCAATCTGTCTGTCTCATTCTTCATCCTTTGTTTTCTGCTTTGGAGTGTATGGTGATCCTTGCGTTTTAAAATATGCTTTGCGTAAAAGATTTATTGCTTTGAAACGTTAAGCAGCAACATGTACGACGGAAGCACTGGGTAGAACCATAACAGGTATTTTTATGCAGTATGTTTCTTGGTATATTTGATTCATAGTTCTGTATATTTAATTAATTTTTATTATGGCAGATGAAATATATGTATGCATGTATCTATGTATTGTCCTTTGCTATATACCTAAGTATTTAAGTATTTGACCTGTATCTGCAGTGCACAGATTGTACATCCAGGTATTGTAGTTCATGGGCATTCTGGATCAAATTGCGAAATAAGGACGATCGTTATCACCATCAGAGGGTGTCTCTCTCTAAAGTAGAACAACACCCAACCTGGAGGACCAGTCCAATTGGTTTTAGCTCCTTGCACGAAGGGCTGCGGCTGGTTTGAAAAACCGACACCAGTATCTCACTTTAGACGTACGAGGACGAGCGCTGTCGTTGAACCCATTTAAACCCTAAATCCGCCACCGTCTCTATTCCATAACTCTGATGAAATTATGGAAATTCTTACAGACCTGAGGGCATCACATGGAGGATTATGCGATATTTTTTTAATCTTACTAAAAAATATTTATTGTGAATAAATACAAGATATTAGGCTGAATTCCACCTCGATTGTTCTGCGTCACGCTTGTATAGGGCCTGGCTCAATGGATTCTATTTGATCCAAATGATTCATAAGATGATCCTAAAAATTTACTTACAAAGGTGTGTGTAAATTATTAGTGTCCACTTCCAGGCACTTCCAAAAACTTGACAAAACTTACAAAAGCAAATATGTAAATATTCCTTAAGTCTACATATCTCCTATACGTGTACGGCCGCGCCTACATTTTAAGAGCGTTTTTCTGAACAAAAACTGATTTCATTGGTATACGGTCACTTCTAAGGAACAAAATGTAATATATGCTTAAAAGTTTTCAAAATCCGCTCACTATCACACTCACTTTTTGAGAAAATTAAGGTTTTGGAGTACTTTTATAACAAATTTGAAACTTTTTCAAGCTATTGGTGGAAAAAATTAGCTATAGATAGAAAAAGGATAGGGCATCACACGATCCGTTTCAGACGGATTGTTGCATTCTCATATATTTGAGCATTTAAGTCAAACGCCTATTCAAAACTGTTATTCGCAAATTTAATACATACATACATACTTTCATAACATTTAAACAGAAATAATTAATTAATTTGTGGCTAGATGCATCGAAGAAAGAAATTAAGAACAGATTTTTTTTTTAAATATTTCTCAACTGCCTTCGAAGGATTCAATAAAACACGGCTGCAATATCCAGTCGCTGTAAGCTGCCGATTGTTTCCACACCATGTGAAAGTCCGTCCCTTAGTTCTTCGTGCCCTTTAAATCTCTTAGTTGGACAATGTCAAACCTGAGCATTCTCAAGTCGTTATATGTTCAAAAGGCAGTAGTGTGTAATTTGATAGTAGCTATCAGCCAAGAAGTCTTTGAAATGATTAGAAGTTTGCTTTTTCTGCTTTTCCGGAGTTTTTGGCCAGCTTGTTGTACAATTTTATTTCAAAATTTCAAGTCTACCTATGTATATGCTAAATAATTAAATGTAATGAAAATGTTTTCTTTAGTTGTGCTTATTAAAATTCAGATTCCATAGTTGTTAGTAGTTGTTTTTTTTTCTTAAAATTAAATTAAATTCTTAACAAATATATAATATAAAAAAATAAATGTAAAAGTATGGGTAAAGTAATTCTTTTTTACTACAAAAAAAAGTCTAATCTCGTATATTTTTTATTTAAATTAAACTTTGTGCGTTTACTTATTTAAGAGTTCCTTCAAAAAATTATAAAGAATTTAAAAAAGAATTAAGCCATTAGAATGTTTATATATACATATATATTTGGTTTCAGAATGTGTACTGTTATTATAAAAAAAAAAAAGAACGGCCAACCTTCTTATCTTTAGAATCATTATCTGCAGGTTTGACCGTTCTTTACGTTCAGCGTGTAACATGTTGAGGGAAATATCGCCATGAAAGTTATTATGACAAAAACTTTATTATACACATTTCTACGAAGGGAGAAAACTTTGTTAATTCAAAAAACCTGTTTTCCGAATTTCATGGATAATGCGCTTTTTCAAAGTCGTAAAAGAGGGATGTTCTATAAAAAGATTCAAGGGTGGGTTATTGACTAGTTGAATGTGCACAACAAAAACTGGTAGCGTATTTATATAGTAATTCTAAAATTCTCTTAATTTTCAGCATTCTCTTTTCAAAACATTCACTAATATCTTGTTTACATTAAATCAATTCAATTTAACCATCTGTTTGAGAATCAAATTTTCTATTCATAACAACAGCGAGCCCAAACCTAAACGTGGTTATCCTAAAAGTATAATTTTGCGTTTCGTCTTTTTGATATAAATTCAATTGCAATGAATTACTTTATGGTCTTGAATATTTGCATTGGCTGCCGTTCTTGCTACAAGGCACCTGATGCTACGTCAAACCGGCCGTGCGCATAACCGAAGCTTAATTCTTGCTGACAGATATTTTTGCCACCCAGCCACCACTATCATGCTAGGATGTAAGCATTCCTAAAAAACAATCGACGAATGTAACATACATAGCATAGATTTGTTCGAGGATGCGTTTCAGTGTGTATTTAAGCTATTGATTTAATAGTCAAGAGACAGAGAAGAGAACATTGTTAAAATCCTCTGGATTTTTCCAGTACAAAATGTATATTTTGTAGCTTTACGGCGGCTTTTCACTGACAGGTGTGAAAAAATACTTCAGCCCAGAAAATGATTAAAAAAAAACTGAATCAGAAGGTGATTCTGACTTATCGGACTTATTGTTACATAGAGAAATAAATGATCAGCATCACTAGCCGAGTCGATAAAGCTGTCGATAAAACCGTCTGATCGTCCGTTTGTTCATCTGTCTGTCACTAGTTTTTGGGCTTTAAATTTTAAGCTAGAACAATGAACTTTTGTACACGACGTTCTTAAAAAAAAGGAAGTGTAAGCATTTTCAAAATCTACCTACTAACACACCCGCCATGGACTAAAAAATTTAATAGCTTTAATTGCTGCCATTTATCATAAGTAAATAAGTATGTTTATTTATGAAAAAGGAATAAAAATGTTTAGAATTGGTGTTACGCTACTAAGTATGGATGAATATGTAGAAAATTAAAGATCGTAGCGTTTCGCCCTGATGTAGTAGTTGGGCTTTTAAGTGAACGAACTACCACATATAGTCTAGACGCCCTGTTTATCCGACGGATACCGTCAATTAAAAAAGCTAATTCTGCTAACAATTTATTATAAATAGCCCTGATGTGGTGGTTGGGCTCATCAGTAGACGACCTACCACATCTTATTCTTAAGACCGAGAACTATATACACAATACACATGCATATGTATGTATATAAAATAAATCATGAAATATAAGAAAAAAGTGTTCTTATCCGCAGTTTGTAGGGACGACGTAGAAAAAGGTATACAAAAATCTTCCACCTCCAAACAAAATATCCTATCCATGCCCTTATCCCCCTGCACTACCGACACCGAATCCCGAAGAAAAGTACTTAGATAAGCCTCGACCGTCCCAAGGCTATCACACACACCGCAATAGCGATCTATTATAAGTATAACCCGTGTATTAAGATTCGTGCATGCACACCGGACTCGCTATATATCGGCTATTGTTCCAATAGACAGACGGCGAATGAAACGTATGTATCACTGCATGTAGCAGTCGATCGCGCAAGAGCGGATATGGAAAAATTAATTGCTTGTGTGAAAAATTAGTCAATGATATATTATTCTAATAATAATGAGTAGGTATATCGCGATCGCAATCGCTATGGCGGCGGTGTGTAACAGCCTTTAAGGACGACCGATAAAAAAAACTTTTGGGTTATGAAGCCTCGCATTTCTACATAATTCGAGCTAAACCTCCCCTTCCCCATAAGTACAAAATAATAATAAAAAAAAATACATGTACAACAACTCCACTGATCTCCTGAAAAGAAAAAGAAATAGAAAAAGAAAAAGAAAAAGAAAAAGAAAAAGATAAATAAAAAGAAAAAGAAATAGAAAAAGAAAAAGAAAAAGAAAAAGATAAATAAAAAGAAAAAGAAAAAGAAAAAGAAAAAGAAAAAGAAAAAGAAAAAGAAAAAGAAAAAGAAAAAGAAAAAGAAAAAGAAAAAGAAAAAGAAAAAGAAAAAGAAAAAGAAAAAGAAAAAGAAAAAGAAAAAGAAAAAGAAAAAGAAAAAGAAAAAGAAAAAGAAAAAGAAAAAGAAAAAGAAAAAGAAAAATATCCCACCACCAAAAATCCTAATCCCCCTACACTACCGATACCGAATACCGAACTCACTATTATTATACGAAGCTTTTGATCTATAGATGTCGAGTGAAAGTTCCATATCTCCATAAATAAATATTTAATAAAAAAGAAAAAAACAACATACAACAACTCCACTACAGATCGTAGGGAGGGTGATCTCCTGAAAAGAAAAAAGAAGAAACTTCGAGGCGACTCCCGAAAACCAAATCATACACAACCTAGCAAACTGTGTCCCTTTTTCCATTACAATTTAAAAAAAAATTACCGTTTTCGACTGTCCTGTGGATAAATATAAATTAGGTTTCGAGAAATCTCTTTGAACATTTATTTAATCTTGCTTTCGGTATGGAGTAGTTACTCTTAAAACGGTACAAAAATTTATATAATACAACAGCACTCACCAGTGCATAACTTTAATGTTTACCCCTAATTAATGCAGCACGACTGTTCTGCCAAACATCCTTAATGGAGCTCTTTATCGTTTATCGCCCGGACTTATCGTTTCTCCTACTACAGCTCCATGATAGACCTCCTTATTGATCCTCCAAAACTTTATGGAATTAATTCGAACAAAGTACGAGCTCTCCTAATCGAATGCAGGTTAGTTTTTTTTTCGAGAAGGTCATAGGTTCAACTTTCCACAAAATAGCCTAACGGTGTACACTTTAAATTAGTTCACAAAATCTAGAGAATTTTCAATACTTTGTACCCGATTTTCTACCAAAAAAGGCGTTCTCAGTTACGAAACAAAGTTAAACACTTTTGAATATGTTTATTTCCCACGACAAATTTTAAAAAATTATGGTATCAATGCACGATTTTAAGCAAAGAGAGCTCTATTGAAAAATTAACCGTGTAATCCGTTTTCCTTGAATTTTAATCGAAAAATCTTCCCTCTTTCGAATAATACTAGGATCGAGTTTTCTTAAAAACGAAAAGTGCACGACTGAGTTGTACAAACTTCCACATATAACCAACGATCTATAAATTATAATATCAAGTTTTTTGAGTAAAACTTAGTTAAGTTGGCTATAAATAAAGTACATACCCTTGCTACCAACTTTAGCCAAAACCGTGGTATACGATCTCATAGGTCTTCACAAAATTAGTTTGAATATGAAATTTACACGAAATCACTGGAGGAGCTTTCGAGAAAAATTACATCTTCATAAGCAATTGTACCATTTTCAAAATTTAAGATTAACAATGTAGTACGCCATTTTATAAGACTTTACCAAATTAATTCAAATATGAAATTCAAACAAAATCGACAGACACTTACGGCCAAACAATTTTTAAGCCATTTTATAGCATTTGTGTTTTGTAATCTGATTAAAGAACTTTAATGAAATTGTTCCCATAATTATCGTTCCAACAACTTTTAGCCAAAATATGGTACATCATCTTATTGCACGTGTCTGTACTAGTCTCAGTGTGGAACTTGGACGAAATCATTTCAGCCATTTTCGCGTGAACCGGCTTTTTGCAAAAATGGTTATAAGTAAAATACTGTTGTTAACAATTTTGGTAAGAAAATTTATACGTCATCTGAATGAAATATCCTAGACTAGATCGGATATGAGATTCAAACAAAATTGTAGGAACAGTTTTCCAGCAAATCGTTCTTTTTCAATTTCAATTTCTCCTCTAGGGATTACCCAACATATCCCAAATACCAAGTTTGATCAAAATCCGTTCACGCGTTTAGCCCCGCGGGCAAACAGACAGAATTTCCAGACTCACAATTTTCGACTTCAATTTCAGAAAAACTCGACATCGAAATTTTTTACGAATCCAAAACTTGCATAACTATGTACGTATCGGTGCGAAAGACACGGTTTCCACGGCCGTACATACGGGTTTATAGACGGCAGGCACACAAATACTCAAATTCTATAATTGTGTATAGTTGAGTTAATATTATGGTTTAAGTAAAAATTTAAATTTCATCACGAGTGTTAAGCCTAAGAACTCAGATATATGTAAGGTTGTAAACAAATTCAAAAGTAGAGTTCCGTTATGATATACAAAAACATAATTTAATTTAATTTGCAAATCTTTTTTATAAATTATAGAAATTACCAGACAGAATTTTGTTTACAAAACTACAACATGTAAGAACATTGTGAATTTAAATTAAACTCTAAGTGCCTGGACGGATTGTTCTGACAAACACTGTATACGGGTCTAAAGAGTTAAGCTTTATTCTATATTCCTTAACGTTCTTCACCAGAGTTGTTTTAAGGACGTACTTTTGTGGTCTTAGAAACCCCCATTCTAAATGTTATGCGCACTAAAAATGTTTACCGTAAAACTCTTTGATTTGATTAAGAGATCTTAATCTAAAATCTAACGACTATTTTCGGCTTTTGCATATATAATATATAATTGTAAAAATTATAGAGAAATAAATGTAAATAAATATAATAAAAAAATATATATAACAACTCCACTACAGTTCGTAGGGAGGGCGATCTCCTGAAAAGACAAAGAAGAAAAATCCCACCACCAAAAGTCCTAGTCCCCCCCTCACTACCGACATCGAAAGGCAAGCTGATAAACTTTGACCGTCTTAAGGGCGGTCGATTAAATTAAAAAGCACTTGATTCTTGCTTGCACTTTTATAAATGTTTGTCGAGCGACACTTTCCTATCCCAATGAATATATAAAAATAAAATAATATATATAACAACTCCACTACAGTTCGTAGGGAGGGCGATCTCCTGAAAAGACAAAGAAGAAAAATCCCACCACCAAAAGTCCTAATCCCCCCCTCACTACCGACATCGAAAGGCAAGCTGATACACTTCGACCGTCTTAAGGGCGGTCGATTAAATTTAAAAGCACTTGGTTCTGTCTTACGAAGGCTTGCACTTTTATAAATGTTTGTCGAGCGATAATACCCTATGAATATATAAAAAATAAAATAATGCATACAACAACTCCACTACAGTTCGTAGGGAGGGTGATCTCCTGAAAAGAAAAATCCCACCACCAAATAAAATGCCTGAACTTAAGCCCTAATCTCCCCCACACTACCGACACCGAACCAGGAAGAGAAATACTTGGATAAACCTCGACCGTCTTAAGGCTTCCACACACCGCCGTGATAGGGATCTATAGCAACACGTTACGCGTGTATTGAAGTTTGTGCATGCACACCGAATTCGAAATAAAATTATATCGGCGATTGTTGCGATTAAACTTATCTATCGTTGTATTAGCGCAATGGTGAATATGGAAAATATAATTTCTCGTGCGATAAACTATTCAGTATTATATGACTTGGATAATAATGTGTATCTCGCAATCGCTAGCACAGCGTTGTGTGAAAGCCTTTAAAGACAGCCGATCAAATTAAAAGAAAAAAAAAACACTCTCGTTTTGTACTATGGATCCTGGCTTTTGTACAAATGTTTGTCGAGCGATCCTACCCTATCCTCATGAATATATATATAATAAAAAAAATATATATAACAACTCCACTACAGTTCGTAGGGAGGGTGATCTCCTGAAAAGACAAAGAAGAAATATCCCACCACCAAAAGTCCTAATCCCCCCCACACTACCGAAACCGAATACCGAGTAGAGTAAGATCTTGCCCGTCTTAAGGACGGTCATTTAATTAAAAAACACACACACTTTTGTTCTTTAAACGCCGATCGATTCTTCCCTTTATAAGGGGTATATAATAAAAAAAAATAATATAAAAGAATATATATAACAACTCCACTACAGTTCGTAGGGAGGGTGATCTCCTGAAAAGAAAAAGAATCCCACCACCAAATGGATTATAGATGGATATCCCCACTTCTGTTCATACCAATGACAGTTTTCCGAAAAAAAATGAATGCTCTTCGGAACGTATCGTAAAACCTTACCGGCGACGTGAAGTGAGGATCCAAAATTATAATACAATATAATAACACATGACTCACATAGAGTTTTTTTTATGCTGCTTGCTTACTGCTTACACTGCTACAAGTCCTGTTCAACAGCTGTTGTATTAGTTGTTCGTTGTTCTTAAAAATCCTCCTTTTGAAGTCCACATCCAGTTGCAGGCCACAGCCTCACAGCTTCACAGCTTCACAGCTCACTCCCCACACACTCTCACACACACACGCACTAAATTATTTGACCACCACGACGTCGTAGTCGAAAAATAAAACACAAACCAAGAAATTCTTTCGAAAAAAATTCACTGTTTGTATATATATATGTAATTATGTACAATAACACTCACGAAAAAAAAAAAAAATCACTCACTAAACCGATCTGGACCGCACTCCACGAAACTAAACTCACTACTGAGCCCGAGTAGCCAGCCACTAAACCGATGTGGACCGCACTTCACTAAACTACACTCACGACTGAGCCCGAGTAGCCGGCCACTAAACCGATCTGGACCAACCGAAGATCCATGCACGACTGCACTCCGCGAAACTACACTCATGACTGAGCGCGAGTAGCCGACCCCACAACCGATGTGCACCCCACGAGAGTTCACCACCGACTGATCCCGATCAGCCAACCCCACGACCGATCTACACCCTACGAGGGTGCACCACCGACTGAACCTTATCAGCCGATGAGGTCCCCATATATGCACAAACGTGTTTGTGTGGATGTTCTTGTGTGAATTTTTTTTTTTTATTAATTTTTTAACATTTTTTTCATCACGATCGAATTAAATTGTTTTTTTTTTCTACTGGGACCTGGGGCGATCAATAATTTGATGTGTGTGATTGGGGTGAACATAATAGAAATCCTTAGGAGGACTATTAAAGACGAAAGGATGACAAACTATGATACAACTGTTAAAGATGATTTGTACCAGGAAGAATCACTTTACTTTGTGTTTTATTATACATTCATTTATTTTTCTGAAATAAGTCGTGGGTTATATACACCACTCGTCCACCTCAATCTATTCTTTGAATGCCAATCTTAACTGAATAACCCATAAACTACACAAATGTCTTCGGTGACCATTTTGCAACATACCGGCCACCCACCCCCTATGCTACGCTGATAAACAGATCCAACCATCTTTTAAATCATATCCACAACATCAACCAAATGTGCTTTCTAAGCCCTCTCGCTACAAGATTTCTTTAAGCAGTAGGGGCTGCAATGCGATGTATTCCAGGGCCTAGCTTCTCTCAACTATATGTGTTAAAATCTCGCACCTACAATTTTATGCCACATCTTTATTTTTTAAGGTAAGTGACATAACTTTCAATCATTCACTAAACAGCTTATCAATTGTCTTTTTTTTTACAGAAATGTTAAGCAGCAGTCTCCAGCACTTCCAAATAACAAAAAACCAACTATTGGAAACAAAAAACGGACGAATGAAGCGTCAACCTTGTACTTACCCATTCAAAAGGCACATCAAGCAAGTTATTTCCTGCATCTCAGCCGCCCCAAGCTAGAGTTAACAATATTCAGGTTTATCCTGCTCAGCAGAACAACTCTCAACAAATGTACAAGAATACTTTATTTGCATTTTATTTTGTCCTGAAGTCGTACATATTTACTGAAAATAAACTACACTTTTTTACTGAAATGCTGAGTTTTATTTAAACAACAGACCACCCTGTGTCTAAAAAGAAAAATGGAGAAATTCTACACCTTTTGACGTAAGCTTTGTTCTTTGGTTCATGCCTCTAGCACGTCTAGAAAAGAAGATATCGACTACACAAGGTCTTCAAGCCACCCCCTTACAGCCCAAGCTGTCCGCAAAAATCCCCTGATATTTTAACCAAAAATTCTCGTGAAACACTAGGCCACCAGAAATCCTCAGATGGAAGCAATAAAAAGAAAAAAATTAAAAGACAAATCAAATCCTTTGTAATTGCCATTCAAATGTTCAGTTCAGGGTTATCGGCAATTCCGAGGGAAGCAAAATTTCACCCGAAAATTTTTGTTCCTTGGAAATAATTTCTCCTATCATGAATTTCCATCGGAATTTTTCTTCCCCTGGAACCTTAAAACCATTTTGTTAGAATGCCTTGACAGTTGTTTTGAAAGCCAAGGAGCAATGCGAAAAGAAAGCTAATGAACAGAGGTGCATAAGAAAATATTTAAGAGATACTATAGGTAGGATCCCTTGGAATTACCACAATCATTGTTAGAAGAATAAAAATAGCGTTGATAAACGGGTACATATTATATTCTTTCTTTGTTAGATTTGTTCAGTTCTACAGAATAAATAAAGAAGTGTTCAAATATTTGCTGATTTATGCCCGTTTTTACAGTGCGAGCTTAAGTGTAAAATTCTTTTAGAACCTAAGACACATTTTAACGAACGTTTATAGCTATCTCATGATATTAATAGTCACTTTTCACATGCTGTATCCACATAACATCCACATCCAATGCTTTTCAATGAAACAGAACACATAAACCAAATAAACAGCAACAGATCACGTTAGACCTATGTCCTTGGCCTGGTATTTAAGCATTGCATTGCTTCGCCATACCTTGGACAACGTTCCGAAAGCAGATTTTGCTTTAGAAATGAATTGCTTTATCTCTGAATGGACACTTAAGCCACATCATTTTCGATAGCTTAAGTTAACTACTACTTAAGTAGAGTTTATCGTTAAATCTTCATTGTCAAAACAAAATTTATGTTGATCTTGAGTTTATCCTAGGATCGGCACTTAAGCTTGTGCAGTGAAACCGGGCATTAGTCTCTGAAAATATTTCCGCATCGAAGAAATTCTTTGCCGTTCCTCCCGTGTCGTAGAGATAAGTGCATGCGTGCTTTTTTTCAAGAAGGTAGTTACCAACCGGGAGTGGGTAAGGACCATGAGGTTGGCCTAGAAGAGTTATCATTCTTTGGAGTTCTTTCGAACTTTCCCACCTTTCGACACAAAAAAAAATATGTAGGTATATATATATATATATATATATATATATATATATATATGCACATATCTCTTAACCCCGTGAAAAAATTTAGTATACGCCCCTTGGTCCCATGAACACATATACATAGGTATATTTATTTATAAACAAATATGTATACAGTAAAAATAGAATTAATTTTTTAATCTATCTTTAATTCTTGTAATTACACTTACCTGTTTAGCTTACATTGAACCAAAAAAAAACTTCTATGTCCTACAGGCAATGGTAAAAATAAATGCGAAATTCAACAGAATTTTTAAAACCACATGTTTAAGAAACCATGATCAAATTCTGAACGGTTTGGATAAAAAATCTATCTAAATCTAAAATCTATATATTCATACATTGGCCGAGTTCCCAACACCTCGCAAATCTAGCTGCTAGAATACTTTTGCATCGGGATGACAGATTTGTCGCTAACGAATCAAGCGGTCCCTACTACAACATGTGTCATTTCGGTGCAAATGTATTCTAGCAGCTAGATTAGCGAAGCTTTGGAATCGCGGCCATTGTTGCCTTTGTTTTTAATTTCCCCAACAAATAAATGAAGGAAAAATTCCATAGGAAATTGGATCAGAATTCCAGTGGGAATTTTGTTCACGATAGAAATGTTTTTCCGGACGAACAAAATAACTGCGCCAATTTGATTTTGCCGGAAACGTCAGAATACATTCAAAATCGGTGGTAGTTTTGCACTTAGGGGAGCCAAACTTCAAATCGATCAAATACGACCGTCTATATTAGTTTGTTGATGACTACCAATCTCGGAGCATTTTAGCTTGGGGAATCTGTCAAACTACCCGGAGTTGACTGTCTAGTTTAGTTAATAGTTCGCTGGGTGCATCATTTCCATTGTAAAGTTGGTCATAGTAGGGAGAACTTATTTCCTATCACTTTCGGACGTTGTTTCCCGATAAGAGAAAAAGTTCGGGGGGATTTCACTAATAATAGAGCTGAATAGCAGTATCTCCACAGCTAGAAATTCATTTGAACAATCCGCAGCAGATTATCGGCATTTGAATTTTTATATCTCCAAGTTGGTGTCATATTTTACCATCCTCTTTTAACCCTCAGCTTCCTACAGCAGCCTATTCTGCTTATTCTTATTTATTATTATTCTTTTTTTGCTTTACTTTTTAGCATTTTATTAAGACGCCTATCAAAAAATTATCTTTCCCATGAACATTAGAAAAAAAAATATAATTTATGTGGCTCATTGCAAATTGAAAACTAAATTTCTTCAAAAAAAAAAAAAAAAACTATTTTTCATGTCTGAATATTTTTTTTTAATTTGCTTACAAAGCTTACCAAAAACCCATATCATTAAATCTGTTCGAAGGGAACCGTCCACTTGTCGGTAACGTGAATGCTCTTTCACTGCTTCATTAAAAACAGACTGATCGAGTGTACCTATATGCCTATTTCAAATCCGCAAGGAATTTGCAGCAGATTTGTTTTTTTGTAAAAAAAAATTCTAATACGCGGAAAAAATATTGTGATTTACGTATTTAATTTTGTTTATGCACCAAAGTTCGGTTGATCAAGGAATTTTTAACAAAATGTAAGTTTTTTTTCAACAAAACGAAAAGAAAAAAATAAAAAAATGTTTTTCGCCACTAGCTGGGAGGAAAATAATTGCAAAATGACAGAGCCGACAATTTCAGAGGAAACAAGTAAAAAGCTTTGTCGGTTAAGCAGTGTATCCGTCGCAATTAATGATGTAAAAATTTGTGAGCCTAGGTAGAACCTTGGGAGCGTTGATTAGGCTGTCCATCTTATCCCTCATTTACTTACAAGTCGCTTTTTTTTTGTTCCAATGAACCAATAACTTAACAAAATGTACATATGTATATTGCTTTCAACAAGATGTAACCAGGGTTTGAATTAAAAGTATTACACTTCATGTAAGGTATTGCAGATCTTCTACTGCAAGTATTTAAACGGTTCTACAGAATTAAAAAGAAAGAAAAATATCAAGATGTAGATGAGAGGAAAGCTTGTTTGAAATAAATAACAGTAATGTGATTTGAAAAGAGTTATTTAATACTTTTTAGGCAGTATATTTTGAACTTATTTGTACCTGTTCTTGTTCTTATAAAAAATGAATTTTCAATTGTTTATGTTTATTCGAATAAAAAAATATCTGTGTTTTCTAAGATCAGAATGTTCTCTTTTTCTTCGAAGTTCTCTTTTTTTATAGATTCTAAAGCAAAATCTTTTCATTTTATAAAGGTCCCAGATGGAAACCCTAAGCATTGTAAAAGATAACTTATAATTGTGTCAGCACTACGAACACTCTCTACTGAAACGAATAAAACAAAGTGAAGCTAAAGTTTGTAAATAAGATAAGATCAAGATTTGTAGATAGTACGTTCTTGTTGTCATTTGCCTCTACTGCTTGTGGAGGTTTCAAAAAACGACAAATTTCATACTTCAAGTTGGCCGAAAATTGTTGAGTTCTATAATTAAAAAATTAGTTCAGTTATTTGAGATTAATTTAAGTGAAAGACAACTCAACTTAGTTGAGTATTAATAATTCAACTCAACTCAAGATAAGTTAGTGCACACTTCGACATCTTGCTCGATAAAAAATGATAAGTCAGACAAGCATAATTCTACAAGTGAATTTATATTAAAGGACTTGTCATTTTGTGCATTAAGAACCAGTATTAAGCAAACAGTTTTGAACTAATTCAGATTGAGTGACAGCCAGTGTTGCCACAATGATACCAAAGTATCAGAAGTGATACTTTTTAATCTTGATTTGGACGTGATACTTCGGTTTCTGTAAAATGCCTATTTTGATACTTTTTAATTTCAAACAACAATACTTCAATATTTACTGAACTGTGAATCGAATAGGTGAAGTGCAACTCAAACCCGACGGATTCTACGATAGGGGTAATTATTTCGTAATTTGTTAATATTTCCCCGGTTCGGATGGATAGATTTTTTTGCAAAAGAATTGAGAATATTCATGCAATTTTAAGCATTATCGTGTGTTTTCATCTTTTTAATATTAACAAAATAATAATAATGGCAGTTTTACTAATAGTTCCCACTATGATACCTTTTGATACTTTTCTTCTGTCTGCGGAGATACTTTTTTCTAAAGTCTTGTGGCAACACTGGTGCCAGTGTGTATTGTTATTTTATATGACCAGAGAATTCTTTTTTATGGATTTCCAGGCAATGTTTTGTGTTGTGCGTTCCTGCTAGGCGTAAATTTTTGCCAAAATTTAATAAAATCATATTACAAACTTACCCGCTTAATACAACATTAAATTGTCTCCGTTACACCGAGAGATTAAAAAAAAATATTAATTTTATTATCCCTTTAAATATTATACATACATATGTATGTTGTCATTTTTATTTCACTTCATATGGTTTTAACAATAGGGATCTTAGACGAGTTTGTTCACAAGGCGTCTGACAGTTATTAAAACCAATTATATATACATAAGCATTTATTTTCATAGAGTAATTTGCGCACAAGCAATAATATAACATTTTCTTCTTTTTTAAAAATAGATGTCTTCATAATTTATTAGTTATTAATATATGTAACCAAGTTTTTTAATATAGAAATTAAAATTTATTATTGAAATAAAAAATAAATAAATATTAAATAGGGTGGGTGCCGTGGCTCAGTGGTTAGTGCGTTGGACTACTGCGCAAGCGGTTCCGAGTTCGAATCCAGAAAATTACCACCAAAGTTTTTTTCACGGCCCCACCTCTTGCGAGCGTCTGACAAACATCCAAGAGTATTTACTGTCATGAGAAAGCTTCTCAAAAACCCCCCTGCCCTTCGGATACGGCATAAAACTGTAGGTCCCTTCTGTACGTACAGAAATGTATACAACGCACAATACGTACAGCTGTGAGAAGCTAGGCCTTGGCCCTCTATGGGCTGCTTACGGCCTAATATTTATTTATTTTTTTTATTTTATTTAAATATTAAATAGGTTAGAATGTATAAGGTATATCGAGAAATAAGTAGTAAAAATATAACTAAATACATACTTCATGTTCACATACTTTCATATTGTTGCTTTTAGTTGCGCTCAAATTATTTCAATTATTTCATCGTTTCATATACATATGCATATATTTGCTTTTGGAAACTAAAAAATAGTAATTATTTTAAACTGTAAAAGAGTTTATCGACTGTTTATTTAGTCGCTACATGTCCTTACAAATTTTAAAAAATATTTGTTTATTCATTGTAGTACATAAGTCGACTTAAATTAAATTTGTGAACTGGCTTTTATAATGGAATGATATGATGAAAACCTTAATTATGATTGATACCACAAATACAATATAAACATAAGCATACATGCATAATTGAATTATAAATTTTTGCCAAATGTCAGCAAATTAGTCGATGATGTTGACAACAAATTATGAGCTGTTGGACGTAATGAATGATATGCTGGTGAATTAACGCGATTAGATTGAATACTTCTGCGTAGGTGTAGAGGAGCATGCGACAAATCCGACCGACTTCGAGTATTTGCTCGAACAAAACTGACAATTGCTGATGGAGTTGGAGAGTTGCGTTCACTAGTCAAACGGGTCCGTGGACCTTTGGTCACAACAGGTAGATGATGAGGTCCAGAGCCGATACGAACCGGACTATTTGTAGTGCTACGTAACCTTCGTTTTGCTATTTCTAAAAGAGCAACGCCGCCATTATTTGTTGAGTAAGAGGTGTTAAAAGATGAAGTTGAGTCCATGAGTCCTAGAGTCGAAGAGGATAACCGTTTTAAAGAGTTTCTGCGCGGACTATCGACGCTATTGAAGTCCCCATCATTCGTCGAATTCGTCCGCCGTAGATCTGCCATTTGTCAGCTGCTATCCAACGAACACTGACGACGCAGTGCGTTGGTAAAACGCCACATGCGTACTTTACCATCGCTACATCAAATAAGACGGATGCACAAATGATGAAAAGGTGATGGACGGCAAACAAAAGACGCGGCGCAAATCAATAGATGATGGTTTATGTATACATACATATAGTAGTGTTTGTGCACGCGTATATCAGAAAATAACCGTGTGAAATAGACGAAAAAAGAAGAAAAAGAAAAATAAAAAAGAAACATAACCAAAAACAGAAGCACTATGTGAAAAATATTTAACAAATTTTTTTTGTTTATTTTTTTTTTATTATTATTTTGGGAAGAAGCAGGGTGTTTGTGTGTGTGTGTGTGTGTGAAGAAATGAGGTGAATGACAGGTGAAAGGATATAAAGGATAGATGAAATTGGAATAGGACCAAATGTAGATATGTACGCATGTATATACATATACATATGAATTAAGCCAAGAACAATTTGCTGTTGTTCCAAAAGAAATGAAAAATACATCATGCGAGTCGAAAAATAAGTATTTGAGGCTTTGATTAAAACCGTAACTTTGAAATATAAACTACCTATATTGGACAGCCAACTCGAACTTCCCCTGCCCCCCATTGCCTAAAATTACCTGTTGGGGAATAAATGTGAAGTGACCAAAACCTAACTATAAATTTGTCGAATTATCTCTTTCAACATTAACAACATACAGCATCTACAAAATGGCTGCGCCCAGAGCTGTCAAATATTATGCCCAAAATTTGCACGAGGTCCAATTTAATTTTGCTTAGACGTCAAAACACAGATGCGTAGTTTGGTGAATTTTAGCTTGGGGGAGCGAATGTGTCAAACGACCCAAAGTTGAATGTCTAATTTAGTTTGTCTATGGTTTGACGTTGGTCATGTCCGCTTTATTTATTCCCCCTCCTAAATATTTATATTGTACGCACCTAAACTAAATTGTCATTGTACCAACATATGTATGTATATAAAAAAAAATTGATTTGTATAGATAAAACATTTTGTGTTTTCGAGAGAGAAATTACTTATGAAACTTTTTAAGCGATTTTAATTTATGACGACAACTTTTTTAGATCTTATACGCAGGTAAGTCCTTTGCCAATATTTAGGCTATGCGATTTTTTGTCGCAGCGATTAAAAAATCGTAGTCGCTGTAGGAAATGGCGACGAGACAGTAAACGCCACGATTTTTAAATCGCAAAGTATACGGCTGAGTTCCAAATCGCAGTAACCCCACAGAACTGCAACGTCAAGCGTTCCAAATCGCCAGTATATAGCAGTGATGCGATGTATCGCGTTCATGAAAGAAACCGCTGCGCAAACAAAAGCAACCAATGCATCATCAGTTATTGTGATGCGATGTAATTTGACAGCAATTTTTTTATTCCGCAAAAAATGGAAGCATCTCACCATTCGTAAGAAATTCATTATTTTAAGCTTAGTAATTAGTTAATAAAATATGTTCTTTAGAATATATCACCGCCGCTAATTTCTTAGACATATTTATTGTTTGCACAAGGCGTTCCAAAACATCAAAGATTGATAAGCACCGTGATGCATCGCAAAATGAAAACTTCGTAGCAACGCATCATAAAGGCAGTGATGCGTTCAGGATACGCATTTTTTTGACGTTTTGGAACTCAGCCTACATCATATATCACATGCGTTTGCGATTCTATTTTATCATTTCATTTTGATTGTTGATGTGTTCCATTTTGCGGGACTGAACAGTAGAGCGATGGAAAATCGTCAGTGCGCGCACTATTTTATATTACGTATTGCGACTACTATTTTTTAATCGCCAGCTAAGGGCGTGCTAGCTACTTTAAATACATATGATTTATTTTGGCAAATATCGTGTCGCTGAAGAAATGGAACTAATCGCGGCGATAATTATATACACATGTGTCCTGTGCGCGCGTTCATATTGAAAAGAGTGTTCATTTTTTGCGTCTAAGAAGTCGCTATATTGAAATCGTATGTGCACACCTAGTCTAAATCATAGAAACACTTTTTTTTGCAATTGACTACGAAAGCATGCCTTCAGGCGTTACATACTTTTCCACCAAACTGAAACCCAATATTTTTGTATTCATTTTCACATTTTAAAATAGGAGATTTACATGCGTGAAATTAAGTTAATCGCCATATCAAAACGATGTGTTCGCGCGTGTGTGTTGACAGGTTTTTCCCCTTCTTTACGAGAACTTCTATCACAAGCGCGAGTAAATTTTGCAATCCCTAATGTCGCTTCAGAGCAGTCGGGTTTTGTGAGGTTTATGATTATGACAGGAACTAAGTATTAAGCGCGTTTCCAACACTTCTTAAAATATTCCTGGAGTCAAACTTGGAATACACAGTCCAACGCAATAACCATTAAGCACAAGAAAAATATCCAAATACCTGATAACCAATAGCTGTCAAACGCGCGAAAAAGTAGAAAATAAAGGGCCGTTCGCGTACCCTCCTAAAGCAGCGAATTTTATGAAAATTTACGAATTTTTACGAAAAGCTGTTCGCGTACGGAGAATTTTCGTAGTTTTTTGCAGAAGAGAGCACTCACATGATAGTATTTTAGTGCAAGAAATTTCTGTGTGCTGGTTTATGAAAACTGTCAAATATGTCAAACCAGTGTATGTTCAACTTTTTCTTGTTCAATCCGTTCGTTTACTTTACGGTAATTTTAGCTCTCTATGAGAGAATTTTACCCCCACTCTTCAAAATTTGATAATCTACGAATTTTAGTGCAAAAAGTACGCGAACGGACTTAATAGCTGTCAAACGCGCGAAAAAGTAGAGAGTATGTAGCTCTACTCAGACGCTGAGGTCGAGTTTACGATATCTACAATCAGTTCAGGGTACAGTTCTATTGGTTTTCTATAGCTTATTGTTTCTACTCAATAGCTGCGTTCGCGTATCCTCTCGAAGCAGCGAAATTTAACGAAATCTACAAACTTTTGCGAAAAGTTGTTTCCGTACGGAAAATTTTCGTAATTTTTGCAGAAGAGAGCGCTCAGGAAATTTACACACAAGAGAGAGTAAGAAATTTATTCATGCTACGAATTTAAATGCAAGAAATTTCTTGGTTCTGGTTTGTGAAAACTATCAAATCGGTCAAATCAGTGTATTTTAAACAATTTCGAAACTCATTGAAATTTTGAGACCTACGAATTTTAGTGAAAAAACTACGCAAACGGACCTTATATGTATGTGAAAGCGCGCCCACGCGAATCCGACATTGTGAATTGGCTTTATCGTTGTAATATAGTTCAAATCCAAAAGGCATTGGAATTTAAAAAACGTTTCATTCGATATTTTGGATTTCTGTTTGGTGGTAACGAACTATAACAAACCACTATATGGATATAAAAATGAAAACAACTACAGTGCACGTGAATGAAAGAGATTGTATGGATGCTTTTCGGGTGGTAATGGATGCATATGATAAAATAACAACTTAACAGTGAAAAACATCAATGGAAGGAAAAAAAAAAAACTTACATCGCTTAACAATGAAACACCAAATAGATACATTTTGCTGAGTGATCACAAAATATCTTGTGTTTAATTTTATAGATGACATTCAGCAGGCTTAATCAGTTCATCATTTGTGCGCATTCTTTTTTTATTTTTTTTTTTCATATATGAATTGTAGTACAAGAAGCCTCCCATAAAATATTAAGTATATCATCTCTGCCTATTACGTGAATGGAGATGATGGTGATGTATACCATGTATAACCAAGTTGATATGAACACGCACAATTACATAGAGTACGCGGACAAAATCCGCGCAAAATTAAATTCATCACTTTCAACAGCAGGACAAGAATCAGACTCCAAATAATTGAACGTGGCCAGAATCTATAGATACGTGAGGTGATTTTGTTGTTTAAAAAAAAAATAGAAAAAAAAACAACACAATGAAATATGTATAAATCATAAAATTGAATTTGAGGTGTGCTGAGTTGAGAGGCGAAGACGATAAAAAAGCAAACATACGAAATAATAGCATTTTGTATAAAATATTTGCAAACAAAAGTAGTATCAAATTGACAGAAACATAAACACTATAGGCACACAACAAAGTCGGTGTGATAAATTGAGAAGTAGATCACCCGCTTGGGATTTTGTCTAAACCGTGCAAATCACAATGTAAATTAAATGAATAAAATTATGTTTTTTTTTTTCTTGTAATGAATATTAGGTAACTAACTGCATGTTAAGCTGAATAAGTTAGAAAGCGATAAAGTGATATTAAAATCGCAGCTGAAGTCATCACTTAGTAATGCTGAATTAAGTGTTAGCTCTACAAAAAGTTGTACAAAAATTGCATTCAAGAAACATTTAGTTCGGCCAAACTCTTAAAACACCAATTCAGTAATGTATTAAGTGATAATTTCAACTCCTTTGCACTTAGTAATCATTAATTTCTAACTACTTAAGTGTAAATTGAATAGCATATAGTTCAGATAAATAAGGTTTTGTTTGCTTTGTAACAAATAATTAGGTATTCAACGTTATTTTGTAATTTATTTCTTTTCGATCGACGTTGCCATTTGCGATGTTGGGAAATTTTCTTGTGGTGCAAAACGCCATATCCGTACTTCACCCGAGCTAAATTTATGAAATTTATTTAAAATGAAAAACAAAAAATCAATGAACATAAGTAAATTAGAAAAAATAAAAATAGAATAATATAAATGACACATTTAAAGATAGATTTTGTTTAAACAATAAAGAAAGAGAAAGAAAAAAGAGATAAATTGGATTAAAATGGGCCGTTCTTTACATACATATTTTTGTTTTTTGTTTTGTCGGGGATGGAATGGAATGGATTGCGTATTTTAGAGAGAATAGGATTTAAAACTGGTAATTTCTACATTATACAAATAAACTATTGACGAGATTACCTTGATGCAGTGAAAACACGCTGACCACATGCAACAATGTCATTGATCATCACATCAGTCTTTAATTCAGCTAAACTTTCACAGGTTTTCACATTCCATAAACGTATAATGCCACCACGACAGCTAGAAAGCAGCACATCACCGGAAATAGCCATTCCGGAAACCCAACCCTTGTGCGCGTTGTTGAGAGACTACAAAAAAAATAATAAAAACCAATATTTTTACACAAGAAATGAGCTGAAAATCTTGATGAAATTAAAATCACGATCGCTGAAAATTTTAGACATTTTTTATATAGAAAAAAAAACCCGAAATTCAGTAGATACTTAAAGATATATCAGATAATTTCTGTTTTTAGACACCACAACTTCCAATCAAGCCCTAACCCCACACGCTTACAAATAATACCCCCAAGCACTTGACACCTTCAATTCTGCATCAACGAACAAAACAAACCAATGAAAACATAAGAGGCAAGTTTAACTAAAAAACAACAAAAAAAAATGATAATTCTGTAAACTTTATTAAACTGCGAACCTTTTCCAAAGTGTTGCTGAAAGCTAATTTCTCTCTTGAAAGCACTAAACTTTTTGCCTATTGTCAAAGGAAAATTTGTACGTTTGTCTTACCTGTTTGAGTTCTCCGCTTTTAAGATCCCACCGTTTAATACCGGAGTCTCTACTCCCTGAAAATAATTCAGCGTCAGCTCCTAAAGCATCTTGGGCTACAGCCAGTGCTTGCACACCATCATAATGTGGTGGTTCGAGATTTAACAGGGGATATACAACACCACCTGCTGTCGGAACTTCGAATACTTTAACATAATGATCTTTGGAACCTGTGGCAACAAAATCTGTACTACCACCTGGACCTTCCCAGGCAGTTACACACATAACAGCCGCTTGATGACCACCAGAAAGTTTCCCAAGGCAAGTAAGGCTGAAATAGTATATGGTATAATCGCATGGGCTTAAAACATGTTGTAAACTTACCTTTTTAGGTCCCAAATTCGAACTTTATCGGATGCGGCAACATAGAGATTGCCCGAAGAACCCAAAGAAAGTGCGGTGATTGGAGATTCTCCTGGTATAATACCACTTAAATTGGCATTTCCAGCAAGAACCTGTCCCGAGGAACTTAGCGTCTTAATTGGTCTTGAGTTACTTGTACGTAGGTCCCAAACTCTCACAAACGGTCCTGAAGCCGAAAACAGCAATCGAGTACGATAATCGTTTTGAACAGCAATTACAGGACCTGGATGGGTTGAAAGGCAATGTTGTGCGGTCTCTTGGTTTAGATCCCAAACTTTTACAGTCCTGTCCGCAGCTGCCGTATACAAGATGTCATCGTCCACTTTAATCGACAGAACGGAATTATTGTGACCGGATACAGTGTGTGTGCAATAGAGTGGTACTCCAATACGAATCTACAAATAAAATAATTAAATTTCTGTATTTTTCTAAATTTATTTTTACGCATCTTACTTTCCCGGTGACCTTTTGAATGCTGCCTCCTGGTGCTGGATCATGTGTTCCAGCTCCCAATCTAGCAAATACATCCGCTCCTGAGTTGTTATCCTCGCGAGATATCATTTTTCTGTAGACTGGCGGTGACTGGGGTGGTAGTGTGATATCTTCCTCTCTTTTTTGTCGATTTGTTTTTTTTTTTTGTAAGCGTTTTTTATATATATTTTGCGACGTTTTTTGTTTTATTTTTTTTTTATCAATTTCGTTTGGGTTATTGTAGTTAAGAGAATTGCATTTTTTTTTCGTTTAGATTCAAATATTATTAGGGTAACAAAGTTTGGATAAAAAAAAGAGACAGAGGCAAAAAATCAAAGCATTATGGTTAGCGTTTTGTAAGCAATGGGTTAAAATATTTATTGATAAATATATATATTTTGATACAAGAATAATTAGTTGAAAGCGATAAAAATAAGTACAAAAACACCACCATGAAAAATACAAACAAGAGTACTACTACTGACAGAGCTAAATTAGTTTGCAGATGGATGGAGAAGTAAAAGTAATATTTGAAAAAAAAATGAATAATCTTGTTATGGATGATATCACGCACGAGATAATTTTATTTACCTTTGATGTAATCTTCTAATTTAACAAAGACGGCATACAAATGAACAAAATATTCTTCATCTTCTTTGCATTTTTTTCCCACCCTGCCCCTAAAAACGATACACATGCTTGTTCGTTCTTTAGGTGTATATCCTACAGTAGTGTGTATTTCGATAGATGCTGAAATCCAAAACGAAACGCTGCTGTTTCAATGCAACGTCAGGCGTTTCATAACGCAGACGTAAACATTGATTATGTTTCAAAACGCATTGTGAATTTTAGTCGCTTTGATACAAAATTTTATTTTAATATCTTTTCTACTTCTAAAATTGGGCGTGGTAGCTCATAATGTATGGAGGATTTGTGGTGTAAGTAAATATCTACAAAGTGTAGTTTTTTTCCAGTTTCTTCTAAAATTAGTTAAAAAAGATTTTTTTTTTAAAGTGGGCGTGTCGGTTAGCAATTAACTGCTCCGTCTTTTAAAGTCCTTGTCTTCTATAAATATTGAGAAAATCGGAAGATTTCGTAGAATTTTTCGGAGACCAGGGTATCAGTAAAAAAAACTGGAAAACTGTTGGAATATTAAGAGAACTGGCGACCACAATTATACGTAAGTTTTAACAAAAAAAAAAAAAAATAGTTGTATGCCAAAGACTAGGTTATGTAAGAGTGGCAGTCCGCACACTGATTCAGTAAGGAAGGGACACAAAAATACACACTACTTTGGGACAATATGCCTATCATAAATTACACGGCTAGCTTCAATACTCCTAAGCCACCTTGTGAGCCAACTAGAACCTTTTGCAATTGCACTTGTTATTACATAAACGAGGACAGATTGATTCGATTCAGTTCATCTTTTACTGGGTAGAGCAGGACAGGTACAGAGAAAATAAGGAATGTCTGCCTCTTAAAGATATGCGGGAACGTCCAGCGTGAAGATTTATGAAAAAGTGTCCAGTAACACCTACACTCTGATCGCTTTAACAAGCTTAAATAACAGAAAGCTCTTCTGATCCAATTAAGGCCAGAGTTGCCTTGAAATCTGACAAGTACTTTCAATTGTTTGGAATTGTCAATAGCATCCTGCCTCAACAAAAGTTTACTTGTAGAAATTAGCCAGGTAAAAAAGCCAGTGATTTTTAGCAACAACAACAACAACACAACACACTTATAATATGAGACACTCATTGGATGGAAACACATAGGCAAAACATTTTCTCAATTACAACTACAGTTTTATTTTATTAATAAACATAATATCCTAGTTCTAAAAAAAAAACTTAAACAAACGAATAAATCATTCGCTAGTAATCGATAAAATATAAATCAGAATAACATAATAAATTAGTAGAACAAGAATATATTCAAAAAGCCTGACAAACGTATAAAAACGCAGAGAATAGTAATCATTAATCGATGACGACACTCCGATGATTGATCGTATTGTTGGTGAATGGTTGACGAATGTTGACTGATTGATTTTGTTACATTCACTTGTAGTGATAATTAATTTTATTGAAAATAGTTATCCCATCATTGCAATTATTGGGTTCATCATCACCTATATGGCAAGGATAAGTGCGCCGAAGACAAAAAGATATCATCGAAAAATCATAAGAAACTGAAAAAATCGATATCGAAGAAAAAAAAAATAAAAAAACGAAAATATACAAAACAAAACGAAAAAAAACAACGTTTAAAATTAAAAGAAAAGGCGGGGACCTAAGGGATAAATTTTAAATTTTTTTTTATGGATGTGGAAATGGAAAATAGAGCATTAGAAAGGAGTTGATTAATTACAGTCAATTAGAGTAAAAGCACACTAAACTTCTAAAATTACAAATCTTAAGCAGGAAAAATAGGTAATGTAATATATACAAGAATCATCTTCATTTGACTTATACCTCCCAATTTTATAAATACATATATATAAGAAGTAAATGTTTTGTGCTGGTATGTTTACTTACAACCCTGGTGATCCTTTGTTAGGGAATACCCGTCGGCTAACCCGTGGTGAAACTGGTATTGCTGTTGCATTGGCACCTGTCTCAAGTGACTTACGAGTCAGCGATGGTGAATTAAGCGATTGTCTAAAAGTGAGTTGAAGAAAAATCTTTAGACAAATGTATTTTTAAAAAAAAATACATATTAGGTCTGTTCCCGTACTTTCTACACCAAAATTCACAGCTTTTCAAACTTATTGAATAATAAAACGGCACACTTTTTGAAAATCTTTTTTGTATTGTTTTGCTTAAAATTATTTTGTCAAGCAACAACAATTTGCCCAAAGAAATTTCTTACTCTCTCGTGAGCCCTTTCTTCTGTGAAAAAAAAACTACGAGTCTTTGACGAGCGGGAACATGAATTCGTAAAATTTCGTAGATTTTTATAGTTTTAGTCAGTGCGGGAACAGACCTATTATAGGAGTATTTACGCTTCGTTGTATTGTATGTCTTGTGAATATATTTCAAATTTAGAAAATTTCATTAGTTTACAGAGCCTAAGCATAGAGGTTTAGCAGTGATAAAGCGTAAGAGCGAATTATACACTTCTACAATGATACAAGACCAGAGGCAACGACGAACGTATCCTCCTATTTTATTTGTATGTATTTAGGAATTAAGGTACAATAAGATATTGAGTAACTTACTTTAGAGATCCCGGTGCGCTTGGTACGCGGGCCAATGGAATAAAGCTTCGAGTTATCGAATCTTGATGAGTAAATGAACGTGTCATAGCATCATCCTGCTAAAAAGTAAATTATGTAAAAAAAGTTATAAAACAATTTATACTCATGTGAAATTACAAAACATTTTCACACTATTGTGCTAGCTCCCTAGCCTGTAGTAAAAGCCTATTCGTTAAAAAAAAATAGGTAGTAGAATTCCAGTAGGGCGTAAAAGGCTCAGTACTTGGAAACCTCACAGTAACCGGATTTAAACGACCAGGTTCCAGATCCAGAGTAAAGTAAGAAAGGCCTCCATTCCTTAAGATCTAACTTCAACCAGACACCACACGGGGACATCACGAGATAGGAGATCTCAATCCCAAGGAAGGTAGCGACAACGCTATGCTTAAACACGGACTTAGACACCGACACGACATTGTATCCTTCACATCCGAAACTGAAGTTAAGATCGGACAAGAGCGCCGTCACCATTTTATGGTAGTTCATATCATATGACCACTGCAATGCTGTGAAACATGCTAAGAGCGTACAGCAATAAAGGCTCAGATTGGACCCGGTTCAGCAGTTCTCCACTGCCGAGCTAGAAAGCCAATATCGTAGAAAGAAGAAAAAAGTGCAGCGTAGTGAGGCGTACATCGACACACTGGCTTCAAGGGCTAAAGAAGCAGGTGCGGTGCGATCGTAGTACTGTTTAAAGCATCACCAAGGAGCTTACTTGTAATCGGAATTCCAAACAACACCCGGTAAAGAGTCTGGACGGTAACCTTTTAATTTTGGATGAGAATCAGCACGTTAGAAGGATAGAATATTTCGTTGTTAAGCCAATTTAAACGATGTCGGTGGGGTGTTCCGTACTTAGAACCAGCGGGTGGCGGCAAATAATTAAGCTGATTTTCTGGAGAGCTTGGGATACCGAACAGTCTCCGCAGAAGTGGAAAAGAGGGACAACCAAGCTTCCGACAAAGGGAAACCCGATAGGTTGTGAGAACTGGCGAGGTATATGTGTCCTGCTAGACGTAGCCAAAAAAATGGCAGGAATAACTCCGGAACGATGACGAATAGGCAGGCTTTTATGCTGATACGCTTTATATGAGAAAAAAAATATTTAAAACAAATTTATTTACTTACCTCATTAAGACTAACTTCAGATTCCCCAAAGAGCAAGTCCTGTGGCTGAGCGGTTCGTCTCCTTATTTTTGATGTTCTGTCACTCCTTCAAAATATCGAATGAATAAATACACAAAAATTACAAGGACACAAAGGAAAAGGGGAAAACAAAATTTAACTTTATTGCAATTATTTTCTACTTCTAGGATACTCTTAGAAATTTCTCATCAAAAAACACAGCTTCTATGGAACAGTTATTCCTTACAAACTTTTTATTCTTTTTGAGAGGAATTTGAATGGTTCTTGGGGTACTTGGAGTTGATGGATGATTGGAAAATGAGTGACTTTAAAATAGGAAAGGATTAGGATGAGGATTAATAAAAGAGAAGATGAAACAATAAATACTCACAGATCAATAGTCGGCGCTGGTGATGGACTCCTACTGGATGACAGATTTTGGCCCGTAATCGGTCCTGGTATCACTGAATCCCAATAGCTAGTAGAATTATTTACATCGGCCGATGGAATGTCGTAGGTACCGTTGCTATTTAGAGATTTGGTGGATCCACTCATGTTGTTTGAAAGATTTAGGGTATCAAATAAATCCGTTATTTGTACGGACGGATTTTGAGCGAGAAAGTGTTGCAATAATTGCTGCTGAATACCGCTTTCTTGTTGGACTTCCTTGAGAAGGGTTTCATGTTCTAAAAGACGGCTTTGGGTAAGAGCCGTATCGCAGGTTTGAATGATAACATCGGATGCCAGTTTTTCGAGAAGAAATTTCGCCTCCTCTACACTGTTAACATGCTCAATCATGCCCTGTAGCGATTGGGCGTCATTTGGTGACTCTTTACCCTCTTCGAATTCCATAATGGCTTGTTGGACGTGGGCTATATTGTCTTGAATGTAATTGAGATTAGCCTTGAGAGTGTCCTCTTCACTGGCTAGTTCAGGGGATTTTTGTTGCCGCTGGCGATTGCGTACATTGGCAATGTCTTTGCTGAGGTTTTCACGTTCATGAATCAGTCTTTCAAGCTCTTTTTCCAGTTGTACAACAACTTGCTTATTGCGAGCTGCTCGATGAATACTGCGATGCAATTTTTCCCATTTAAAGCGAGCTTGGCGAGCGTTGAAGGCATTAGTCTCCTTTTTGGGTGGAACGCGTCCAGACGCTTTAAGGCTTAACATACCCTTTTGGCTACGACGCAGAGCTGTGACCTGCTCTGTTTTACGCTTGAGAATTTGATCTTTGGCTTGGACTTGTGCTTGCAGTGACTTCATTGTGTTTTGTTGTTTCCGCGATTCCTTGCGGAGTTGTGCGATTTCGCGGGCTTTGCGGGTTTCTTCCTCTTTGTGGCGGTTGGTCTCGTCAGTCATTTTACGGATCAAACGAGTCTATATATAGTTAAGAGTGAAGATGTCATACTTCAGAGAATATATGTGTTTTATGTGCATCCAAATCTTACCTTAATACTTTTTAACTCGGCCAATTCATTTCGTAGCGTTCTTAATTTGGTCTCTTGGACTTGAAGTTCTTTCTGTTGCCTTAGATGCTCTCTCTGGGCAGCCTGCAACTTTTTCAACTCTCGTTGCATATCGTTGATTTTCCTCTCGTACTCATCGCGGACTTTTTTCATTTTATCAGTTGATTGAGTTGTTTGATTGGAACCTAAAAATAGAAAAGGCTTTTGAGTACATAGCGTACTTGGATATTGGTTCAAGTTTGACTTACCTAAATTGGCTAGCACTTGATCTCGTTCTTTTTGAGTATTCATAATCCTATTATTCAAAACATTAAGTTTTTCCTCATAGTGCTGTCGCATGAGCTGAATCCTTTGTTGGGATAGCTCAAGTTGTTCAATTAGCTTTGTTTTAAGTTCGATGTCAGAACTTATATCATTAATCTCTGCTTGCATCTCCACAGCTAGGTTATACAAAAAAAATATAAATATATTCTCAGCTTGAAAATTGAGATGTTATATGTATATACCTTTATCATCAGACTCCGTATCACTGTCACTATCGGATTCATTAATATCCTCTACGTTGGAGTTGTGAGCATCTTCATTGAAACCTGGCAGCGACCGAGACATTAATAATTCACGATTCTTTTCCAATTCTCGTTTAGCAACGCTTATTAAAGTCTCAGGATCTAGAAAAAAAAGGAGTTAAGAAACATCTTCAAAGATAGGCTCTACGTTGTTTCAGCTCACTGTCAAAGGATGATGTGATTTTACTGGTGTTCCTTGAAGTTAAGGAAGTTGATTTCTTTAGCTGTTGATACATCTCTTCCGATTCAATAAGCTTAGCTTGTAATTTTTCAATCTCTCCCAGATAGCCAGCGATCATATCCGTGACCGATTTGTCTCCATCGGCTTTTGTCCATCCATTTGTAGCCTTTTCAACCATGAGTTCGGTATTTTTCTCAGTTAATGTGTTAATTGTCTCTTGCATTGCCTTAAGTCGTTGCTGAAGACGTTTATTGTCAGCCATAAGCATTGCGTTCTCGTGAAATGTATCTGAAATCGCCGAATTGCCTTCTGCATCGATGTTTCGTTTACCCTAGAGTTTAAGATAATTTTTAATGGTCTTAAAGAGCTGCTTTATAAGATCAAATTACCTGCTTATATTCGACAAGCTCCAATTGCAAGGCTGCAATCTCCCTTCTAAGCTGCGAGATTGTTCTTGAGCTCTGATCTTGGTTAAGCTGAACTTTGTTTTTAATGTTTCGAGCACGATTGGCATATTTTAAAGTATTTAGAGTTTCCATAAAGTCTCTGTCACTTGGAGAGACACAGGCAATCATGAGCGTTTGACTGTTACCTAAAGATAAAAAAAATTATATATTTTCTGTAAATATTTTGGGCGAAATACAAACCTCCCAAGGAGTCCTGTAACAATCTAGTTAACTTCGAGTCACGGTACGGCACATGAGATGCCTTTTTTGATTTATCGCCCAACGCTGAGATGACATTACCCAAAGCTAAAAGGCCGCAATTTATAGAGATTCCTTCTCTAGCACGCTCTCCTGTTGCTCCAGTTCGCTTTAGCCTCTCCGACCCAGCCAAATCCACAAAATGGAATTTCGATGTTAAAGTCTCTAGATCACCTTCTGGTAAACCACATTCCTCAGCTGACATTACCCTCTGCCTTCGAATAAGTATCGTAAACAAGGCATGTGACCGCGAAGATTGTTCATTCATCTGAGTCGACGCGGTAGTTCGTGCTAAAGCGCCCTGTTGCAAGCACTTCAAAGCATCCTGAGGGCCACCAATTGGTTTGATTGTCGCACCAGCCACTGTTATTCCTCCAGTTCCATCTTCGTGAATTTTGAAAACTCTCCCCTTGTTATAGGGGTCGAGTAGATCAATTATATCCTCATTATACAGCTCCATAAACTGTGCTGCAACACTAAACTGAACTCCACCAAGATTAACACCTTCGTCGTTACAAACTCCCACTTGCATACTGTCGATTCCGTCAAATATATGACGCACGGCCCTAGGTATAATACCAAGTTGCGGCTCGGCAAGTTCTCGATCGAAGCCTGTACCCATTGTGAAAGTTTTGCCAGAACCAGTTTGACCATAAGCCAACACTGTGGCGTTATATCCTTTAAGAGCACCATCTACAAGTTTCTCCACGCAATTTGCATAGACTTCAGCCTTTAAAAGAAAGAGAGCGATTAAAATATCAAGCGAAAATCTTAAGTGTACATTTTTACTTACTTGTTGTGAGTTTATATCAAACACATAATCAAATGTAAAGGCTTTGTCGGTACCTAATACGACATGTGGTTCGCCTGGAGTCACTGTGGTACATATACGACATAGATCTATTACTTCACGAGGAATTTGTGGACGGATTCTTGAAAAGAAACAAACAAAATGTATAAAAAATAATTGATTGTTTCAAGACTAAATCCTTCCTAAATAAATTAAAATAAGTCAAGTGCGGCACCTAGACTGACACAAACTGAACTTTCACGACTGGGTCACACCTTTGTTTGTTAGTTTGGAAATATTTCTAAGCTAAATTAACAAGGATTCCTGACAGAAGTTACTGGAAGAACTGGAGGACTAAAAAGGAAAAGGAAGGCGCATTATACAGACGGTTCTAAGATGGACAGTGGTATAGGAGCCGGAGTTTATTGTGGGGCCCTAGGAATAAACAGCTCCTTTAGAATAAACGACGACTGCAACGTCTTTCAAGCCAAAATCACTGCCATTACGCAGGCTGCTGAAATTATACGCGAGAGTTATATCGTTGGAAAAACGATAACTGTCTATATAGACAGCCAGGCAGCCATTAAGGCTCTGGACCCTGCTATAATTCGGTCAAGGCTGGTGAGAACCTGCAAATCACTTTTAACCGAGATATCCAGAGCCAATACGGTGACCCTCAGTTGGGTACCAGGGCATATGGATATCGAAGGAAACGAGAAGGCGGATGAGCTTGCTAGGAAAGGGTCGACGCTGCGCGCGGGCCCTTTCCTTTGCAGCAGCCCCAGTCAGTTCTTTAAAGAACAAAGTAGAAGATGAAGCCATCGATCGTGCAAACAGACGCTGGGTTCATCTGGATACAAGCGTAACGGCTAGAGCTCTATGGCCGGCCTTTAGCAAGAAGAGATCATCAACTCTGGTTAAACTCAATCGTCATAACGCACGAGTCGTTTCTTGCGTAATTACTGGCAATTGTGTCATTGGCCTTCACGCAGAGAGACTCGGTGTGCTGCATAATGACGAAGAAGAATTCGAATCTATTCGTCACATGCTGTGTGACTGTCCTGCCCTATCTGTTAGAAGAAAGAGAACTCTTGGCAGTCATTTCTTCTCGGAGGACTTAGACAATGTTGAGCTGGTAGACCTCCTGAGATTTATATGGTTCTAACAGCGGACCTTCTTACAGCGTTCCCAGAGTAAAACAATTGTGCACAATGGACCCGAATTGTGAGTCTAAGTGAGCAGTGACCTTCTGGTCAAAAGGCACCCATCTACCTGACCTGACCTATGGGATTTATAGAACTTTATTTCAAAGTGAAATGTAAAAAAAGTAGTTAGTGTAACGCTTTTAAACAGGATATAATTTTCATGAGGACTCTTGAGCTCCATGAAAATAAGGTAACATCTAAATTCCGGGGCACAACCTAACGACCGGGATGACTGATTCTTAACTGCAAAGACACAGCCTAATGCAGATTGGGTTTTCAAAATTCAAGATTCTATGCCCTTTATTAATCCTAGGAACGTCAACTGTAGACCTATTTCACAAATCGTTCAATGTGAACCACGCTTAAGAGATGTGCTAAACTGAACACTTGTATCATAAAACTCCCGACACAGCAACCCTAGTAGTACACTCAAATTAATTAAATTTGAGTCAAAATAAAAAACAAAAAATATTTTGATAAGCAGAACAGCACAAAAAAAAAATCAGATTTATACGTCACCACCAATGCAAGATCCAAATAAAAATTTTCAAAACATGACTCAACGCACTGTGGACATTCTTCATCTAATTGTATTACTACTGTTGCCCGTAATATGGATGGGAGATTACAAGAATTTAATTTCGCTTCTCTTTAAAACGATAAGCTTCAATGATCCCTATTCTGTCGATATAACTCCAACAGGACATGTAATAATTATCATTGTAGGACTGGTTGCATATGTCACCCATCGATATTATCGTCAAAAAGAGTACAGACTTCGCTACGAAACACTTATGGGGGAAAATCATTTTGCTAATATATACGACTATAAGGATGTAAAACTGAAGTTGCTTAAGAAGCTCAACAATTTACTGGGAAGGACCTATGACGAATGGGAGTTGACACAAGATATAATTAAAAAGGGTACAGATGATGAAGAAATGGAGCAGAAAAAAGTTGCAGATTCGACATCAGATACGTCAAATTCAAAGAAAAAAAAGAGACATAAATCCGGAGGTGATGAGAGCTGGACCTTGGATTCATCTAAATCGAGTTCGAAACACAAGCGCCACCGATGGAATCCACAAGGAATATTCCGAAAGTCTCACTCAGATGCAGAAAGCTGCATTCAAAGTGGTCGTCGGTAAATTTAGTATGTTTCAAAAAAATATTGAAAATGTTATCAATATTAAAATAAAAAATAAAAATTTTTATTTGGGATTTTTGATTAGATCTGTTGGATATATGTAAGTGAATTGGTAACTATTCGTCAAACATTAAGCAGGGAGGGAATGTAGCTTGTAGCTAGCAAGCAGTGGACCGTTTAATACAATTAAAATGTTTTTTTTATTGATTTTATTACAAACAACTAATCTTGACCGTCCTCCGTATATCTGTATGTCACAACTTTGTAGGTTTCAAGTCATGTACATAATACACTTAGCCGCAAAAAAATTCTCCGTACGGAAACAGATTTTCGTAAAAATTCGTAAATTTTCGTAAAAATTCGCTGTTTATGAGGGTACGCGAACGGACCTAAAGTGTAAGATATAATTGACATTTTTTATTTATTTAGAGGTCCATGTACGCCAGTATGTAATGAAGTATAGGATCAATAAATGTCTGCCACGGCTTTGCTGAGTGGCGCGCATCCAAAACATTCCAATTTTCCCCAATTCTGGCGCATAAATCAGGATAATTTTAACCAATCACGTTGATTATGTTGACTTTGAGTGGTAGTTTGTGGTTTATTGGCATAGACATGTAACTTAAGAGAACCCCACGAGAAGAATTTTAGGGGTCTAGTCGCACGATCTCGGTGGTCAATTGACATTGACCCTCTGGATGAGGTAAGAATGTATGGAAATATGTCAATAGCTGTTGAACACATGTATTTGGTATCCATATCATTCAATATAGCCTAAAAGAAATCGTTTATCACCGACAGATAGCGCTCGCAACGTCGTTCCCAAAGAGGTATTGACCGATGATGCTGCCAGTCCAAAATCCACACCAAACAATGACTTTCTCTGGATGCGTTGAAATTTAATAGATCTCGTGTGGTTCGTTATTGTCCCAAATGAGACAATTTTGTTTTTTTGTAGCCAAGACAGACAAATAAATGCCAGTCACAGAATCCAGCGGATGCACTGCCAAGGAAATGCACTGATTTTTTGGCCATTATAGAAAACGGCGGTTAGAAAGTGAATGAATGTCGGTTAAATATTGCCATTATTGAAAACGCAGCCCTTCCGCACTCCATATAAACTTTAACGGTTCAGATCCGTAATAAAATTGTCGCAGATTGCTATTGATTTGAGTAGGATCTTGGTGCTACTCGCCTTCTTTTGCATTATCAAAAAAATATTTAAAAAATGATTTCGATGTACATATATATGTATATTTTGAGAAAACAACAACGAATCGCCAACGCCGGCCAGTTGGCTAAACATACTCGGCCAAAAATTTAAAAAAAATTGTTGGTTTCATTTAAAGGGTTAGTGACGAAAATCTGGGCTACTGGTGGCAGCTGAATACTTGCACATCCAGCACATGTTTTATAGTGTCTTTATTCAGCCTGAATTGTTTCACAAATCGAAAATAAATGCAAATTCTTAACACATTATATATTGCTTATGGTTTATCTGACGAAGACTCGGACAGAAGCAAAATATCTTCTGTTATAGCTCTTACGCTTCTTCCTATTTCTTTTCAACTTGTTTCATTCACAAATACCTACTCAATCCGGCACTTTTCATATCATATCTTCCTATGTATGCAACGAACGAAAACAAAAAATCAACTACCATTCCCTCTATTTGACAGTAATCAGCTGATTTCGATAATGTAGACTGCTGATGGATAATACAGTCATCCGTCGCATTCTATAATGCAAATGGCCTCGTTCACACGACGTCTATTCTATTCGATTTTTTCTCGTATTCGGTTGTATCGAATACGAGACAGCATTTTACACGACGCCATTCTCCATTCGATTTTAACAAAGTACCGACTCCTACACCAATTCGAGAAAAAACGTTAAAACGTTCACACGATGTGAATGACACAACATAAACATAAGCGCCACTGCGTCTTGTATTCGGGATGGATTCCCTCCGCAGTCAATCCGTCGGATTCTATAATTGGCATGATAAATTACTCCCAATTTGACAGATTTAGCTTGAACATAATGGCCACAATCAGCTGTCAAAGTTCTTAAATCGTTTAGATATATTTCTTTCTAAATAATAAGAAATAATAAGAAATTCCCCTGCCTACGGAATACACGCTCAGATAACGGCAGTGCATATTTCGGATTGGAAATGGAAGCATTCTGTAAACAACAGGGAGACATCCACCAGACAACCAACGTGTATACCCCTCAACAGAATGGCGTCGCGGAACGCATGAACCAGACCACAATTGAACGCGCAAAGTATATGCAAAACATACAGATCTGGATCAGTGAACAATAGCATCATATGTGATTAATCGTTCAGTGAGCTCATTGTTAGTTAATAATACCCCAGAGGCCCTGTTGACAAATTCAAAGGTCAATCTTAGCCATATCTTTGAGTCACCTGCAATGAGTCACGTTCCAAAATCACTTCATCGTAAATGGGATCTCAAGGCAAAACAAATGCTGTTCTTTGGATATAGTGATACGGAAAAAAGATATTCGCTGCATTTATCGCAAAACAAAAAATATATGTACATAGTTATTAGTAATTAATCAAAGTATTCAATAAATTGAAAGCGATATCCAAAGGTTGAATTTAGACCAAATGGGCGCCATTGCTGCTTTTCAATATCTATATTCAGCAACATTATGGTTGTGAGGATGGAAGCAACGGAGTCATAAGGCTTAAATCCTTCGGTTTGAAGAAGTCAACTGAAAAACTAAATTGGAAGGATCCAATGAAAAGCAACTGCGATAACCAGAGCGCAGTTGCACTACTACATTTATTTGGCACTACATTAAAGACCGTATTAATGGTGGATCAATAGTGATTCAATATGTTTCTACTAATAATACATATGGTTACAGATTATCTTACCAAGGCCGTAACCAAAGAGAAACATTGTTTCTGGAACAAGCAAGCGGGCTTGTATTAATAATTAACATTAATTGATGAAGTAATATTTAAATTGAATTCATAAACTAAGCATGCATTTTTAATAAGTTGGGATATTAAAATAGTATTTGTTTTATTTATTAGCACAAGATTATTATTATTACTATAGTTTCCTTTCCCTTTCACTTTTTCTATCTCTCTCTTCTTTTAGAATTAATAAAGTTATAACGTGTTCTAGTCTTGCTTTTTTTTATCTCTGTAAATCTGCATAATCCTAACTCCGCAGTATTATATAGCTTTTTATTATACATATGTATGTATATCGCCTGTAACCAAGCTAGTTATATAATTAAACATTATTAAATACGATGACAATGCATATTATCAATTTAAACGACTTTGGTAACGACAGGGTGTTGTAAGTGGTAGAGACGCTGATATAGTGCGATTCACTGAAGCTCATCCTTTACCTTATATACATCTTATGGTAATCCCAAATATTCATAAGCCAAATAGTTAATATAGTCGATTTTAACGTTCTGTGTAAATTAACCTAAATATATGATTTGAAATCTTTGATCGCTTACCTCACCGCAACTCGCACGGAAGTATCCTTATCATCACCGCCGTCTGCAGACATTTTATTTTCAAAATTCGTCGATGAAGAGCCTCCACCGGCTAGGCTGCCTGATGAGCTTGCTGATTGTAACGGTGACAAGGGGATATTTGGATTGTTGATAGAGGCAACACTTTTAAATTGACTGGACTCTTGGACTGCATTAGCTATAGTGGCGGGATAGTCGTCGTCTAATAAAACAGTTTTATTTGCTTCCGCCAAGAGTCTTTTCTCTATCTCGTCTTTCCCTTCCTCCTCTTCCGGTGATAGGGTATCTTCTTCCGTTTCGGACGCCGTTATGAATTTTTTTAGGAACTAACACCAAAAACAAAAATTTTCCTTAATGACCCGAGTCACCTGAAAACGAAAAAAAGGTAAAATTAAAAAAACAAAAAATATTTACAGAAAAACAAATGAAGATATGTCAGTAAAACATTTCTAATTTCTCTAGGAAAATAAATAAATAAAAAAAAGTGATGAAACAACAAAAGTGCATATTATTCATCATAACACACACACACTCAAATCAATGACAACCCGCCGGAATGCCGAAATTTGATAAACAAGTCATATTCTGTTTAAAGAGATGAAACTGGTTTCGAGAAGATGCCAAAATTAAGAGCTTAACTGTCAAACGAGAAGAAACCGCAACGCACCCAAAGGCTTAAAGTTTTACACGTAACCACGTTAGAAAGTACCAAAGCCTAGAAAGAACCAATGGCCGAGAAACTTTCTGCAGGGCATTGACTCAGGCTCCGGGGGTAGTGCGTTGAACTACTGTGCATGGGGTTCCAAGTTCAATTTCAGAAAAATACCATTAAAAAACACCACCTCTTGCGAGCGTCTGACTAACCAGGAGCATTACTGTCATAAGAAAGCTTCTTAAAAAAAATTCCTCTACCCTTCGGACATGGCATAAAACTATAGGTTCCTTCTGTACGGGCACGCACAACAAGTAGAGTTGTGAAAAGAAATAGAGGACCAAGGCCTCTATGGGCTTCTTATAACCTAACATATTCATTTCACCAACTAAAATACCAATAATCAAAGAAAAGAATACCTTACCTTAGCTAATGGCCACCAACAAAAAGAAACACTTGGTATGATAATGAGTACGTTATATGGAAGGTGACAGAAGATACTTATGTATGTATAGCAATTATAGGGGAAAAAGAATGAAAGAGACTATCAAATTTGCATCTCTTGATTTCACTTCTCAGATATGCTATTGTATACACACTTTTTTATATTTTGTTAATATTATTGCAATTTTTTTAATGGATAAACAAGAAGAAGTTTCAATACATTTCTATTTATTGTTTTTTATTTATTTAATAGAGAAAAGTTAGATTTAATGACACGACACGATAACTATTAGTTGAACTAGTTGAGTTTAAACAATTCTTTTTTTTTTTTCTGCCAACACTTTTTGAACAAAAAAGCTGACAAACATTTGGAAAATGTTGCTGTTGTTGTTGTTTTTACAGGAGGTTATTTTGATACTACGATTGGATAAAATTTCAAGTTTCATCCAAATCCGCCAACTACTTTTCGAGTTAAAGACTTTGGAAAAGCGCATGGAATTCCCCTTATTCTCTTCTCTTGCTGCTATATCGCAAAAAAGTAGAGTTGCACTGGGTGCTTCAATTGAAGAAACGGACTTTAAATAAATTGAGTTCCTTAAAAAGACGATGGAATCCACTCATATTTATCAATTTATTCACTTTTATTATTTCACTGATCATTGAAAATCACTAATCATTCATTTGAGGAGTTAGATGAGGAAATATTTTACTCGATATTTTTTTGAATACAATAGAACTGAGGTACGCTAAAAGATTGAAGATGATAAAGTCTACTCAGAATACTTGTGAAAAGGTGTGATTCGTTTCTGTGTGAAAGACTAGTATAAGCTATCCCAAACCAACGAATTTTTACAAAATTGTACGAATTTTTAAGAAAAGCTGTTCGCATACGTAGAATTTTCATAGTTTTTTTTCCAGAAAAAAGCGCTCAGTTAGAGAGTAAATTAGTGAGTAAAATTTCTCCATGCTACAACTTTGCAAAAACTTCTTTTGCAGGCTTGTGAAAACTGCCAAACCAGTCATACCATATTTTCAACCCATTCAAGTACTTTTTCATAATTTAAGCTCTCTCTGAGATAATTTTACAACCACTCATCGACATTTGACAATTTACAATTTCAGTGCAAAACGTAACGCAAAGCGACGTAATGCATTTGTGTGACGTCCAATCGTTACTTGCTGATTAGAGCACTGGCGCGAATAAGCTACAAAAACGGAAATTTCTTAGCAGCGAAAGTGAAAAGGTCGATGCGTTGACACATGAATGGATTATCAAATTTGAAGACATCATCCGGTTGGCTACGAGTTTTTATTTAAGCGATACAATATTTCTGCCGATGTGAATCCACTAACTGTTAGCGGTTTTATTTTTATTTTTCGTCTTAAGTGGCCACTCTCTTATGTGGATAATATTGACGGTCCTGTCAGCTGTCCACTTAAGAGAGATTTCACTGTATATATTCTTAAATTCACTCTATTATATTATACTCTAATATATGTACGTATTTATTACAATTAAGTCGCGTTTAGAATTGATATTATATTTACGAGTGGGAGAGCTATTTTAACCCACTACCACCCGTATTATTCATCTTACTATGAATCCAGCTCGTACCTTAAACAATTCACGCTGTTTATATTAAAAAAAAAAAATATTGTTTGCCATCTGTTCAGTGAGTCGGTGACTCTCAGGCATGCATTGAAACTAAAAACCCACGATTTTTTTTTCATGTGAATAAACAAATGGACTTTGCAGTTAATTTACATAGCCTACGCAAGACAGATGTTTTTTTTTTTTTTTTCTTGAATGCCAATTAAGATGATCTTTTCAAATAGTAGTACATATAAAGCCGGACAGATATTTAAATTTTCGTTTCATCAATGATTCAATGTCATCTTTCGAGTTTAAAATATTTGTATAACGATATCACTTTCGAGGAGGAGTTGTTTTTGGTTTGAACACTTTAAAATAACACTTTGCCTCTGTCAGCGAATATCGGTAAACAATACGTTAACCTTCACATTCATATGAAGTATCTATCCGGTTTTAGTTATTATTTGCGAAGATTACTTGATTCGTGGGTATTCAGCTTTGTGATATAAAATGAAAATAAACAAACAGAAGAAAATGGTAAAAAACTGTTTAGCAAAGAATTACATTACCGAAACGTCCAGTTTTCCATAACTCTGGCGCATAAATCAATCTGGATTTTACCAATGGCATTAAATATAGATATTGGCATTCAGGGTGGTTTCTGGTTTTTTGCCATAAACCTGTGACTTAAGAAAACTCCACAAGAAGAAGTCTAACAGGGTTAAGTCGCACGACGGTGGCCGATTCACATCGCATCCGCATGAGATAATATTGTAATCCACAACCACATGTATTCGGTCTCCATATCATTCAATTGGGATGGTGATAGCCTTGCCAACGTAACGTCGTTCTCAGGGAAGTATAGAGCTATGATGCCGCTAGTCCAAAATCTACACCAAAAAGTTACGTAGGGGTTTTGGCGGATTGTTCACTGAACCAGTAGACTGAAATTTATCTACCACGATGGAATAGTCTTCTCGGAAGGATAATTGCGGCGGCCGTAAAATAGGCGAACATGGATCCCCATTGAACAGCGCCCACAAAGGTAGGTGTGTTGCAAATGTGACCAAATTAAGAAGCAACTGGAATACTGAATACGCAATTTTGCTACCCAATAGTATTGCTGCTGACAATTTCGAGTTTTTTTGTTAGTTTGATTGGTTTCAGAATTATAGTCTGTACGAAAGCTTTTTTTTAATTCTTGCAAAAAAGAGCGTGAATTTTTCACTAGGTGGATTTTTAGATTTTTCAACATGTACTGTATTTTGTACCTAAGAAGTTATATTATTCCAATAAAAACGATGAAAAACAGTATTCTAAGGAAAAACGCGAGACATGCACAATGTATGGGCGATTTGATAAGGAAGCAAATAGATTTACTGAAGTAGAACTTTTCGATTTTCGTGTAAAATTCTGAAGGTATAGGTACATATTTGCGGTAAGTTTTTTTTTAAATAAACTCGTAATTCTTATACACACATACATATGTATGTATACAATACTCATCGGATTTGCGACAATAGTATGAAAATTCTCTCGCGTTCTTTATTAACAAGAAGTGCGTGAATATGAATATGAATGAATTTATTTAAACTTCAAAAAGAAACACAAAAATAATTTTAAAACCTTTTCGAGACGCTTTGTACCAGAAAAAGTTGAAACACCCCTAAAATCTAAAATAATTGCGATAATATAATCAAATGTGTCAACTCAAAAAGTCGTCATTATGTAATTTCATAGTTACGTAACCAGAATGGTACGTACAGTCATGGACAAAAAAATAAACACACACCGGTAGTGAGCCGTTTTAATAAAAAAAAAATAAGGTGAAAAAATTATCATTACACAGTCAGAAAGCAAAAAAGTGTATGTTTTTGCTGAAATATAGTACAATTTAAGACTTACAGATTATCAACATTTGTTGTTATAAGAAAGAAATGAGATGAAAGAACCATTGATCGTTTGAGATGAGGGAGTTGATAAAAAATTTAAAATCGTGGAATATAGTTATCGGGATATAATGGAAATTGTTGATTGCACTCTAGGATTGATGCTAAATGCATGAAAAACGAAAGCATTGCCAGAAAATAAAGGACATCATCGGAAAACATCCCAAAAAGACGACCGTTTAAAGGCGTTGGAAGCAAAAAAGGTCGCTTCTATGCTTCAAAAAAAACATTTTAAATAAACTAACCTCAACATCAGGTCAAGGAGTATGAGTACATGGTAAATTAAGTCCAAACTTTTATCTAGATCATGCAGCAAGGTTCCACTACTTAAAGAAAAAAAAATATCGAAAAGTAAAAAGATTTTCGCTTCTACCTAAAGACCTCCGGCGATCAGGACGTGAAAAAGTGGCGAAAAAACTGTCAAGCATGATGGTGGGAGCATTATGTTATGGACATGGTTCTCTAAGTATGGAATTGGTCCATACACCTAATTAATGGTATAATGGCAAAGCAAAGCTATAAAGACATACTCCAGACCATAATGTTACCATATGTCGGGGATGGCATGCCGTTGGTGTGGACATGTCAACAAGATAACGAGCCGAAGCTTCCGAAAGGAATGATTGCAGGCTAAAAAAGATCCTTTTCTCAAGTGGCCTGCTCAATTGCTGGAGTTAAATTTTATAATTGCGAACGGCTTGGGAATCAATCTCCCTTGAAACATGCGAGCTACTTGCGGACATGCCACAAAAAATTACCCAAATTACAAAAAAAATAATGCCCAATTCTAACGTCTAAATAAATAAAATTTAAAAAAAACTTTGAAGCAGGAAGATTCAGTTGTAGATATTTATTTTTTTGACCACACTAAAAAACAATTTTCCATAAACATTTAACAATATTTTCCAAAATAGCACATCGCCGTACTATTTCGATATGTCGATTTATGTTTATTCACTGTGGGAGTATATTATTGGAAAAAAAATTTCATGAACAGATTTATTTTAGTTGAAATAGTGCTTTGTTTTAGTCGTTTAAGGTGTATTTTTTTTTGTCCCTCACTGTCCATGTACCAACGCCTACCTGCCACACCTATTGATAATTTCAGCTTTTTTGTGATTTATACTATTAAAAATGTCCCTAACTAATTTCAATATGAAAAACTTCTGTAACTTCATCACCTGAATTGAGTGCCAAAAGCGTTAATAACTTGTATCATTTCAATGAGCAATCCATTTTCACATGTTTTTTCATAAATTTTTAAAAAGAGGTAACCTATTTATATTTAACTAATAGCAAACACGTGCAATTAGCTTCGACTCTCTTTATTTAATCATTAAATAGCGGCGACCATAAAACTTTCCCATCCAAATCGATTTTCCAATTACTACAATGTTAAGCTTGGGTTAAATGCAAAATAAATAAATAATAAATTAAAAGAAAAGTTCAAGAAAATCAATGAATCTATTCTACAAGAGTATTGGTAAAGTTGAAAGAATGTTTTTGTATGCTACCAGTCTTCATTGACTAACGATGCAACTAAAATTCCCATATCACCACCATCGATACGGTGACCATCCGTCGAGTTTTTCTCGGGACACTTCCGTATTTCAATAGCCTGTCCCGGTCTTTTTTTAAAGAAATATGTATTTGCATACATAAATAATAATAAATAAAATAATAAGTCATATTAGACAAAATTGTTTAGAATGTACTACGCACTCAAAGATTCATGAAGACCATCACCACGATGACTAGTTTTCATTTCGTTTCGTAAAGTGAGCTTCGTTATCTTTATTTACACTCGGTTGTTTTCTATGGGCGTGAGGCTGTGCAGGGCTAGCTTTTAAGCGAATGATTCACAACGGCAAATCGTCAAGACCGAAGGAAACATTTCTAAAACACTGATTCAGAAACATTTCTGAGACATTTCATAAACATTTCTGAAATATTTCAGGACAAGAAGAGTAATCCAATTCTGATATTGATTGTGTATCTGTCTGTACGAATATAGGGTAATGCTCTTTACAAGAGAGAATTTGCGATGGTCATTTATTTATTACATTTATTAAAACAAAGATCTCGAAAACATAGTAGAAGCACCTACATAGGTTATGTTCACAGAAATAACAACTCCGATTTCCAAACGTTATTGCATAGTTTGTTGTCTCTGCCTCATTCACTTCAGAGAAAAAGTTTTGACGGTATCCCGAATTGCGCAATCACCTGGTAGAGCTCGAGGCGATGAATGCTGTCATAGATTGCTTTAAAATCGATGAAAAGGTGATAGGTTTCGACTAAAACTTCGTTAGTCTTTTCCAGGATTTGTCTGTGTAAAAAAAAAGATATAGGATAGCCTTTTTTGAAGATGGAGCATATAGAGTTGATACTCCAGTCGTCTTAAATGCGTTCACACTAATAAGTGGACAAAATTAAAAACAAATTATGACGAAATTGTGGGTACTTGCTAATTCTTATAACGAATAACTAAAAGGTAAGGAAACAACATTTTCTCTTTATTTAAAAGCGTGGAAATGATTGATCAAAGTAGAGTGTGTTACATCACAGGTCGAGTGATCAACTTGTAGGCATTTACACAATTCATTTTTGTGAAAAATCGGCAAAGTTTTACTTCATGGAAACATTTTTAATTTTGCGTGTGCTGAGCACGAATTTGCAAAAAAAAAAAATGGTGCTCTTTTACCGTTTGGGCGTAACCCGCCCCCACAGTTCTGAAATAGCTATATAAAATGGTATTAAAATCTCTTAAATTGTGAGTAAATTTTTTTCAAAATAATTTTATTTCATTTACAAAATCGGTTTATAAAACTAAGAGATAAAAATTTTAAATATTGTAAGCCGATTTACAAAGGGTTCGTACATGCATTCATATGTATGTATGTACATACATATGTACATATGTTTCTCATCAATTGTCAGACAGGTGCCTGCAACCTGCAACTGCAAGCAAATTTGATGTAGGTAGATATTTCAAGTTGGAGTGTGTGGCTATACAATTAAAAAATATTACAAAATTTTGAGAAAAATCTAGCCATTCATCTCAATATTTTTTTGATTCCTTTTTTGCCAATAATATTCTCATTCGAGCAAAGCTGTAATGCTTTTGGAGAAATTAGTTTATTAACTACTGATTTAATCTTTTCCGCAAGCGAAAATAAATAAAATTAGCACATTTCAACACGATTACTTTTACTTTCAAACGATTGTTGTGACGGCCATTTCAGATGTGATACCTATTGACATTCGAAATTTGTATTAACTTGGTGGGAACGGCTTATCGATGTTCTGTTAAAGGTTCATCGAAGCCTCTAGCTTTCTTTTCAATAGGAACTAGTTATTAGCCTTGAACAGAGCTCAGAGGATAATATTAGAAGTTTACTGATCCACCTCTCTAAGCGATGCAGTTGACCAAAGTTACATATGTATGTATATACAACCACATGTACATATGTATGTATGTATGCATATCCATCGCCACAAAGCGGATGCATATGCCCAATGTACACACAAATGTTAATTAGAATTTTTAGACGGGCCACAAAATAAAGTAAAAGGGAAAAAAGTTACACAAAAGGAAAAAGGCTAAAACAAAAACACCGGTAACAAAAAAGAAAATTAATCGATAAAATCTATGAACAAGAGTCATTGCCACAACAGTGTGTGCGTTTTCTAGAAAATATCTTGCTTACCATGACAAATATCTTATTGGCCTTCTCAAATATTTTTAATCCGCTTCTATTAATTATTGTGCTCCTTCCTATTCGTATTTTTCAAACCGTATATATACGTGCCGAGAAGAGATTATATGTATGTAACACAATTTCCAGTATAAAAATATGAAGAGACGAAATTATGTAAAATAAACAATTTTTTTCTGCGGTAACTTTTTCACTGGAGAACTCGAAATACTATTTTCATTTCATTCATTGTGGGAACTCATGAAAATTTTATTTTATTTTTTGTACACGGCTTGATGTGTATTTTCACAGCAGAAAAAGGGTTTTCCTCTTAAATTTACCTAGCTACTTACTTTACTTTGTAGCTTTTTCACTTTTCTTTCACATGAAAGAAAAAATCACCAATTTTTCTTTTTTACTCTTTCTAACTTTGCAAATAAGATTGAAGAATAGTTTTCCTCTTTTTTAATTAAGGTAGGTAGCAGTAAATTATTTTTTTCTAATCCACACTATAATTTAGAAAATGCCCATTATATGCACTTGATTTAGTAATAAAGAACATTATTAAGGGAGGAACAAACGGCAAACCATGTAATTAATGGTGCAAACCACGCGCGGCGAAAGTAAACTACAAATCAATAATTTTGTATTTTGATTTAAAGTAAAAACAATTAACTTAGCGAGATAAAATGACAAAACAACCCACACTCAAGCACAGCTGACTGCATAGTGTTCAAGGGTGACAGAAATTTATAACCAGGCATGGCTGTCCGCAGTGTTGCCAGTCCAGTGCCATGAATTCTCCCAATATCGATTGACAACAAATTTATTTTTTCCCTCTCCGAATTTAAAAAGTTCCTGAAAATGGAGCCACTCACAAGAAGATTAAGAAGAGAAAGCAGGAAATCAATGGAACAACGGATTTTTATACTAACTTTGATTTTCAATCCATCTGAAATCGAATACAATTCTCTTAACTACACATTTTTAAGGTGGGCAAGATATTGGAATATTTCCGTTACAATCTATTTAACAGAGTTTTATAAAAGAATATCAATTGTAAAAGGTTTTTTTTACAAACGAAGTGTTTTATGATTTATAACAGGGAATTCATAACAGAATAACAGATTTGCCCGAATAGGCCTAAATATCGGCTCATCCTGCTTTAGATACATACATACATATATGTCTTGGCCATAGAAGAACTAAATTAGGCAGTCAACTTTGGGTCGTTTGACAGATTCGCTCCCACAAGCTAAAACCCTCTAAGTTTTGTAATTGTATTCGAACGGACAAGAGTTGACTGTTTAGTTTAGCTTATTGAAAAAAACTAGAACAAAGAATTAGAGAAGCTAATTGTACAATTGTACATATATAGATGAAAGATTAAAGTTGTAAAAATGGAAATAAGTCCACATGCATATTTCGTAGGGCGTCACTGTGAAATCATCTCCAGTTGAAAACATGTGTCGTTGGCATCCATATCATCCGATTGGAGCCAAAAAATTGGTTATCATCGATCGATGGAGCTCGCGTAGGCAACTTCGTTCTCAAAGAAGTATAGACCGATGATGCCGACAGTTCAAAATTCACACCAAACAGTGACTTCCTCTGGACACATTGAATAGATGCACCACTTTCATCAAATAATAATTATTTATCCACTTTATTGAATGCTTTTAATCTTCATGTTGCAGTATGTATTCAGCCAATTTGACAGATGTAGCCTCAACAATATGGTCGCAATCACATGTCAAAGTTAAGAAATCCTTATTGGAAACCAATTTATGATTTTTAATATGGCCCGCTGCCATACTTTAAATAAAAAAGTGGCACTATAGCATTTTAAATTTGATACTCTTGCTCTAAGCGATGTGTTGGCACAAAAGATAAAAATAAAAGGCCTTTTTTCTTTTATAAATTAAGCGAATCTTTTATTTTCAAGAATTCATCCTAGCTTAATAAATAAGTATTTGTTTATTTACTAAAAAAAGTAACAGGAGGAAAAATACATTTTTTTCTAACAACACAGCTCGGCTTGCTGATGAGTCCAGTTGAATCAACCCTATTTAAACTTAATCTGCGTTTATACGATTTTAAAACCAGGTTGTACCTGTCAGTCATAATATAAATATAGTATTTGTTTTTTGCAAACAACATCCGGGAACGACTTCTCCTTCATTGACCACCATATGTCACTTCAATTTAAAAACTTTTATTACGAATTTTATCTTGCATTTCTGTGCTAAAAAGTCGCGTAAAATTATTCCAAAACGATCACTATTTTCACTAGAAATCTCAGTAATAAAAACCTTTCCTAATTTTACATCTGAAGCAAGTCAAAACTTCGGGTAAGTTGCCAATGTCAATGAAAAGAAATTAAAAATTTCAATTTTATCGATTTCTTTTTTAATTTTATATTTTCTGTGGGTATTGATTTCTTTGTTGTTAAAAGAAAAAAGTGTGTGGCAAAATATGGCAAATTGTGACCACCAGCCACCCAATCTAAGCGGGTACGCTCCACGCCGGCAGTACCACAACGGGACAACCCAACCTCAACGTAAGAAATCATTGGAGGTACTCAAAGTCAATTCGCCCCATCAGCCAGCCGGTACGCAACCTGAACAGCAGACCACACCACTGCAGTCGGCGAAGAATAACAGGAAGGATAAAACCGCAGAGCTAGTGATTGGCCTCGACAAGCTCGCTATCGAAGAATCACTTCGGTTGGTACGTAATTGTTAGCTAGTTTGTTTGATGAAGGGTTAGGGGAGACGGGGTTGCTTGAGTAATAGACGGAAATTAAAACGTTTCGGTTCATTTTAGCATGACAATGGCAATTTGGCTATGAAGACGCCTGTTTCGATACTGCAGGAGCTACTAAGTCGTCGTGGAATAACTCCAAGTTACGAGCTGATCCAGATGGAAGGTGCAATACATGAGCCAACATTTCGTTATCGCGTTTCGTTCAATGATAAGGATGTGCCCTTCACGGCAATGGGCGCAGGACGCTCCAAGAAGGAAGCCAAGCATTCAGCCGCGCGGGCATTGATTGATAAACTCACTGGAGTGCAGCTTCCAGAGAGTCAATCAGCCACGGCGGCTGGATCGACTGGTGGTGGTGATCTTAATGCAAATTCCAATTGCACAGGAGGAGGAGAGTAAGTTCAAGTATACAATTTGTTTAACATCCACTTCTTAACTTGCTTTGATTGTAGTGCCTCGGGAGCTTACCCCGAGAAAGTGATGGGCAATCCCATCGGATGGTTACAAGAGATGTGCATGTCACGCCGCTGGCCACCACCAACGTACGAAACAGAGATGGAAGTCGGCTTGCCACATGAACGTCTTTTTACCATTGCTTGTACGATTTTGAACTTCCGTGAGATGGGCAAGGGTAAGAGTAAGAAAATTGCCAAACGTTTTGCGGCTAACAAGATGTGGACGCGTCTGCAAGAAAATCCTTTGGACAACGCTCAAATGAATGACACATTCCGCACTAATTTGGATGATGAGGTAAGTTTATGAAAAATATTTTCTAAACTTTTATTTGGCTGTGTGACGTTAATCGGTGACTTGGGTTGTTCAAAAGTTCTTTAAAAAATGAATCTTTTATTGTGCTAATAAAAAGTTACTGTGGGCGTTGCGCGATTTCTTAAAAGGCAGCATCCGCACAAATTATTTCTTCTCAAATGTTGTGATCATTATTTATTTTCACTGATATAACTGGTCATTTGTTAGTCGTAGTTTGTTTTATTTTTTTTTTTTTGTTTTATTCCAGAATCGGAATTTTTCAAATTACTATGACGTTTTGAAAGATATGCAAGTGCCCACAATAACCAGTCAGCACAGTCATAAGGTATCACAGTTTCACAAGTCACTGAAGAACGCCGCAGGAGAGAAACTTACTAAGTTACAGGTGAGTTTGATGCAACATACATACACACACTCTTCTTCTGCCATAATTGTCAGGAAGGAATGTTTTCTAAATCTCGTCTTGTATTCGTGAAAATCGTTTAACTAATTCTATTCTTCATTACATAGAATTTATATGTTTTTTAAGAAAATCAAAAAACTAAGTTTTTTTATGGACCGCGTGAAACACAGAATTAATGTTAATTCGCGAGAAACTCGATCTTATTGCTTCGCTCACTAAATGGGTCAACAGCAGGGTTCGTAGATCCGAAGCAAGTTGCTGATGTTGGTCTTTCAGGCCTACCCTGGGTCCTAAAACCCATGGAACTGGACTTCTAGGTTGGAGGTTGTGCAGTCGTTAAAACGTTCAGCTCGGCTTATAACAACGATCCCCCTCATTTAGGAATTCGACCCGGAACATCCACGGACCTGGAATGTACAAGCTCTGCACATGAATTTGCCCTCACGCAGTACAAAGCTAATATTAATGCGATCTCCTACCGAAGCCGCTGAAGACGCATATAACCCTGGACGGAGCCAGGCCGGAGTATGATGTAAAAATCGTTCTCGGGGAAAAAATCTTTGGCCGGTTGCTCGGTACTCATAGCCTCCACGACACGACAACGACTAATCGACTTTGCAGCAGATCGTTATACGGTGATAAGTAGCACTAGGTTTCCTAGGCTAAGAATCCATACAGCAGCCCGTTCGTCTATCCTATATATTTTGCCGCAGCCTAGATCAGGCAGCATCCTCTTGATTGGCAATATACCCGAAACTCAAAGCAGTTTTGTAAATTACAAAGCTTTAAAATCATTCCAAATTATCTCTTCTGTCTATATTTCGAAATAAAATATTTTTCAATATATTTTTTTTGTTACAGAAAACTTGCCTGAAGTCCACCACTATTAGCCATATCCAGCTATTAGCCGACATTGCTCAAGAGAATCAGTTTGAAGTCACTTACGTTGACATTGAAGAGAAAACGGTTTCTAATCAATGTCAATGCCTAGTGCAACTGTCCACTCTGCCAGTTGCTGTTTGTCATGGCTCGGGACCAACCCAAAACGATGCGCAACGTCATGCTGCTCAAAATGCACTGGAATACTTAAAAATCATGACTAAAAAATGAATTGGATGCAACAAAATTTGTCAACAAGCAGGCCTTTGCTGTTGCCCAAGGAAAATCGAAAAAAAATTAAAAAAAAAAAACAAAAAAATTAATTAGATAAATCGTTGGTCATTAATTAATCAACGATGAAAAATCAAAACTTTCTAATATTTTTTTTTGTTTTTTTTTTTTATATACATATATATACATATATATATTATACATATGTATGTATATATATATATGATTTGTTTTCTTTTTTAAATGCGTTTTCTCTTTCAAGTTTTATTCTAAGAGATGATTAACAAATACTCTTGGGACTATTTTGCTTGAATTTTCCAAAGTTTTTTTTTTGTTGCATTTTGTTGCTTTGCAATAAGTTTTCAATGTTTTTGGAGAGCGAAGAATGGGATGTTATTTTTATTTTTTTTATTTTGTTTCAAATTTAAATAGAATATGTCATATATTTTGTACCATTCTTGAAAAAAATGCCTTTTAATATGTTATAACTCTAAATTGTTCAAGTTTGATGAAACGTGTCATGAATATGCATGAACATTTTCGTCTTGAAATTTGTTTAAAGAGATCTGATGATATTTTATGAATATGAAATAAATTTAGTCATTAGAAGAGTGCTCGCAATCAGTCTGAGCAATGGCGTATTTTCCTTTATGTTGACGCGAATATGTTCCGCTTAAAAAAAAACATAAACGAAAATATAGCCTCTGCTCAAGTTGTTAGTTTTTCCATTTTGCACCGTTTAAAAAAGAACATTAAATTTATTTAGTTATTGAAGTCGAGTAAAATCATTTATACTTTCTTTACTGGTCTGGTTCTCTACCTAAAATATTAAATTGATAACATCATTGAAACACAAAATCTCAGATATATTCTCTTAATTTAATAAAATAACTAACTTATAAGAATTTTAACTAAATACATAAATAACTGGTATAAAATATATATAAATATTAAATGTGTGTGAATAAAAGAAAACAGCAAATCAATATCAATTCTACTAGCGTCTTTCACATATTTTTCTCTTCACTGTAAATTTACATGCGTACATTTATTAAATGTAAGTAATTTATGAAGAAATTCATTCAATGTCATAGAAAAGGTATAAAACAAATAAAAAAAAATAAAAATATATTTTAAATTGTTAGTTATTTATGTAACTAGTTTTAAATTGCCTGAACAACAAAAAAAAAAATCAGAGATGAATACATAAGTTCTTCTAAGCAAAAATGCAAACAAAATTAAATTCATTGAAAAAAGAAAATAAATATCTGATTGACATCCGTAGTTGCAGTCTATGGGAAATGTTAAAACATGTACAAGCTATACTTTGCATAGAGTTAATGAAGTTTTCCAATTATTAGTTCTTTTATTGAAATATTTTGAAATATTTTTTGTTGTTATTTTTTTTTTTTTATAAAAACTTACAAATTTTTACTTTATTTTAATAAAAACTTAAACTTAAATAAACAAAAATTAAATTATGTAAAACAAAAAAAGAAAAACAATTTAATGGACTTAGTCTTAACTGTGAAACATTTAAAGGAAACAAAAATACACATCCATAAATTTAAGAACAATATCTACGGAAAATACTTAAAAATATAATCTAAACGAATAATAAAGGAAAATGGTACATTATTTTAGTGCAAAGTGTAGAGGTTGTAAACAAAATAAAACATAAACAATTTATTGTTTTAAACCATTCTCTCCTTCTTTGTGGAGTGGAAACATAATATGTGTATAAATATTTAATCATAAATTAAATTTATGTCTAAGTAATTGGAGTTTGAATTTCTATTGAATTTTTTTTTTCCATAAAAAATCCATCGTTAATAAAATTGATATAAAAAGCATAAGGAAAGTTTTATAGAAATTCAAATTTAAGCATAACCTTAATGTTAATTAAATTTTTTGTTTAACAAATATTCAATAAAAACATTCGGAAGAAATAACTTGTTTTGTTTTATTAAATGTATATAGGTGTCGGCCAAAGAAATTTTATCCTTAAATTGCTGTATTTTATCCGTTGATTTGATTTTTACTTGCACCTACAATATTGGGATTCGAGAATTAATTCCAACGCGAGATAACAATCTATTTCGGTATTTCGATGACAAAGAGGCTGTCTGTTTAAATTTCCGAAATTTTTTTTTTGTATGGGGGTTCGCTGGAAGGGAAAATCATCGAAAGACATTGCAGAGCTAGAACACGAGGGATGCTTCTGCAATAGTGAGGGACTTTAACCCATCTAAAAAACCTCCCTGGGGGACTAACTTTCGTCATCCCGAATGGCATTGCACCCAGTTGTTCTAATCAACTAATCAGCAATTTATTTTTGAATTGTTTGAGAATTTAAATGAGAAATCCGCCGGTTGTCGGATTTCTGAACTTTTTTGGTAGAAAATATAACCTAATTTCTATTCTTAGCTAATTTTTATAGATCAAGCGGTTTTATCCGCCTTAATCTCCTGATTACATGGTCTGTATTTAATAATTCGGTTATTTCTAAGCTACCGTGGTTGAGAAGCCTACGTCTGTGCATTTGAGCAACTTTTTTAATTTCGTCTTCAACCATTTCGATATTTAGATCTCTATGAAGATCAGCGTAGGGCGCCCCCTACCTTGCTTTATTTCTCTTTTCTCCAACTCTTGGGTCGGATTAAATTGTCACACGACCTGTGCTGAGAATCAACTTGGTGTCCGTGGTTTTGAAGGTGTGATTGGACTTGTTAAAGCTCTGCTCAAAACCTGGCCGAAGCAGCGAAGACTATACTAAAATTGTCGACGCTTTTTTATTCAAACCTCGCGGATTAGAAGACCAGAGGTCTAAGAACTTCAACAAAGTCCTGTTGACCAATATAGTCGTTAATCGTCTTTAAGCCGAGGTTATTGAGAAAATGCCGGCCCTCTAGTCCCTGCTGAACCCACCCACCTCAACTGGAAAGCTGCGTCGTTACTACGTCTCTAGTTGAGACCTACTGTCAACACGGAGATGAGCAGTGACTCTACACCCCCTCGGGAGCTAGCGTTAACCACCTCGATGGAAGTCGAATTCATAGTAACCGACGCAGAGATAACTAGCGAGCTGATCACAATGACCTGTGCATGACTTCACACAGATGAGGTTAATCTTATTATGGAACTGAAGTCTGCAGCCTGCTCTTACGAATAAGGTTTTAGCATTTTTCTTCTCTCCCATACCAGCAATTATCGTGATAGGCAGAAAATGAAATGAAACCTAATGGTTATCTTTGGCTGTATATGTCTGTTGTCAGACCTATACTTCTTCATGGCGTATTTGTATGATGGACACCACTATCAAAGACTGCCTACTTCGCTCTCCTGGCGAGTGGCAAATATCATTCCCGTACAAGTTTCACCATTGGTAGCAGACAATGAGCGAGAGTCGTGCCCAAGTAATGAAACAAATATGTACATACATATGTACGTTATCCTACCAATCATTAAAATAGTAAAGATATAAACGGCCCGTATAGTAATATTTACAAATAAGGTAAATATTTAAAAAATTAAAAAAATAAAACAGAATAATTTCTCATAGCCACTGATCTATATGTGACTTTCTTTGAGCATAGTATACGATTGAATCAGTCAATAAATAAGAAATAAATGCAAAAATCTTGTAAATAATGAACAATTTGGTTCGCAATTTTATTCGAAAGTTTTCAGTGAATTCAACGAAATCTCAAAAACTAAAAGTTACAATCTGTGGAGCAGCGGGAAGCATTGGCCGCATAGTCGCCTACTGCTTGAAGACTTCATCGCAAGATTTGCATTTAAGCCTTTTTGATACTTCTACTGAAATTAAACATGTTGCCGATCAGCTTAATCTGATAAGCACTCCTAATTCACTGGAAGAACATGTCGGGCCCCTGAAATTACGACAATCTTTAAAAGTAAGTTCATTGATTGCTCTTTTCCATAGGCCACAAATTTATATGCTTAAATATTGTATAGAATTCGGATATAGTTGCTGTAGTAGCAAAATCGAAACCAAACCCAAACAAGAATTTGCCTCTTGATTCTTTTGAAATGAATTTTCCAATTGTTGCAAATATTGCTCGTTGTTGTATGGAAATATGCCCAGAGGTATACTTATCTCAATTATACTCATCGGATCTAAAATCTATTTATTTATTCATCTTCTAAGGCAATCCTTGCAGTAGCCACAAATCCACTAAACTCGATAATACCCGGAGTCAATGAACTATTTACCATCCAGGGGTACCAGCATTCGCATAAAATTTTAGGTATCACGTCAATGGACCTGATGCAGGCCGGTGTCGTATATGCACAAGCTTTTAATGCAGATCCAGCTGATGTTTTCATACCTTTAACTGGAGGAACAACAGGTAAGGAAACATTTTGTATTATGTTTGACTTCGCATACAGTCCATTTACTTTATAGTCGACTCTATAGTTCCGATATTCTCGCAAGCGGCTATGTCAGCAGAGGAAGTTCCAGAACAACTCTCTGTTACCGAATCGGAACGGCTACATTCTTGTTTTTTAGCAAAAAAACAACAGGCACATAGCGCGGAATTCGCAAATGCCTTTTGTATTTCACAATTTCTAGAGTCAATTGTGCGAGCACTTAGCGGTGAAGCGGAAATTGTGGAAACAGCCTTTGTGGCAGCACCTGACGAAGCACCCGCTCGATATATGATTTCATTAGTGGATCTAGATCAACATGGCATAGAGACAGTTTATGGTCCGCCAAAGACTATTAATCGTTTTGAGAAAAAACTAATGTATCCGGCACTTTTGAGTTTACAGCGTGATATCAATCAAGCCGAACAGTATACTCAAAGCTTGATAAAAGCTGGTGTTGAAATGAGGATGCGCAAATGATTTACATCCGTGCAAAGGTTTTCTATTTTGTAATAAATTTTAAAGATTAAACGGTATGGTAGGTACTACTTGAAATTTGTTCTCTTCTTTTTCACAACCTCAAAAGGAACTCCAAAAAACTTGTTTTGGGCACGTAGATATTTTATTATGGTATGTATCACGTTCTAAAATAGAGTATATGACTGGTTGGATTATACTCTGTCTCCGAAAAATTGTCAGAACAAACTGACCAATGGCATTGATTATGTTAGCTTTCAAGGCAGTGACGGTTTGTGCTTTATTGTCATAGATCTTTGAATGGGGAATTCGTTTTCATCACTGTGACGAGATTTTATTTTGACAATCATTATGGTTTTGTTTAAGAGGGTAAGCATGCGTTCGGCTCGTCATGTTCTCATTTATTAAGGCATTAAATCGTTTTCATGATGTGATAAGTAAAAAACGCTTTTGGTTTTTATTACAAAATTGTTTTGGTTTTATTATAAAATAAATGTTCATTTACAAAACATAAAAATTAAGAAACAATGCAATATGCATCAACTTGGATCTATATATCTCCATATTTTCCATTTCTTCTTCATCGCTTTTAGCAACATTATTAAGGTACAATAGAAAAAAAAATATATGCACGTACAAACTTCACATAATCACATTCATTTCGATTTTTTTCACTACTCTGTCTAATTTCAAAGATCATACATAGCTCTGCTTAACTTCATAGATACATTCCTCACTGCTAATTTACTTTTATTAACAAATATTAAACAGCAAAAAACATACCTAGACTACTTTCTTTTAATACAAACTTAGATTAGGACATATCTCAAGTCTACGACGAATGAAAAAAAAAGAAATTTCGTATACCCAGAAATGTGCAAATAACAAAGAAAAATAAAAATTATAATACTAATAAAATGAAGTCAAAATTTATATGCATGTCAAAGGCAACGATGAATACAAAATATAAAAATAAGTGCTTATCGCTTGGAGCGCTTTTGTGGTGGCTCCAAGAAGTTTTCGTCATCTGACACATTCTCGATTGGTTCAATTTTCATAAGTGTCTTGGCTTTATTAATAACCGATTGGTCTTTGAGCCAGCTATGAGAAAGAACGTCATCAATCGATGGTCTGGCATTGGGATCAACAGTGAGCATATCAGTTATCAATGCCTTAGCTCGCTGTGATACAGTTTTCCACACTGGTTGGGGGAATTTAAATTTTCCTTTTTTGATTTGCTCGCTTACCGGCGTGCCATATTCCTCGTGGAACGGTAGAGTTCCACTTAAGCTGTTAATTAATGGTTTTTATATAGTTAATAAGAATTTACAGAAGACGACACTCACCATGTGTAGAGTACGACTCCCAAACTCCAAATGTCAACTTTCTTAGTGTAAGCACCACGTCCTTGAGTCAATAGAACTTCAGGAGCTACATATTGCGGAGTACCGCACAGTGTTCGCATCACAGAATTCTGTTGCACAAATTTGCTTAGCCCAAAATCAGATACCTTCAAGAGTGTTTCTTCGTCTGCGGATTCTAATAATACGTTGTCGGGCTTAATATCTCGGTGCGTTATACCTTTGCCATGTAAATATTTCACGGCATGACACATTTGATAAAAGAAGAGCTTCGAAATATTATCTGAAAGACGTTTCTTTGTAATAATGCGCTTTAGGAGATCACCACCTTTCATGAATTCCAACACCATGTACACCGAGTCAGGTTTGTCTACAATATCATGCATTTTTATAACGCATGGCTAAAGGAAGATATGTATTTACATAAGGCTCAATGCAGATAGGCAATTTCGTATTAACTTACATGCTTCAATGCCTTCATGATTTTTGCTTCGTTCAATACTCTTACCGGATCGGCAAGATTGGTAACTTTTGTACTATTCGCTAATATGTTTTTCATTACATGCTTCATGGCATATTTTATGCATGTACGACGATCGTACACTAGTCGCACCATTCCACAGGCCCCTTGACCTAGCTTCTTACTAATATAGTAAGTAGATGTGATTTCTTTTGGAAGATCATGCCCCTCGTTTAAATTAGAGTCCTTGAAAACAAAAGCTAACCACCAAGAAAAATTAGTACATGAATTCAGAATGCTTTTTAGTGTGTGAATGCTCACCTTGAAATTTTGGGTGTGATAACGCTATGATGTCATCATTTTGTAAAATTCTGCATTGGTTTGTACCTATCAGTTCTCCATTTACAAAAGTTCCGTTGCGAGAGAAGTCCTACGTAGACAGTGCAAAATTCAAAAACAAAAGAAAATATATTGTCGAAAAAATTAAATGCATAACTTTAAAAGTGAACTTTAAATTTCTCATTAATATGAATAGGTTTGAAAGGATGTTTTATTTCATTAATTAATACATAGTTATATAGAACATCAAGCCACAATTAAAAGTTGTTGCGATCGTGTATGAAATTGAAAAGTACAATTCGAAACAAACTAGGTGAATCTTATTAAACAAAATCTCCGATTTAATTTCATAAATATGGTGCCATCAAACTTTACAAAATTCGTGGAAAAACCCCTTGTAAATTACAATGTTCTAGTAGTGCAATATGAGTGATTATGAGTGCAATGGTATGAGCGAAAATTTATGTAAACGTTAATACAAAACAAAAAAATGAAACGGATACAACCAAGTGCTAAATGAGAGTAAGATTTTTGTCTTATACCTAATAATTATGAAATACAAAGTGCTTTCCTGATACTACCCTTCAAAATACACTATAAGGAAATTGAATGAGAACAAAGTTGTATTTTACTTCACTTACACAGCGCTTACTCCATAATAATGGCTCAAATGGATATTGATCCCCCGCAATGTAAAGATACATGGCAGGGCAAGGCAAACCGTTTTCATTTAAAACTGAAGCTGAAAGACACAAGACGTTTGTGGCGATCTTAAATTATGATTACGTTGCTGCAAGTAGTAAACACTTGTTATGCATGCAATGAGTTATGTACTCAATGAAAAGAGGCAAGCTTTGACTGCGTCCAGAAAACATGTAAATTATTGAATTAGAATAGATTCATTGCAAGTAATAAAAAATATAGTATATCTGTAGGTGTATAACAATTGAATAAGTTTGTATTCATATTGAAAACAAGGTTCATTACATCTATAAAGAAAAATGTTGACCCAAAACATTTGCAAAGGTTTCAACAAAATGAAATCCTTACCTGAATATAAACCGGCTTTGAGAGATCACAATCCTCACGTCTGATTTGAAAATGTATTTTTGATATGCGGCACAACATTTTTTCAGGCAGTTCTTTAAGAGTTAGCACTAAATCATTACCTTCTCCACGACCGACTTCAAACTTTTCATGGCACAAATCTGTAAAAATTAGAGAGTAAGATACCGCCGACAAACTTTCGTATAATAATAAACATATATGTATACAGTATGCTAACTACTAAACAAAACGATTTTACCAACGTAAAGGGACGAATTTGTTAGAAGATATGTATGATTTACTCCCATACCCAGCGTTTTAACTTTAATATTCTTGCCGTACAGCCTGCCCCATACAACATGGTCAATAGTTTGCGATTCGATTTGTGTCCACAAATTGGACGCCTGACTTTGAGTGGCTCCTTGGGTGCTAGGTGGATTCATTTTTGTCGAGTGATATGAAATTAGTTTGTGTAGACTACTCTCTCGATGTAATGTTTAGTTAAACAGAAATTACAAACTGATCATTTGATTCTGTTAACGACGCAATTCCACTAGATTATCCTGAAAATCTCCAGACACCAATTGACAGATAATGTCGCGCCGATAGATAACTGAATTTTACGAGCCCCAAGCAGGTGATCCTTGGAAATGCTCTTGTTCATAGACCAACTTGTTGTTTGTATTTTGCAGAACAACAAAAGTGGAAATGTCAGTTCTCTGTTTTATGCATTGCTACGTTTATATGCAGAGTCGAAGGATGAAGTTGAATTTTCGATCCAGTCGAACACACACACGTTCAAGTGGGGTTGAACTGACAGATGATTACAACAGTTACTGTTTTTCTCTTTTTGTTAATAATCAAAAACAACACAGAGCCAACTAAAACAATATAATTGCAATTGCAAACAAAGGAAAGTTATTCGTAACGAAAAGAAATTGGTTTCCTACCCCAGAGAAAGAAAAAAAAAGGAGAAACAACACACACAAATGTCATTTCTACTCCTCAACCCAGATTTTTGCGCATTTTTCTAGCTCGACCCACCTCTGCAAGTTGAGTCGAGTTGAGTGAACCCCATTTCAATCCGATGCGTTTATATGAATTTCAAGCCGGGTTGAACCTGGCTTAAATCCTGCATATAAACGCTGTATGTATCACAACTACTACATTTTGAAGTGCTCTGAAGCGCGTTTAAATGATTACTCATAATTCTGCTTTGTCCATAGTATATAAGGGAGAAGTCATTGAAATGGATCATTGAAGCGAACTAAGCGAAAATATTAGCTTTAATTGGTATCAAAATAAAGCTAATCTCTTATAGAACTAGCTTACAATAAAAATACTGAATTCAAATGAAAACTTTCTTTAAATCCGCTTTTATTATTCCACTGATCAGTGAAAATCACTTTTCTTTTGTAAGTTTATGCTAGTCACAAGCTATATTTTGATACAAAATTAATTTATTTTTTTTTTGGATTTGTCATTTTTTGAGAGAATTTTGCGAACTTTAATGCAGAAAGTACGGGAAGATACCTAATGTAATTTTCCATTAGGGAAAAAGAAGTATTCTTTTTGTCATGCGAAGAATGCAATTTTTAAGTGAACCCAATGGAAATCTGCAAAAATTATACAATTAGACAGCCAACTTCGGCCCGTTTGACAGTAGCTAAATTCGTAGCTTATCAAATTTTAAAAATTGAAGACGCACTGATTTGACAGATTAAACTGTTTTCACCTGCCCAGAGAAATTGTATGCACTAAAATTCGTAGCATGTCATTCTTTTGAACGTTTTCTTCTGTGAAAAACAACGAAAATTCTCCCTACATGAAGAGGTTTTTATTGAATAGGTTAGCTGGAAGTATTGTAATTAGAATACTCAAGTATTTGTCATGGATTTCAAATCACTATGATTTATACAAACAGCTTTTTATTAAATACTATAGCTAGAAGTATTGACTCGAGTTGAGTCTGATTTATTTTAACTTTGAAATCTAGTTAAAATATCGGAATTTCCTGTTTAAAACACCTTAAGTGTTAATGGCCTTAACAACCAAATTTAAAAGAACAGAGTTTTCCAGTTAAAACTAGTGAAAATCTAGTTGAAATATGTACATATAATTGAATTAAATTTACCATGTCCAGAAGATTTGAATTAAGTTTAGTAAACCGTAATTTGCGAGAAAATTAAGATCTCTCACTCTCTTACGAAATTTGCGTAGTAAAAAAAACAATTTATTAAAGATTAAGTGCATTCTAAAACATTAAACTTAGCAGTTGGACAGATATCTTTTTCAAAAATCCACTCTTCATTGATCGTTCGCCGACGGTTACTCATAGTCATCACTAGTCCAATTGCATGCTTTTGCAATATTTTTCGATCTAAAATGGAAATAAGATACTTAAACATGTTTTAATTACTCAAACCATAATCATAATACGACGAAGCAGAACAGTTGAGTTTTTTTTTTTTTAATTTTAAAGCTTTCTTTTCTTTAATTGTTTACTTTTTCAATCCATAAATGAAAACAAGAGTACATATTCTATTAAAAAAAAAAAGTATTTTTTTTTTTCAATACAAATAAATGCTCTTTAAATATCTAATAAACACTCCTATAGCAAAATATACACTTTTCCTCTTTCAATTTGTAAACATGCGCCAATTTTTTGAAAAAAAAAAGAATAAGAAGAAAACTAATGAGCCAAGAGAAACAATAAAATCAGCTTAAAAATAACCAATAGTGGGGAAAGAAAAGTGAAAGAAAATACAGGTCACGATAATAGCATCATTATATCAGCTTCTAGATTACTTCTCGAAATCCTGCGTTTTCGATTATCGAGTACTTCGATCTTTATTTGCCATGTACTCGTTGGTTTCAGAGATACCAAACCGCGCTGGCCACATGTCCTTGTCGGATTGCTTTTGTTGTTTCGCTTGCATTCGAATGCGGGCATATTCCTTCGTCGCTTCGTACAGTTTAGTGAGGAAATCTGGCATTTGGCTTTGAGTAACCCATGATTTAATTCTTGCTGGAATCGCCAATCCGGGATCGTCAAAGTACGTTAAAACGTAATGAATTCCTGGCTCGTGGAAGTCCTTGTATGGTTTAATAACCATATAACTCCAGTATTCGTTAACTCGTACCTTGTCTGGATGTTCCGGGTACTTTGGATGTCTAGCTGAGCGATTGTAGATGTATATCGCATTGTGCTCCTTATCGGTGAAAATTCGCCGGCAGTACACATAATCCCTGTTAGCAAACAATCTTGGCCACCGCAGTTCCCAGTAAATTAAATGGCTGTTCGATTCCGGCAATGAGTCACAGTCTATCAGTTCCAGCTTTACAGCGGTCTCGTCCCACTGCTTTCGATACTCTATATCAGTCTGGACGTTGACAAAATCATTTGCTGTCACATCATCGTAGTGAACGTAAATCTTATAGGCATAAAGTGAAGGTTTCTCCTCGCGCTTCCAAATCGTGTAGTTGTCTCTGGTCACGTATGGTTCCCAGTTCATATTCGTTTCACAATGACAGAACTTCCTCATGCGTTGGTTGCACACCTCACATTTCGCCGCGCATTGCACACGTTCAATAAAGTCCACATCTTGCTGACATACCTCGAATTTGGTTAGCTTAATTCGTTCAGAGTTCCAGTCGAAAGCCATGGCGCCCACGGTGCTCAGCATTAGACCTTGTATAGGCGGCTGGAACTGTGTTCTAAAATTTCTCAAGAGCTCTTTGAAACCATTGTCGCCCCATACTCGATGGTAAAATGTGAGCAGTTGCTGGATTCGACGGGAGCGCTGGGCTATAATATACTCGCATTGATATGACCATTGGCGTAGGGTGACATTCGATCGAAGCTTGAGACTTTGGAGAAGACGATTGAGCATTGTTTGCGTAACCACACGGCGATTGTTGTTGTTACTTGTTTTTTCCGTTCGCCGTGTTTTGCTTTGGTTTCTTTTTGGTTAAAATATCGTTTACTATTCCCAACTGTTTAGGGTTATTCTCGTTGCAGTGTGATAACAATCCAATTGAATTGGTCGGTGGGGGAGTGGGGTAACAGTGACAGGTAGATTGTCAGAATATAGTGCATTTCCCCACACGTGGTATTATGAATGACGTTTGGTGATAATAAAGTGTGGGGAATAAATTTGAGTTGTTTTTTTATTACAACAGAAATACATTGACACAGCAACTTCAACAGCAGAGATAAATACGTATAAATACCGTTTTTCTTAAATAATCGATTTAACTTTTTCAAGTTAGTGTGGGAAGATTTTACAAAGCAAAATAATAAAGTAAAAACAAAATCATTGTTGCAAAAAGTGAAATTTGTTGGTTAAAATGACTCATAAGAATTTTACTTACTACATTTCTTAAAAACATAATTATTTTTAAATGAAATGTGTGTTCTCTTTGTCCGTAAATCTAACTTTTTTGTATCTCTTAACACAAACATTACACCCAGTCTCCACGAGATATAATTTCAGTCAAGACTCAAGTCGTGACATTAATATGTCTCGTGTAGACCGCACTATTACGGACTTGACTTGCAGTCGGACATCAAAGACAGCCTTGTGGTCTTGTCTTCTCTGTGACATTTGAAGTTTGGCAGTCGTTTTTTACATGAAAAAAAATCCTTGTGATCGATTAGTGCTTTCCAGACGTGCAAAGATGGCAGATTTATGATTTTCACAAACAGAAACAATAAGTTAATTCATTTTTTAAAAGGAAGTGAGCTTCTTTTGCTGTTAAAGAATGAAAAGTCATAAACAAAATTCGCCCATGTAATGGCATAAAAGTTTGGCGGACTAGAAGTCTGACTGAAAAGTTTGCCCTTTTTCAGACTCGTGGAGGCCCAGTGTAACATATGGACAGACTGTTGCAAACAATCTCACTTATATGAAAATGACTGTTGTTTTTTTAGTTCACTCTATCGCGAGTCTACTGTATGTTCAAAATAAATTTGTTGCGTTTGTTTTACACAACACTGTATATCTTAATTTGAAAAAAGAAATTTAGCGCTGGAGTCTAAACCGTTTATGATCCTCAACAAAAAAATATAAATTTTTATGAGAGATGTAACGGATATCCGGTTAGTTACCCGGCTTTTCGCCCACCGATACGCAGTATAGTACAAGTATAGTATAGTGCTACGTACATACAAAATAACTGCGCAAATTGAAATTTCACGCAAACCAATTTGTGCCAAACAAGACACAAATAAACTGCACATTTTTCATTTTAAAACCGATTTTCAATCGGTGAACATGTGTTCGAAATGCGGTCTGTGAAAATAAAAAAACAGAAAAGATGCAAAAAAATATAAAGTGTGTTTACACCGCACACCTTTATTTAAAAAGACAAAAAATTGGGCGAACTGAGTTGTTGAAAGAATTAGAATATATGTCTCAAACTTCTCAAACCGATTTTAAAAATTATGTGCGAATAATTTATATAAAATGCATCTGAAGCGGGCTCCCATTCACATCCTTTTTTTTAGTAAATATTCACACAGATACGATTCTTTCACAACAAATATTCGCTAGCCTTCTATTTTATTGCCTCTCATAAAATGAGTTTGAAACGATTATGCATCTTCCCTGTTTGTACTTGCGCAAATCTCAAAATTTGTGCAAAAATCAAAATCGTTTTGATTTTAACACAGTTAACTGCACAAACAGTACAAACACCAATATTCACAATACAAATGCACTGCGCAAACGTCAATTTGCAGTTATTTTGTGTGGTGAATTGGCGGCCTAAGACACATTTGATTCTGATCCTTGTGGCTTGGAACCACCACAAATACAGCACAAGAAAGAAAGAGCAAAGAAATGCGAGCTGACCGTCTAATTTAGTCCTTCACCGAGAAAAATGCGTACATTTTTAGTATACACGTGTTTTTTAACATTACGTTTTGTACTATAAGTACCTATGCCTCAAGGAATAATTTTCTCCAAATTAAAAAAAAAAGGAAAAATGATAAAAAAATATGCAAAAATATTTTATATTTTTATTGATCAACCTCGATGTTCTAGGTCATTCTTTTTCATTTTCCCAATATTAAACAAATTACCCATTCTTTTCGCTCATATACAATCTTTTTTTTGTTTTTTAATATATATTTTTGTGTTTTTACTTCACGTCGGACCTACTTTATGTCCTTCTCTATATGTTCAATATAGAGATCGACTAATTCTAGGATTAATATGCAAACGATTTTTTTTTATCAATTAGTTATTTGTTTGTAAGAGTGGGTTTTTATTGCCAAAAGCGGGAGCAAACGAGGCATGAGAAAAAAAAGAACCATTCATGGCTTATTTTTAAGATTTTTTCTTCTTTTTTTCGATATCCTCAAGACACTCAGTACACTCCCCGCAACGATGTGGCGCATCTATAACGTGCGACCTCATTTTTCCATCAAATCCAATTGTAAGGAACTGATCATCCGTTGTCCAGATACCGTCGCGAACAAAATTTCTTGCTTCAGACGATTCATAAATTTGTACATCACCATCGAACGCCTTAACCATATTTGAATCACCAATCACTGCTATGCGGGAGCTGTAATAAAATAGAGGTATATATGTTAGAAATAATGATTGATACTAAGCAGAATCAGCAGGGCAATTCAGCAATTCAGCAGGGTATGATTCCTCAGATGTAGACAAGAAAAAAGTAAAAGGAGAAGATCGAAAAAATAAGTCTGCCGATCCTGTCTCAAGTCAGGTTTCTTTACAGGTGTCAGACTTGTAGCAAGTGAGAAGTAGTTATGAATCAAAGTGTGATGTTTGCATGTTCAGTGTTTGCATTTTTCAGATTCACACCTCTGATGATCACGAAAGCGCTCAAGGCAGTTAATGCACAGATTATTTTTGTTTGCTGCTATGAACCGATCTTTAGGTGAAAGAGTAAAGTACTTTCTACAACTGTAAATATTGTGATTATGGCGATAGAAATATACCTTCTGAATGCTTTTAGTTACAAATGCGAACTTGGCGTTGATAGACTAGCAAAAGGTGGGCCGCCTAGTATGGTGCTATGCTGTCTTCCGCTCCAGTTGCTAACATCTTCATGCAGAGTTTCGATTGGAAGGTACTCGATTGGGCGGTCACCGATCCGTTTTTCAATGGTAGAACTGTCTAATTTAGTAAGAACGATACACATGACCAAATTATCCAAATGAAGACCCGGTCTCCTCAACGGTAATACCGAGCGAAAATGCACGGTTACTGTGCCGACTAATTAGCAAATGCTTATTGCGTTTATTTTGGTATTTAATGAACAATTGGAAATGCACTTCACATGTTCTTTCACTGCGTAGCAGTCTTGAAGCATTGTAAGCGCCTCGGCATACTTTTTCGCGGTTACTTCAAGTGATTGAATTCTTCGTATGAAACATTGTTCAATATTATCGAACAACGCGGATAATGTTTCAAAGAACACATCCATTTCGTATAGTCTCCGGAAAAGGTGAGTGTGTAATTGTATATCGAGCGAAACATCATTCCAATTACTCATTTTTAATGGATGATATGCGACACCCATCTCATATATTCTGTTGTTCTTTTTATTTCGTTCTAAGGAATCATCCCACACCGGATCACCTCTACATATGTATGCATGTTAATATATTTATGTACTTACCCCCTTGGTAGAATCTTTCTGACTGGTTTGTCGTAATAAGAAAATTGTTCAACGTAATCATTTGGCTTTCGTATATCACATGTAAGGATTTTACTATCCTCGTCGCCGAGATGGACGAGCTTTTCGTCTGAAGATATGGCCGCTGTTGCCCAGGCAACTGCCTTGAAGCATTCATTGTGATTGTCATAGATCGCTAAAAGAATTGTACACAAGTTATATATATGGCATATGGTTAAATATTTTATGTTTATTTTAAAAGTGAGTCTGGCAGTTCTGTCTGTTAGCCTGAACAGGTGAATGAATTTTGATCAAACAAAGAAGCGAAATTTTGTTTTAGTATTTATAGCCAATTGAAAAAAAAATCGAATTTCTGTAAAACAGTTGGTTAAATTTCATATATTGACTAAAAGCTAGCTAAATTGATGAAAAACGGATTGATCCCTACGAATATTGTTATACTAGAGGGATATACAAACTATTCTTTAAATAGTATTTAAATCTATAACTTTTCCTAAGTCGATCATTCACTGAGAAACGGCCACAAAAATAAAATAGTCAATGTACATTTTTTTTAAATCTTTTCTAATAGATATGCACTAAAAATGTTACCTGTTGCCGGACGTGCCTGTCTGTCATCCCATAACAGAGCAGACTTATCGAGGGAACAGCTGGCAAATGTATTTGCTCGAGTCAGAGAAGTAGCCACTCCTGTAATAACATCGCTATGCGCATGGCGGAGTGTATGAACAGAAGTCAGGTCAGCTTTTCCCATATCCCAAATCTAAAAAAGAATAAAATCACATGAAATGATGAACTAGATAACCACTGTGCAAACTTACCTTTAGCATACAATCCTTCCCACCGGTAATTGCCTTATTTGAATCCGCATGAAACTTGTCCAAACATAAAATAGGATGTGTGTGCTCATATCGTTCCCCAATCATGAACAAACAGTACGGATTAATGCTACGCACTTCTGTTTTCGTTGACCACAATTGCACGCAGCCGGAATGAAAGGAAATGAGGAGCTGACAGTCGATTCCTCAAGTTAGCAAGGAAAACAGGCACTTTAAAAGAAAAAAAATACTTACAATGTTCTTGGCAACGAATTGCATCGCCGATATTAGTGAAGGGCACTGCAACTTGTAGGCAGATTTTTTTTCGACGCCAATCCAATCGCGCCGCTCGAAACCCCATAGGGTGCCGCACCATTCACGTCCAGTTAACTTATTGGTGGCCAGTGCATATGTACCGTCCACATTTACAGCTACGCACTCCCAGGCCGGATGAATGCGCAGCTGGCGATTGTGTGGACGTTTAGCGTAGTCGCGGGAATTCAGATTGGGATAATACGTGTTCGAAGCCAGTGCTGTAGTATCCTCGGTCGGCGGATGGTAGTGTTCTGGAGTTTTATAGAGGACACCATAGGAGCTGGGAAACATAATGCCGGGGTGTGAAACAAATTTAAAAGTACGTTTTAACGAAAATTGTGAAAAAATAAACCCAACAGCGAGGTTAGCAGTCCACCGGTGAGGAATGCCTTAATTCACCTGACACTTCGTGCTGTTGTCATGTTTGACATGAGGTTTTGTATTTCGGGTGCGTTCAATCACTAGTTAAGCACTGTTTTTTCACCCTATTAGTGTGGTGAGTTTTGCGAATAAATATATGTGCTAAGTTTTATTATTACAGTGGGCTCACGTTTGCGTGAACACCGGTTACCGTGAACAGGGTTTTTATAACATTGAGCGCGTTCCGCTTTCTCCGGATTAGGTAGTTAAACATTTCTGATTGTTTGAGAGAATAGGTTTTGACTGCAAAGTAAGGCATTTATTTTTGAGTTAGCAGGCTCTTGTTAAAACAAAAACAATCCATACAATGTACTAAGAACTGGTGACCAATTACTATCTCATCTATAGTGCTGAGGTGTTTTAACAAAGTATTGGGTTGCAGACTGTCTCATTGACGAAACAATCGTCAACAACTGTGCAATCACGATGCTTCGAATAGAAAACGAAAGTAGACAGCAACGATATTGTTTAACAACGCGCCGGTTAGTGAAATTATCATGAAGAGAGGATTGAAACAAGACGATCCTCAGTCTACGTTCTTGTTCAAACGTATGTTATGAACCTACCTATGTGGTTACAGCGAAATATAAACGAAAAATAATTCAGCATCTTAGAACTTAAAATGAACATACCTACATAAGTGTTAAGAAAAAAAAGCTGGTACCTAAAAATGAAGTACCCACACGTAACACAACTGGGTTCAAAACTCCTAACTCGACGGACCAAATTAATGCTCTACAGAACGCTCATCTTACCAGTCCTGCTGTATGGAGCCGAGTGCTGGACGATAAGTAAGAAAGCTGAGCAAATATTGGGCACCTTCGAGCGTAAAATACTTCGTCGGATATTAGGTCCCTTATGCGAGGAGGGCGAATGGAGGAGAAGATACAACCGCGAACTCTATGAGCTGTACCAGGATGTGGATGTAGTCCAAAAAGCCAAGATACGCAGACTACATTGGCTCGGCCACATCGAGCGAATGGACAACAATGCTCCAGCCAAGAGGATCTTCGAATCCCAGCCCCCAGGTTCGAGACGGCGAAGAAGACCGAACCTCCGGTACAAAGACCAAGCTGTCGCGGATGCCAGAAAACTTGGTCTTCACAACTGGAAGCAGCGTGCTCGGGACCGCAGAGGATGGAAGGCAGCGATGTCTCAGGCAGGGACTCTACAAGGGTCGGGAGCCCTTTAAAACAAAAAACAACACACGTAACACAATAAAGATCAACTATACTCATACATACATCATTTATATAGGTATACGAATTTATTGCGGAAAAAAAGAAAATAAATTAATTAAAAACTACGCATAATCAAGGTTATCTTAAGCCTGTGGCGCCATGACAAAATGTTCGTAGAATGATTTAGTATAATCTACCATTTGATCCTGCATAGCAGCGGGCACAAAATTGGGATTACCTTGCCCACCTTCGATCGTTCCATTTGCTGTAAATCGCATGTAACTAGCTACAGTTGTCTCTGGAGGCAAAACGGCATCATCCTCAATAATACAACAATCTTTGAGAACACAGCGCCGGCCCTAGAAATACAAATTAAAATACTCTGCTTTCCCATTTGTGCTAACCTTCACTTACAATGACAGCATTCTTCCCGATGTAAACAAACGATCCTATAACAGCCGCCGAAACAACTGCTCCGTCACCAATAAACACATTATCACCAATGTGCATAGGGAAGAATGCAATTCTATAAAAAAATTAAGTTAATTCGAACTGGATATAAGAAACCAAGTTAATCCCACCCTTTACTAAATTGCTTGTATGGAGGGCGTATCACTGCATTCTTGCTGATAACACAATATCTTCCTGTTCGAACGTTGGCCAAGTCGCCCCGGATAATGGCCCCACTCTGCACGATTACTTTTCCATTTAAAACTATGTTCTGCGAGCCGCATAGAACTGTTTGACGACTAACTTTGTTTCCGGATGCCTATAAGTGGACGCAGAACGAAATGATGACCTCATTTTGTGAAGCTTCCAACTTAAATATATATGTAAATATTTATTTTACCGTCTGTACATATTCATCCTTGCTGTAATATGTGTCAGCAATTTCCATTGTTATAAAGCGGGGAGTTATTCTAAACAGTAAATTATAAATATTCTACAATATCTACTTTAAAATAACAACAAAAAAATGTCTCTTTATGATGACATGTTTTGCTGTCAGTTGTCAGTTAAGAGTTTGGAAGCCTCTATTTGTCCACTGTGGGCAGTACAGCGGTTACTGTGTGTACAGAGGGTGAGTAGAAAAAAAAGATTTAAGAATAGATATACAAATACACGCAGTAAAAACGTGTATCCATCCCTAAGAAAGCCGCTATAAGGCCTTTTCCTGCATATGATTTAAACGATTTAATGATTTAAACTCTTTTTGTATCGCATTCCTAAGACCTGATGTTTTTTTAATGCACATCGAATTTGTTTGTATAACAGGTGGCGCAAAACTTAACACTTAACTTAACAGAAATTTATATCGACTAAGTGTCCGCCGCCAGAATTGATAACATTTCGACCCGATTCATGGCATTTTCCATTACTTTTGCCAGAACTTCCGGTGATAGGTCCTTTCATTCTTTAAGAGTATGAAATTTGTTCATATAGACTCGTGATTTCAAAATCACAAAATAAGTCTTGAACTTAAATCAGGCAATCTTGCGTCAGTACAAATGGTGTTAAAAGCAATAGTTTTAAATGTAGGAAGTGCAATATAGTACCCGATCTACAGGGTGGGTCTGTGAACTTTTTTTTTACTGTAAAGAACGACCGCATGAAATAAAACATTTCAGATCAATGAAAGGTTCAGGTTCTGACTTATGGTAAAAGCTTCGCTTAGAAGCATGAAGCAGCATGAAGTTGCAATGTGACTGAATGTTTTTCAATGAGAATTTGATTTTTTAAGAAAATACTGAAGAAAGTTAAATTTTCGAAAAGTGGGCGTGTCAGTGGGTGGATTTTGAAAATATTTACACTGATACTCTTATATACATATATAATTTATCGGTTATGTCTGCAATGTTTCTCTATGTTATAAACTATGTGTCAAACTTAATATACCCTTATGATAGGGTATAAAAATCAGAAATGGTCATGTTTTAAATTATGTTGATCCTATTAAATGAAATAATAAAAAATAATTAATAAATTAATAAATATCACAATTTAACAATTTCAGTCGGACCGAACAATTCACGAATAACACCGCAACTGACATCTGTCAAAAGTGCTAGGCTAGATCATTTATATGAATGCTATCTCTCTCTAGCTAGACGAATTAAGCTTAGATTAAATTTATATTAATGGCCGACTTGAAGAAAGAGAAAGCATGCATTAAAACTCTAAGAAAGTATCAGTTTAATCTCACCTTAGTTCAGATATGGGACAATAATAACTAAGTTTTTACAATATGTAAATGTAAAAAGGAGTAGGAATCTAATACATTCAAAACTATCAAAGCTTGATTACATTATTATGTATAAGGCTCATTAACCCAATGTTAAATGTAAAGCTCAACAGTGGTTAGACATGACGTAACATGACACAAAATGTTCCGACACTCTGTTACAGTCTGCGAAAAGGAAGTTGTCAAATAAATTTTGTAACGAGTTTTTAATTGGAGTTCTTCTAAAGGGTCTAAAATATCTAAATAGTATCTTTAAAAAAAGTTATATACATCTTTTCGGCTTCAACTCGGCTCGAAAACATGGTCCTTCGAACCGGACTGTTGTTGTAATGCATAGAAACCAATAATCCATACGGATCATGTGTGATAATAAAAAACGGGTCGAAATTTTATACTGTACATCGCCTCAAAGATAATCGAAATCCACATAAAAATCGGTTTTACTTTTATCTAACGCCCGACACTACATTTCTTCAGTTGATTGATTACATCAATCGATTAATATGTAGACACGGATAATTGTAAGCAAAATATGTACGACTTGGAGATCATTTAACTTTAAATCTTCAACTATAATCAAGGTCAAAATTACGTGACTAATGTCAGCGGTAATGAACTGCCCTCCTGAGAGCGGTAGGAATGTGATGAATTTGTCGCTCACAAGACATACAATCACTTTTTTTTGGGTTGAAATATATTTCACGCAGCGGTACCATTATACTCGAAGTTATTCGCACAAAAAAAAGAAAACAATAAGGAAAAATAAAAAAGAAATATATAGATATACATACATATGTGAATATGCTTATGTATGGAGTAGGTCTATGTGTATGTAAATAATAATAATTACACAGTAGTCTAGTGGTTTGGGTGGTCACCGATCCGATTAGTTATTATGAGGTTAGCTGGTGGTGCCACTCAAGCTTGTATGCAACACGGGTATGTGACACTGACCGTCCTCGAGCGACTGCCGAATTGATGTGGATGTCGGAACTTGGACTGGTTGTTCATTATCTAAAGTTCATTAGCAGTTAATTTAATTGATACCTACATACAAATGTATACATGCATCTTACTGTTTTACTCTGGCGGCTGCGGACTATTAACAACCGTTTTTTTCGAATATTTTTATTTTGGTTTTTGGCTTTTTTGGTTGCTTTTCAAACTCGACGGCAAACTCATGTAATTACAATACTTTGAGCGAATTGCTGTATAGCTATTATTTTCACTAAGTGGCTTGTTGTTTCCTTTTGTTGTTTATGTGTGGCGGTTTGTTGCAGAACAAAGCTGCAATTCATAAATATATCATTTATTGGTCAGATACCTATGGACCTTGGTGAGGTGTTTTTTTTTACTAGTATGTAGGTAGGTATGTGCCCGCATTTTAGTTGAAAGAAGTAGAAGAAGGAAGAAATATTTGAATGGTTACGTAAGATCACTTCCGAAACAGTGCGAATGCAAAGAATTTGTATTGTCCAACTATAAAAGCTTTTGGCTAAGTTTTCAGTAACAAAAGTTAGCTGGGAACAGTTCTAAAATTATTTTAAAGTGTACAAAATGTATTTTCAAATTTTCAAATAGGTACATAGTCTTGAATGTGTTATATTATAAACTATGTGGCCCGGCAGACGTTGTTCTCTCTCCTCCTCACGGCAAAGATCAAGATGTCTTACTAATAAGAAATGTGGCGGACTAAAACATCGATCAGGAGAGGGCTTAAAGTTGAATAAAATAATAACAAAACTAAAAGGTGGGCGTGTTTAAACATTAGCACAAATGTAAATGTTTTATTGTCAAATTTCTTACAAAAAATTTCTTCTGTGTGTGAGTTTGCGAATTTTAAGTTTTACTCATGGATTGTTTATGTTTCCAAATTTCATAGAAACACTTTCGGCCGAAAAATTGAACTCAATTGGTACCGTGCTCTCGAAGTCTATAGCTCGCATGCAAACAGGCGATGTCTATCAGATCCAAAATTAAAAAAAAGTACCTTTTTAGATGTAAAAATCTATTTCTGGAAGGCCGCTCACATTCGCACAATATCCTCACAACATCCACAGATATTCGATTCTGATAGTCCTAATCTACTGGCGTGCCTTCTCAGAAGACAATGTCGAGAGAGGATCCGGATCATAGTCCTTTTTTGTGTTCTCCTTAGCTTGATGATTTTATCGGTTGTTTATGGTTGATCTCAGGCTCTGAATATCCTATTGCCCTCCAGATTAGCCCATCTGCGGTTAGCCAAGTTGTGTATATAATTGGGAATACTTCTCCTGGCAACACACAGAGGTGCCCTGATGCTGTTGATGACGTTCGCAGATGGGAGTTCCACAGCTTTCTTGGCCAGTCTATCGGCACATATATTACCCTCAATATCACAGTGTTCAGATTCCCAGCATAATCTTACGTGATTCTGCGTGCCTTGATCATTGCGCGGCAAATCTCTGACTTGCTCTACTTTGATGACAAAAGATTATAGTGCTTTGAGCGCAGTTTGGCTGTCAATGAAGATGGCAACATCCTTGTTGGATATAGATCCCATGTTAAGTAGTTCCGCAGCTTTGAGCACAGCTAGAAAAAAGAAGAAGAAAACAATGCATGGGTCCGGGAAATTTAGAAATATGAAGGTATGGAGGTGAACTTAATCACTATGCCCGTCTTCAGAAGTCTTTCTAAGACCTTCAGTAGAAAGGGCGAAAGGCTATTGTTCATTTATACATAAATTTATTTTGTTTTTTATCGGAAGATTGGAATCTTTCAAAGACAGAAGCATTTAGGAAGAGTGTGTGATTTCCACCCACTAAGCCAAATCTCCACTTGCCCCAAATCCTAGCGGTACTGCTGTTAAGCGTTTCATCGCAACGGAGGACGTTAACCGTTTGCGTTAGCAGACAAACATACATATGGTGTATACAAATACACAAATATACATTGGCATAATGATCCAAACAGGGCATAGTTTATTCTCAAAATTTTTCAAATCTGTCGAAGAAAATTCGGAGAATGATGACTGTGCTAGGCCAACCTCATGGTCTTTTCCCTCCCCCATTTGGTAACCACCTTCTGCAAATAACGCCGGCATTCACTTATCTTTACGACCGACGGGAGGAACGGCAAAGGATTTCTTGAATGCGGAAATATTTTCAGAGAGTAAATCCAGCAAATATTTGAACACTTCTTGATTAACCCTGTAGTACTGGAGCTTTGCTCCTGGTCAGGCAAACTAAATGCTAGGCTATGCATTTTAGATGCCTTTGAAGATTCAAATAGAAAAGAAAACAATGCGCGCTTACAAAATTGTTCACAAATAAACACAATGATCTATATTAATACAACTGTCAAGTCTTTCGAACATAATTTCAAAAAGGGTTTAACACGATATCTAGCTAACGTCATGATCTCTTTCAAAAACTATTTACAGGGTCCGGATGAAAAATATTTCGATTCATAATAGGAGGAATAAATTCCAGGGAACAATGTTCGGGTGAAATTTTGTTTCCCTCGGAATTGCCGATAGCCTTGAATAAATCAAAACTTTATACATACATATGTATCTGTGTTTTGATGTAACCTACTAAGTGTTTGGGTCTTCCTCATGTCGACCGCACTGGAATATTTGTTCCGGCATAGAAAAATACATGCTGTACATACATATGTGTATGCGCATGTATATCTCGTAAACTTAATTGTTTGAAAAAATACATATCTACCGATTTTCTTATCTTTTTTTTCTTAATTTATTGTTGACATTGATTTTTCTCTGGTCATAGATATTGTACATACATATGTATGTATGCATCTATATATATATTTGTAGGCATGTACATACCTACAATGTCATCAGAATGCACGACATTCTGTCAACTGTAACTAAATTGCAACAAAACAAGCGAATATACATTTTTGCTACTATTAAGTCAGATAAATTCATTGGATTTCCACATGACGAAAAAAAGCTTTTCAATCAAGAAAACCAGTTTTCCTCGCTTCGTACGTGTCATTGCAATGTGGAAATGCAATTGATTAACATTTCCAGTTTACGAGGAAATGTCCTTGTGCAGTGATCTTGAATTTAGCAGAGTCGACGTACGAAAAAATAAAACATTATCTACCATACATTATGTACATACGAGTATGTATGCATATATATTTTTATATATTCAAAAGATTTAAAAGATACATATGCATGTGTCTGTTAAGAGAATTTTCGCTCGCTAATTTATTAATAATAATTGTTTGGTGTTTTTAAAACGCAATGTCATACTATGGGAGAATAAAAATACAACAACAGATGGGAAGGACAAAATTAATAATAACATATGTACAGGTAATCACAAAAGAAAGTAAGCACAAAGCAAATTGCACGAGTTTTTGAAGCGTTTTATGAGTTTCTGACAGTAAGCTTTACAAAAATCATTTTCGATTCCTGCATTGTAAATTTTGATACTTTTGGCAGCTTTTCACCTAACCGTATTGTTATTCGTTACTCAATACAAAACTGAATCATTCTATTTAAAAAAAATATATATTTTTCCATCATCCTTTTTTGTCTTTATTTTCTGAAATTATTGGTATCTTTCGCACTTTTGAAGATGGCGCCAAATTAATACAACGAAACAAAAAAACTGTCCAACAAGGTCTGAATAGGTAAACATTTAGTTCTAGAATTTAATAAGAACTTTTCCAAAGATGACTTAATAAGTCTAGACAGCGCGTTTAGCACTATTATTGGATTCAGGATGATATGACGTGGTCCTAGTTAGTTTAATATCGTTGGCTAAGCAAAACTCAAAAATGTCTTTCTGTTATCTGACACGATTCTTTAGGATGACCAAGTGTCGAAAGAAATCGCCTAAAATAACAAATGATATTTTAAGCATTCACTTTATTAATTAAAATTACCTCAATCTATTTTGAACAAGTATCAAACACAACTAAAAATGTATTCCTTTGGAATAAAAAAAATCTCTGTGCAACCTTTCAAACGGAAAAGACGATTATGACCAATTTTACCACAATATTTTTCTATCTGCTGACAAACCAAATAACTGCAGGTGAAATTTTCAGTATCTGGGTCAATATTCATTCCCTTGCTAAGATTTTCTCTCTTAGTAGGAGTAGGAGGAGGTTCATCAGTGTTGCAAAAAAAATTAAAAATCTCACATCAGGTACTGAAAGGATGGTCGGTCAATCGCAGGGAAGTCATAGGGCGTGGCTTGCCGAAAATACCTGGAGAAGGATAAACGAACAAAAACAGCTAAGAGCTTCAATTGCAGCAACTCCAGCAGCAGAGATCGAGCTAGAGTCCTTATGTCGCATGAAGGTAAGAGAAGTGCAGCGTAGCGTGAGACGTGACAAGCGCAATTACATCAATCCGCTGACTACGGAAGCAGAAGAAGCAGCATCGAGGTGCTACAGCTGAATCGTTTATAGAATCGCCAAAGAGCTCATAGGTGGCCGAAGCTCTATTCAAGGTTTAGACGGTTCGTTGCTAATATCGGATGAGGATCAACTGAAGAGATGGAAGGAGCATTTTGCTTCGGTTCTAAACCGAGTACGCGCAAGCAAAATGCACCCAAGTTAGACTGAAGTGTCCCGAATTCGCAACACAACTCCCAGTAAGAATAAGATTATTACTGTGATCAAAGCATTGAAAACTAATTAGGCGGTAGGACTTGACGGCATACCCGCGGAACTGCGCCAAATACATCTGCCGAGCTACTGTTCCCACTTGTCAGGAAAACATCGGAAGCCGAGAGTTTTCCGGAGGAGTGAAAGAAGGGAATGATTGTCAAGCTTCCTATAAAAGCAGCCTAATGCAGTTCGAAAACTGGAGAGGCAGCTGCGTGCTGCCTGCTATGGCCAAGGTAATACCTAGAATCATCCTGGAGTGAATCAAGGAACACCTTAAAGACACATTTAAAGCCGAGCAAGCAGGTTTTAACCATAGTTCCCGATATTTCGAAATATAGCAGCCTAAAAACAGTAAGAAATACTTTCTGAGTGCGTGAAGTACCAGATTGAAACAGCGAGACCCTAAAAAAAATTCTGGCTTTATTGACTACGTTGATGATAGGATTCTAGACTTGGGTAAGTTTCATATTTACTGATGGGGATATAGAAGGATGAAGATGTCAGCATGTTCTGTAGTAGTAAAAAATTTGTTACAAATTCTGGCATTGGCGCCCCACTGTACCGATTCATTAAGCTTTTTTTACTTCTAAAAAAAGCCGCATAACAGCGAAACCTCACTGAAACCCCAACATCTACATACTTTGTCGGCCATACAAAGCTCCCCAGCAGTACCAATGATCGAACTTTCAATTTCAGCCTTCTCTATTGTTCAATTCGTCTCCAATTCCAAATTCAGTTAACAAAAAGCGGTCAAGCGCAGAGGAAGTTTATTTATTGTCGGGATCGCGTATACGGATACTCTCGTGCAAAAAACAAGTACCATCATAGGTAATATAGCAGGCGCATGTCAACAATTCTCCCGTTCGATCGCAGTGATCGCAAAGTGTCTGTTTTTTTTTGCAATTACATCCGTGATTTTGGGGCGCGATTTCTGTCAATGGAAAAAAACACGAAAAGAAACAAATCAGCGATACGATACACCACTTCATGATCACATTTTTGTCGATAAAATAATTGAATAAAAATGTTTTGTCCTTGCACGGATATTTCTGTATTTTGTGGATAAAGTCACATTTTTTCACGATTTTTATTTATTAGTTTTCTAAGGTTCATATATTGTATATGTATTTGTAAAGAGGTGGATATAAAGTTAGTGATAGGTTTAGAGTTTTTAATACTAAACCTGTTTTTGAATCAGAAATTTTAGGACGATTTTTATAAAAAAAAAAACAGAACTTTTCTTCCTGGTTTTTTCATTCGCTTAGGTACCTACATAATTCGTATTTCAGATACTGTATTCAATGTTCTGTTTTTCTTTGTTGCTAGATCAGTAAAATTAATTTGTTGGCAGGTAGTTAGTTTAATGAAAATCAATGAGATAAGTTGATCAAATATACATACAATCGTTGTTAACGATAGGTGTCATATGATATTTACATATTTTGCGAGCTTTTTTGTACTTTGTTCGCATATTTCCGCTTGAGTCTTCGTGACGAAATATTTTTTTATTGTCCCCTCCCACTACTTATGCGGTCATAACATTCATATTACGCGAGAGTATATAACGCCATTTTGTCGTTGATATTTGTTGTTTATCCAGTTTTGACTTCGTCATCTTCGTATTTTCACTTTCTTTTGGACTTGGCTAAAAACAAAAAAAAAATCATGGGAAGTGAATTGAGTACAGTGACACTTGGTTGGTGTCAATGATGTTCCCTCTGTTCCTTATTTTCCCGTTTCATTTAGCTGTAGACGTTAGTTAGATAATACATTTAAATGTATGTATCTTTTTCTCATCGCTTTTCCCGCTAAAAACAAAGAAAGAAAACCGTTTTGATCAAAACGTATGTAGGTACCTAACTGAAAAGCTCGTTTTAAAAGTTTTGTTTCATTTTCTCTCTTTATTTTGTAGTTCTTTTTTTGTGGAATATTTTCACGAAACGAATAGGTATGTGGAAGAGGAATTAGAAGGAGGAATTGCTTTATAAGTGAGTCTTTGTCTTTACACTTCATGTTTGCCGGACGGTTGGGTGCTTTGCAGCTTGTTTGGTTAAACAAATGAGTTATTTAGATTATTTCCTTTTTCATGCTCTTTGTTTCTCTTCAGATGTTTTTCGTGGGTTTTGTCAATTTTTTATTGACTTGTAGTCTGCCTCGCGGGTAAACAAGTAGGCATTTCAACCGAAATTTTCGGCTAAATTCATTTTGTATATAAAAAACCAATAATTACAAAAAATATGCATACTTGTAATATCTATCACCTTCTTGTCATGGTACGCTTAACTTAATATCGGAAGTGTCAATATTCTGATAAATTGTTACACCTAGCTTAGATATAAATTTTTACTTGCACCGATACGTAGTGTAGGGCAAGTTTTGGATTTGTGAACATTTTCGATCTCGGCATTTTGATAATTTATGGTGTTACCTTTTTATGTTTAGATTAGTGAAAATCGCGTTTAAAATTGTGCCAACCATTTTTGTTTGATTATAAAAATTATTGTGTTAAAGTGCAAAAAAATACTAGGAAGTTCTGTCGTAAAATGAATAAAATAGGAAAATTGTGAAAAAAACCGCCGCAAATTTTAATAATTTAACAATAACACTTCCAGCGTGAATTTAAATAAAGTAAAGTAAACCAATCGAGTATCGAAGGAATAGCAGAAGGTCTCGTTCACAAAATTGACTTGGATTACATTTTCTAATTTGACAAGTTTGGTAAGTGATTTTTTTTGTTGTTTTGTTGTTTGTTTCCTGGAGACCTTACTGGTGAAAAGAATATTATCAGACCAATATGCCATATGGTGGTCATCTTAGGGTGACTAGAAAGAGAATCTAAGCAAGACTACATAATAGTTATTGGGTTGATTACACACTAAAGTAATTATACCCAATCAGAATATTTTAGAAACCCTTTTTAAAACTTATACTATTATACATATGTGTATGCACAATATCGTACATACAGTGCCGGTAAAAATAATAGCACCACCGATAGTAATTTTACTATTTGAAAAATAAAAACGTTAGCTGAATCAATTTCTTAAGCTGCTTCTACTATATTCTATTGCTTAAGATGTTCTATTTCAAAAAATGAGATTATTGGTACAGAAATGGTAATAGTTCCTTTTTTGCAGAGCAGTCTTGAGAGAGATGTTCGATTTAGTGCGGTAAAAATAGTAGCACCACGTTTAGCTCTCTGCTTTAAAAAAAGTCTTTTATCTTGATTTTTTTTTTTAATTAAGTAGTTATGGGTTACGCAAAGAATTATAGTGCCGAAAAATGCTGAACTATTAATAAAATGATTGCAGAAGGCAAAACTTATGGCGAAGCTAGATGTTTAGTTTGGTGTTTCAATAAAATGATATGCAGTGCAATTATTTTTGTTCCAAAAGTGGGGCGAAAACCTTCTATGTCACTTTTACTCGTCGAAGCTTAGCCCGGGAAAGCAAAAAGGAGCCTTTTAAACCTGCACTTAATATTAAGCCATGTGTTAAAGCAGTTCATAGCCGACTTAGAAATCAAAATTTAAAGGTTTGTCGCCCAAGAAAAGTCATTATTTTAAACGCTAAACATACATACATGCTGCTTGGTGTCATGGTGCTATTTTTTTTTACCGCAGCTGTATACTTATGTAAGTGTAAAATGTTCAAAGCAATTTGCAATGATACACAATTTCTATTATTAAATACGAGCATTTTATAGGGATATTTTTTTTTACAAATTTTTGATAACTTAACCGGTAGGAATCTCAACAAATTCACTCTTTTCAATTTTACGTATGCCAACGTAAGTAACAAAGGCCAACAGTTCGAGTACACTAAAACATTAAGAACAAAAAGGGGATTTCGCATCTATCATCATCGAAGTCGGCCGGATAGTTTTTTGAAAATTGAAAAATTAAAGACGCATTTTGGACCTTATTGAAATTTCAAAAGTGCAATAAAGTTATTGGACATTATTGCACTCAACTAAGAAAAAGGCTACAGGTCGCACGTATTTGCACTTGATAGTTAAAAATAAATTAGTTTTCAAATTTATAATTTTTTATTTGTATTGTAAATGTGTGAAAAAGGGTGCAGTTCCGAACTTAACATGCAAAAAACCTCGCCTCCACTCCAAATCCAACAGTGACCCCAAGCAGAGGGGTTGCAATGCAGCAGCATTCCCTCTTAATTAATTTAATCCCATTTTCTTCATGAAATAGAGCTGGTTTTTTTTTTAAGTGCCTAACCCGCTTAAGTACCTCGCAGGTTTGAATATTTTTTAGAGGTACTTATCCGGGGATTCCTTTATAGTCAACTTAGCTTAAGTGTTTAGCTTACCTCATTACTAGTTTTCTCCAACTTTATACTTAATAGCATGGTATAACTTTTGCTCAATAAAAAACTCTTCTTAAACTTCCTGTAAGTCAAACATAGCTCAAACTGATAGTTCGGATAGGCAAAACACTTTTACGGCAGTCATTTATTTGTTTTTGTTTTGTTCTTTTTCTTTACGGATTTCTTTCACTAAAATGACAGATAATATATAAGCCTTACTCCAAGTTAGACATTTAATGAGGTTCGAGTGACTTTTACTTTAATACGTGCTGATAACGATAAAGTGAGTTTATGTCGACTATTATTACCACAACGCTTTGTTACATGCTAACATAATTTTATAGTGTACTTTATCCGAATGACGTAATACGATTTTTTTTTCCATAAGTATTGTAAGTGCATTTTTCATAACATTAAAAACTAAATAAATATTAGGCCATTAGTAGCCCATAGAGGGCCAAGGCCTAGCTCTTAACAACTGTATGTATGTGTTGTGAATGGTAGGCATATCTGATAACAGTGAAAAAACGTTGACGGTTTTTCCTTGATTTGAACTACGAACCCCATGCACAGTTGTCCAACGCACTAACCACTAACCCACGGCACAGTCATTACATAAAACGTTTCTATTTCTCTTTCCTTCGTCTGAAACAAAAACGTTAAAACGCTGCATTAAATTGTTTTAGTGTTCAAATAGCTTAAGTCGATTATTTGTTAGCTTTAGTATGCTTATATAGACCCAAAATTGTATTTATTGCTTTTTTAAAAGTTTGTTACTGTTTCCGGTGTCCCGCTCTGCTTCAAGTAGTGTCAGACTTCTAACCATTCTTCCATCGCACTCATTAAAAAACTTCTTAACCCCTTTTTGTTCTTGACACCATTAGAGTGTTGTTTCGTTCTTTCGCCTCTTGGGACTAAAATTTTCATTTTTGGTTTCTCGATTTGCGGGTTTAATCTTTCTTGCCGGTGTGACTTTCATCAACTCATTAAGGCTTGTGAGGTTATGCTTGTCTGTCGGCCCATATCGCACTCATATACAGGAGAATTGAGTTCGTTATTGCCTTTAAAAGCCTTTGTTTACTGGCAGTGGGCTACGTTTGCCATTAATCTGCTCAGCGACATTGTGAACTTCGCTGCTCGCTCCAATGCAGATCTTATTTGTTACCAGAAAGTGAGCTTTGCATTTAGTATCAGGCCCAGGTACTTAACGGTTCTCTTCCTGGTTATCACCTCAGACCCAACTTGGAAATCGACAATAGTTTGAATTCTCTTCTTAGTCAGAAGGACTAATTCCTTCTTTTCCGCGGCTAGAATAATACCTTGATCTTCCATTCAGAAATGCATACGTCTCATTATTCGGTTGAGTTTTCTTTGCACGCTATAAGTGTCACTTGCCATATTTGATTGATAAAACTTCCTAATCCTACTCCAATATTAAATTCCATGTACTTCCGCCATTACTGTTAAAAACATCATGTACATTTGCTCAGGAAATCCCCATGTCTTACACTTCATGATTACCTTGTTTAACAAAATAAAAAATAAAAATTTTCAATATCCACTTAACCGAAATGAAAACTAACCTGTACCACTTAGATGGCACGCTTATGCAATCATTGTAACTGCATCTAAAATGCAGATTGGATGTGATCATAAACATCATTCCTTTATATGTACATAGGTGAAAGTGCTGCACACACACATTTTCAACTTAAATAGCGATCTCACGAAACATTTATTACATAAAAAACCTGAAAAACAAACCGATGATATTAAAAAATAGTGTGGACGAAGAGTAAGTAACAATAATTTCTGTCATATCAATAATAGAGAAGCTCGAAAAAGTGAGTCTGCAAATTCTGTCTGCCTGTGTGTGCAGGAGGCTACAGTCTGAACGGTTGGACGGATTTTGATCACACTTCTTATCTAGGATCTGGATAATCCCTAGGGGGGAATTAAAATGTTTGTTTTAGCCCTAATACTAACAATCCTTTTTTTAAGGCCAATTTCGATTTTCTTCAAAACGGCTCTAATGGTTTTTATTAAATTTCGTATTTGAGGAAGTCTAGGCAAGGGTTATAAGATTGAGTTTCACGTTGTTCAATAAAAATTAGTGTAATTTTATTATACATACTTGGCTCATTCTTTAGTTTCACAATTATGGCAATTTCTCGCTAAATATTCAAAGGATTTTGATCAAAATTAAAATGTGGGCCTAGAAATTTTTTTGAAAATATTTTTTATGCATTTAATATTGAAATTTAACTTCAAATTAGTTTTCAACTAACATCATTATGATGTACGACTCAGTCATTGTATTTACAAATTTTGATCGCGAACGTTTATTTCCAGCGAACAAAGCCAAAATGGTCATTGGCTTCCCGAACAGTATATGGCAATCTGTCGCGTATCGTTTCCTGCTCCAACAGATCTGTGCTAAGCTTATGATATTGTTTCACAATACCTAATTTGTTATTTATATTAAATAATATAGAAGTTTATTTGTACATATACATATATGACAGCAGAAAGAGCTGTGTAAAATAAAGGTTCCCAAGAACCTCCTGCCCTTCTAATGCTGTCAGAAGCTAGGCCTTGTCCCTCTATGGGCTGCTTACGGCCTAATATTTTTTTTTACTAGTTAATAAAAGGTACAAATTTCCATTCGATTTTTTAACTTTGCTCTAAACTGTACAATAATGCCCCTTTTCAGAGTGCGAGCTTAATTATTTGACGTTAGGCAAAAAGGTCTTAATTCAGAAACTGCCGTTTTTCGTAAAACCAAATTAAGAAGAGTTTAGCCAAACCAAATATTTATGCATTTTTCTGACTTATTGCCTAAAGACTAAATTATTACGTTGCCGAGCAATTGTGCTAGACTTAAGTCGTTAATAGCAAGCAAAAGAGAAAAAAAATTAATAAAACCCAAAACCCAAATTTTTAATTTTAAAATATACCTTTAATAAAAACGGGTAGGTTTCTATTTTTCCCTTCTGCGAAAAAAAAACGTTGGATTTCGATCAACCTCACTGATGGAAACGCTTTATTTTGAACGGACAAAACTTTAAAATCCGGTTAGGCCGAACAATGCAATTGTATAATAGAGTTGGCATAGAAAGAAACATATCTTAAGCTGTTTTCAAAATAAAACAGGTTTTTAGAACTAGGTATGACTTTTACTTTACAATGTATATGGCAGCATTTTAATGAATTGCTAATTTTTTGTTACTTTTGACCGAATTTAATTTTCTTAGATTTTGATCCGATCGGTTATAAGATGATAAGAACATTGAAAATCATACAAAAGACCAGTATAACTTGAATGAATCACCATTGTATAGATGGCTTAAGAAGTTACCTTGGGCTTTTTTTTTCATTTTCTTATTCATTAAATTAAAAATCTGATTGCTTGTTAACAAATACATTCCGGCTTCATGGACTTTACGTATTTCATTACCTTGTTTATTAGTAAGACAATACAATTACAAACAAATAATCACTGTATAGCTTCTTGTCGTTAAGAACTCTTAATCTAGTGTTCAATTGTTTCTCTTCGTAGTTCTTCTTCAGACTTGGTTTTTTTTTTTTTTTAATAATTACTGGTCATTCTTTAAAACCGGATCTCATAGTTGATCCAGTTGAAATATTAATCATAAATAAAAACTTGCTACTATGCGGGAAAACACCGCACACAATACAAAGGCAACTATTATAATAATAAGTATTATAATTTGGAAGTCAGTGGCTTGTGTCGTGAACAAAAAAATGCCGGAAAAAATTGCTGTGAATGTCGGTTGGTATATAGCGAGAGAAGAATACTGCTTCCAAGGTCACCAAATACAATCTATCCGAAATTAGAAAGGTTCTCAAAGCTCACCGGCCGACTACGATGATGTATTGATGACTGTATTTTGATTTAAATTTGATGATTTGGAACAGACAAAAGGCATTTTTGTTTTTCCTTAATGCAAAATTAAAAATGATTTGAAAGTTTTTTTTTTTTCCTATGTGCTTGTTGAACAGGTATTATTGAGGAAATATGGCGGAGGTCTTTTTTCTTTTGTTTTCTCAATTTGGATTCGTTGTATTTTGTCTACAAATTTTGTATGCTTAGTGTGGTAGGCCAAAAACCTAGACTTGTATTGCCTTGTAGTTTTGTAGTTATATCTTGATTTGGCAGTGGTTTCGCAGTTCTGCGAAAAACAACATCAAGGGATGGGAATACAACCAATTTAGTTTTTACTGTGTCATGAATAAAATGTGTGAAATTTGAGCGAACAAAAGAGATTGATTTAATTATTTTGAGTAATTTGGAACAGGCTATACATATATATGTATATAAATCATCGGTATCATTAGCCGAATCGATGGATAGTGGTGTATTTGAATCGAAAAGCCGACCGATACAATTTTTCATTCCTTTTGAAATTATTTTCACGTAAAAATGGTAACTATTCAATTTAATAAATTTTATTCATATATGACGATATTTTATTGAAAATTTACTTACTTACTTAAAGGGTTCCCGACCTTTGTAGAGTCCCTGCCTGAGGCATCGGTGTGAACAATAAGTTTTCTGGCATCCGCGACAGCTTGATCTTTGTACCGGAGGTTCGGCCTTCTTCTCCGTCTTGAACCTGGGGGCTGTGATGTAGTCTGCGTATCTTGCCTTTTTGGACTACATCCACATCCTGGTACAGATGATAGAGTTCGCGGTTGTATCTTCCCCTCCATTCGCCCTCGTCGCATAAGGGACCTAATATCCGACGAAGTATTTTTCGCTCGAAGGTGCCCAATATTTGCTCAGCTTTCTTACTTATCGTTTAGCACTCGGGTCCATACAGCAAGACTGGTATAAGCGTTCTATAGAGCATCAATTTGGTGGGTTAGGAGTTTCGAACCCAACTCGTTTCGCCTGCTCATCAACAGCCGTAAACGCCTCTACGACGTCGTGCCGGTATCTTCCGATGATAGTAACATCGTCTGCGTATCCCAGCAGTTGGACGGATTTGTGAAAGACAGTGCCTTCCGTGTTGATACCTGCCTTGCGCACTATCTGCTCCAACACAATATTGAAGAAATCACATGGCAACGGGTCTCCTTGTCTGAAACCGGTGCACGCTTGAAAGAGCTCCGAATAGTTGTTTCCAAGTAGCACAGAGCATTGCGTGTTTTTCAACGTTACGCGACACATCTGGATAAGTTTTGCCGGTATTCCGAATTGGAGCTCAAGACGATGAATGTTGTCATAAGCGGCTTTAAAGTCGATGAAAAGGTGGTAGGTTTCGACTTGAAATTTCTTGGCCTTTTCCAGGATTCTGAGTGTGAAAATTTGGTCTATTATCGATCTGCCCGGCCGGAAGCTACACTGGTAAGCGCCGATCAGTGTGTTGCAGAAAGGTTTTAGACGTTCTTACCATACGTTGGATAGGTTCTTATATACCTGATACTCCAGTTGTCGGGCATGCGTTCCTCTACCCATACTTGGTTGATGACATCACCTCCGTATTTAAAGAGTTCAGCTGGGAGCCCATCAGAGCCAGTGGCTTTGTTATTCTACAATATTCTGATAGTTACATTAACTTCTTCAATACTGGATGGAAGCGTTGGTTCTTCATTGACTGTTGGTGGTTTCTCTTCTTGCCCTATCACTCTCTATTTGCTGCCCGTTAAGCAACAGCTGGAAAAGTGCTGAAAGAAATCAACAATTCCCTGTGCGTCGGTGACTACGTTTTCTTCCCTATTTCGAAGAGCCTGCGTTCCGGGCTTATTGTCAGCTGCCAGCTGCTTGACTTTCCGATAAAATTGCCGGATGTTGTTCCGCTCGCGAGACTCCTCGATATCCTTGAGCTGAGAAACTGCAGGATTCTCTTTTCCTGCCTTCTTCTTGCCAAGGGTGGTCACGGCTACTTCTTTCATGATGTTGCGGTATTCGGTCCACTGGTTATTAGCGTTTGTGGTGAGTGAATACACTGCAGAGAGTTTCTCGGCCAGGTGCTGTTTATAAGCCCTGGCTCCTTTTGACGTGCTAAGGCGTCCAACGTCAAGCTTATTTTTCCTGACGGTTCGCAGCTCTTCTCGTTGGACAGCCAGGTTCTGAATTTATCTGCAACAAGATAGTAATCAACGTGGTCAGCGTCAACGTTTGCACATCCAAGATGTTGGATCTTTCCCACAACGAATCCGCATCCTAACATGTGCAGTCTTTTGTGGCAGCGAGAGGACAGATTCAAGTTTCTGAGCTGTTCAGATGCATACTTGTAGATTATAGTCCATGGACGTTCCGGGTCGATTTGCCAAATGAGGGGGATCGTTATTATTATCCGAGGTGGATGTCTTTCTCATAACTAGAAATTTTTTTACGTGGTAAGGCTCCCAACCAGAAGTGCCAGTTCTATGGGTTTTAACCCCTAGGACGCAGGGCCGGTTTGAAAGACCGACATTAGTAACTCAATTCGGAGGTACGCGCGCTGTCGTTGACCCATGTATGTATGGGTATGTGCGATATGACAAAAAATAATATATACTACATATACACAAAAATCCAAAAACCTATTTCTCAAAACTAAGTTGAGTATCACAGAAAATTATGCCTTATTATTTCTAAATAGTATTTGTTTATTAGTCCCCTTTTCATATGCAAAAACACAACCGAAAGAAAAACTTCACTGTATTAGTTAATTATTACGTATCTTATTGAATTATTTAGCCTAACAACTAATCAACAAAAAATGAAGTTAAAACAAATATCGTATCTACCTAAGTCAAATATTTACTGTATCTTATTTTCATTCGAATGACGGTGTTGTCGATTCAGATTGATATTTTCTGCTGCATGACATATGCCACATTATATATTCGATAGCATACCTACATATGCAAAAATGATTTACATACGAGCACAGACGTCGTCTGACATCTGATCACTGATTGAAGTTATTATCTACATATGTATATATAAATAAATTTTAATTTTGTGGAAGCAAAGTAGAAATCAAAATGGGTACTTAATGAAAATAAAACATCACCACAGGTTATTTAGTTTAGTTAAGTAGAGTGTTTTTTTTTTCTCGAAGTGTTTTGCATTTATAAAAACACATCTCTGATTAAGACTTCACTCAAACTATTGTGAACATAAAGCAACTGAGGAGTTACAAAAAAAAAAAAAACTGAGATTTCAAGGTTAACTTTTTAGCTTTTGTTCAATTATTATTGGTTTGTTTATTTATAACATAACTTGGCGAGTTATAGTCTCTGATTTGTTAACTTCCAGGGATAAGTTTATATCATTCACTTTAAGTGTGTAATGCAAATAACCCCTGAATTTATTTGAAAATGTTTGCTTGGTGTTGTATATCTCACACTTAAATGGTCACAATTTGTTTTTTAATTTTACAGAATTCAGTATGACCCATACAATATGTATTTAATAAGGCGGATCTATGAATTTTTGGTTCAGAATAATGTTAAACGATTGACCGGGAGGTCCATACAGCCGTCCAAATTAATTTATGTAGATATAGGGTGGCGCACAAGTAACGTTATGATTTATTTGATGAACAACATTTTTCTTTCGGATTTTAATTCTTCTTTGCATTTATTAAAATTTAAATTACGGTTTGAAAATATGTTTACATTATGTTTTAAAGATGATATCTCTCAAATGATGCCAATTGTTTGTTTCGACCTGACGTGCTCTTCCAGAGCATTTTTCATTACTTTTCTTAGAATCTCAGGTCCTAGCGACAGTATTTCTTCTCGGATATTGGCCTTAAGCTGTTCCATGGTTCTTGGTTTTCTGACATACACCTTACTTTTTAGGTGGCCAGTTAAAATCAGAAAAACGAAATATTATCCGATTACCAAAAATTTCCCTCAGCGAGCCATAGCTTGATGACCTGTGTGAGCTGGGACTCCATCTTATATGGAAAAGCTTTAACTGCCTTAAAAGGTCTTCCAGCACGCGGAAAATCACAGACAACCTTTTGTTGGTGAAAACGCTGGACCAATCGGTAAATGGTTAGAGAACTGGGCGCATTTCGAAAATGTAATAAATTTCGATAAGATCTTTGTGTCTGAATAGTTGAATGTAGAGAACAACTTTGGTTCTTTGTTTCCCAAGTTTTTCAAAGTATATTCTGAAAAAAAAAATAGTTTGACAAATTCTTCTGTCCATATTCGCCAACGTTTTGGAATGTGCACCACCCAAATGTGCTGTAGTTACATATGTATGCTTCCCGTTGTTTTTTACTTTTTAATCAATCGAGATATAGTGGATAGGTTTATATATAGTTGTCTTTTGATTTGGTCCATCGCTTTGTCTGTCCGCCTATCTGTGTATATACGTACGACCTAGTCGTAGACTTTATATCAATTATCAAGAAGCCCAAAAAGTTTCGGAAGCCGAAAAAAATTGTAAAGAAAATCGAATTCAATTGTATCTCATAATTGTATGCATGCACTGCAATATTTGCGCAACACCCCATTCAAATATAATAGCAAATGCATGATGGAGCTGTATTTTTAGTTAGATAATTTTATCTTTGTATCTTAGACGAATCCGTTTGTAGTATTGTTTGCATTTTCTTTTAACATAGTCATGACGAATTAAAAAAACCGTGCTTCAGATCCTGAAGTTCATTGCTGTGTTTAACAAATTAACAGTAAAGTATCAATGGTATAGTATGCGTTCGACTCATATTAACGGATGTAGTAATATTTAATTTGATTATGCAGATGTGCGGGTTGCCACTTTCGATTATGAGAAACAAAATTACGTGTAGAAGAGCTGTTTTTATTCCTTATACTAATGGTAGATTATTATTAGTATTAGAACTGCCAGGTATTGTATTTTTTCGGTAATTAATTGAAAAATAAAAATAATGATAGAAAAATTTAAAAAGATCTACTTACGGCCTAAGTAAGATATTTGTCCTGCTGTCTATATATGTACATATTTTTTTATAATTTGCACATGCCAAAGGGGATATGAATAACCTTTTACTGATTAACAGTGCACGGGCATTAGTTAATTTGGAAGAGAGAAGGAGGGATAGGAAAAAGTTGGTGTAGTGGTATTTGAAACTCAGGTGATATTAGGTTTCAACTTTTATTCTCCATGGGTGGTTTCCAATTTGACTGGGGAGAGAGTTGTTCGTTCGTAATTCACAGTATTTTTTTCGCGTTAATGTTGAAATACACAAAGTACTTTCTGAGCGAATTATTCAATTTTTAATACTGTCAAAATTGTATGGACATTGTCGGGAATTGATCACCAAACCTCTCATTCAATGACCGAATACACTACCACTACACCGTGGCCACCCACCACGTCTATATATTTACATATGTTAGAAAGGTTTTAAGTTTTCAACTAAAAGGAAAAATCATATAACAGATTTTGAAGAACACTGTTATTTTTATATTTAATGAACTCATTAAAAAAACAGCTCCTTCATTTAATATATACCTATATCAAATCAAATTGCCCTTTAATAAGTTTTTTTTTTACGAACTTGGTTTGCATATTTTTGTCCGCAAATTAAAATTTTATCTGGTAATACTGTACCAGGGAGAATTTGCTTGTTTACATTTTTTAAAATAGAGTAGAGGAATATCTACTCATTTTCTAAAGTAAGTTTTATCGATTTTTTGAAAAATAACTAAAACAAGTGACTTTTTCCAAAAAGTAAGAGCGTTAGTGGGAAGATTTTGAACATTTAGAATAATAGCCTTTTTTATTATTACACATAATCCATATCATTGGTTTCTATGCATTACAACAACAATAAGAGATCTAGTTGTCTATCAGGATCTTTTTCCGAAATTCAAAAATTAGTTCACGCTATTTTTCACCAGGTTACATTTTCATTCATGACTGTGGTGTAATTCGGTGCCACAATATCTACTTTTTCAAAAGTAGATATTCCTCAGAGCCATTAGTTAGTTTCCCTGGTACATTAGTTTACATTGATAAAAATGTATCTAAATTTCACTATTATATATTTAATTTGTTTTTAATAAATAAATACATATTCATATGTATTTCATTATTTTTTGTTTTTTTTTGTCTTTTTATAATTAAAACTTTAATTTACAAAAATATTTCTTTTAAATTAATTTCAGAGCTCAACTATCTCACAATGAGGGGTTGGTTCGACGCTTTTCGTGACGACGGTGGACCTACCTTATATTCATTTTCAAATCGGACTCCGGTAACTGGAGATGTATCTATTGTAGCCGTATCAGTACTATTTGGAACATTTTACGTTGCCTTTCTAGTTATATTTCCAGGTGTAAGAAAACAGGTAAATAAAATCTTGAATGTATGTAGTTACGATTTATTTTTACTATCTGCGCGGTCTATACAAAATACTGCGCCTACGCTATGACACATGCTGCTCTTTCCTTTTATATAAATATTTGAGAAATTTGTTGACGATAAATACATAAATACAAACACAAGTAATAGGCGATTTAGGTAATGGAACATTGATTTAAATATCCCCATGTCTTTTGAGAGCGGAATTAAATCATTAAATCATCGAAGCATTAATAGGTAGATCACGTTCCAGACATAACAAAATCAAGTCAGTAAATAGTGTTCAGAACGCTTTGAAGTGGCAGTTGGGCATTGAGTTGGGGAATTTTTGATTATTCCAAATGGTTACCATTGTCCGAGGTCGATCAACCTTTGTTACCGTCATGAGACTATTTTTACTCCTTCATTCATGCAGTCACCAAAACAGTCAGTGAATTAGTAAGCCAGGTGAGTGGTTAAACTATAAGGCTAACTGTGTTGTTTTCCGACTGGATTTTTCTGTTTGAATGCAATCTCACTTCGAAAACATCATTAACTTAGTTGGTATTCGGTGAATTTATCCAATTAAGGCAGTATATCCGGGCCGGTCTGTTCGATAGATTGCGGATACTCAACTGATGTACATATGTATGCGTTATGTATATACAGACCTAGGCTCCCATCACGTATGATGATAATCGTCTGACGATAAGTTTACTTCGTGTAAACATAAAAAAGTGCTTTGATGATTCATAACTTGCTTCCTGTAAAGAAAAAAACTGTCTTTCGGGCGATCATGTTTGCACGATATGTATTTAGGTACATATTGTGTTGTTTAGTGTGTGTAAATGACTTTCAATTGAAAATATATTTAACATAGAAATTAGTTAATTAAATTAATAGTTTCGTCAATCAGGAATGATTTAGAATAGCCGCACAATTAATAAAAATAATTTTAAACTAATGCTCTTTAGTCATTTTCTTCTTCGGAAATTTACATTAGTAAATAAACTATTCTATTCTGAAAGACCAATGACGCAAGCAGTCGCCAACGCAACATTGTGCATTCGACTTAAGATTTATAAATTACCTGAAGTTGAAGTGTTTATCTCCCCCTCTAACTCTACGTCATCTCGACCAGCTAAGGGGTCAGTTATACCTATCATTAAAAATTTTAAATTCCATTTTTAAGACGATTAGGCCAACAACTTTAATTGGTATCAAAATAGAGTTAATTACTTGTAGAATAAACTTACAAAAAAAAAAAAACTTAATTCTAAAAAGAACTTTACTTTAAATCCGCTTTTATTATTTAATTCATTTATCATTATACTCATTATATTAAAAATGATCAGTGATCTTCAATGAAGTTTTAATATCGAATAATACAATTTCTGATGAACTGAGAATTTGTTCTTTTTTGTGCACGTCAATTTTTACCAAAATAAAAGCCAATTTAGAATTTACTGCCAAAGTGTAGTTTTCAGTAGATTCACTAAGAATCTGTGATCGATAGAGAGTTGCGATTGCTATTGTAAAAACCCAAGTATCAAAACCAGACTTATAACATGTTGCTCGTGTGGTATTACCACGGTATTGCCTGATGGTACATCCGTAAACCAAGTTACCAATCTATACCACCAGTGTGTCACAGGTATTGTTAATTATTGTTTGTTGAATATTAATTTATTTGAAAATACAAATTAATCATCGGTGTTAATAAAATACAGCTAATGGCAGTGATACCAAATTAAATGGAGTTAAAATTAATCCTGTACTAAAAAACAGCTTTATGAGTCAACTCTGGATTAATTATAATCCAAAATTAGTTTACTCTGGAATTTGGAGTTTCCTTAACGTTGAACAATTAGATTATATAAAAAAAACCATAACCTGTGTCTCTATTTATTTGTTTCTTTTTTTCTTACAGAAATTCACAACATTTTCGACAGTCACATTAAGTCTATTCGTCGGACTAGTTATACTAAGTAAGTACTATTTAGAGAATTATTAGCTGGTAATCTTGCTTTATACTTTTACAGTTTAGGCTAAATTAATAAATAATTCCTATTATTATCTCTCTTTTCAGTAACAAGGCTCGGCTCAGCATGGCATGTGGCATACACAACCATCATTGCACCATATAAGGCATTTTCACGCGAAAAACTGCCGGCACGAATAGGAACGCATATAGGCTTAATGCATGTTAATGTCACATTGACAGGTATGTTTTTTTTTACGGATTTTATTACATAACATTTATTTAAAATAAGAATAAATTCTAATACAAAACATCTTGGGTGGCCACGGTGTAGTTGTAGTGTATTCGGTCATTGAATGAGGGGTTTGGTGTTCAATTCCCGACTAAGGCCATTCAATTTTCACAGTATTAAAATTAAATAATTTGCTCAGAAAGTACTTTGTGTATTTCAACATGAATGCGAAAAAAATACTGTGAATTACGAACGAATGCAAAAATCACACACAACTCTCTCCCCAGTCAAATTGGAAACCACCCATGGAAAATAAAAATTGAAACCTAATATCAGCTGAGTTTCAAACACCACTACACCAACTCTTTCCTATCCCTTCTTCTCTCTTTCAAATTAACTAGCGCCCGTGCCCTGTTAATCTTTGGCATGTGCAAATTATAAAAAAAAAAAAAAAAAATCTGCAAAAAGGCCGTGAAAAACCTTTGATAGTATTTTCTTAGGGTCTACAACTATTCTCAAATGCAAATAAGTTCCCGCACTCACCATTTGTGAATCTACTTTTTCCAAATATCTCGTCGATGAGGAGACGTCCCCAGAAGATTCCACGATGTAAGTAAAAAGTGTAGGGAATTAAATAGGTTTTCAAAAATACTAGTTTCTAGGGGAAAAAAATTCTTTAATACATTGGGTATAGTTCTTTACAAATAAGGCAAAATTTAAAAAGCCAAAAATTAAAAAAAGAAACATTCAACATTAATTTTGTCCTCACGAGAGGAGCCGCGGATAATCATCTAAAAGTTGGTATCAGTGAGTTCTTTGAGGAAGAGTTCGGCAAGAAGGTTTGACAGCTAGCCGCAGAGAAGAGCTGATAAACTGAGATCATAGAAAATTGTACTAGATCTTTCTCGAAAAAATTGTAGTGGTTTAATCCAATTTAAAAAAAAAGTTTTACTCTTTGGCGAGCCAGGTAAATTGAATTTTGAATTTTATTTCTGCACTTCTGTTGGACTGAATTTTTGATATAAAAATATAAACACATTTAAGTACTTTACTTTAAGATAAGAAAGCGAAAAAAGAGTAAGACCCAAAAACTGGTGGCACGTGAACAACCAGACGAGCAGCCAGAACCCAGCCGAGATAATTATGGAGTATCATTGATATGGAAATGTCACTACTCGAAAAGCTGAGGTCAAGAAGATAATTTTAATCTCGATGCCAATCAATAACCGTCGATAATACTAGAGCAGAATTCTTTGCAAAAACAAACATTTTATTAAAACACTTCTCAACACAAATTCAATACACTCTTTAAAACGTCAAAACAAAACACAAGACTATTACAGACGGTTGCTTAAAAACTTCAGATATTACAGATGGCTGACTTGTCGATATACACACGATATACAATGCCAACTATACACATCTGTTCATTAGATTCATTCAACATTGTTGTGTGCCCCTCTATCTTGGTATGATTTTTCCATGGCAACACCCGAGAATTCACCGATCACCACTAGGTACTTAATTAATTTTGTTCACGTAAAAGAGCAAGTTATTAGTTGTCCGCCCACATCCAGTGCATGCCGATCTACCAAAGATAATTAGCAACAATCCACAAACGAATACCGCAGCAGCTCTTCTTCATCAAGCAAAACCAAAAAAATGACTATGATTGCTCCTGCTTTAAATGACGCAAAGATGTTAGAGAATGTAACAATCCTCTTACTCACTGATAGAGCGGTGCATATCCATTGTCAAGAGCAACACAGATATAAACATCAACAATTATGAACAAGAGGTGTCTCAAACTCTTAACGCACAAACCTCCAAAACATCATGGAGACGCTTCTGCAGACCGAAGCAGGTTTCTCCCACCCAACACCTCTTTCAAGGTCACTTCGGGAGCTTAATCTTGTACCGGAGAGGCGGCACGCTTTTAAGTGTGTGTTGATGCGATCTTGAAAGTAGTGGGGCACAAAAAGACAAGTGAAATATATAAAAAAAAAAATGAACGCGTTTCACCTCCCTACTCTTGAAAAAAAAAAAAATCGTAAAATCTTAAGTCACAAAAGTCAAAGGTAAACGGCATGTCAACTACTGTCAATAAAGGTGCTCGGTCAACTTATTTAAAACGTCGTCCATATTTGTTTTCGGTTGATTCTTGTTTTCAGTTTCTGGGTCAATAATTGTGATGGTGTGGTCGCGAGATGAAGTAAATATGTAATACAATAATTTACTCGTATTGTGTACGTTTAGGTGGCTTAATTATTTCCAGCATTTTGTATGCGCATAGCGGTACAAAAGGAATTGAGTAGTAAATATTTGTCATTCACGGCGTTCAAGTAGCACTCTTGGAATTTGATTTAAAAAGAAACATGTGCTGAATTGGATGGTGAATAACTGGCCTTTAGACAGGTGATACAGTTACTGTTTGAAGTATATATTCAAAGAAAATAATATGTCTGACGAGTAGTTTTATTGTTCGTTAATCAAATAAATGATTTGAAACATTTAGTGGTTGGCAAGATTGTTTCCTAGATTTTGTATATATTGTATCAATACCATATTTTATATTAAATTGATTACATTTTTGAGTCGTTAAGTCGTTACATCAGAAATGCCACAGGAAATCAAGGCATCTATGGAGCCAGACTCAGTTTTAGATTAAAGCTTAAGATATCTGACCTTTTTTGACATCGAAAGTCTTAGTAAGGTCATTACCGACCTCGATGTAGCAGCATGCGTTCTCCATCGTCATCCTACACAGACGGACAAGTTTGGCAGAAATGTCAAAAATAAACATGGCTTTATACAGTTCGTTTCTATAGATGCTGTCATAGCCAGCCGTGAAATCGATAAAGAGATGTTGAGTATCGATGTTGACTTCGGGGGTTCTCTCCAGGATCTGGCGAAGTGTGAAGATTAGATTGATAGTGGACTTACCTGCCCTAAAACCGCACTGAGAGTAGCCAATCAGGCTGTTGATAAAAGCTTTCAGGCGTTTACATAGTATCGCAGAAAAGATCTTGTACACAATGTTTGGAAGACTGCTGCCTCTATAGTTAGCTCAGTTGAGGGGGTGTCCTCTCTTGTGGATCGGGCACTGCGGTTCCATTCATCAGGCATACTTTCATCTAATCAGATCTTAGAGATGATCTTATACTCTCTACCAATTCATCCCTAGCTGCCTTGAAAAGTTCTGGTTGTGGTTGAGAGATTTTGGGATACGCGTTTAGCGAAGACTCTTGCGATTCTTTGTTGGGATATCAACCTTGGTACAACAAGGTAATGAATCTATTCTATGTTCGCCGTTCGAAAGGTTTGGATATCCAGAATACTGGAGACATGTGTTCTGTCGATCACAATATGATCAATTTGGTTGACTGTTACATGATCATTGGACCGCAAAGTCTGCTTGTGGATATTGAGATTAGGAAACCATGTGCTTTTGGTGTTAAAAAAGTCCAATAGGATTTTATTTAGGGTTGTATTTAGAAAATTGCTCATATCTTTTGTCGAGGAGTTCGTAGAATCAATGGCCCTTTTCATTTTCTGCCGCGTATGACAAATGCGCGTCCAAATAGGCGCTGCTTATTATCTGTACAGCAATCACCGTCACAGTTTTTTATCCTATTTTTGCCCGGCCTATCCCATCGCACTTCCTGGATGGTGGTTATATCTGATTTGTAGCAGTCTAGGGCCTCTGCTAATTGTTCGGCTGCACGTTGCCTGTTAAGGGTTAGAACATTTCTTTAGTTGTATAGTATTTATCCGATGCTTGTGGTTGTTTCGGAACCATAAAAGTTAACCACATGGTATAACCCTCAATTTGGAGGGTTAGTTCCTTTTATTATGCCCCTAGGACACAGGGAAGAGTGAACCGGTATCAGTAATCCACTTCGGGAGTGTGAGCGCGGCCGTTGGCCGATTAAATGGTCCTTCGCCACCATCTCTGCTCCAAGCACCTGAGTATCCTCGAAAATTAATTGTTGACCTGTGTTCCGAATATGTCGAAGCAGCTTGCGCAAAGTGTTCACTAAGTTCAACCAAACTGGAACTAAGGATGCCACCGTTGATGGAGCTAGGGAATTCTTCCGCTGCTGTCTGGATTAAGAAGAAGTGCTCACTCTTCTTTCCCTCTCTCATCTGCTGCTGCCAAGGATCCTTCAAATTGGTTTGGTTACAATTTCTTGGATCAAGGTACTAGGCACGCAGCTGTCACAACGTGTAGGTTGAGTGCAGGATATAAATATGTACTATTTTTAACATAGAGATACATATGTATATTGAAGCCCTCATAAAGTGTAGACATAAATGATCAGCATCACCATCACTTCTGTCTGTCACGAGTTTTTAGAGTTTAAATTTTAGGCCAGATCTATGAAATTTTGTGTATGAGGTCTTTAAAAGCAAAATAGGTGTAAAAATATTCAAGTTTGCGCTCCGGATTGACTTGTTTCGACCAAGCAAGCCGTGTCTCGAACGAACAATTTGTTCTATAGACTCTCAAAAAAATGAACGTAATTTCTCAAGCTAAATTCAATCCAAATTCTTACGTATTAAACTGATTTACAAAAATTAAATCCATCAAATAAAATACGGTCGAAGTTTTTCAAAGACACTCCATTTTAGCACACTAATCAACAAACACTTCCTCAATTCGCAACTTCAATTATCGGTTATTATATCTCTAGTATTGCAATGGCCAGCTAAAAAGCCTGCCTTGAAGCGCACTACTTGTTACATATCAATGAGTACTTGAGTAGTATAGTATAATACTATCTATCTCCTTGTAGCTTGTAGGCATTTTTTCTTGCTCTCATACAAAAAATTTATCAAAACACAATTTAATACTTGGGCACGCATGCTCAGTCTGGTATTCCTAATTATACACTGTAGCATTTAACTCAAATACGCCCTCTCTCCACCCTAGATCGTGTATGAAACAATTTGTATGTACTGTACAAACCTAGGAAATGTCAGCTACGATTAATTAATTGGCGGTTTAGTCGGAGGTATGGTATGACATTTCTATTAGTTCCAAACACCCGGATGCATGAACGTGAATTTTGTTTGTTTGTACTGTTATTGTGGGCTGTGTACAATGCTGTAATGTGAAATTTTTCAAAATCTACCCTAGGCTCACCAGCTCGCTATCCCGAATGTCCAGATAAAGATTAAGATAATGCACACTCCTCATGGCATACAGAACTATGCTGCCTGGTCCATCGGTAACGACAAAGGACACAATAGACCACTAGGTCACGCTGAAGAATACCCTTTACAAAAAATAATTTTAATAGTCTCGTACTAATGAGAGTTACAATTTCTCACGGCCATGTAAATTTAGAATTTACAATCGCGTAGTACGAATGAACTCAAATTATTATTGATATAATATGTTTATTATATTTTTATTACCTTGGTTCTCGCCATCAGCTAGCAATAACGTAATATGACCTACCCAAAAGGAGAAGTTGTAGTGGTCACAAAATTACACCTACATATGTGTATGCACCTTGAGATACCTCGAGAACGCATAGAACACGCAACTCCATTGAACTATGGCTCAAAACCGGTTGAAAATAATATAATTTATTGAACAAGTACAGTACAGAAAAACTCGCTCGACTGACCCCTAATTGTAAGTTATTAACACAGCAGCAGTAAAATATTTGTGTGTGCCACTCCTTTGTCTAATGAAATCATTAACTTAAATTCAATACGACACTTTTCGTACAGGCTACCCACGAAAGTCAATAATTTCCTGAACTCTACATGGTACAATACATTACGCACCTCGAACATGCTATAATGTTTGTTATACCCAACAACTTTTTTTTGAGCTTATTTTGTTCGTGCCTAAAAACGGGAGTGATTTGTTTTGGTTACTCATACGATATGGAGGCCCGACAATTTTTGGTTCGTTTTGCTTCAGTTTATTTTTCTTGGCCTTCAGCTGTTAGCAAGGTTAGAGTCGACGTACGTTTTAGATAAATGTATTTATGGAAAGTCGTTACCTTAGTCAACTATTTAACGTACATGCAGTATACGGCAGTACGCATGAACATGACATGTGTGCGCCTGCGTTTTAGAAGTAATATCTAGGAAATAATGCTAAATACACGTTGGATGTGCTGGCAACTCGAAAAAAGAATTGCGTATGCAGAATGAATTGTTATTTGCAATTTCAATGCTGGTTTTATTGATGAAAAATCATATTTAGGCCCGAGGATCGATACAAGGATAACAAGTTATTTTTTCTTACAATAATTCAAAAAAAAAATTAAGAAACTTTTTCGGAGCATTAAATTTTAACACCTAAAGTTTTGTTTGACGCTTATTTTGAAAATACTTATATTACGAGTATGTCTTCAAAGGTTAGGTACATGAAAAGTTTTTTCAAATCATTGAAGAACATGGATGCAAAGTTTTCTAGACCTGACTTAACTCAGGCATGGTATAGCATCTTTTTCTGCAAATGTAGTAAGCCTAAATTTGAGTTTAATTTAGTTTACTTACTTACTTAATTAAAGGGCTTTCGAACCTTGTCTACCTGAGAAATGGTTGCCTTTGCTGTCCCTGGTACGCTGCTTTTAGTTGCGAAGACCAAGTTCGCATAAGCAACAACTTGGTTTTTGTACCCAAGGTACGGTCTTCTTTGCCGAACAAGAAGGCTGTGATTCAAAGATACTTTTATCGGGAGCATTGTTGTTCATGCGTTCGATGTGGTCGAGCCAATCTTGGTTTTTTGGACTATATCCACACCCTGGTTATACCTTCTCCTCCATTCGCCCTTCTCGCTTAGTCGAAGAAGTATTTTTCGCTCGAAAGTGCCCAATATTTGGTCAGCTTTTTTACTTAGCGGCTAACACTCAACACTAAATATTAGGTCATAAGCAGCCCCAAAAAAAGGACTACGATGTTTCTTCTTACAGCTGTACGTGTTGTGCGTGGTATGCATTTCCATCTTCGGCCTCCTACTCGCGTTCCGCTATATCCATAGATTGCATCATTATTATGTGCAGCTTTGGGCGATAAACCCTTCATCCATTGGTGTTGCTCAACAATTTCAGATCTCCTTTGGAAGTGTAGTCTATGCCGTACCGTAAATCGCAGATTGGTAGCTATGTTATTAATAAGGTCGGTATGTGCTTGTGCCAGTTGTGTTACTAAAATATTCCTCTAACGTCCGATTAAATCACCCCACAGTGCTGACAATGTTGATACAAGGGTGTCGTGCTTGAGCAAAACTCACCTTTTATTGGTCATTGTTATTCAATGAACTGGTTCTTTCATTTCCTTCAATTTACTTTTTACTCTACCATATCTATCTATTGGTATAGGACGAGGCGGTTTGCCAACTGGTATGGCTTTTGGTTTTAATAATAACTTACACGTCTCAGGAAATCTGTCTGCTTTAAAAATATCTCTATCCGAGATTTAAGACTCAAGCCTTTCCCTATGCTCTATTTCAACGCATAAATCGGTGGTGTATAAGTAGCCTACAATCAGAAGATGCTCTACGTCACTTACCGTACGCAATATGTACTGTTTAAACCATTGTACGTCAGAATTGAGCTGGTTGTACTTTCTTGTGGTATTTTCCGAATCATTTCTGATGTAGTATATTTACTCTTGAAAAACAGCTTAAATTATTTCCTTTTTTTCAAACGACATACTGTGGAAAACGACCTAACATCAATTTATATTTGGTTTTTTGCCGAAATCATTCTAAGTGAACTTAGAACGTTCTGTTTCAGTGGATCCTCATTTAAATACCATCGCACGCTTCGTTAAAGCGGGATGAATATAATTCAGTTTACCTAATCCCTCTATCAAGTTTTGACTTTTTTACTTGCACCTACATATAATATAGGGCAAGTATTGGATTCGTGCAAAAATTCGAACTCGAGATAACAATGAATTCTGACTGTCTGTCTGTCTGTCTGTCTGTCTGTCTGTCTGTGTGTATGTACGCTGGACTGCAGTCTAAACGGCTGGACCGATTTGCTTCAAACTTCACATCTGAGCTCTGTAGGGTCGCAATTCGAGGCGAAATCGGAATTTTTGTTCTAGCCCTGTTATTAACGGTACTTTACTTATGGCCAATTTCACAAAAAAACGATTTTCTCGAAAACGGCTCTAACGATTTTGATTAAATTTCATATTCAAGTTAGTCTGGGCAAATGCTATAAGATGGCGTACCACGTTTTTGCCTAAAAATACGTATAACGGTACTTTTCTTATTAACTGGTTTTAGAAATTTGGCTATTTCTCGGCTAAAACTCATTGGATTTCCATAAAAATCGAAATGTGGGCAAGATTAAATGTTTAATAATATATGCCATTTAAACTTATACAAAATTAATTTTTTTTTTTTTCAAAAATCTATTGTAAATTTTTTTTTAGATTCATTTTCAACTACCAGCATATATGTAGGTGCAAGTACGTACGACCCAGTCGTGCACATTTTTTTATATAGGTACTCACATACAATTCGTTCAAAAATTTGAAATAGAAATATTAATCGATTCTGACATTACGAAGAAGATAGAGAAGCTCGAAAAAGTAGGTCTGCCAATTCTGTGCCTGTTAACCTTGCATGAACCCGATCCAATGGGTATTTTAAGTTTGATACATTTGTTGTAACATAGAGTAATATTGAAGACAGACCCAATAATATAGATACCTATCAATAGCCGATTCGATTGAGCTAAGTCTGTCAAGGACAATTGCCATAAAATTTTTACACATAACTAGTGTCAGAATTTTAGAAATTCACCCGCATATAATCCCCTATTTGAAATAAGGTATCACACGATCCACTCCAGACGGACTGAAGCATTTTTCTATGTTTGGGTAACAACAGATCGTACACGTCTTCATTATGCTGGTAACGTGTAAAAAAAATAGGAAGCCATCGTACACAATATTGCTTCGTAGTGCCAACAATTTTAAAATTTTAATTACCGTGCACCGGCACATGATAAAAATCTAGCAACTTGAATGGGTTGACTTTCACAGATCGTTTTAGTGGCCTTCGATTTTCTCCAGTTCTCCTTTATATTACCATCCATTGCCAATGAACCTGGCTTTTTGTAATTTCCACCACTAAATTGGTTTCAATGTTTCCAGTATAACTTTATTGTTTATGTATTATTTTAGTTAAATTGTAATTGCTTACTGTTTCACTGATGCACTTATTCCTTTGTTTTTATTAATCTTTTTTTTTGTTGCAAAAAGACAAACCGAACCGAACTGAAAAAACTTTGTTTTCTTTAAAAAATTATCCACTTTGTTTTTTTTTTTAAATTTTCTCAAAAGTCTTGTTAGTTGAGGGTAGAAGCAAACATTTTTAGAGTTTCCTATAATATCAGTATTTTTAAGAATATCTTGAACACTTAATAAAAATATGAGATGGGACATCAACCAGGAAAAATGCAATATTTTCCAATTCCTAAATTTTGTATTCCATCTATACCTTTAAAAACCATTAGGTAATTAAAAAGCATAAACACAGAAAGCTAGTGTACAAACTGGAGCTGAAGAGCCATGAGTAGATAAATGATGGGTCGCTTCAGGAGCATGCAGTGGATGTTGAGCTTTTGGCAGATTTCGATATATGCAGGTATACTACTAGAGATTGATTGGCTGCAAAGTCATTCGAGATCATGACACGAGCATTTTTGGGCTCAGTTCTATCTCCGACTGACCTCTTGTCTGCTACCCCTTATTCAATCTATTCATTCTTTGATTACAGTTATCTCATATTTTTTCCCCAACTCAAATCCCTGCTCTTTGGCTTTAATCAAACTGAGTGGAATTTAATGCACCCAAAATACAATGCTATCTCCTGTCACTCAAGCGGAAACACAACTCCCCGACCACTATACATGAATGGTATGATTCTTGTATTGCGGAAACCGAAAGACTTGTCATTATCTTACTTACTTACTTGAGTCCTTTAAACCCTCGGGGGCATAGGGCGTCAACAGCGCCATCTTGTTCGTAGTTCTTGAATGAGTTTGAGCTCTCTCCAACTCATTTCCAAAGAGCTTGATTCCTCCTCGACTGTTCTGCGCCACGTTTTCCTAGGGCGTCCCGCTGTTCTGCCGCTTGAGCGGATTCCGCTGCATAGGGTATTACGCAATGGATTTGTCTTCGCGCCGTAGGGTGTGTCCAATCCGCTGGCACTTTTTCCTTTTTTGTTGATAGGTTCCTGGTCCGTTCTCGTATAAAGCTGTTCGTTGGAGATACAGTTTGGCCAAAAAATCCTCAAGGTGACTCTTAAATATTGCAGCCAGCGTGTGCTAATGGTGTCCAAGTATTACACCCATAAAACAGTACCGATTCTACGTTGGAGCGAAGCAGTCGCAGTTTGGTTCTTAAGCTGATAACATTGCTTTTCCAGATGGTGGACAGCATGCCGAACGCAGCTTTGGCCTTCCCGATTCTGCTGCACACATCCAGTTCGGTATAGAAAGTTGTCAACTTTCGCGACTTCCTGTCTGTTTTAGCTGTGCTAATTTTGAGCCCTACTTTGTTTGGCTCAGCTTCTAGATTATGGACCATGAGATGGAGCTCCATTATCCGATGTGAAAGTAGACAAACATCAAGTAGACAAACAACAATTGTCATTCTCGGTGTGTGTATAATAATAATCTCCGATTGCTCACAGACTTTGGGCGGACCCATGCCTTTATTTAAAAGGCGGTCTTCATCGCTTTCTCAGTAAATTTATGATATGGAAAACTACTCATAATTGCTTACTCTCCAATTCCAATAGAAAACAATCACTTCACCGATAGCGAATCCTCTAAAAAAAAACAAATTAATGTCACCAAAGCTGTACTTTAAAACATAAATTCACTTCTAATATTTACTACACATACTCAAATACAAATAAATCTTAGAAATATAGCGCTTTTTTCACAACAAAACTGAGTGTCTCACTGTTGGTGTTCTTCCCCTACGTTTTTCTTGAATTATTTTATTTTTAAAAAACAAAATCTTTTAAGTGATATATTTCCGAGGAAATTTACTCCATCAGACCCCGAGCAGGAGGGTTATTGTTATTACTTCTCATTTCTAATGGGAGAAAACACCGCAATAAGAAGGTGAACTTATTTCCCACAAGTGTGGAACTAATTCCCTAATGGAGTGAATTCCCTGGACTTACTTCCAAATGATATATGTACTACTTTGAAACAAAATGATGTGAGTCATATTTTCAAACTTAGTTAAACATTTTTTGTAAAACAAATATGCTAAACCTTCCGGACTTGTGGGTCAATAAATAAGAAGCTTTAAAATTGATATGGAGTAAAGGTTCTTTAAATTCGCTTCTGTATCATTCATTAACTATATGTACTATCTTTTCTAATTTCAGCCATTCCTGTTGGTAATTGGACCCCACCAGACATTGACTACAATGAACGCTTCACCTGGGAGGGAGCAACAGACATGAGCAATAACTACCGTGATGCTTTGCAACGCGGCTTGCCATATCCAATCCTTACAGTAGCTGAGTATTTCAGTTTAGGTCGAGAAGGTTTCTCATGGGGTGGTCAGTATCGAGCTGCTGGATACTTTGCTAGCATCCTTTTGTGGACATCATTGGCTTCATGGTTGCTGATGAATTTACTTCTCATCGCGGTTCCTCGTTATGGAGCCTATATGAAAGCATTGACAGGATTTCTGCTAGTCTGCACGAATATTGGCTACTATTATCTCCTCCCGAAGAGACCTCTGACAATTTATTTAGAAGGAGGTCGCCTTGAATTTCGTTTGGGATGGTGTTATTGGCTTCTTTTAATCGCAGGTATGTAGGATATATTTATATTTAATTTTTTTTTTAATATTTAATTTTTGTTGTGATTAAGGAATTCTATGTCTGTTCGCTGGGGTGCTCATTTCAATCATTGATTTGGTCTGGCCACACACATTTTCAACTGTTTTAGAAGTGTACTATGGAACACCATACGATAGGCATGTAATTCTTGAAGAATCAAGTGATGTGCGTTTTAGAAAGCGCAACAGTAAAGGATTAGAAGATCCACCAGGTCTTGGATCTCGTATACTCCGACGATTGTCTTCGAAAACACGAGACTCGTCTACGGGCTTATGTAGTGCAGCTGGTGTTTCTAGTGGTGTAGAAAATAAGGGCTTCCAGAGCGAAGTGCCGAAGAGCCCCTGGCGATATCCATTCCGAAGGGCGCAACAACTCCCACCACATCCAATGACTATACAACGTACAATGTCACAAGGCTCTGGATCGAGTATAGCATCGGGCACGGTACAAATCTCACCAATGCACAAGCAGGCTCTGTCGAGGATGTTACCGTAAGTATAAAATTTATTCACTTAAAACATAAACTAGTATATTTGGAGTTTGCATTGATTTTAGGAAACCTCCACATGACAGAATTAGAGACATTGACCACTGGTGATCAAACGATTACTTTAAATAAGTTTTTGACAACATTCAGAAAACTGTTTAGATCTGGCTCCAGATATTGGACAATTTCAAAGTAATGGACAGCTGAATATTTTCAGTTTTTTTTTTACTCCTAAAAAACAAATACCCGAAAGACAAATTGATTAAAAAGCTGTGTAGCTATTAAGTAAATTATTAAGTTATTTTTAAACAAAACAATTCGCTAAGAAATAATAAATTAAACAAGGCTATTAAAGTCGGATATGAAAAACTCAACGAAACTCTACATTATGTACTTCTAAGATGGAAATGAAAAAAAAAAAAAAACACAAATATTTGTATTGACGTAGTGATGTTGTTATGTGATAATGCCTAAAATCTAAAAAAATACCTTAAGTTATAAGTTTAAATTTTAAATATAGTTCTAAAACATAATTATGAAAAGGAAAGATATGATATATGATTACCAGAAAAAAAAATTATTTATTTCATTGTAGGACATTTTTTTATATAATTTCATTTTCTTTTCCTGCTTAAATTAGTAATTTTGTTGTACAAAAAAAAAAAAAAAATAGAAGCTGTATTTTGTAATGTTACGTGAATATATTTGTAATAAATTAAGTCGATATAATATGTCATAAGTGAGAGACAATAATTATTATAAACAACGCTAACGAAGAAGATTGTATAAACTAAAGAAATTGTGAAAGATTAGTGACAGAAATAAACAAAAGTTTAAATAAATAATTAACGTTTTTTTCGTATATTGAAAGTGTTAATTTTATACCTTATTTACATTAATTAAGTACCTACTATCTTTCTCAAGACTATTGCTTCTAAGGCTTCCAACTTCCACTGGAACAAAAGGAGGACACATACAGTATGGTACATAAGTTAGTAAAAATGCCCAACAGCGTTTGATTTCTATTTAATTTAAAATTTTGGAACAGATGTCTGGCTAAAAATGCATAAGAGTGCAATTTTCTATTACGTAATGTATATCTTTTGTAGGTGACATTTTTTGAATGCGTCAGTTTAACACCATAGTGTTAAGGTCCAAACGCAAATATTTACAAGGCTGAGCCTGTCAAATGCCATAATCAACCAGTCTTAAGAGAAGCTAAAGAGAAGTTCACTACCGCCAAACTCTACATTCATTTCTGGATCATAACACCGTCTATAAGAAAAAAAGTTCACTATTTTTGCTAGGGATAAGCAAGGGCTATCTATATATATACTTTTAAGCGCATTCATACCTACCACTTGTCTAAGGCACGACGCACAGTGGGGCAAAGTGACCCAAAAGCTGGCATTAATTCCAATTACTAAATTGAGAATATCTATATTTTGTGCTTATTTTTCGGTCATGTAATATCCACATTATTAAAAAATGCAAATGATTTCTTTTTAGACTTATCTGATTCATCACAGCGCAGCTTAGTTGAAGCTTGAATTTTTCTCGGTTGACTCAGAAAAAAAATTGGTGTTTTTTCTTCTTTGTATGAAGTCCGAATTTTTGTTAATTTGCAAATAATTTTGAAATCTTGGTATGGGGCCTTGGACTTTGGGTATGTAACAATGTTTTAGGAGCAAGAAAAAAAAAAAAAAAAAATTTAAATTGACGTGATGCCCTGTCAGTTTTTAAAAGGTATATTTTTAAAGATTTCCTAAATCGCGTAGACTTTTAGTTGTGTTCCAGGCTCGTCCGAGTTTTTATTTTTGTGTCATCTAAATCTGCATGATGTGTATTTTGTATTTCCGTAAAAAAATTGTGCTACTTTTTTACACTTTTCGTGATATTTGGAATTTTGTATGGTGCCTTCGATTTATAAATTTTTTTTTGTTTTAGGATATCAAAGATATCGAAGACATGACATGAGTGGTTACATATGTATATCCGTCAGAAAATACCCTGTCATGCCGTGCCAGTATGGATTTTGCAGAATTTTCAACAAATAATATATTTTATTCCTAAGAATTCATATTATTCTAAGAAAATCGTCAAAAAACAGTTTCTTAGTAAAATCGCCTCTAATGAGTGGGCGTGTTCATACACAATGTATTGAAGATTTGTAGAGTAAGTGAAGATCTACATATTTGCTAAAGAAAGTTTTTTCATATTGTTTGTGAAATCAGTAAAAAACATATTTTTTTGAAAAGTGGGCGTGTCAGAGGGCGGATTTTAAAAATGTGTACACTTCTACAGCCCAACAGTAGCTCGGCGAAATTTCAGGTTCCTAGTTTTATTGGTTGATTTAATGCCAATTATTAGGGTATTCTGTGCCCCACCATGCGACCGACGGTTTACTTTATCCAGAATTTTTATATATAAAGCTACCAGTGGTCCATACGAATGCTATCTTAGCAATAAGCTTTAGGCATAAAACCTTAAAGCTCAAAAATCTGTTATGTAAATACTTTACAATATCCAACTAAAGAGCAACTCTTGTTGCTCATAAAATATGGAGCCAAGCTGAATCCTACATTACATCAGTGGAAGAGATCATTGTTATTATTAAAGGACGTCTTAAATGCATTTACTTCTCAAATTTCCACTATGAAAAGTGGTCAGCTCAATATAGAGTTGAAGCTCAACTACAACAGCCGATTTAGGACTTAGGTCTAACGTTGAAGTTCCTGTTGCTGTGGTCAATGTGTTCTGTAACATTGAAGAGCTTTGGTTCTAAAAATTTCCCCACGGTTGTCAAAGTTACTGTATGTGTTTCTACTATTAGTTTTAAATTAATTTATAGATAAATCTCCTTCAACATCAATCAACTGTCAAATATGACACCTTTCTGATGAGTTTTATGACCAATGGCAAATAAATTTCACCACGATTTGTTACATGTTTTCGGTTTTTCAGATGTGATGGGCAAATACCGGGTAAATACCGTCTGAGGGTAAGTACCTTGGTATATTACCTATTTTCCCATCACTAGATATGATTAATGTGTTGTTAAAATTTTGTTATGAGTCCTTATTTTGAAAAATATTATCGAAATCCTGAGTCAGTTGTAAATACGCAGCGTGGATTTCTTTGGTGTGGTTGGTAGTCATCATAGCTTCAGTGAGGAAGCAATTCGTCGCACCACTATTTTGGACTTTTAGCTACCAACCGGAGAGACATAAACGCTGTTGCGGCCAGTTTCAAAGAAGATCCTTAAATCTCTATTCGTCGCCGATCAGCTAAATTTTGTATCACTAGAGAGTCAACCCGGCTGATTTGCGTCCCAGACTTGGGCCTGCATCCGCTGAGAGAAGTGTTGAAGCCGGATAGACCACGCTCTCAGTTGGCTCATTGGGCGCTGAAAATGTTGCTTTAGAAAGAAAAAAAAAAAAACAGTTTTTGATCGCATAGCATTTGTCTTATTAAATATAATTACTTCTATAATTAAAATTACAAATGTATATAATTTTTTTTTTTATATTTTACAAACAATAAATAATTTTTAATTTTCTTTAGTTGATACTTTTGTTAATCCAATTTTACCAATTATAAATGTATGTATTTTTATTTGAAAAGTAAACACATTTTATTTTTTTTAAGTTTTTCCTGTTTACATAGGTATACATATTTATGTACATTATGCACAAAAAAAAATTAACTGAATGAAAATGATTTATTTGTTTTTGTTTCTTTATTGCTTACTTTACGAATGAACATACTATTTTTATTTTTCTCCAGACTAATTTGAACTAGGTAGAAGACTTAGCTTCAACCACACATTTTTGTCGAATACGACTGCTTAACCAAAGTTTTCGAAATGGTGAATGAAATATGGTAATTTCCGAGTTTTGTTGACTTCATCACAGGCCGACATTACACTTTTGGTGAGAGGCCTTGGACCACATGAAAACACTCCTATTTTTGAAACCTGGGAAATTGAGATGTTAAGAAAATCAAGGTTAATGATGTTATTTTGGAAATTGCACTTAGGATAAAATTGTATTTGTATCTAAAAAGAAAGTCGAGACAAAAGTTTTTTTCATTTTCAGTTTCACCTTTAGATAAAATAAAACTGGTATCTATGAGACAGCGTTGCCAGATTAAAGCTTTCCTCGCTAGGTAGTAAGTATGTAGATTAGAAAATATTATACTTACATATGAGTGCTTCTTTTGAACAAATTTGAGGAAACTCGACATATCGGGTCTGCCAAAGTGATTAACAGCCTTCAAGCCAGTAAATATTGACGTTTTCGACAGTCTCTGGAAGTGATTCTCACAGATGTACTGTAATAAAGAAACGCAGTATTGATAAAAAATACAATTTCAAGGCTTTCAAATCAGCTTACCAACATAGTTGTCCTCAAATCAAATTTATGGAAGAACTGTGTAATAAAGATATGAATCTCCAGTACATTAGTCACATCCTTCTTTTCGACATCACGCAAGACGTCAATGAACCATTCAAAATGCTTATGCGATGGACATATCCACAAGAAGTAAACTTTCTTGCAGGCAACGCCTGAGTAGCGATTTGTACTAGTTCCGAAAACTAAGTCGTTGAGAATGGATGCATATGGAGTGACTCCGATACCGCCACCTACCATCACTGCTACCTCAAATTTATACCAATCCTGGTTTCCGCCACCGAATGGTCCTTCAATACGAATTTTCGGTTGATCTTCTGGATTGTAATTGCATGGGTCAAAGTAGTTGCGCAGTTTCCATGTCCAGGGACCCTGAGCCTTTATGTGGCAGCTGAGGAAATTTTCATGTGGTGCTGATGTTAAGGTGAAACTGTGCATTTCATGAGGTCGGAAGGCAGTACATGATAAGCGTACCCATTGCCCAGAGAGATACTTAAGATTAGGGGGACGATAAAACTTGATTTTGATCACATCAGATGGAAGGAGGTCGGTTTCAATGACATCTAGAGCCATGTACTTCGTGCGTAAGGAGACAATCTGAAATAACACAAAACTATAGATCTGCTTTGGAAAAAAAAAAAACAATTAGTGCAAGTTTACCTTATCGAGGGTGTAGATAAGACCGGGTCCAAGGAAGAACATCCAGAATCTTGGAGGGCCTGTCAGCCGTGCCAAACCATGAATTAAACTGAGCATGTACAAGAATATGTACAGCGAGTGCATATTCCAGAAAAACTTGTATGCTTTCTTGCGTATGGTCGGATGCGCAAACACAAATATGATGCACATGATAATGAAAAGCAAGACACCAGTTGTTCCTAGGAAATATGTCTACTTATTGTCAATTCCAAACAATGTTTGAAAAGATACCCTACCTGTGACCGTTTGGAAGAGCCAGAAGGTTATATCTGGCTTGTAATCCGAAGCAAAATGAACTTCTCTAGTCAGACATTTTAAATTCTCATGAGATTGCGTTGACACGTGATAGAAGTTTACAATATGACCCACGGAATGCAGCACCGAGAAGAAGAGTGCAGTACAGGCAGCAATTTTATGAAATTGAATGTGAGAATCCAATGGAATGTATTGTTGTATAGGGAATTCTTTCAGCTTTGTTATAAGGTTTCTGAAAAGACGTAAGTGCGCTTAATTAATGTCATTAATAGCATAATAAGTGTATTACCTCGACATAGTCAATAACAAAAGTGAATAACAGAATGACAATGAGGCCGCTGATCCTCGAGTGATTGCTATGCCTACGCCCATGATGTGTCTTAAATCGGTATGCTCAGCCATAAAGGAGTAATCTAAATAAATAATTAATATTTATTCTATTTTTATAAGCAAAAAATATAGCAACTTACGAATAAATCTTTCAACAAACAATACGATCGTGATCACGTAGAAAAGGAACAGATAAAATATATTCTGTCGGTTCTCTTCCAAAAACGTAATGTAACAATCCCATTTCTCTTGCATCCAATGCCGAGGTTTATCCTGCATTGGTTCGATGTGAAACGATGTCATCCGCGCCACATTTGTTGACGTATCTAAGAAGTTTTGTTTGGCACCTTTACAATCCAAGCCGATGGCGACAAAGTCGCCTTTATACTCCTTCATCATCAACTTGAAGTCCTGGTACGTCAGATGGTTCTTGTACTCCAGTCCGACATCCTGGAACATTCCATCGATCAGTTCTGTAACTTGATCATCTCCAAGGCTTGTGGTTCTGGCAATCTCCACTAGTGACCGCATCATTTCGCTCAGCTCGCCCTTATCAATGACACCATTACGATCATTGTCACACATATCGAAGATTATGCGCAACTTATCATCCGTTTTTCCGCGAGAGAATAAGACCACCGTTTCCAGGAATTCTTGAAACGAAATTCTTCCATCTTGATCCTTATCCACAATGTTGAACATTTTCCTAACAAACATGTCATTCGGCTTCATTCCGAGAGCAGCAGCGAATTCGGCCTTTGATAGACTCGTTCTCATCACCGTCATCACTTCGCCGTCAGTTGATGCATCTGAACGCCTTCTACGTTCCCCAGGACGCAGTCCAAATGTTAGAGCATATGCTTCTCGAAAGAAGTACTCCAAACGTTTTTGTCTTCGTTCACGAGTCTCTGCTCGTGCGAGCATGATGTCTTTGTTCACCTCAACCAGAGTCATTTCCTTTTTGTGGATAATGAGAAAGTCTTCCAGCTTTTTGACAAACTTTCGACGAGCTCCATATGACTCTAACTCCAAAACAAGGTCGTGATCATTTGGTACTCTCAACAAAATATATGGCTTCTTCTTTATATGATTAGTTGCCGACTCCTCAACAGTGATTAAATCGATGTTCTTAAGACTAAATGATCTCAGTTTTTCTCCCTTCCGGTCAACAGTGTAGATAGCTGATTCAGGCCCAAATTTAACCGTCACCAATCTCTTATGATTGGCATGCAACCACTCCCTAGCGATCATTTTATCAACTGAACCCTTATGACCTGGTGACGATCTCAGCGCCTCCTGACGTATTTTGAGCTTTCTACGCTTGCTATTTTGCAGTTTTACCACACAGTAACCAGCTCCTGCACAAAGGATAGGCACAAAACCAAGGAATACACAAACGTAGATGAACATAAGTTCCGATCCGGAGAAGTAATCATAACCCTGAAGGTAGTTACAAGGCTCCAATTCGGTTGCATTAAGTTGCATTGGTTGTGGGCATGGATCGCCTTCATGCCACATAAAAACATCTTTTTGGATGTCATTTGGATTGATGTCTGTACTATTAACAATAATATCCCACATGGTAATCTTGCGAAGCTCTGCTATTTCTTCCGTAGTAAATACTCCATTACGCACATTTTCAAACCAAAAACGGTCAGCATCTCTAAGACGTGTGAACTGCTCTTTGATCACTTTGGAGAATAGTTCTCCTGGCTGACCGTAAGACTCCAGCATACCGCCGATATACACATCCACGTCATCCAGCTGGTTGTTATAAGCTGATATAAGCATTCTGAAAATAAAAAGTGCTCGGTGAAACTATGTCTCATTAAAGTGGGACTTATGTCCCGTGTGGACTCGTGTTCAATGCAGGAGAATGTCAGGAAGTCCTTCTTGTACAGTCAGACCAAAACTTACGTCAAAAGTTCCGGTTGCACGGCAAAGAGCTCAGGATTAATATCCTCCCAATTCTCTCTCGGTTTCAAACCATAAGCCACTCGAGCGGAATTGTAATCAGGCAAACCATTGTCTCTTCCTCGCATGATATTTAGAGCCCCAAGATCCCGCCTGGTAAACTCCATCGGCCCAAATAGCTTGTCCCTTACATCTGAACAAAGTACTGGATCTTCCCTCTCGGAGATTTGTGATGACAATCCCATGAGAATTTCTTCTATAGTGGTGTCTGTCAGGAAATCCTAAAATTTAAAACAAATAAAGTATACCCCTTTTATAGGTTTCTTTAACTTACACTTGAATCCCACCAAGTTGAACACAACCTAATGGCTGGATACCCCATTGGAGTGGTTTTGAAATTACATTCCGCATCTCGACGATATATGCCCGGTGGTATCATTGTATGACCAAATCGAAACGCTGCTGCCTGAAAGACATGACCGACACCAGGATGAACGTCTTGTTTGTAACCCTCATATGGAGTAAGATCTGATCCCAGAAACGCTGGCAAGTATTCATAAAGCATAATATTTTGAACACTGGCAATGACAATGCGTCGAGCTCTCTGAAATATATCCTCATCGCTCCAGTCGGGATGCTTGGCTTTTACTCGTTTGGCAACAGTATTATGCCATCGAAGGAAGAGAATTGAAAAAGAGAGAATGGCGGGATTTTGATTTGTTCGTGGATCACCGAGTACTGTTATAAAGAAATAATGATACAGTGTGAACAACAGCTTCTTATGACAAATAGAAATAATTAAAATATAGAAAATAGGGAATGAAATTTTTCAGTTAGTCTCCTTTCTTCGGCTTAAAGAATCTCAATAGGTGTAAGGCATAATTTTTGTAATTTCGCACCAAGGTACTCTTTCCAAAACACCATAACAGGCCCTATTTGGCCATGCTAGTTGTTACGGCACGTAATTTTAGAAAAAATATGTAAATTAGGATCAAGAAAATGAATCGTTAAGGACATTCTGCATCCCAAATAAAATTTCTGAAAAATTAGCATTTTTCAAAAAGTGAAACACTGACAGGCCAGTGGGAAGATTTTGAAAATGTTTTAACCCGGCTTCCAAAGACTTGGTATAAAAAATTTCATTGTTCTAGCTTCAAATTGAATGCTCAAAAACTGGTGACAGACAGAGGAGTAGACGTAAGAAAAGATAGACGGATAGAGGACGAACATGGCTCAACCAAAATACTTTTAAATTTTTTCAGTATTTTCATATGAAGGTAAAAAAATTACATGAGCAAATATATAGATATTCACTTGTTTTACAAACTTCATTACATTGAGAATAGCCACGCCCACTTAAAAAGCGGGTTTTCATCGATTTGTATAAAATAATATGAATTCTTAGAAGCAAAGTTGAGTATATGTTCAAAGATTTTTAAAATCCACCCGTTACTACGTCCACTTTTGGAAAAAATTCGTGTTGTGGAGTAATTTTTAAGGCATTGAAAAAAACGTAGGCAAGTTTTTTGGTGGAAGAAGTCAGATATGTCTGTATACACGAGGAAAGGATATATGTATTTATATTATACATATATGGCATAGAGTATAGAGATAGGGTGTCACATGATCCGCTCCAGATGGAATGTAGCATTTCCATAGTTTCTAAAAAGATGGAACATTTATGAACTCAATCTGTGATGCTGTGATGCGTAAAGAACTGTCGCTATTAGTGACAATATTGAGCAAGGCCCTCTTCGCAATTGTAATTTTGTTTTTTTACTTAGTACTTACAGAAAAGTCTTTCTGGATTTAGCATTTTCATTACATTTGGGACGGGATTGTTAAACAATGGTACACGCATAGTATTCCGAACTGGCATCCGGCCACCTTTCTCTGTCAATAGCGTTCCGTTTTGAAAGGATCTCATAGCATTTAGCCATGCTTCCGATGTACTATAGATGAAACTTCCATCAATCCATGCTGTCATTTGATTTATCTGGATGAAATAAGTTCTATTACCTTCTGAAAGGTTCTGTATTGCGTTAGGTTTACCTGTTCTCTTGGTGCATTTGGACTCTGTCCTGTGCTTCGATCATATGCAGCCCTGTGAAATGGTATATATCTGTCACCACGGCACTCCTTGTCATACATCTCATCACATTTTTCGATCTCAATACGATGCATTTCAATGGGACAGCCAGACTCTGATGCCATTACGATCTCGTTGGCAACGACTTGGCCAAAGAAGGCTAACAAGGCAGTTCGATTGTATTTCGACGCGAGACCATCACGACCACGCATGAATAGACGACTCAGGCGGCGAGTTGAAGGTCGATTTGTACCTGCCATGGCATAGACTCCATCTGAGTATGATGGTGGCGCCTTGCGGATTAGATGACTGTCTGGAAGGAGAAAAGAAGAAGGAATGCTAATTAGAAAAGACATTTTAATTTTTCGCTTATATGTGGAGCACGAATGTTCTTTTCGGTAACTGAGTCATGTTTATTAGTACGTGTTGATAGTTTGAGACAGTGGGTTGCATGCAAAGGGTTTTCTGAGTCTCTGACTGATTAAGATCTCACGTCGTAGGTTAGCTAGATTTTAATGTATCGATCGATGATATCCCAAAAGATGGCCAAATTCAGTCAAAATTCGTTACAGTTCGAATTTAATTGTAATGGGAGGTATCCATTTGTGGGTTCTGTGGCTGTAGTGAGGTATCTTTAGGAAATACACGTGGTAATTATACTCTTTTGAAAAGTATGACACAAATAAAGAGATCTGTATTACAAAATTCTCCGATTAAAAACAAAGCAACGATGCGATGAGTGGGCTAAAAGTAAGTTCGAAAAAGTGAATACTTTTGCGGAGTAACTAAGACAAACTTTTTAAGATTCTTCATATATTCATATGAATCTAGGGAACGTAGCCGTGAAGAGATTGGATGAGCAAAAATTTCAAAATTAAATGCTAAAAAATCTCCCGGATATAACTTATTCTAGTCTTGAAAAAGCACACAACGGAAAGTGGTACAGTAAAAATGTTTGCAAAGATGCCCGAAAAATACCTTCTTTAATATACTTTACGGTCTATTTTTAATATTTTAATATTTGTTAAAAACTATGTGCCAAATTAAATATACCCTTAGGAATAATTACTATGGTTTTGATTAATAGACCAAAAGAAATAGGTAATGCATTAGATACTTACCGACAGATCCCCAATCCGGATGCGCCAAATTGTTGTACCATCCATCATAACGTTGTTTCTCTGCCTGGCTGTAGATCTTTTCTGTAAAAAATGGAAACCTAATTAAAGCAAGAGATATATTTAGAAAATGTATTGTTGATAGGTAAAAGAAAACAAATCTTAACAATATTTTTTGGTGTAGGAAGGCAATTAAAATAATAATGGGCTAAATGATCTAAGGATTTCAACGAAAAAAATTAGTGTATTTGTAAGTTTTACAATTTAAGGCAGTAGATTTTAAAATTAGTGGTGAATGTGAAAACAAATCATTTGTACGACTTTTATCTCCATCTGCAAAAATTAACAGCACGTTGATAATTAAGGCTGTTGAATCTAAAAATATGAATTTCTTGACATCAAAATTTTGTGGGATTCCCAGCCATTACATACATACAATGAGTTGTAGATTTGACATCCATAAAACCTACAATCTTTAAGCCATATCAAAGGGTGCTAAAGGGTCTAGAAAAAAATCCGCTTTCTACTCCAGGGAACAAGCAACGGACTCCAGATATGAAGTTTAAACCAAATCGGTTCAGCCGTTTGGGCTGGTAGATAAATGTATACATTCATACAGAGTGACAGACAGACACTACTTGGGCTTCTCTTTTATCGAGTTTTTTCACGAATCCAATACTTGCGCTGTGGGTACTACGTATCGTTGCAAGTAAAACAATTAAGAATGTTAGGTGACCGTCGCGTCGATTAGATCTTTTACCCTATGTAATCACTTAAAAATTCACATCTTATTAGCTGTACGATCTGTATTAGAAATCTATACTCCTATGTCAAATTAAGCTCCTGAATTACCCAACCTGTACATGAATATACATACATATGCATGTATACATTTACTTGTTTGTACACTGCATGTACAGAGCTTGAAGAATGAGGTCAATAGAATCACAAACAAAAGCGTATGAATAACACAGCATATTTCAAATAGATGGCTTACTCGATTTTAACTAAAAACACAGTAATAAATACATACCATACATACATATATATGTATACCCCTTGGATGTACATATTTCTTTGCTTAATGAAAAGTATACTTTATCACTATAGCAACATCATTTTTTTAACCTGTGTTGTGAAAAACCCCACGAACAACAGCCACTATTAGAGAATTTTTCACTGTATGTAGTTTTGAAATTACAATTACTAAAAATTAAGAAATCAACGCAATAATTACCAATAAGAGGACATAAATTGACAAGAATATAGATCAATAGAGAGAAAATATAATCAAAATTAGAATTCCATTAATAAAAAAAAATGACTGTGACTGTGAGACAGAAAAAATGAATGTGCGTTCTAGTCACAGCTATAAATCAAGTTAGCCACGAAGTCTACGCACTTGCCACACAAAGTATTACACCCTTAACTTGTAGACACTGTTCGGGCACACAGTCAACAAGAAAAAAAAATCAGCGGCGTGCGCCTATTAATGGCCCGTTACTGTCCGAATTGCTTTAGAATATCTATCTACCTACCTTATTTTAATGGTGTTCACTAGCTATTGCAATTGGGGGCAAGTCGACGCAACATGACGGTAATTAATGCAATTCTTAGTGCTGTGTGCAGTTAATTTTTAGATTTAATTTAATCTTGTTATAGAAATAAAAAGACTGCACGTGCTATGCGAAATTTGAAAGCATATTGTATAAATCTGGCCTCACCTGAGTATTTCAAGTGAGCTAGGATCAAAGCAAGGTTAAGTGATTTGTGGCAGTAACTGATACTGAGAGCCTCTTGTCAACGTCACAGATAGTCTTACATATATGTATATATGTATTATTTAAATTTGTTTATTTGGCTTTTAAGTTATATTGAACATAACTTGTGGATATACTTTCGGCACGCTCTCTTTAATTACATGTACAAGTTACTGACCACAAAATTTTGGTGGAGGTTCTCAAATAGATAAGAAACAAATGGTAATTTTATGATAAAAAAATGTTTTTTTAAAATTTGCGAGCACCAAAGAGAATATGAAGACCCTTATGCTAATATATCAGGGCCCGAGCGCTTAGAAAAAGGGGAAGGTGCACGTTGTTTTTGAATGTTTGAAGTTGTAATGATGAGGAAGGACAGAGCCTGAAAGAATATCTACGAGTATTATACGCGTGATGCGTATTGCGGGTGAAATTTTAAAGTGAAGGAATGCAGCTGGCTAGTTCTTGGATGCACCTGACCAGATGAAGGCGTTGTATTCAAGCTTGAAACGGATGAATGCCTTAAAAATGATTGCTGAATGAGTGGGGGTACAGTATTTCTTGCACCGCTTAAGGAATCCTAGACATTTACCCGCATTTTTGGCGACCTCGAATGTGTGAAAGTTCCATTGGAAATTTTTATTAATACACATACCGAGAATGTCAAATCTTTCGGTTTCCGCAATGCGAGTACCATTCATGGATAATGGTTGGGAGTTTTGGTTTCGCTTGAGTGAGCCGTAAACAGCATTGTGTTTTGGGTGCATTAAATTCCACTCTGTTAGTTGAATCCCATTTGATTAAGCTGTAAAGATCGGAAATCAAGGAGTTAAACATACGTGGACGTACCTCTTCTAAGGCCAGAGATGTTATTTTGGGGAACGAATATGAGGGTACTGCCATCAACGAAGGAATGGATTGGATTAGAGAAGCAAACAAGAGATCATTTATAAAATTGGGAAAGAGAGTCGAAGACAGAACTGAGTTCTGGGGAAAACCAGCATTTATCTAACGAATGTTAGACGTGAAGCCATCCAATACTCGTATACTCGAAAGATAGTTTCTTATTTTTCGAGCCCTTTTTGATGGTTTCGGTCTGTAGCTCACGGATTGCTTGGATGATATCGGCCTTAAATACTTGAATCTATTTCAGATTATTAGCATAACATCGGCCCTTTACGGTTTTCCACAAAAAGTCAAAAGGGCTCGAATCGCAGCTCCGAGGCGGTGAATTGACATCACCATGATGACTGATAACACGATTTGGGAATTTGTTAAGAAAATGATCGTTTGTGGCATGGGCCTGTGGTATGGCCTGCATTAACCAGAGGTCATCCAAATCCATATCTTCAATTTCAGTAAAAAAAAAGGCGGTTAAAATGCCTCGTTTTCAAAGTTTCACACTCTTGGCTGTAGCAGCCACATTCTCCTCCATGCGCAGTGTACGACGACGGGGACCTTGAGTGATGTCCACCAGCATACCAATTGCACAAAACTTGCGTACAGCATGCGCGGTGAGTGCTTCATTTCGGCCAAAACTTCTTTTCAAACAAGGCACTGTTTGGGATACGCAGTACTAACGTCTCATGAAATACATATACATAATAAGAAATTCAAATTAAAACCATACTAATATTATTTGTAGATGTGTTTCCTATTTTTAGTACATCACAGTGAAGAATTGATTAAAAATAATCACCATCACTGCACAAGGAAGTCTTAAATTCTGATAGGACTTCCCCCCGACGCACGTATGTATACATGTATGTATGTACCTAATTAAGGTGATTAATGGTATATTACTATCCTTGTCATGTCATTAGCTAACCATTTTTCTACATGAAAGGTTAAAAGCAATTTTTTGCCAATAAATCACTTACACTGCTCGTATTTTAAAATTGTTACTTTTTGCAACAAAATTACCGCGAAAATAAATGATGACACATGCGTCAGAATATTAACATCAGAACTAATAATAATAATTATTTATTGTTCGTAAAGATTGGGACATTAATCTGTCTCGTTTCGAACTAAATATGTATAAACACACCACAAATCCAAATTTGGCTAAAGTAATTGGTAATAAAAATCACAAACCTCTCACCATAGTGACTGCACCTTGACCATTTAAAATGGTTTAGCTCGCTGTTATATTTACCACATTCGAAGCATTTATTCTATGTTCGTTTTTTTTTTCTGTCGGACAGCCGGATAAATAAAGTAGACAAATAGTTCATTCGCCGGGCTTTATAAAACTCTGTTGGGTAAAACCAATCAAAAAAAAAAAACTAACAACAACTATCAATCTTGTTAATAAACTAGTTCGGTTATTTCTTTTGTGCGGTCAAATTAAAATTAAGCTGATATTTGGGCTAAGTTAACACCGAGTACGAGCGTACGGTAAGCACATAATTACATAAATATGTACAAAGGTATATGTATGTATCCGCATTAAAAATAAGTGGCGTTGTGTTGGATCCGCTTCAAGACTCAAGGTATCGAAACTATTGGCGAATTTAATTACATGTAAACATTTAAATTATTTTTGAACTTGTATGATTATTACTTTTTACGCATTAGATATGAGGACGCATCGGAGGACATAATGGACATATTATTCGTATAGCGATTGAATATGTATTACTAGCCGTCTTTTTATGCATCCTCCACAGGCAACATTTCAATTGGTCAACACGTAGGAGGCTATCGGCAGGTGAACTATGTTTATTTCAGTATGATTTTTGACCTTTAGCTTCCTCCAACAAAGACCAAAATGAATGATTCTCCTTTTTAACGAAACAAAAGTGATTGAAGTCTAAAATATTCGACACAAAGATTCAAAATAATGACAATTGTTTGCAAATTTCTTATTAATATTGAAGGAAAACGACTTCAACGGCTGCTATGCCGACAAAGTGGTTATCCTAGTTTTGGGGAAATTTCTCCTAGTCCTCTGTAAAAGACTCAACTACGGAGTACAAGTAGTGGATAACTAGGTCAGCAGCAAAGGACAAGCAGTGGACCCTTAAAAGACGGAGGTTGTCCTTTCCAATTTCCTACCTGAAAATCCCTAAAGATCGGCAGCGATGACCTTAATATTTCGAGTCCAGTGTAATTTCAGATTCCAAACTAAATATTATCGAACGCATCAAAAAAGCAATCGTAGCTCTCTACTATTGCAAAGAGGCATTCAACAACACAGAATTTATATGCATAGGAAATTATAAAACAAAATTCTTGTAGGCAATTGTGGAAAAACCCCCAATTTAAAGAAAAATAACCCCAGATTTCCCCCTACATATTTTTCCTCCCCGCGGTCCGATAAAAAAAAAACAAAAAATCTGGGGAGAAAACCCTTAATCTGGCAACGTTGAGTGGAGTACAGCCAAAAAATAGACATTTTTTAAAATTTTATAAACTGGCTATTAACAAGCAACAGCGGTAAACCAATTTTTAGATAAATAACAGCAGACAATAATCTATTCTGGAACATGAAATCTCTAAAATGAATATCTCAGGAATGAGACTTCACTCCCGCTTTATCGCGATATACAAACTTAGTTGCAAATATGTATGCTGAAGTACAAAAAAACATTATGTTTGTTTCAACTGAAAGATATTTAGATAATTCCTCGGTGTTGATATGAGATCCGGTACCTATCTCGTTCTTGTTATTTTATAGATGCAGAGCAGGTGAATGTGTAAAAATTCGCACTGTCTAACTGTAGCTTGACAAGATATCGACGACAATTTTGACACTCGACCCACTGTATCGTTTCGAGCACGCTAAATACCAACACCAATAATAATTGGTACGTGGGTCTTTCAGATTTCAATCGGCTTGCGATTCCGTTTGCTGTAGGCGTCTAGGTCATGTTACAAGAATAAATGATTAAGTTAGCATCTGTGTATGTATAATTCCGTAAGTGTGTATAGTACATATGTTAGAAAAGAGTTGATTCAGTTTGTGAAGACATTACCTAATTGTATCCTTGTTGTTTGCATTGGAGGTAGGATGAGTCATTGTCATGAACTTCGAAATATCTCATTATAAGTGGGAAATTCAACCGGAATCCGGCAAATACTAGTATGACTAATGGCTGTAGAGTAGTCATTCTCGTATTGGTAAGCAGTGTCGATATCAGACTTGCCTGCGGGTAATAAGATTAGGTTCAGATGAGAATAATATTTGACAAAATGAAACGGAAGTAATTTCTTTATAATGCAGATACAAACACGTCATATGTGGAATTTTATGCTTGAATTGTAAGTTAACCGAAGTAAATTACTTACTTTCTGTACAAGGAACCATTCGCTTTAACAACGGCCTGAATAAAGAGTATTTAATTATGCAACTTTCAGGTTTGGTATCAGGATTCAAATGGTGATCAAATATGTGCGATTTTTAAAAAAAAATTGGTCAGTCTTTGTACAGTAAAATTTCTTGCATTATGACCAATACATAATTACAAGCGAATCCTACCGTTCTTAAGTTATAACACTTTTCTTTCTTTTCTTTGATTATTGTTATGATTAGCTTATTTTAACTAAATATTTCCGAAATTCACACTTATGTACATGCTACAAATTATCAAATTGCAAGATGTTCTTAGCGCATGCCTAACACTTATAGTCCGTTTCAAGAAAGTACTTAAGTTTGCGCTACTTGTATATAAGAAGAGTTTAGAGACATTTTATAAGATAGCTTACAACATGTTGGCCAAAAATTGTCAAAAATTGTAATTGTGTTAAAAACTAAGCCGACCAAGTCGATTCAAACTTACAAATTTCTATAAAACTGGGCTAATTTTTGAAGATGGCGTTTCGATTTTTTGGTTAAAAGTGATAATAATGGAACTTTTCTTAGTGTGAAAATGTTTTAGGCAATTTGATCGAAAACGGCTATAACGAGTTTGCTAAAATTTTATGTTTATGCTAGTTTTGTGAAGCCTAAGAAAATAGTGTACCACGGCTTAAGCCAAAATTGCTTAGAACGGTCCTTTACTTATAGTCAACTTAACAAAAAATTTCTTAAAAACGGTTCTAATGAATTTTGATTTTGAGCTGGGGTTATGCTTTAAGATGGCGTACCAAGTTTTTGGTTAAAAATCCTCTAAACTGTACTTTGCTTATTATCTGGTTTTATAAAATGGCTGTTTACCGGTTAAAAGATACCCAAGGGATTTCAGTCAAAATCAAAGTATGTGAAAAATTAAATGTCTGCAAAAATATGGCAGACAATATGAAAAATAAAAAAAAAAATATAAATACATTGTAGGTCCTTCGCGTACTTTTTGCACTAAAGTTCGTAGATTTTCAAATTTCGGGTGTAAAATTCTCTCAGAGAGAGCTAAAATTTCGAAAAAGTAAACGAACGGGTTGAACAAGAAAAAGTTGAATTTACACTGCACTGGCTTGACAGTTGTCATAAGCTAGCCCACAGAAACTTCTTGAAATAAAGTTCGTAGCATGGGGAAATTTCTTAATCTCTCGTGAGCGCTCTCTTCTAAAAAAATTCTACGTACGCGAACAGCTTTTCGTAAAAATTCGTAAATTTTCGTAAAAATTCACTATTTTCGAAGGGTACATGAATGGACTTAATACCTATAAATTTATTTATTTATTTTTTGTGTACTTTAACAACTTTTGATGTCCGATTTTTTTTTTTTTTAAATTTGAAAATTCAATGAAGTGTTTTTTTTCCCTAATTGAGTTAAACAAAATATGTACATCGATTGTGTATGAGGGCTACTTCCTACAACCCGCATGCTTGCGGTCACTTTTGTCAAATTGACCCATTGACCTAACTCCTTCATCTCCTCGCAAAATGAAATCAAAATACCAAGTCAATGAAAAAGCAAGTCAACTAATTAATCAGAGCGAAATGTTAACCTGAAGCTAAAATCTGGATGCCTTACGTATCTAAGCCTAATAGGTGTCGTTGCTAATTAGTAGTTTTATAAGAGAAAAAAAAAATCTCAAGTCACCATATGATT